>OX421455.1:10986167-10991167 GCA_949126865.1 Montipora capitata | reverse complement strand
AAATCGAAGATTTGTACACTTCCGCATCGAATTCCAATATGGCGGACCTTTCACAGCCAATGCCATCAGATCCATCAAAACACTGTCAGGAACTTTTCTATCGTCTGGATGCTCTGAGAAGAAAAGAGAGTTTCTTCGATGTAACAGTGTCAGTAAAAGACAAAGAATTTAAAGCTCACAGACTTGTGTTGGCGGCAGCAAGCCCGTGTTTTCTTTCACTTCTGGTCAGTGACATGAGAGAGGGAAAGGAACAGCTGTTCATCAGGATAGAACTTGAAGAAGCAACGGTATCTGTCATGGAAGACGTTCTTAAATACATTTACACCGGTAATGTTGCAGTCACTAAGGATACCGCCCATGACTTAGTGGCAGCAGCAGACTATCTTCTTTTACCAGGTTTGAAAACTTTGGCTTGTGATTTTTTGAAGAAAAGCATGACAATTGAAAACTGCATTTTCAATTATTACTTTGCCGACAAGTATCGATGCTTGAAATTCATGGAGGAGTCCTCGGAGTTTATTAACTCAAATTTCAGTTCAGTGATGGAAACAGACGACTTCCTGAATCTCGATATTAAAGAAGTCATGAAATGGGTTTCCAGTGATTATGTCATTGTAAGCTGCGAGGAAGAAATTTTTAAAGGAGTAGTAAAGTGGGTGTCTCACAAGAAGAGTAAACGAGAAAGCAACTTTGCTGAATTGCTGAGTCAAGTCCGTCTGAAATCCATGTCACATGACTTTCTTTTCAACGAATTTGTCAATGAAAAAATGGTGGGAGAAAACAAGGAAACTTTCAGCTTTGTGTTGAGATCCATGAAGTGCATTTTTGATCCCTTCTGTGAAGATGCTGCCAAGCCACCCAGGAAGTGCTTGGAGAAATACATAGATGTGATCTTTGTTTGTGGTGGCAGGACAGCCTTATGCTATGTACCCCAGGATGACGTTTGGTATCAGTTGCCAGACATGTTCCTTGAACATCAAGATCATGCTGTTGTTCAATACAGAGATAAAGTTTGCATTTTTGGTGGACAGCGTGTTGGACCAGGAAAATGTCGAGTAATAGAATACTTTCTTTCTTCCACTAATTGCTGGGGGATAGTTGAAGGAAGACATAAAAGTGATACTTGTTCTTGTTTATCAGTTCTAGATGGTTGCATCTATGCGTTATTTGGTCAGGACATTATTCTCTATAAGCTTGATGAGAGTCTATGTGAGGCTGTGGTTGATCCACCAACTATTCGCTATGGAGCTTGTTTAGTCAGTGATAAAAGACATCTTTACTTAGTAGGAGGAAATTTCAATTTTGTACCATCACGAACAGTGGAAAGGTTAGATCCTGTTTTGGCCACATGGGAGGAGGTTGCAGCTATGAATGAGGCACGATATAATGCTTTTGGAGCAGCCATGAATGGAAAGATCTACATAGCAGGTGGCCTAAACCTAAGTGACGGACAGTATTCTTATACAGTATTGAAGTCTTGTGAGGTATATGACCCATCAGCTGATGAATGGCAAACTATTAGTAACCTCAAGGTGTGTCGTCAAGCTGCAAACATGGTTTGCATTCAGGAAGCCCTTTATGTGGTTGGTGGCTTCAAAGACACAAGAAAGCTTTCAAGAGAGTTATCAATGGAACTGTTTCAGTTAGGAGCATGCGAATGGAAAAGTAAGTCCACTATACCCACGAACATTGAGAATGAAAATCCTGGGGATCAAAACAAAAAGATTCATCATAAGGCATGTCCTGCAGTGATCCACAAGAGCCTTTTAGAAAAGCTGTGTAATCTTTGACATTTTGACATTTCTCTTATGACTGCCTTGTGGTGGTGGCATTCCTTCAAATAGTACCACCTGGAGACATTTTCCCCTTAACCCTTTCACTCCCAAGAGTGCCACTTATAGATTTTACTCTGTCTAACGCCAGACGATTTTACTCGTCAATGGGGAACCTCACGGGGGTGAAAGGGTTAACAACAGCTAGATTCACTCAAAAACTATGTGCCTATTAACCCTTTCACTCCCAAGAGTGCCACTTATAGATTTTACTCTGTCTAACGCCAGACGATTTTACTCGTCAATGGGGAACCCCATGGGGGTGAAAGGGTTAACAACAGCTAGATTCACTCAAAAACTATGTACCTATTAACCCTTTCACTCCCAAGAGTGCCACTTATAGATTTTACTCTGTCTAACGCCAGATGATTTTACTCGTCAATGGGGAACCCCACGGGGCTGAAAGGGTTAAATTCAGTATTATGACTGCCTTATGGTTTCATTCCTTCTTTATGCCACATGGAGAAATCTTATCTGATAATTAAGGGTTTGTTTACCATTTCTTGCCTTTATCCACCTTTAATTCAAGTAAACTCCTTTTTAAGGTGACTCACTAAAGTTTTCTCAAGAAAATGATCCAGATTTTGAATTGGTGAAATTAAAGCAACAGGATGTCTCTTGATATTTTAGGCACTGCAATTGATATATAATGTAATTTTACCTAACAAATAAATGCAAATCAGGGGAAAATACTAAATATAGTGGCTGAGCTCCTGGAGGAGGGACTGGAAGTTAGACTTTTCAAAGACAGGCCTTTTTCTCAAAAACTAGCTGTGGCCTCCCACCCTAAAATCACAGGATTTCCTTCGGAAGAAAAAATAATCATGAACAGAGAGACAGGTTCTTCGCAAATGGCAAAATAATGTCGATTTTAGTCTATTTTGATAATAACTGAAAAATTGTCTGATATTTCTTTTTACAAAAATGTTGATGCTTTCGTCTTCCAGGGTTCGTGCTACTCCTTGAAGTCCTTGAAAAGCCGTGGAATTTAATTTTGGACTTCCAGGGCGCTTGAAAACTGCTTGAATTTTTGCTCGGGTGAAACTTGTTGGGAGTTAAAGAGACATTTCAAAAATTGAGCCCAAATTTGACAATTGGGGAAAGACTAAATGCAAAAAGTAAAAAGTGTGGGCACTTAACTCACAGGATGTGGGAAAGAATATCAAGGTAGGCTTTTTCAGCAAAGAAAACACTGAAACACGATGTATGGAATAGACATCTTACAACCATTCCTTGAAAACTTATAATTTCTTGTTCTTGAAAACTCCTTGAATATTCCTTGAATTTTATACACAAAATCCAGCATGAACCCTGGTCTTCATATTGTTTACTAATTGAAATTCCCAAAATTATAACCCTGGTCATCCTTGGTTTTTACGCAATTACTTTGAATGTCTTTTACAACGTATAGATGGTATGACTACCGGTATTTCTGGTACTTCGATATGAAGAGGTTATGATCACATGGGACCCACCCTGGGTCTAGACCCTCCCATTTGAGGGACTTAAAAACTTGTTAGTCTCTCCTATTTTCCATTTTGCCACCCCTCTGTTGATTTGGTAAGTCCCTAACATTAACGTTGACAGTTTTATACTATTTGTTGGAATTTGTTGTGTCAAACAATGTGTTGACAAAAATTTAAAAATTAAACGAGACTTACCTGTAAGTTGAAGTTTGATTGTGATTCTACCGAGTTACAGGATGCTGAGAGATTACATGAGATAGCAAACACATGCGCCAATCAGGTTTTAAAGACTGAATGTACGTGTTACCCAACAGCACAGAGGTGGGTAGGAAAATTGGGCATGTAATCTCTCAGCATCCTGTAACTCGGCAGAATCACAATCAAACTTCAACTTAAAGGTAAGTCTCGTTTAATTTTTAAATTCTACCTCGTTACCATGCTGTGAGATTCCATGAGACTTAAAGCAACACGGACATGAAGAAACAACATGCCTGTTTAATGGTAATGTGTAAATGATACATTTTACATAGATGACAAGACTGATCTTGCATACTTGAAACCTTAGCGATAGGTTTGTTGTAAAAATGAGCAAAACAGCATTCAGATGACCAGCCTGCAATTTGGAGAATGTCATCAATATTTACATTAGCCCTGCTGGCTGCTGAAACAGATGCAGCTCTGGTACTGTGAGCTGAATATTTTGTCATATCAATACCAGCTAAAGCCAAAGTACGCCGCACCCATCTACTTACAGTATCCTTGCTTACAGGCTTATAAGGTTTAACGTAACTTAGTAATATCTCTGATTGGCTACTATCTCTGATTGCTTTGGTTCTCACAAGGTATTCCTTAAGCGTAGTAGCAACACAAATACAGGGTCGTTTAAATGATTCCAGAACAACTTGACGGTTAGATACCCCTGGTTTGCTTTTAACGCCCACGATTTAACGATTTAACGCCCAGAGCATTAATATGCGGACAAAAACAGACATTTTTGCTAAGTTTGTCCGCATTTCAATCCCATATTGCGTTGTAATAAGGCGTTATGATCTATTTTTATCACTTGTGGAAAATGCCATCGGTTACACATATCCAAATCTAAAAAGGGAGAAGTGATCGTCGCACTTATCTGGACAATTTAAGTAGTTGCCTCTTTAACGACACCTGAAAAATTCAGGCGGCTAAATCAATTTCTAAGTCTTGGAAGATTTCCTGACGACTGGAAAAGCGCCAGAGTTACCCCACTTTTCAAACAAGGGGAACAGACTGACTTGTACAATTACCGCCCCATTTCCGTTATCTCGGTAGAAGCCAAGGTATTTGAGAGAATAGTTTACGACCAGTTATACATATTTGGTAGAAAACGATTTAAATATATAAATATCAATCGGGTTTTTGCACAATTCATTCGACTGTCACTGCATGCCTACTTGAGGCTACGGACTCTTGTGCGTATAGCTTTGAAGCTTTGACCGCGGAAAAGTCATGCAGTCGTCTTCCTGGACATAAAGAAGACCTTAAAGACGGTCAATCACGAAATCCTTTTATCTAAATTAAGCAATTATGGAATATGCGATAACGCACACTCTTGGTTTGTCATGCTTGGACAACAGCATGCAGACTGAGATGATCAGTTAATAATAATAATAATAATAATAATAAGCATGATATCATGAATTATCAAAACCGAGGTCAGTGTCCG
>OX421455.1:10961167-10978667 GCA_949126865.1 Montipora capitata | reverse complement strand
GATTTTACTCTGTTTCGTGAGGTTGACCACGATGGCCGCACACAGAGAGGAATTTGCCTCGCGAGGCCAAAAATATCAAACATCTTTGATTTTATCCTCACGGCTGAGCATACTCCATCGCGAGGCGGTTTGCTCATCCGTTTCCTCATGTTTGCGGAAAAATTTTGGTGAGAAATTTGTCATGTTTGATATTTTTGGCCTCGCGAGGCAAATTGCTTAAATCCGCAACATTTTGACCACTGTGATGGCGAATATCGTTGTCGATAAGAGTACAGACAACGCTGAACCACTTTCGATTTGTTAAGTTGATATGTATCTCTCGTTCTTATAGCGCGTTCAACGAATCATTTTACAATTCGGTTAACTTTCATTCGCAATAGCACTCGATTTCTGAATAAGACTAAGCGCTCGATTCAGTGATTAGGCCTAATTAAGCACTGGCAGCTTCTGCAGGTACTGTACCGGAGCATAAGCACTCTCGTAAAATTTTAGCTTTCATTTTGTGGTTCGGTTTACTACACTATTCACGAGATCGTTTGAAGAAGAAAGCACTGCATTATACTTAACTACACTTTTTACGAGATCGTGTGAGGAAGAAAGCACTCGTTTACTGATTAAGCCTAAGCGCTGGTTTTCGTGGTTAGTCCTAATTAAGCACTCTCGTAAAATCCTAGCTTACATTTTGTAGTTCGGTTAAGAACACTATTATTAGGCCTAAGCACTCTCGTAAAATTTTAGGTTTCATTTTGCGGTTCGGTTAACTACACTTTTCACGAGATCGTCTTGCCCTTGGACAATTTTCATTCATCGACTACGGGATTGCGGACCGCGGTGGCAGTTCATTATAGCAATATTTCAAAAGTGTAAGCGCTTGTTTCAGTGATTAGGCCTAAGCACTATTGTAAAATTTTAGCTTTCGCTTTACGGTTTGAAGAAAGCACACGTTTACTGATTACACCTAATCGCTCATTTCAGTGATTAGGCTTTAGCACTCTCGTAAAATTGTAACTTTAATTGTAACTTTCATTTTGCGGTTCGGTTAACTACACTTTTCAAGAGATCGTCTTGCCCTTGAACAATTTTCAGTCATCGACTACGGGATTGTGGACCGCGTTGGCAGTTCATTATACTGCTTGCGGCAACACATCGGATTGTTGTTTGTTAGTTTGCGTTTTTGTTTTCTTTCAGTGTCATAAAAGTGGACAAGAAATGTGCGAATTCAACACAAAGGTTGACCATTGTTTCTGCAAAGTCAAAAATTCACTCTCGTAGACGAGGTTACTTTTTTTAGTCTTTAATATCACCACGTAATTCTAGCTTTCATTTTGTGGTTCGCATAACGTACAACGCTTTTCACTAGGTAGTGTGAAGAAGAAAGCACTCGTTTACTGTTTAAGCCTAAGCGCTCGTTTCAGTGATTAGACCTAAGCACTCTCGTAAAATTTTAGCTTTCAGGTTCGGTTAACTACACTTTCCACGAGATCGTCTTGCCCTTGATTGCAGGGGGTAGTTTCTAAAGAAACTATGGTGCTGCGTCGGTGGGGAGGTAATATACAAAAATTTTGTTTTATCAACGGAGTTGATAATGTAAACTGACCACCGAACAGAGAATCTCTATACGGTGTCCAATTTACATTATCAACTCCGTTGATAAAACCAAATTTTTGTATGCGGGATTGCGGCCGCGGTGGCAGTTCATTATAGCGAGATTACCAAATTAAATGAAGACTTAAGCAGGATTAGTAACTGGACTTTTAGAAATCAACTCCTTATAAACCCTAGTAAAACTCTTTTAATTATCTTTGGCACCGGAGCGATGGCCAGCAAAGTAGAGGATTTTCTTCTAAATTTGTTGGGAAAAGAAATTACACCGGCTACCGTTGCTAAGGATCTGGGAGTTGTCCTGGATCCCTGCTTGACATATAACGATCACATAGCTTCAACAGTGTCCGTTTGCATGGTGCGCCTAGGCCAGATTAATCGAGTTAAACATGCTTTTGACCCAACCACCTTAACTATTGTAGTTAATGCCTTAGTTTTTAGCAAGCTATATTATTGTTGTAATGTTTAGAGCAACACCTCTGAGTACAACTTAAGTAGGATCCAGGCTGTACAGAATTTCGCGGCTCGTATCGTTAGCAGCTCAAGGAAATACGACCATATTTCCCCTACCCTTAAAGATCTAAAGTGGCTACCTGTAAGACAGCAGTTGTATTATCGCCACGCAATAATGGCCTTCAAATGTATGTCAGGGTACGCTCCAGCCTCTTTTTTTTCTAAATATATTCAAAGAGCCATGATCACAAGGCGTACAACGAGGAACTCCCCGATGTTAAATATGCCTTTGAACTTTCCACTTCAGGACAGTCAAACTCTGGAACTCACTAGATTCGACTCTTAAGTTGAAACCAACACTACAGGACTTCAAACGTTGCCTGAGGAGAAGCCTTCTCTCGAATTTTTTAGTGACTTAATTGCTCCACTTTTGTTTTTATTTCATTAATTAATTAATAATTAATCGGTTCGATTATGTCATTTACTAGTTAACTAGTTAATTAATTTACTTGTATATAGCATTAGTTATCCCTTGACTTTATTCTGAAAAGCCCATTTGGGACGAATAAAGTATTTATGTATGTATGTATGTATGTACTCAGACGACGAACGAGGAGACTTGGGGCTCAGTTAGCAGTTACACTACAGTGACTTAACACGACGTATATGTCAATTTCATAAGATGGCGTCTAAAAGAACGCTTCGGTATTTCCGGCGGATCACAATTCAGGAAATGTTTATCGTCTTGTGGAGAATTTTAATTTTGCAACTTCTGTTCTACTGGGTGTAGACATTCTTCTACAGTTGTGGTAAAAGGATTTCAATTTCGACTGATGGCAAGATTCGTGAAAAGCTACTATAAAATTCACAGGCACGACATGCATCTTCACGCAATGCTTACTTTCAAGTAATGGATCATACGACAAGGACATATGTTGTGCGTGGTTTATTGAATCTAATTCCTTGGAAGCGGACATTGGTAAGATTCACATAACTGCTTTGAAACTCTTAGTACCCGTTGGTGAAGTCATTCTTACATGAATTGTCAGAGTACGAGGCAGTTATATATGTCAGTAATTAAATTGTTCCAGCGCAGTCACAAATGACAACCTTGCCATGACTTTGTTATTTGGAGCCACGTCCCGTTGCCATATCTCCCTATTTCGCCAAATTCCTCTTTCCCTTGTTCTTCATGCTGGTTGTTAATTTTCTAAAATCATTAAAATTCAAGAAATGAACTTTTGTAATTTGAGGTCAAACATTTGAAACAGCACTGGAGATGGAATTCTTCTTTCATTAATTTTGTTCGCCACATTCGCCAACTTTTATGGGCTCCCTCATTGCTTCATTCCTTTGTGCTTTGCCTCGTTGGCAATTGTGGCAAAATTGTCATTTTCGCCATATTTGCCAAATTCGCCGCTTTCGCCAACTTTTATGGGCCCCCTTCACTGCTTTGTGCTTTGCCTCGTTGGCGATTGTGGCAAAATTGTCATTTTCGCCATATTTGCCAAATTCGCCGCTTTCGCCAACTTTTATGGGCCCCCTTCACTGCTTTGTGTTTTGCCTCGTTGGCGATTGTGGCAAAATTGTCATTTTCACCATATTTGCCAAATTCGCCGCTTTCGCCAACTTTTATGGGCCCCCTTCACTGCTTTATGTTTTGCCTCGTTGGCGATTGTGGCAAAATTGTCATTTTCGCCATATTTGCCAAATTCGCCGCTTTCGCCAACTTTTATGGGGCCCCTATACTGCTTTGTGCTTTGCCTCGTTGGCAATTGTGGCAAAATTGTCATTTTCGCCATATTTGCCAAATTCGCCCCTTTCGCCAACTTTTATGGGCCCCCTTCACTGCTTTGTGTTTTGCCTCGTTGGCGATTGTGGCAAAATTGTCATTTTCGCCATATTTGCCAAATTCGCCGCTTTCGCCAACGTTTATGGGCCCCCTTCACTGCTTCGTGCTTTGCCTCGTTGGCGATTGTGGCAAAATTGTCATTTTCGCCATATTTGCCAAATTCGCCGCTTTCGCCAACTTTTATGGGGCCCCTTCACTGCTTTGTGCTTTGCCTCGTTGACGATTGTAGCAAAATTGTCATTTTCGCCATATTTGCCAAATTCGCCGCTTTCGCCAACTTTTATGGGGCCCCTTCACTGCTTTGTGCTTTGCCTCGTTGACGATTGTAGCAAAATTGTCATTTTCGCCATATTTGCCAAATTCGCCGCTTTCGCCAACGTTTATGGGCCCCCTTCACTGCTTCGTGCTTTGCCTCGTTGGCGATTGTGGCAAAATTGTCATTTTCGCCATATTTGCCAAATTCGCCGCTTTCGCCAACTTTTATGGGGCCCCTTCACTGCTTTGTGCTTTGCCTCGTTGACGATTGTAGCAAAATTGTCATTTTCGCCATATTTGCCAAATTTGCCGCTTTCGCCAACTTTTATGGGGCCCCTTCACTGCTTTGTGCTTTGCCTCGTTGGCGATTGTGGCAAAATTGTCATTTTCGCCATATTTGCCAAATTCGCCAACATTATCTCTTTTTTGCAATTTTTGTTGTTGTGTGCATTTCTGGACATATCTCAAAAATTCAGTGTGCTTCACCGGGATTCGAACCCATGCCCTCTGCGGCGATGCCTGTGCAATGCTCTACCGAGTGAGCGTTGAAGTCACTCAGTTGGGAGCAGGTCAATTTGTTGGGCTAATCCCTTTGAAACCACATGAATTTTTCAGGTGTCCGAGACAATTGCTGAAAGAGGCACTGTCATGCTAAATTTGCTGTTTTTAGGTCAAAACTGGGTAAAAATCTAAATTAGTAATTTATTTCACAATTTCAACATTCCTGAGAACCCACTCAGAAGATATGAAATGTGTGTAGCCCAGAGAGCTATGCGCATTTAATTTTTGCAACTCTCTGAAGAAACTGGCCAAACAACTTCCATCCCCTGCAACCTTGACCGCAGACAACAAAGAATAGCTTCAGTGCACTTCAATTGTTATTGGCAACAAAACTACAGCATTATTTTTTGGTCTTCATTGATTCAAAGACGTCTTTTACTGTTTTCAAGTTTGGTTAAAATATCGTGACACTGCCCCTTTAAACTGTCCAGAACACTTGAGATTCAGACCATTTGCAGATGTCACTACAGTGGCAACACTTTTCTCCTCAGTTATTTAAAGACCCTGAGTTTTGTCCTACCGGATCTTTTGATCTCGCGCGACCCCCCGCACAGTAGTCTGATGCTCAATCAACTGAGTCAATCGTTTGTGTTGCTTGACCTTAGAAGCTTTTAGAAACTCCTATATATTCCTGTCAGGGAGTTTTCACAGTCCCATTTATTTTTAGATTTAATTTCCCGCGAATGACACTCCCGCAGGTGCCCGATGACCAGTCACAGGACGTCATAGCGTCACCGAACCGGAACTGCCTTTTGCCTTTGTTGTTTTGCAGCAAACGTAGTCCAAAAATAAATTGGTCTGTAAAAACGCCGTGACATAAGCGTAGCATGGGAGTTGCTCGCTCCTACTCATGGGCTTTTGTCAGTAGTAATCTTTTCTTGGACTCGGGCCGAAAAAACGCGTAGTCGCGGTAGTGGTATAATTCTGTAGCCGTTTACGACCGTTATTGCTTCAAATTTGCGCAGAAGGGCCGGAATTCCGAGATTCGCGGACTTCCTGCTTTGGCTGTGGTCTGAGTCCGTGTTCTTGGCGGTGATCAAAAGAAAAGCGGACTCTAGGGATAAGAAGGATTTAAACTCCGAATGTTGTAGGTTGGCGTTTATTGCCAGTGGTGCGTAGATGCGTAATTACAACTGAAAGAAATGCAATAAAAGTTGAAATTTAACCGGCCTGTAAGCTGCGTATTGAGTAAATATTTTGGCTGCGAAGTCACCAGCGCGTGAAAAGAATGGGGAAAGGAAAAGCACTTTTCCCCGCCCCAGCATTCTTCTCACGCAATAGGCCTTATTCACGATGACCGCCATGTTGGTTTTCAAATTGCCATGCAAATTAGCCATGTGTTATGCTGGGGGGGAAAAAGGGCAAATTGCGGAAAATCGGCTCGTCTAAATATTGAAAATAACATTGCTAAAAGTACATCATAGAATTTAGAATTAAGTACCTTTTATAATAATTCTATATCTTTGATTGCCTTTGACAGTTTGACTTTCTACTTCGTTATCTCCTCATTTTTCACTAAAAAAACATCGAAGTAACTTGTGTAATCATTCTATTTTACTACTTAGGTGATAAACATTCAATGAACGTGAAACAAATATCTGTGTGGCTAAGATGTTCGTTATAACCTCTCGAACTTGTGTTGTTTGCCCCCTCAGATGTGAGTAGCTAATTTGCATGATAATAGCAAATCCAACACTATTGTGGCCGTCGCAACCTGCTTATACAGGCTGATGAAATAGACCATATTCGTATTCTCAGTATTGGACTGGAACTAGCTTGCAATGGAGGCTAATGCGCTGCATAAGAATAAAACAAAGCAAGAACGAGTCCACAAGAACTGGAAAAACTTCATCGGTTTTCCCGTCGTGATTACATGATGAAAGTTAAATGACACCTGGTTTTACTGATTTGCTATCGCTTATTCCGCATTGAATTCATGGCACGATATAAGCAGGCCTGAATTAAATAATATTAAAACGCACCTGTGGTAATACTCGAAGAAAATCATTCCGATGTTTTACCCAAACAGAACATAAACGCCAACATTAAGCGTCGGGAGACAAAAGAAACAACGCAAATTCGTCCATGAGCACTGAAAAATGTGGAAAAGGTTACCATTTCATTAATTTTTTAAAGTTTATAATTAATTTGGGATACACTCGCGAGTAGATGCTTCACGAAATTCGCGATTGCCTCAACTTTTTCCTTTCTTCAGCAATGGCATAAGAGGTACATATAATTGTTTGGGAATCAGCCGATTGTCACATTTCTCTTTTCTTTGATTCAAAATGTCTCAAGTTAGCAGCAAAAAGATATTTTTATCGGCTTGGTCGGCGCATCGATCAAGAAAATTTCAAAACTGAGAATTTTAAAAGCGCCCCAGGATCCGTTAAGTACTCATACAATTGAATGAATGAAGTGGTTGCAATGGACATTTTTTTTAAAATAGCGTACGAGCATTTATCCGAGAGCGAGCTTAACAGACATCAAAAATTTTATCATTACTTGTGCAGAAAGTAATAAATAATGCAGGATAAATCACACTCTTTTTTTATAAGAACGTCTAATTTAGGGGCAGAAGCTGAAAGTTCTGCGCATGACCCGAGGCTCTGGGAAACTCTCTGTTGGAGAACATGCGCTGTAGGGTTCTTATAGCCAAAACCTTACGGCTCCTACTCACTCCTCGTGCTAACATGAATGCACCAATCAGAGACGCTTTTCATTTTTCTTTACGAAAACCAATGAGAAGACACTTTGTTTCAGGGTTCCGCAGAGCTCTTCTCGCCCACAGTCAAGAGAAGAGCTCTGGGGTCCAGATTGTTCAAAGACAGTGAGTGTGGTCCGCATATGCGATCTTCAGCATAGTAGTTCGGTGCTCAATCAAGCCACCGGTGAGGGGTGAAATGATATTTTCAGTGAAATTGTTAGGATACCCTCGCTCTGAAACGCATGAAGCTTCCCCTTCAATAAAATCCTTTTAATTCGAGATATTTACTCAGGAAGCTCCACTCACCCGGAAGTGGTTTGCTGGCAGGTCCTTCATCCGGAATGAATTGGAATTTAGAGATTGAGGATTTTGTCTTCCAGAGTAGACAAAATGGAAAAAATATTGTCAAAAATCTTTTTCAGATTACTGGTCTTATGGCTCACGTTGGTGCTTGCCTCAGGGCTTACGTTACGATTGTGTGTCTTCAGTTTCAGTTCGCGCCATCCCGAAGGAACATTTGTGAGGCTGCGCGTTTACTAAGCTGCGACTTGGAAGACAACCCTGAATCAATGAATGGCGAATGATTGATGCTGAACCTCCTGAAAAGATGCAAATATGAATATTCCACCTTCATGAACTTAAATTAGTGACTTGATATTCGTCACTGGCAGTTTTAATACAAATTGAAATTGTCACTTTGTTGTAACCTAAACAAAACAATAGACTTGTTATGCTCTTGCCTTGGATGTTTGTGAGGTAATAAAATAGACACTCATTTGCTTCACGGTTTGGGTTAGCAAGGCACAAAGCACGCATCTGAAGGACTTTTGGCAACGCGAAGCAGTTTGTGATGTCAAGTTGAAGTTAACCCAAGCGCGTGCTTCAACTAGCTCTGTTGAATTTCAGAAGTAACAGCTGGTTTTTTGTTAAGAGTTAGGGAGCATTTAAAAGCGACGTTTTGAAGATGAAAACAATGACAGCTGTCTGTTGGCTATAAGGGTAAAGAAATTTGCGTCACCAACAACAGAGCCTTTAATAAGGTAACACGACAACGGGATCGGGTTTCTCTTTTCGTCACACTAGGATTCTCACATCATCTACATCTGTTTAACTGTAACATGTATTAAAAATCATGTCATGTCATGTCACGTCACGTGATGTCATGCCATGTCATGTCATGCTATTTAATTTCATGTATTATAATGTCCTATCTACATAGGCTTTGGCACATTCTTTAATTTTTTGCTCTTATGCTAATGACAGCTGTCACGTAATGCCATGCCATGTCATGTCATGTCAAGTCATGTCATGCTATTTAATGTCATGTGATGTCATATCCTATTTAGGCTTTGGCACGTTATTATTTTATTTTTTGCTATTATGCTAATGCCTAAGTTTAAAATCTTACTATTATGCTCTTATGGCTTTGTTATCAATACATACCAGAAGCACATGACCTTGAAGCGTGTAACTTGCCCAAATATGGACAAAAGCGAGATCCATGCTGCACGCGCGGGAAAATGCACGAGCTACGTTACATCACATCCAAATAAGGACATTTTTAAACAAGAAAAAAAAACAAAAAAAACCCACCTCAGAACCAGCGTTAAAACGCTTCAACGTTACGAGCTTCTGTACATACGCAATGATAGACACAATTTTTTTTGTAAAGCAAAGTGCTTTACTACTGCACCTGTTTCATGACTTGCAGACGTTTCTCATCGGGAGACTATGGGCTCCTGCTTTCGCTGCCTATTGACAACGGATTCTTATTAGAGGCAGCGAATCGAGTATAAGCCAGCCTCGTCCCCAGCGATTTTCTCCGCCGAGGAGAGGGCAGAGAAAAGCCCTGGGAACCAAGTTGGGTATAAGCGACAAGCCCAGGGTTTTTCACAGTTTTGTAAAGTAGCAAACATATTTCTGAAAGCACCGGACGTGACATTTTTTGGTGCCGCAAGGTGCCTTGCAAGCGCTGAATAGGCGAGTTAGGTAGGGGATCTGGGGGCCGCTGCTGCTGTTGGGGGCAGATTCTGTGGCTCGATATGAGACGTCTTGGTTGCAAGTTTTTCGAAATAACGCTGATATCTGATAGAGTTAAGACCTACCACTGGTTTACAACCGAAAAGTGATACCAGTGCTTTTTCACCTGCAGTGACAACGCCAGAAACAGCAGAATAACAGGTGAAGACCGACGTTAGCGTGCTCTTTGAAGCAAGGCACATTCTCAAGTTTCTTCAGGGCTGTTGTCTTTCCAACTCCATAGAGGCGCGATGTTGTGTTGCATCCGGCGACTGTTTGAAGAAAAAGGAAATTTCTGCAAACTTCCTTACCCAGCTGTTTTTTGACTTTCTTCATATGCCAGACGCGCGCACTTCTCGAGTTTGCCTTTGTCTCTGGTCTAAAATAGAGGTCACACCCACCTTCGGAAGCATGATAACACACAAGGACTGGCAAATATAAATCTGTGTCATCTCCAACTAGAACTGTGGTATTCTTTCAGGCAGACTCTGCGGTTTTGACTACAAGGAGGTCGGCGTCACCATTTGCGAGGTGTGTTACGCATCCTACATTCTGGAGACAAAAATTTGGTTTTATCAACGGAGTTGATAATGTAAATTGACCACCGAAGAGGGATTCTAAGAGCTGACGTTTCGAGCGTTAGCCCTTCGCCAGAGCCTCCCTTAGCATTAACAGAAAGCGTTGTTTAAGGGATTTGAGAGATAGTCATCCTTCGTCATCGTTAGACATGATTTCTGTAAAGGTGACAGGTGCAGCAACCGTCCCTGATGCGCGCCTCTGCTGCATCATAGCTTTAGTTGACATTTCATCGTAGTCATCAAACACCACTATAGCTCTCCCGTATTTCCTACGCACGCAAAACTGGCATTCGTCGAGTCTAACATGTGATTTCATGCCATGTTCTTTTTGACTTTAAAAGATACATCTTGTTGACTGGGGATAAGTAGGTGGTTTGCTGACTATCCAGAATACCTCATATTGTTGGTTTTTTTTCTTGCATTCTTTCCTCGATTTCGTTCCTTTAGTTTACCAAAGAAGATCAGATATAATTGTTGTAAGACTTCTTTTATTCTTTTGATCGCATGGTCACCATGAGTAGCTTAAGCTTGCTCTCGTTAGCTGGAAGTTTTTTTAAATTGACTATTAATTAATTAAATCTCAGCTAAATTGAACTCAATTTCATCGATCAACATTATATGGACGAATCGAAATGAAAGCAACAAGGTAATATCACTAATGGTAATTATTAGGTCGCGGGTCAGGTGGTTGAAAATTGAAGAAGTTTCTCTACCGGTGACATAGAGAGGGGAGAGAGACTGGGTTTGAGGCTGGTGATACATTAATGATCAGAGGTTCTGTAATTTACTCTCTTAATGAACCAGTGTTAACTTTTTTTATTTCTTAACCAACGCAATATCATGTCGCAAAGTCCTGCGAGTATCGGCAAGGAAGAATACGTACAAGCAGTTGCACTGAAAATCAAAGATTTGAAAACTTCCGCGTCGAATTCCAATATGGCGGACCTTTCACAGCCAATGCAATCAGATCCATCAAAACACTGTCAGGAACTTATCTATCGTCTCGATGCCCTGAGAAGAAAAGAGAGTTTCTACGATGTAACAGTGTCAGTAAAAGACAAAGAGTTTAAAGCTCACAGACTTGTGTTAGCAGCAGCAAGCCCGTTTTTTCTTTCACTTTTGGTCAGTGACATGAGAGAGGGAAAGGAACAGTTCATCAGAATAGAACTTGAAGAAGCAACGGGGTCAGTCATGGAAGAAGTTCTTAAATACATTTACACTGGTAATGTTGCAGTCACCAAGGAGAACGCCCACGACTTAGTCGCAGCAGCAGATTATCTTGTTTTACCAGGTATGAAAAATTTGGCTTGTGATGTTTTGGAGACAAACATTACACTTCAAAACTGCATTTTCAATTATGACTTTGCCGACAAATATCAGTGTTTGGAATTAATGCATGAGTCCTGCGAGTTTATTAACTCGAATTTTAGTTCAGTCATGGAAACAGAAGACTTCCTGAAGCTCGATATTGAACAAGTCATGAAATGGGTTTCCAGTGATTATGTCACCGTTGGTTCCGAGGAAGAAATTTTTAAGGGAATAGTGCAGTGGGTGTCTCACAAGAAGAGTGAACGAGAAAGCAACTTTGCTGAATTGTTGAGACAAGTCCGCCTGAAATCCATGTCTCGCGACTTTCTTCTCAACGAGTTAGTCAATGAAGAACTGGTAGCAACAAGTAATGCAAGTTTGAATTTTGTGTTGAGATCCATGGATTGCATTTTTGATCCCTTCTGTGAAGATGCTGCCAAGCCACCCAGGAAGTGCTTCAAGGAGAGGTATGCAGATGTGATTTTTGTTTGTGGTGGCAGAACAGCCTTATGCTATGCACCCCAGAAAGACATTTGGTATCAGTTGCCAGACATGTTATTTGAACATCAAGATCATGCTGTTGTTCAATACAGAGATAAAGTTTGCATTTTTGGGGGACAGCGTGTTGGACCCGGAGAATCTCATGTAATAGAATACTTTCTTTTTTCCACTAATTGCTGGGGGACAGTTGAACGAAGACATGAAAATGACAATTTTACCTGTTTATCAGTTCTAGCTGGTTACATCTATGCATTAGATTCATTTGATTGTGCCGTTTTTCTCTATAAGCTTGATGACAATGTTTGTGAAGCTGTGGCTGATCCACCAACTGTTCGCTATGGAGCTTGTTTAGTCAGTGATAAAAGACACCTTTACTTAGTTGGAGGAAGTAGTTTGCCTTTGCTTCAGACATCTCAAACAGTGGAAAGGTTTGATCCTATGTTGGCCACATGGGAGGAGGTTGCAGCTATGAATGAGGCAAGATATGATGCTTTTGGAGCAGCCATGAATGGCAAGATCTACATAGCAGGTGGCATGAAGAAAATTGAGAGACATCATACAGTACTGAAGTCTTGTGAGGTATATGACCCATCAACTAATGAATGGCAAGTCATTAGTAGCCTCAAGGTGTGTCGTCAATCTGCAAACATGGTATGCATTCAGGAAGCCCTTTATGTGGTTGGTGGCTTCAAAGACACACATTCATCTTCAAGAGAGTTATCAGTGGAAGTGTTTCAGTTAGGAGCCTGTGAATGGAAAAATAAGTCCACTATACCCACGAACTTTGAGAATGCAAATCATGGGGATCGAAAAAAAAAGATTCATCATCATAAGGCATGTCTTGCAGTGATACACAAGAGCCTATTAGAAAAGCTGTGTAAGCTTTGACATTTTTAATTAACATTTCTCTTATGACTGCCTTGTGGTGGCTTTCCTTCAAATAGTGCTACCTGGAGACATTTTTCCGTTTAATTCAGTATTATGTCTGCCTTATGG
Source organism: Montipora capitata (assembly GCA_949126865.1). NCBI lineage: Eukaryota > Metazoa > Cnidaria > Anthozoa > Scleractinia > Acroporidae > Montipora > Montipora capitata. Next base: position 10,965,835 of record OX421455.1, on the reverse strand, counting down.
TGACATTCCTTCTTGGTACCACATAGACAAATCTTTTTTGATAATTAAGGGTTTGGCCTTCACTTACTTTTAATACACTTTTAAGGTGGCTGACAACAGTTTTGGGAAGAAAATGATCAAGATTTTGAAATCTGTGAAATTAAAGCAACAGGATATCTTTTCTGAAGTGTTAGTCACTGCAATTGAGGTAAAATGTAATTTTACCTGACAAATAAATTCAAATTAGGGGAAAATGCTAAAAAAAAAGTGACCAAGTGCCTGGAGGGGGACTGGAAACTAAACATTTCAAAGACTTTTTTCTCTAAATCTAGCCTTACGTCCCCACCTTAAAATTTCAGGATTTCCCTAGCAAGAAAAAATAATCATGTAAAGGACAGGCAAATGATGTCGATTTTCGTCTATTTTGATAATAACAGTCTGAAAAATTGTGTGGTAAATCTTTTTTAAAAAATGTTGACAGTTTCATCTTCATATTGTTTACTAATTGAAATTCCCAAAATTTTAACCTTGGTGATATCTTGGTTATTATGCAATTACTTTGGATGTCTTTTGCAACGTACAGATGGAATAACTATTTGTGTTACTTTAATCTGAAAACGTTATGATCGCATGGGTGCAAATTCATGTGACCCTCCCATTCCAAGGGGCTTAAAAACTTGTTAGCCTCCCCTATTTTCCATTTTTCCACGCCTCTGGTGATTTGGCAAGTCCCTAAAAATTAGTGTTGACAGTTTTATACTATTTGTTGGAATTTGTTGTGCCAAACCATATATTGACAAAAATCGGATGCGCATGCTATCCTTTAGCCATTCAATCACGGACCCACATGTCAAGAAAAGCAATTAAAATGAGTTATTTTTGGATGCGAAGTAGATAGTAACTTTTCAGTCGTTCTTCTTAAACGACAAATACAATTTGTGATAACTGTAAATTAGCGTAAGTTGCTATTTTGCCGGCTCGTATCAGAGGCCTGGTGAGCTGTGTTAGGTGCGCAGTGGTTTGTGGGATTTAGGTTTATAGTTTGCGGGCGTTGGTAGGATAAGTCATTCTACGGTCAGTCTACCACGTGCCCAAGTCCAGTTGCGTCTACTGTTATATCGCACTGAGCATTGTTTTAAGCCTTGGTTAGGCTGTATATGATAGCGTTCTTCTTTCTCGTTTTTGATATAATATTACATCTAAGCCACTATTTTAAACACGGCATTCATGGAAAGCAGCTTTTATTTTATGATGTTATAGTAGGATACCGTAGTTTTATCCATACACCTTATTCCAAAATGGCTACCATTTTAGTATTCTTTTGTTTCCATGCAAATTGGCCCTTATGGCCTCGTTCAAGGTTAAATATTCTTTTGAATTTTACACTTGAAAGTGAGGCCATAAGGGCCAATTTGCATGGAAACATAAGAATACTAATATGCCGGCCATTTAGGAATAAGGTGTGTACTTAGTTTATAATTTTGAATTGTTTGTATATTGATGATGAATTGTGGTAAAATAAAGATTATAGACACCTGAAAAATTCAGGCTGCTTCAAGGGGAGTCGAACCCATGCCCTCTGCGGCGATGCCTGTGCAATGATCTACCGACTGAGCGTTGAAGCTACTCAGTTGGGAGCAGGTCAATTTGTTGGGCTTACTGTGTTCATTTGTTGGGCGCACTGTGTTGGCAGTGGTCATGAATTCGATTCCCGTTGAAGTCATTTGAATATTCAGGTGTCCGAGACAACTGCTTAAATTGTCCTGGAGACTAGAGATTCTGATTATTTGTAGATGTCATTACAGAGGCAGTACTTTTCTCCTCAGTCATTTAAAGACCCTGAATGGGAAAAGGGAAAGAACTTTTCCCCGCCCCATTCTTTTCAAGCAATTGTGGCTCGCAACCTGCTGACTAGTCTCCTTCGCAGCCGTTTTTTGGATGTCACGCAACGCTCCCCCCAAAGAAGAGCGTTGCGTGACATCCAAAAAACGGCTGCGAAGGAGACTAGAAATTATGGGGTTCATCAAGATCTTCAGAAAGTACATAATAAAGAATGGCCATTAGCCAAAAATCAGCATCGTATTGCAGTTTGGGGATGAGATATTGGCCCTTTCATGCTACAGTGACCCCATACTAATCCTTGTAATCTTGTCTTTGTTCTAGACAGTTTAGAACCGAGACAAAATTACAAGGATTTGTATGGAGATACTGCCCAAATTCCAAGCTCACAGGTTAAAATGGAATAGATTTTACAACAAGTATGGAGGTAAAGGCAACAACATTTCCCTAGACCTCAAGAAAGAACAGCAAAATAAAGTCCTCAAGACATTTTGGCGAGCTCTTGGTGGCAAAATCAATGAAAACAATGGAGCTAGAGTAGCTCATGCAGTAGAACAGCTTGAAGCTATCGTGGAATCAGTGAACGCTGACTGTAACTACAGTGGTAGAGTTGGCAGAAGGTCAATTTCCAACCAAGAAAAATGCGTTCAACAAATTGTTGATGACTTGATGAAGGAGAAAGTGTTTAAATTTACTGAAGACAGAGATGGCCATCCATCATTCCCACAGTTCAGTGGTCAACTTTTGAGAAAAATAGACTATCGACAAGTTCACCATTGGGTGACTGATCACATCAAACTTTGGGGATCAATTTATGAACAACAGTTGTAGTTGTGTCGATTATTGTTATAAATGAAATATCTGCAGAGTCAAAACAGTGCAAATCAAGTATAAATATTGTTTTATTTTTCCATGCTTTCAGGACGATCTAGCATAAGATGCCAAAATCACTTCCTTTTTTCTTCTGATTTTGAAAGTGAGTTTGCTTAATAATTAACACATGATTGGCAAAATTTTGAGCTTTGATTTTTGTCCAAAGGCTGTTTTCATTGAGTTTAAGTTTTGGATTTCATGGTCTGCCATTTATCATGTTCAACACTGACTGGACCCCAGAGGACTGGATCTAGGGACAAGTGACATCATTCACTCACTGGCTTAAATTTTGAGCATGTCAATTTATCATATATGCAAAACAAGAGTTGAAAGGTCTCAAAGCTCGAACTCCTGTGCCTCGTATTAATTCAGTCACGCACACATGCATTGCATTCTCAAGACTAGTGAGATTTTGACATCATTTTCTCCTCGTTCCAGCTCTTTCAAGGATTTAAAGTTAATAATGGTGGGCAATTAAACAGGAAAATTTCAGTTAAAATACAGGTGTCTTTTTTAAATAGAGTGGTAAAGTGATGATGTCACACAAACTACATTAATTTTTTTTATGAAATTATGGGATTTACTATGATATTCTGAAAGTGCATGATGAAGAATGGCTGCTTGCCAAAAATCACTTCAAGAGAGTCGACTTTCGCTGTCCTATCGGCGAGTAATTAACTGAGCTCCTCCGAGATTTGGCTGGCTTTCCCGCCAAAAGGCAAGTCGTTCGGGCAATCGGGCTCCAAATCTTTTGGGAATGTAACTGAGTTCAGCAGGGTTACAATTGACATAAAACGTGGGGAATCAATCAGACTAACCGGTGGAATGGTCTGTAACGAAGAAGACTGGCAATCAAACCGAACGTGGAAGCTACGCAGCAGCATACGCCGATTTGGCGGTAAGACTGATCATGAAGTTCCCGCGTTACTGCACTTCGAACCTCGTCAGGAAATCTCCTAAATATTTCGTTTTTGGAGAAATCCGTTGGACGGATCCCACAGATTTCTTTCTTGAGGATATCCCAGTGCTTTCGAGGGTCAAGTGATGCGCTTTGAACCCTCGTGAGACTCGAAACGTCACACGAAGGCAAGGATCCCGCCGACGGTCCAACTTCCTCCATGCCTTCGCTTCGAATGGTTTAGATATCAAATTGAAAACCATCGTGCTATTCAACTTTGAAAGTCCCGCCAAAGTAGAATATAACCTAATTAGGAATAACTTATAACTTAACTCGGATCCACAGTCCAGATCGTGCTATCGTCAGCTGTACCACGAACATTGGTGGGAAGTAAAAAATAGTCAAGTTCCCGCGCGGTACTGGAACAAATTGAGGCGGTGCGTGACGGTGCGTTACTCTCACGTCAAGCGACGGTAAAAATAAACGAAATCATACATCATAATATTCTTTCTTAAATTTTTTAGAACCTTTTGACTTTCATCAATTTTCTTTGATACGCCTTGATGTGAGCCTGTGAATAAACGTAGAATTGCATAACTCTTGTGACATTAAGTGAAGCTATGATCCTCGCAGTTATTGCGCAATTTCTGGACTTCAACACGGGTTGAACCCATGACCTCGCGATGCCGGTACTAACCAAATGAGCTATGAAGCCACTGACATTGGGAGCTGGTCATTTGTGGGTTCAAATGTTCCCGTGATGAATAAATCAACGAACGAAATGATATATGAAATGAATCATGTATTGAACTGCGGATGTGCGCGGATCATAGTTTCATTTGATTTCATATCGTTCTCGTGACATTGTTGGATAAGATCTCGCGGAGAATAAACACATTAGATTTCAGTTTATTGTTTACAGTCTCTTCACTTATTTTCCTGGTATTTTTCCGTTACTATTTTGGTATTTAAATCAAATTAGTTGTAACTACCATATTTTATAACATTTTTACCAGTAAAAATATATGCGAAAGAAAGCAGTCCTAAATGTGAGCTCTCATTGTACCTGGAAAAGGCTG
>OX421455.1:10948667-10956167 GCA_949126865.1 Montipora capitata | reverse complement strand
GGTTAGATGAAGCGATATATTGTTAAAAATTCCCAAGTTATCCCTTTTCGTGTTAATTAGTAACGCAAACAAGTCTTAGTAATAAATGGGATCAGTAACGAGGAACCAGCGATTGTGGAGATAAACTAAGAATAAAGCCAGGATCCGAGCCAGGATCCGAGCCAGGATTCCGGAGCCAGGATCCGAGCTAGGATCTGAGCCAGGATTCGAGACCTAACCGAGACCTAACCGAGACCTAACCTAACCTAACCAAGACCTACCCTAACCCTAACTAGACTTAACTAGACTAGAACCAACGCAAATATACCTAACCTAACCGATTCGAGACATAACCTAACCGAAAGATTCGAGAATAAATAGCGGAGAAAGCTCATCTTAGCTCGAATCCTGGCTGGGATCCTAGCTCGAGTCCTGGCTCGGATCCTAGCTCGAATCCTGGCTCGAAGTTTAGGTGTCCTCGCGATTGTGAAGCTAGTAATTGCCATGGTTCGTATGTAACACGTAATCATGAGACGATTCACGGAAAACGGAATTTGAAATGTTATGCAGGGGTAAGTATTTGAAGGTAAAATAGGTATTTGTAGACTTTATTCTTCGATGTATTGTGCACATAAACGAGTATATGTTTTTCTCTTTACATGAGATTTTACTGCCCTATCGGTAAAATACGATTAATGACACGTGACCGTACTCGCGTTCTTTGTAGTCGGCCGTTCAAGATCATGAAATCAACGGTTTTGTTGTAAATAAAACGAGGACATAAAAACTTCGTTCCCAGATCTCAGATTATAACGTACACCTGCATTGGCCAAATCTATTAAAGCCTCATTCATTATTGCTAAAGAGCACGTGTAATGCCTACCTGCTACATAGTAGAACCTGTGCAACTGGCTACTTTAATAGACAGAGTCTAGCTATAAAAGCCTCAGTCAGCCGTCCAAGGTTCACCTGGCAGTTTGTCTTCTATAGTAAACCAACTAGCTGTTTGCAATTTGTTAAAGTTTTTCCCCTCCCTCCCTTTGGGGATGGGTTGGATATATCGCTTTGCCTTCATTAAAGGGGCTAGGTCACGCAATTTTAGGCAATTTCAGCATTGATCAAATGGTCATAGAATTAAATGAAATAACAAAATAACGGCTCAAAACTATAGAAGAACTCAAACGAAACACAGGAAAGCTAAGAAGGGACAAGGATGGACAAAACTGGGGAGGATTGAAGTGGATTGCGTTTGGGTAAATTTGAAAAACGTCGGCTCACCTTTTTTCAAATTTATATCAGTTTATATCAAAATGTCATTTAAACAGCTGGAAAATCAAAGACTCTTGCTCTGCCAATTTGACGTTTAGAGATCATAACTAACAATTTTAAACAAAATTACCTAAATCAGCGTGACCTAGCCCCTTTATTTTTGGGTCCTCTCCTGTACGGTGACTTCCACCAAGCTTGTTGGCTCGTTTGCCTTGGTACATCGCTCGCTAACCAATACTCTTGTCCGATCCAGCTCGTAGTGCTGGGGAGATAAGTGAGGTTGTTCTACGTCACGCAACTCTGGAAGTCGCATAGGCTAACCAGCCGCAAGGCAGTGTTCCCCTCAAAAAACGCCAATACGTCTGTTGTCTCGTTCTATTGCGCCTTGTGTTGTGCGTTTAAAAGCTAATTATGCATGTTGATACCAGGGAACACCGTTCAGAGAGTTTGAGTTCACATTTCTATCTTTATTTCTCGAGAGTTTCAATACACGAAGCGAAATAAGAATGACAGGCCAAGTGACCCACACTATAGTATTCCATTCCGGAAACGAAACACTACTTTTTGTTTTTTGAAATAGTTTCTTGTTAAAAGTCTGGTCCACCGCATGGCATATTGCTGGTACCGGTAAGTTCAACCTTTGCAGGGACATAACCTAGAAAAATCCTGGTTCACATCCTATTGATCCTAGTAAAACAACTGTCAAGGTGATGTTTTAGTGTATGGCTCAAATGCTGGTAGTGAATGTGCAACTATGTCACTATGTGCCATTATATAATTATAATTATGATAGGAAATTAATTACTTCCCCGTAATTATCAGTTCTAAATGTAGGAAATGATCTCTACACTGCCTTATCAAGCTTGTCGAGACAAACATATTTCATGTTAACAGAATAGACCTCTTTCGATATATTAAAATTCAGTCGAAAACAAAAGGTATCATCTCGAGGCTCTGGGGAATAAACTCATACAAATCCTTATATTTATTCCCCAGAGCCTCGAGATGATGTCTTTTGTTTAGGACTGAATTTTAATACATCGAAATTGGTCTATTACCTGCAGAAGTCATAGCGTTCAACACAACTTTCAGATTCAATACAGCCCAAGTCATACTGGTAATGTACTTGGAAGTTGCACAATAGATTTTGCTTACTGTATGTCTTTGATAGGTACTTTCCAAAATTTGGTCACAGAGAATTATAATTCTTATATTTTTTTCTCAATGTGTGAGTGGGCGGAATTCAACAAATCCTGCAATCTGACTGGTTCCGGGAGCGGGTGGAAAGAAATGGAATTTCTCTTGAAACGTTCAGTTTGTAAGTCGCTTTAATACTGCATTCACTATCAAGCGCGGTGCAAGCGATTTCAGAGAGGATGGGGGAGAGGAAAAAAAAAAGTTATTTACCAGTAAAGGGTCGGTCTGTTTAGCAAAAAACTGTGACATCGTTCTTGAAAAAGCAGCAATTTCAAGGCCCCGGTCACAGTTTTTCCCTATACGGACCTCCCAGCTGGCAAATAACATATTTATTTTGACAATTGGGTGCGTATTACAGCGAGTATTTAAATTACAACAAATGGTATATTTTAAATATTTGATTCTCGTGCTATGGATTCATTTGGCATGGCCTCAAGGAACTTTTGCACTTCTGGAAGTATTTCCAAGTGTCGAGATATAGTGCACATCTTCACGTGTCGCGCACGTGACAAAGTGACCTTTGCGTGCACCACTGCACGAAAGTTTGGTCATCTTGGAAAGATGTTTTCACATCTCACCTTCGTTTCTCTTTCATTTTTTTCTGCAAAAGATGTTTCGATGAATCATTTCGTTTCATCTTAAGCCGTTCAATTAGCGTTTCCTTTCTCAAACACTGAGCAAGAATACCCATCGATCAGTAAAAAACAATGTCAGGCTTAGCCACTTTGGCATAAATACACTATTTTTACCTCGTTTCCATGGTCCAATGGTCATTGTCACCACCTGTAATGAAGATAATCTGGGTCCGGGTATTCACTACATACACAGCCGAACATCATGAGAATCGCAATGTAAGGCCGATGTGAGAAGGACAAACTTCTCTCTGTTCTTTTCTTTAGCGCTAAATTAACCATACACCACTCACTGTACTTTTGCAGGCCCGAGTATAGGCTACTTGTAGCCTCTTGTTTGACCTTGAACCGACAAAGACGATCTGTCACATCACGAACTATAGTACGTCTGTGATTTCAAATTTTAGCGTGCTTCCTATTCGCTTGCGTTTGACAGTCGACTCTGAAATGGCTTCTTTCCTATTCCGTTCGCTTGCTGAGGATTTGCTTGTTTTCTTTTAAAACTCTTGCGATTCAAGAAAAATTAATTGCATATCCGGGAAAACCAAAAGGCGGGCAGTTCCAAAGCTTTTTATTTTCACTAATCCTACAGCCAGTAAAAATAAACAAGCCGGGAGCTCCGCTTTTAGGCTTGGCTAAATCTATATATTATCCACTTAACAACTAAAGATCAACTGGCTGACAATTGCACCGATTATTTATCAAATGTAATTGGTACATACAAAATCATTGCTGAATAGTGGTTAAGTCTAGTACTTGATTTTAAAATGGTTAGCTTTCTCTTAAGGTTTGGTAACCGACATTTTTTATTTTTTAAACTTGTTTCTTAGCCGTTGATAATACACGTTTACAGCAGCATTCGGAAGAGGAAAGGTAGAGGATGGAATGGCCTTGTGGAGTGAGAGGGAGAGAGAGACTGGGTTTCAGTCCGGTGATAGCCTGATCACATCTTTCGTATTTTCGTAACGTTATTTTTTTTCTGAACGCTTTATCATGTCTCAAAGTTCTGCGAGTATCGACATGGAAGAATACGTAGAAGCAGTTGTATTCGAAATCGAAGATTTGAACACTTCCGCATCGAATTTAGACTGCAAAACAGTCGTTTTGTTCTATTTTTGGAAGGCGCGAAGCGCCGTAAGCGTGATCCTCGCCTGTGAAGCGCGCGAGCCTCACACGCCCGTAGGGCGTGTGAGGCGAGAAACCTCCCCATTCTCCCTCGCCGTTTCTACACTCGCTCCAGACCTTTCGTTTGAATATTATTTTACCGTGGCGCTTGCGTTCGCAAAAAATACGACTGTTTTTGCAGTCTACATCGAATTCCAATATGGCGGACCTTTCACAACCAATGCCACAAGATCCATCAAAGCACTGTCAGGAACTTATCTCTCGTCTGGATGCTCTAAGAAGAAAAGAGAGTTTCTTCGATGTAACAGTGTCAGTAAAAGACAGAGAGTTCAAAGCTCACAGACTTGTTTTGGCAGCAGCAAGCCCGTTTTTTCTTTCACTTCTGGTCAGTGACATGAGAGAGGGAAAGGAACAGTTCATCAGGATAGAACTTGAAGAAGCAACGGGGTCAGTCATGGAAGAAGTTCTTAAATACATTTACACTGGTAATGTTGCAGTCACCAAGGAGACCGCCCACGACTTAGTCGCAGCAGCAGATTTTTTTTTTTTACCAGGTTTGAAAACTTTGGCTTCTGATGTTTTGGAGGAAAACATTACAATTGAAAACTGCATTGTCAATTATTACTTTGCCGACAAATATCAGTGTTTGGAATTAACGAGGGAATCCCGTGGGTTTATTAACTCAAATTTCAGTTCAGTCATGAAAACAGACGACTTTCTGAAGCTTGATATTGAACAAGTCATGAAATGGGTTTCCAGTGATTATGTCACCGTTGGCTCAGAGGAAGAAATTTTTAAGGGAATAGTGCAGTGGGTGTCTCACAAGAAGAGTGAACGAGAAAACAACTTTGCTGAATTGTTGAGACAAGTCCGTCTGAAATCCATGTCTCGCGACTTTCTTTTCAAGGAATTAGTCAATGAAGAACTGGTAGCAACAAGTAATGCAAGTTTGAATTTTGTGTTGAGATCCATAAAGTGCATCGTTGATCCCTTCTGTGAAGATGCTGCCAAGCCACCCAGGAAGTGCTTAGAGAAATATGCAGATGTGATTTTTGTTTGTGGTGGCAGGACAGCCTTATGCTATGTACCCCAGGGTGATGTTTGGTATCAGTTGCCAGACATGTTATTTGAACATCAAGATCATGCTGTTGTTCAATACAGAGATAGAGTTTGCATTTTTGGGGGACAGCGTGTTGGACCAGGAAAATCTCAAGTAATAGAATACTTTCTGTCTTCCACTAATAGCTGGGGGACAGTTCAAGCAAGAGATTACTGGAATGAGTGTTCTTGTTTAGCAGTTCTAGATGGTTGCATCTATGCATTACTTGATCTCACCATTGTTCTCTACAAGCTTGATGAGAGTTCATGTAAGGCTGTGGCTTGTCCACTAAATTGTCGCATTGGAGCTTGTCTAGTCAGTGATAAAAGACACCTTTACTATATAGGAGGACGTGGGTTTTTTTGGCGCCAATTCTATAAAACAGTGGCAAGGTTTGATCCTATTTTGGCCACATGGGAGGAGGTTGCAGCAATGAATGAGGCAAGATGTCGTGCTTTTGGAGCAGCCATGAATGGCAAGATCTACATAGCAGGTGGCATAAATACAAATGAGGTACTGAAGTCTTGTGAGGTATATGACCCATCAACTGATGAATGGCAAGTCATGAGTAACCTCATTGTGTGTCGTCAAGCTGCAAACATGGTATGCGTTCAGGAAGCCCTTTATGTGGTTGGTGGCTTCAAAGACATACATAAGTCTTCAAGAGAGTTATCAGTGGAAGTGTTTCAGTCAGGTGCATGTGAATGGAAAAGTAAGTCCACTATACCCACTAACTTTGAAAATGAAAATTCTGAGGATCGAAATAAAAAGGTTCATTATAAGGCATGTTTTGCAGTGATCCACAAGAGCCTATTAGAAAAGCTAGGTGAGCTTTGACATAATTATTGATTTTTTTCTTGTGAGTGCCTTGTGGTGGCATTCCTTCAAATAGTGCCACCTGGAGACATTTTCCCCTTTAATTCAGTAGAATTATGACTGCCTTCTGGTAACATTCCTTCTTAGTGCCACATGGAGAAATATTTCCCAATATTTAAAGGCTTGTTTAACCATTCCTTGCCTTTGTCCACCTTTAATCCATGGGGCCTCCTTTTAACCCATTGACTTCCAGGGGTTCTCCATTGATGAGTAAAATGGTCGGGCGTTAGACAGAGTAAAATACTAAGTCTGGCCAGTTTAAGCTGGTTTGGACGTCAAAAGGTTAAGGTGGCTTTATACCACAGTTTTCCGAAAAGAAAACAACAGGATATCTCTTATGAAGTGTTAGTCATTGCAATTGATGTAAAATGTAATTTTACCAAAAAAATTATTGCAAATCAGGGGAAAATGCTAAATATAGTGACCAGGCTCCTGGAGGGGGGACTGGAAACTAGACATTTCAAAGGCCTTTTTTTCAAAAACTAGCCAGACATCCCCCCTTAAAATTTTAGGATTTCCTTAGAGAGAAACATAATCATGTGTAGGCAAACAGGTTTTTTGCAAATGGCAAAAAATGTCGATTTTTGTCTATTTTGATAACATTGCTGAAAAATTGTCTGATAGATCTTTTTTTGTAACTTGTTGATGGTTTTGTCTTCATATTGATTACTAATTGAAATTCCCCAAATTTTAACCCTGGTCATTTCTTGGTTTTTACACAATTACTTTGAATGTCTTTTACAATGTAAAAAAGGTTATGGTCACATGGGACCCTCCCTGGCTCTAGACCCTCCAATTTAAGGGGCTTAAAAACTTATTAGTCTCTCTCCCCTGTTTTCCATTTTGCCACCCCCTCTAATGTTGACAGTTTTATACTATTTGTTGGAATTTGTTGTGTCAAACAACATCTTGACAAAAAATTGGATGCACATGCTATCCTTTTGGCATGCAATCACTGATGCAGATGTTAAGATTACTAATTAAAATGAGTTATTTTTGGAAACAAGGTAGATGGTAACTTTTCTGTTGTTCTTCTTGAACGAAAAAATTATGTAATTTGTGATAATTGTTAATTAGCATAAGTTGCTTTTTGCCATCTCGTATCAGAGACCTTCAGTTGGTGGGCTGTGTCAGGTGCGCAGTGGTTTGTGGGATTTAAGTTTGTAGTTTGCGGGCGTTAGTAGGCTAAGTCCTTCTAAGGTCAGCCTTCGCCGCGTGCACAAGTCCAATTTTGTTTATTGTTATATCATGTTAATAAAAAATTGTTTTATGCCTTTGTTAGGCTGTATATGATAGCGTTCTTTTCATCGTAATTAATGCTTT
>OX421455.1:10923667-10941167 GCA_949126865.1 Montipora capitata | reverse complement strand
CTTGGGCTTACTGTGTTCATTTGTTGGGCTCCTGTGTTGGCAGTGGTCATGTGTTCGAATCCCGTTGAAGCAAGATGTATTTTTTCAGGTGTCCAAGACAATTGCTTTTGAAAATTGTCCTGAAGACTAGAGATTCTGACCATTTGAAGATGTCATTACACAGTACGGGAGGCAGCACTTTCCTCCCAAGTTATTTAAAGACCCTGAGTTTTGTCCGGCCGGAGTTTTTGATCTCGCGCGACCTCCAGCACAGTTGTCTGATGCTCAATCGACTGAGTCAACTGTTCGTGTTGCTTGACCTTGGAAGCTTTCACTCGTTTGCATCGAGTATTGGATCGATCCACTCAGTCGTTGTAGAACAGCTATTCTATTCAATACTCATCTTTTCTTGGATTTGGGCCAAAAATACGCGCAGTCGCAGTAGTGGTATAATGCCGTAACCGTTGACGACCGTTATTTTTTCAAATTTCTGCTTTGGCTGTGGCCAGAGTCTGTGTTTTTGGCGCTTATCAAAAGAAAAGCGGATTCTTCAGTGTAGTTCACGTCCTACAATATGGGCGAAGTATCCTACAAATAAATTAGTACCAGCGGTTTCAGAGTAAAAAGAGAGAATGAAAGATTCCCTGTCACGGTTGCATGCTTGCGTTGTCCTTAAAATCCTACGTCGTCGTTATGCAGAGGACGGAAAAACATACTTGCTAACATCCGTGCTACACGTGCAGCACGATTATTTATGCTATTTTAACCAATGATATTATTGTTTTCAAGTAAAGCTATGATCCTCGCAGTTATGGTGCAATTTTAGCAATTGCGTAGAGAAGCCTGAAAAATTCAGGACCTGGCTTGTGAAATTTCAACTTTGTTTGCATTTTTTTCAGTTCTGCCGTAGGTCTGATTTACGGCACTATTTGTGGTTAAGTCGTGGTATAAGTTACTCGCATTAGAAATTCGTAGCCAAAATCGTGCTGTCTAAATCTCTCTTTATTACACGATTTTGAGATTCCGACTTAACACAGAAAATTTTGTCCTGTTCAAGGAAGCAATTTTCAGATTCAATGTAGCTTGATGTAGTTTTTTGAAAAATTTTTCATTTTTTCCGCAGCAACCCCTAAAATCCCTTGGCTTAAATTCACAAATCCGACAGAAGTTGCAGAATTGCCCGATAGAATAAGCTATTTTCCGAAAGAATCTAAGTAATTGTTCTGAATTTTTGAAAAATGTAATGCCACAATTTAGTTTGGAACGCGTTTGTTACGAAGGCCGACACATTGCCTTGGTTCTTTAGGCAGCAAGCTATCATCTGGGAGGTCGTGAGTTCGAACCTCAGGCGGAACAAACCCTCGGGTTTTTTTCAATAACCAAGAAGAAAAGTTCAGCTTTGTGATACTTAAGTCCTCTCTCACGAGATCTATAAATCGGAGCCTCCGTCTTGGGCGTTGAACAACCCACACTCGAAGAGTATAGTGGTTTTCAACTCTGTCAGCGTATGGTGGTCTTCCTTGCTGGATTAGCTGCAATGGCCTCTGTAAGCGAATGAAATACAGCCAAATGTTCGACTAATTGTCGTGTTTTGGATCTTTTCACTTCGACTTCCTGTACAAAAATAAAACAAAGCAAGAACGAGTCCACAAGAACTGGAAAAACTTCACCGGTTTTCCCTCGGATACATTAAGAACGCATGCAATTGAATGAATGAATGAAATGGTTGCAATAGAATTTTTTTGGAAATAGTATACGAGCAGTTATCGAGATTGACTGCTTAACAGACATCAAAAATATACTCCTTTAGGTATCATCAAATGGGGCGGTAGTGATTGATGACGCCTGTTTTCCTTTGTTATATCAATGGCATTCTGTTATCCTTTCATGGATATTTTCATTAAAAAAAATGAATACCTGATTCAGGAAAGTTCGAGTTATTCCTAAAATTATTCCTTTCGTGGAAGTCAACTTAATATTGCTCCAGAGGTTTACCACCTTCTGTTTGACAACAGGAAGGACGTTCCAGTCGGAAAAATACTTTTCTAAGTTGCAAAACAAAAATACTTCAAAGGATAAATATAATTCAGTTTCTCTAAGTCGCAAGATTTATGCTTTTTCTGATCAAAACTACAAAAATTCCCTGTTACCATTACTTGTGCAGAAAAAAATAAATAATGCAGAATAAATTACACTCTCTTTTTTATAAGCACGTCTAATTTTGGGGCTGAAGCTGAACGTTCATATTTTATTTTATTTTATTTTATTTTTTCACGATTTGAGCCCGAAAATGTTCTTAACATTTTCTTAAAGTTGAGTGGTCTACTAAGTTGGACTACACCAGAGATGTCAGTGTCCAGTATATCATAAAATGAGAAAACAACATTGTTAATTACTGTAGTTGCACACACCTTAGATTTGGGTCCTTCCGGAAGGTAAATGGCTTGGATTTGGTTCAGCTCAGGTTTTGTGTTACCCTTGGGGATGCGGTTACACAGTAAAGGACTCCCCTTAGGGTAAAATACAATTAGATATGAGTTCACTGACCTTGCAAACTATAAACAGAGAAGAGAAAGATGATAACTTACCAACTTCGTAACTTGCAGTGTGAAGGGCAAACCCATGAAATTAAAGAAAGCAATACAGTGATGCTCGAAACCCTGCTATGTTACCTCGTGCTACAAGTATTGGAGTGAAATTAGCCGAGCTTATCAGAGGTCAACCCAGAGCACTGCAGTTAGCTAAGTTATGATGTATGATTGGCCAAGCCGCCTCAGGGAGCAGATACAATGATACAATGATTTTTTTATTAGTCTCTCCCCAACGGGGCTTTTCAGGAATAATTTTACAATACTTTGTGAGGGACTTTAGCCAGACTGCTTGTTACGGAGTTTACGATTAATTTTATGGAAGTGAAAGATGCCCCCGTCCAGCTTAGGTTTGACCACAACACCGGGGACTCCGTATCCTACTCTTATCGAACAGTGAATGGGTTCCAACAAGGGTTATGAGACGGAACCTCCGGTTTACAGTCCTTATTCGAGAATACTTGAAAGTCTAACCATTTGAAGATGTAATTACAAAGGCAGCACGTTCTCCTCAGCTATTTTAAGACCCTGAGTGTTGGTCCGGCCGGAATTGAACTCATGACAGCCCGATGCTCAACCAACTGAGCCACCGGTGCAGGCGGCCGTACTTTCCAGTTCAGGAACTGTCATGGGAAGTCCTTTTGTTCTTTTTGATGTATCCATGGAAATAACCCTTGGGCAAGATTCGGTCTATGCAAAGCGGTTACACACAAAAGCGTCCTTACCCGCGAGCAAAAGCTATTTACCCATGGGTAAAAGGGCTAGTGTAACCACAGCTATTGATAAAAAGAAACGTCCCTAAGTGTTAGATTAATTACCTCTTTAGACTGCAGTTTACGTGTCTTTTACCTTTGTTTTTTGTTTGTTTGAGCAAAATGCAGACCTTCTTAACTGATCCACAGCCTTGGGTATTGTTACTAGTATGTTCTTAAAATGTTGGTTTATCTCAGATCTAAACGTTCGTGGAGAAAAGATTCTTAAACAAAGAGTGCATTGCTGAAAGAACTGATTGTAATGCATCGTTGGTCCACAAGTCTGACAGTAAGTCTCGGAAAGCGAGAACCTCAGTCCATCTTCATCCGCACGTCACCCTCTACGACGGCGAAAGAGAGAAAATGGTTTCAATGCGGAAATATTGGGCGTTTTCCATTTACAAAAAATTTCCGGAAATTTTGGTGGAAATTTCCATCGGGTGAAAAATGTGTTCCATTTAACTCAGGTCCGTTCGCCGCCCAGTGATTGCGATTTTACGCGCCAAAATTTAAAAATGTGGCCGTGAATAGCCTGGAAGTGGTAAGTTGTAAATGGACCACACATTTCCATCGGAAAGTTTCCAACGGGAAAACAGGACTACCTTTTCAGAAGTTCCGTTTATTCCGGAAATTTTCCAGTGGAACGAACCAAAAACGTGTGTTCCATTTACATCCCAACCGGAATTTCCGGAATTTCTCGGTAAAAGGAAAATGCCCATTGTCTCAGGTAATAAAACTTTATCATCATTTTTTGGTTATCTTTTAATTTGAAGACCTTCGTTACCATTTTACAGATTCACTGAAAAATAGTCATATTCCCCTTGAAACTAAGGTAATTCGTGTAGCACACTGCATATGACAGGATAGAACTCAGCTCAGTCATAACTCTTTGCAGATTGTCTCCAAAACAAAGGCGATATGCACATGACTTCCTTAAAGCACTGAAATAAGTAGATGAAACTTCTAATAGCTACTATATTCAACAAAATGGTGATCTATCATATTTTAACCCATTTCTCTTTGGGTAGTTTTTCAAATTAAACATTCATGACCATTTCCTCTGAAACAAAAGATAAAAACGATTTGCCTCTTGTTTTAAACTTCACCCAGACATTTAGGGGAAATAAAGTCTTTCTTAAACAATGCAACTCTATTTCATTATTGAAAGGGTTAAATTTTGATAGCGAATGACATGTGATGCAGCCATTGTTGATTTTCCCCGAGACGCTAGTTAAAAGACGTTCGTGTCAAAAGCGTTGTCGTCGGGGGCGTTTTCTCTTTTTGTAAATTATTTCTAATGCTGTGAGCTAATGACACCTTGTGTCAGAAACTCAATGAACTAACTATTTTTAAACGATAAAGAAAAAGTAGTGCAAAGTGACAGACGTGTCAAATAGACCACAGCTCGGATGATTTCGAAAAACAGAACTTAATAGCTTGGATTTCTTTTGTTTGTCAATATATACCTGCGGGTTCAAGTTCGCCGAGTTGCTCATGCATTAACTGAGGAAGGTGCCCTAATAAATTTTGAGCAAAATGTTAATTAAAGGTTAAAGAGTTGTTGAAGCCCCACGAGTGAACAAAAGAAATGACTGAATAAATACTTGGTGAAATGTTTTACTGTCTGTGGTTTACAAGAGCCTCAATCTTCCGACAAAGTGAGATGAGAACTTACTTATAGCTAGACAATAAAGCAACTCTTCGACGGAAACAAAATTGCAACAGTATCAGTGTCATGGAGATTCCGGTGTATTTTTTCAGTTTAGTTATACTACATACAAATTAAAACTTTCTTTACTTATTTCCAGGGGATAAAGTAGCTAGATTCCTTGGATTCTTGGTTGACTTCTGTTCAACTTTGCGCCTTCCTTTTACCGGAGGATGAAAAGCTTAAATTCGCAACTTGACGTGATTACGTCTTAGCCAACCGCCGAAGGTCTCAGTTAAGACCCTAAAGCGACTGGCTGGCAACATATCTTCGTTTTGTATCCCAGTCCCTGCGGCTTTGCCCTACGATAAGGATAATTCCGATGCACCGCTTGCTTCGCTAGGTCTTCGCGTTTAGTTCGGGTGACGGGAGGTCTTAGGAAGGAAGTACAACAATGGCGTTTCTTGGACTCTTGGGAGGGTTGTCTCCCTTGGCTTAATGAAAAACACGTTGTGGTCATTAGTAACCTCAAGGTGTGTCGTCATGCTGCTGACATGGTATGTGTTCAGGAAGCCTTTTATGTGGTTGGTGGCTTCAAAGACATAAAGTCGTCTTCAAGAGAATTATCAGTAGAAGTGTTTCAGTTAGGAGCATGTAAATGGAAGAGTAAGTCCACTATACCCACTAACTTTGAAAATGAAAATCCTGAGGATCAAAAGAAAAAGATTAATCATAAGGCTTGTGTTGCAGCGATCCACAAGAGCCTATTAGAAAAGCTGTGTAAGCTCTGACATTTTGACATTTTTCTTGTGACTGCCTTGTGGTGGCATTCCTTCAAATACTGCCACCTGGAGACATTTTTCCCTTTAATTCAGTATTATAACTGCCTTGTGGTGGCATTCCTTTTCTTATCAGGTTCCATGTGGGGAAATCTTTTCCGGTAAGTAAGGGTTTGTTCTTCATCCACCTTTTAAGGTGGCTTACTACAGTTTTCCAAAGAAAATGATCCAAGATTTTGAAATCTGCGAAATTAAAGCAACAGGATGTCTCTGCAATTGACATACAATGTAATTTTA
The DNA here is from genome assembly GCA_949126865.1 of Montipora capitata. Lineage (NCBI taxonomy): Eukaryota > Metazoa > Cnidaria > Anthozoa > Scleractinia > Acroporidae > Montipora > Montipora capitata. The sequence continues at coordinate 10,935,124 of OX421455.1, read as the reverse complement.
CCTAACAAATAAATGCAAATCAGGAGAAAATGCTTAATCTAATAGTGACCAAGCTCTTGTAGGGGTGGAATGGAAGCAAGACATTTCAAGGCCTTTTTCTCGAGAACTAGCTGTACGCCCCTACCTTAAAATTTCATGATTTCCTTAGCAAGAAAAAATAATCTTGAATAGACTGACAGGTTTTTTGCAAATGGCAAAAATGTTGATTTTTGTATATTTTGATAATAACTGACACTGAAAAATTGTCAGGTTGACGGTTTTGTCTTCATATTGTTTACCAAGAGAAAATGAGGGGATAGAGAGGGAGGTTCCCGGTCCAGTCCTTGGGATATGTCATGTCCACGAAAGTTATTTTTAGACGAGCGGAAGTCTTCCGAGACGTCCGCATGCAGGCCAATCTCGGTCCGATGTTTGAAAGAAAATAAATATTCATCAGCCTTCCACGTGCGCCGTCATTTTCTCTTTTCACTAAGAACCTGAGAGCGAGGCAAGACTGCATGCGTACGTATCGGAAGACAGAGTTCCGCTAGAACAAAGACTTCCGCTCGTCTAAAAATAACTTTCGTGGACATAACATATCCCGGCCAACGCCCTGAGCCTCCCTCTCTGTCCCCTCATTTTCTCTTGTGTTTACTAATTGAAATTCCCATGTCTTGGTTTTTATATAATTACATTGAATGCCTTTTACAACGTATAGATGGTATAACTATTTCTGGTACTTTAATTTGAAAACCTAATGATCACACGGGACACGGGTGGAAATTCATGTGACCCTCCCTGTGTCACATGGGACCTACGTTGGACCCACCCTGATGATCACTTGGGACCCTCCCTGGGTCTACACCCTCCCATTTAAGGGGCTTAAAAACTTGTTAGTCTCAATTATTTTCCACTTTGCCACTCCTCTGCTGATTTGGTAAGTCCCAAAAAAATGAATGTTGACAGTTTTATACTGTTTGTTGGAATTTGTTGTGTCAAACAATATGTTGACAAAAATTGGATGCATATGCTATCCTTTTGGCACTTAATCAATGATGCAAATGTCATGAAAACCAATAAAATGATTTATTTTTGGATGCGAGGTACTGATGGTAACTTTTTAGTTGTTCATCTGAAACGACAAATGTAATTTGTGATAATTGTAAATTAGCATAAGTTGCAATTTTGCCGGCTCGTATCAGAGGCCTGGTGAGCCGTGTTAGGTGCGCAGTGGTTTGTGGGATTTAGGCTAAGTCAATCTACGGTCAGCCTTCGCCGCGTGCACAAGTCCGTTTCATTTATTGTTGTATCGCGCTAAACAAAATTGTTTTATGCCTTCGTTTGGCTGTATATGATATCGTTCTTTTTCATTGTAAATAGTGTTTTTCAATAAGAATACCTAGAACCCCAAGGGTCGCACCACTGCCTTGGTCGGGGGTACACGTTCCCCGGTTTTTTCCACCTGCTGGTTTTAGGGGTTTTCGTGTCCGGCTCTGATGCATTGCTCTTCTCTTTATATGTATTTGATCTATAATTGTTTTTGTACCCATTCCAATGCTAAATAAATGGCACACTGGCTTGGCTGGCCAAAGCACCCAAATGTTATTGTTGTGTTAGTCCGGTTGAGTGCTGGAGGCAAAATGGAAGGTGTTTTTTAGACTGCTCAAATACTCTTTAACATCCTTACCATCAAATTATAACTACTTTGCGGCCAAACTCCCACCTTAACCCTTAATTGAACCGGGTTAAAGAAAAATAGCAGTCCAGTTTTCGTCTCTTTTCTCAGGCGATGTCCTTATTGTAAAGTAGTAAAAAACTCAATGGGGCTTTTGTTATGAATCAACGTGACATAAATATCTAATGAACCCAACTTGAACGCAACCGTAAAAATTGATCGCACGCATACAAAATACCCAGACCGTGATTTGATAATTCGTATGGGATCCTTGCAATAGCATTCTTTTCAATTGACGTCACGATTTAACCCCCAAACAATTATGGGATTAATATGCGGCAAAAAAAGGCACCTTTTGGTGATGTTTATCGGCATTTCAAAGCCATAATGCGCTGTAATAAGGCGTTATGATATATTTTTATCACTTGTGGAAAATGCTTTTGGTTGCACATATCCAAATCTAAAAAGAGAGAAGTGATCTTCGCACTTATCTAGGGGACAATTTAAGATAATTCCTTAGTATTGCATTGCAAATCCCTACTGCGCACGATTTTCGCGTCATTAGCGCGCGCACAATTGAGCACGTGCGCATACAAAACGTAAGAGATTTCGCTCAAACTAAACTCGATAGCGAAAAAAATGCTCCTTTTCTCTCAAGCGAGCACGGTGACCCCCGATTTTTTGTTTCAGGTATTTGCTAAGAACAGTCTATTAATAAAGAACATATTTGAAGAAGAAAAAAAGTTTGATAGTAGAACATGAATTTTTTTTGGAAAACAGTTCCGTACTGGGTGTAATTTACCCAAGGCGAGGACTTCAAGTTAACCACGGAACTGTCCCAAAGAGTGCACTATTCCCACAACCAGGGAATCAAAGTCGGCGTAAATGAAGCATTACTGCTTATGTAAATAAAAGAAGCTTTATTTTCAAAATAAAATTTTGTGTCTTTGAAGTAACCAAGACTTAATTCTGTATGAAGGTAATTCGAATTTTTAACGCGAAAACAGTAAAAATACCCCATTTTAAGAGCCTTCTGACGCGTAAACAGGCACGGTGACCCCATTTTTTTATTGCAGTTTTTTAATGTTCATATCATGAATGTTAATTATGCCAAGTTTCCAAAAAAGTCTGATAGTAGAACAATTTCAAGGGAATTACCTTAAGCAGTTGTGTCTTACAAATCTGCTTTCCCATTTGCGTTATTTTTAATCAATCTCTAAGTCTTCGAAGATTCGTCCGCACAACTGGCATTTATCCAAAACAGGACATGAGTTTGCGAAAACCAAACCTTCACTAAGTGCCCCGCGAAATAAGCCAATCAGAGCGTAGATTGCGTTGCCGCAACCTTTTTTAGTAGCCAATGAAAAATGGTGTACTGTAGAACTTTACCAGATCTCACATTTCCAGTGACAGAGTGAGATCTGGGAACGAGATTAATTGATAACTTGACCGAGAAAAATGCTTTTGGTATTAGGGTCATAAAACGAATCAGGCGTCTTGTTTCCTATGGGACCTTATATTCCATTTACCATGCCCTGCATGTAGTACAACCGATTTCAACTACTGCAATATTTTTAGGGGAAACTGTGGATTAACTTTGCAGAACAAATTGCAAAAACTACAAAACAGAGCAGCCCGTGTTTTGACCTACTGTAACTATGATGCTGATGTCAATAATTTATTTGAAGTCCTCAGAGGCAAATTGAAAGAGCAACAATGGTATTTAAGTCCCTACAGGGAGTAGCGGCTGAGTATCTCTGCTCGAAATTTATCTATCGCAAATCTCTTTATTGTTTTAGAGATTCTGTGAATAAGGTAAATGTTCCGCAACCGCTCACAAACTACGTCTAAGCTGACGTTTCGAGCGTTAGCCCTTCGTCAGAGCCTCGCTTAGCATTAACAGAAAGCGTTGTTTATGGGATTCGAGAGATAGTCATCCTGCTTCATCGTTAGACATGATTTCTGTAATGGTAACAGGTGCAGCAACCGTCCCTGATGCGCGCCTCTGCTGCGTCATAGCTTTAGTTGACATTTCATCGTACTCATCAAACACCACTATAGCTCTCCCGTATTTCCTACGCACGCAAAACTCGCACTCGTCGAGTCTAACATGAGATTTCCAGTCATGTTCTTGAGACTTAAGTTACATCTTGTTGACTGGGGATAAGTAGGTGGTTTGCTGACTACCCAGAATACCTCATATTGTTGGTTTTTTTTTTCTTGCATTCTTTCCTCCATTTCGTTCCTTTAGTTAACCAAAGAAGATCAGATATAATTGTTGTAAGACTTCTTTTATTCTTTTGATCGCATGGTCACCATGAGTAGCTAGCTCTCGTTAGCTGGATTTATTTTTATTTTTATTATTGACTATTAATTAATTAAATCTCATCTACATTGAACTCAATTTCATCGATCAACATTATATGGGCGAATCGAAATGAAAGCAACAAGGTAATATCACTAATGGTAATTATTAGGTCGCGGGTCAGGTGGTTGAAAATTGTAGAAGGTTAATCCCACTTGACAAACGTTTGATAGAAATCTCTACCCGTTACATAGAGAGGGGAGAGAGATTGGGTTCGGCAGGTATTTTTTGCAGGTTGCAGGTTGAAATTTCATTATAACTGGAAAACCGCTGGCACTAAAAAGAAAGGTAAAGCGATAGACTTGCCGTGACTGTTACATGAATAACTACCGTTAGGCCTAATTAGGCCTAAAGAAACGTTTTAGGGCAACCTCGTCCCCAGGGCCTTCTCCTCTACGATTTTCAAAATGGCGGCTCGTTTGGAGAAGACCCTGGCCAACGCTGAACTAACACCTTTGTTGATTAGCCCATTCATACGAACACGCTGATTGGTTTAAATACATTCTAAATTAATATGGCGGAAGTAGCGAGTGTTTACACGAAAAAGAAAGGGCTTTAGGAGGTTGATTGCAGTTCAGTTCAAGCGATGTTGAATCAAACTGCCATTAACGATTCGAAAGGTGAATCTTTTCCGTTTTATTTTAATTTAAAAGATGTAACCTATACCATAGAAGTAGAAATAAGCCCGGGAAAATAGCGAGCTGCAGCTCATCACATGTGGTCTTATGTGCTGTTTTTGTTGTTCTGTATTCGTGTCCAATTAGTTTTTCCGCGTACGGAAACAAAGAAGAGTTTGAAGCGTTTTTTATGTTCGAATTTCAAATCTAAAAAGGAGCTTTTGCTCGTTACAGAGCACTGTTCTAATATAAGGAAAACCGCTTCTATTTTCTTGGACACATTCCTTAAATATAGGCCTTCTGCCTGTATTAGGTTTAGGCTTACTTCAAATCTTTTCAAATGCACTATTTTTTCTAATAATCAGGGCTCAAAGTTTATTTTTGGCTTTGGGAGCACTTGTGCTACCAAGTGCATATTTCTAGGCGCACCGCCAAAATTTTAGGCGCACAGCGGAAAACGTTAGTGGCACAGCTTAAAATACTGGGAACACCTGTTCCAACAGAAAAGCAGAACTTAAGACATTATTACGTCATCTTCACCTTTTTGTATTTTTTTTAATCCCGTGTTTGTTGTTTTAACTAGTACGGCTGACTTACTTTTCGTTTGAGACAGCGATAATATTCTTGTGGTTTTTAAGTCAACTTGACCTCTCAATTTCAACAACAAATTATTATTACATGTTATCATGTCAAAGTACATTCGAAATAACAGAAACGTTTCCATCATGTATTTCCTTTTCAATGTACACTTGTAACCAAAGAAAGTGTACTTGAAAACTGGAATAGATACACAACTTCATAATTGATAATAGACACGTACTCCTATGATTCCATCAGGTCACTAAGATCAGACTTTATGCTGGCGCAAATAGCAAATAAATTCTGTGCATTTGACGTCGATGTCGTAGACAGCCATGTCTCGCGCATTCCTTTGCAGTAATTCCGTTGTTGTTAAGTGAGCCTACACAACATGAAGCATGACGTGAGGATTCGATTGCTAAGTACCCGCCGCACATGCTTTCGACCCATTGGCAGAGGTCTCTTTTCCCGTACTCGTCAGCCCAGTGAAAACAAAAGAAAGAGAACTCTGCTAGCAGGGAACCATTGACTAAGGATGAAGTGGATGACTGCACGGGGAAAGCTTTACAGTATCTGCAGCTGCAGCACATAAGTTCTTTCTCTGAATCCCACTCTAACTACTCGAATTCGTTTAACCCCGCTCTTTGAAATTTGTAAATTTTCTTTTCTTGCTCGTTGGCTCATCCTCTTTAGCATTATCACGGACTGATATAGTGATGCAGTATCATTCGAGGCAGATTTACTCGCTTTTGTAGAATGTGAAAGCTGGCTCTTTATAAGAAAATTATTGGATACAAGACAATACAAGCGCGATGTCTTAAGTGGGATATAATTCACTTTTTTAATAATTTTTTTTAACTTGAAGAAAAAGGCCCATATTTTTGACCCTCTCTTGACATTCCATTATCACAATAAGCATGTGCTTTATTCTTAGTTTTCATTTGCGTGTCAGCGGAGTTTTAACAAAACAGAAGAGTATTGGATGGAATGAAACATCAACGGGAAAAATGGACCTTCACCGGCGTTGGGGGAATTTGTTGAGAAAACTGACGACAAACAAACACACTGACGAAAGGAAAATAATTTAACTTTATTATTTAGGGCCAGATTTTGTTATGTATATCTTTAGATCTGTTGATCGATGTTTCTGTTTCGTGACGTACCACTTGGAGTACGCAAGTATAGTCAGGTGAGAAACTAGACAAAAAATTCAATCGCACTGTACTTGAGCTTTTAAGGCGCGCGAGTGCGACCACACATGATTTTTTAGGCGCACAACCAAAAATTTAGTCGCATGTGCGACCATTTGGTCGCTAACTTTGAGCCCTGATAATAATATTGTTTTGGTGGCCGAGGCTGAATTGAATATTTTTATTTTCTGCCGAGTTTAGGTTGAAAATATTCTTGTGAATATTCTTAGATTTTACCATATGGTATTTATGTTGTCAAATGATTGTATTTGCTGTCTGGATGGTGTTAAAGTAATTTTAGAGCCAGCCTATAGGTATTAAATACATATTATTTGATACAATGAATGCACATGACTTCCTCCAGAAATGTTCTTAGTATCAAACTAACTGCCAGTGCTATGTTTGAGATTCATATGTAAAATAAGTTTACTGTATTGAACTCAGTGTTTCCGCCAGACCGCACCATTGTGGGAATCCTGCATTGCATTTAGAGAAGGCCCCCAGAGAAATGGAGAAAGGGCCAATTTAGCCCTTTACTTTTATTTTGGTAATAAAGCTTGTTGTTGTTACAAGGCTGCATGCTGGTTTAACCCAGGATAGTATTCTAATAACCATCCCAAGGCTCAAAAATGCGACCGATATGGTCGCCAATGAACTAACAATGTACAACGCGACTAACATTTGTTTCTTTGCGACCAAAAATTCTAGTTTAGTTGCCATAATCGCGACTTCCTTTCGCTACGTTGAGGACACATTATGTTCTTCTAGTAAGCCATATTGAAAGATCTTTGCTTCTTTAAAACACGTAACATAAGAAAAGAAGTCACTCCATCCTTTTGCTTTGCTGTGTCTCCCTATAATGTATTGCAAATCCTTGGTCATTGACTTTGTCTTGTATGCCTTTGTATTGTTCTTGACCCAGGTCCTTCATGCCAGACCTCTGGCGACTAATTTTTTAGGTCCAACTATTATATATTGGGCCCTTTCCTAAGAAATTTGCCCCTAAAACAAGTCTTCAGGGGCCACTTTGGTCCTTAAGTATAATTTTCTGGCTGAAACACTGAACTATGATGTTTTTTTTCTCAGTACCTGGCCAGGGAAAATGGTTCCTGTTTTATTGTGTCTAAACACTTACATTTTTCTATAAGTGGGGGCCTTATTTCAATTCTTGTTTAAGTAGTGCACAAGAGAACAATATTGTTTACTGTAGATAAATTGCCATCTTGATGAACCATCTTAGCACTGAAAGCGGTCAATAGAACATTTATGAAAGCTGCTGTATATCTTTCAGTGTATTCCAGAAGCCAAGGCAACCTCAAAAGTAAGGTTTATAGGTGGAAACATTTCAACAGAGTATTAGTTACTCAGAGAAGATAAATAGAAGTTACATATTCCAAAGTAGTATTCTTTGATCTAGGTATTGATAACTATATAATGTATCATATATAAAGTATCACATTGAAAACGTTTGTATTAATCAAGCATTCCCAACCTTGTCTTCAATCAATGTTGGCATAATAAAGGCATGTTGAAAGAATTTGCACTGTTTATGTCTACTTGTGTTGGTGAACTTTATACTACTTATTTGAAACCTTTTATATTCTTCAAAGCTGTTTACAGATAACTGGATGGGGTCTGGAGTAGTAGTTAGAAAGGTTTTTTTAGACATGGAAAAGTTCTTCTCTTGGCTAGAGAAACACAAGAAACAACTTTCAATGGGGTAGACTCAGGAACATGCATTGTATACAGTCTATATCTACATGTAGTCCTCTGCCTACCCCTTTGAAATTTGTTTCTTGAGTGTACATAATATGGGTGAAATGGCAGTGTTAATATTGTTTTTTTTTTTTTAGTAGAGCTCTGCACTGTTGCAATATGACAAAGGTTAAAATAACTGCTCAGACATTAAGGTAAAAGGTAGAGTCTGCATAAAAGCCAAGTGGGCCAACAGGCCACTCTGAACTTATCCCGGTTTCCTAAGCATAAACCAACTACCGGTAAGAGTATTTCTACTCCGCCCTGGATGGGATGCAAGTCCATTGCAGGGTCATGATCCCAACATTAAATTTGCCATTACCCATTTATACACCTGGGTGGAGAGAGTCACTGTGAGAGTAAATTGTCTTGCCCAAGAACATAACACAATGTCTCTGGTCAAGGCTCAAACCCTTGATCCGGAGTCAAGCACATTAACCATGAGGTCACCACGCCTCCACATCAGACTGTCATTAAAGAATGTAATATAATTAACCAAATGCAACATAGGAGCATTTATTTGAGTGTTTAAATGATTATGCATTATTACATGATCAGTTGAAAAAAGCCTTCTGCCATCTTTTCAACCAATCAGAAGCATTTTAACCAGTACCAATCTTAACAGGTTGTCACTAATCCCTTTCTCGCACTTTGCATCACCTATATATATACAAGTTTATTTGATTGCTTCATTTGATAGTCAGTGCTCATTGCGATTGACCAGAGTTCTTACTCTGGTTTTAGTTTTACAATGCGTCATTGAGCCCCCCCCCCACCCTTCCAACTTCCAACCAATACACTTAAGAATTAAGAAGTAGAATAACTAAGTAATTTCATATGCATATAAACAGTATTTTCTTCCATTTTACACTTAATCTGGTGAACATTAAAATTCAACAACACACATCTTTGGATAAATTCATTCTCAGTATTATTCTGTAGATGTCATTTGATAAAGAGAACAATGCAACAGGTCATTTTGGCAAACATAGTTTACTGGAATTAAGTGGTGTTCAAGGTTAGACAATGGTAAATCAAAGCCTAACAATTCATGCAAAAACTTGGTGCAAGGAAATCAGTTTTGTAGTTTGTGGGCTGCAAATAGGATATACTTACATAACAGTCAAACTTTTTTCCCAGGTTAAACAATAAAAAAATAAATGAACAATTGAAATAATTATTTGTTTTCTTAAAGTAATTCAGTAGTTTGAAAAAAACATAAGTATTTACCCCCCACCACCAAAAAGGTCACTTAAAATTTATGGGCATGAAGAACATCCACTAGCCCAACTGAAAAATTAACAACAATATAGCCTTGGGTTATCAGGCAATAATTTCATTTGATTAAGGAAGTGAGTGAAAATGTGGTTCAGCAAGGAATTGAAAATGGGTTTCCAGATTGTTTCTAATTATTTATACATTTTCCTATATACATTCAGATTACAGTATCAGCCAGAAATAGGTTATAGAATATCACCTATACAACGTAAGTTTCTGCAAAAATTAGATTCTCTTTGCCCCTAAGTTTTTAATTGAATCCAAAGCCTAATAATCATATAAATTTTCATACCTGTAGATCCAAAAAGGGTCAATTACAAGGGTGTGTAGTGCTGTTTTTAGATCATTAGAGTATATTTTTAAGTCATTTAAAACTGTATACTGCATGTGTATAATTAGCTTAAGACTCAATTTAATAACTTCTGTTAATTAGACTTAATAAAAAGCGATGCCTGTGAATTAAGGAAATCATTCAATCAATCGATAATTTAATTTCAGTCAGACTAATTAAAATAAGCTTATATAGAGTTCATTACTTCATGTTCACATAGCAAGTTGGAGTATGTGACTTGATCATCTTGCTTGAATAAGCTTAGTAATATGAGGCCACAAAGAGTTTTTCACTCTGTACTTAAGAACAGCTGAGTTTTTCTCTTTGATGTTCAATCTGATTTCAATGACAGTTAAATAAAGTGAGTACGAAAGTGTAATAAACTTACAAATGCTCACTTTTGGATTTTTGTACACGTACTTTTAAAGCGCAAAAGTCCTGCTCCAGAATTAAAACGTCCGTAAAAATATTTCATCTTACTGCGAAGCTACCACTGCCTCGTGTACAAACTTAAGCGTTCTTTGACCGGTGTTTTGCTTCCCACGCGATGCTTCGCCGCCATTTTGTTTTGGTCTTTCTCAAAATGTCACGTGATAAAAATCTCCAAGATTTTTGGAGATTTTGTACCACGTGAGTTCAGCGTTGGCCAGGGTCTTCTCCAGACGAGCCGCCATTTTGAAAATCGCAGAGGAGAAGGCCCTGGGGACGAGGTTGGTTTTAGGGCTTATATTAGCTATTCATGTAACAATCACGGAAAGTCTATCGCTTTACCTTTCTTTTTAAAGCCAGCGGTTTTCCAGTTATAATAAAATTTCAACCTGCAGGTTGCACCTTAATGATCAGAGGTTCTGTAATTTCCTCTCTTAATGAACCAGTGTTAACTTTTTTTATTTCTTAACCAACGAAATATCATGTCGCAAAGTCCTGCGAGTATCGACAAGGAAGACTACGTAGAAGCAGTTGCATTGGAAATCAAAGATTTGAACACTTCCGCGTCGAATTCCAATATGGCGGACCTTTCACAGCCAATGCCATCAGATCCATCTAAATACTGTCAGGAACTTATCTATCGTCTCGATGCTCTGAGAAGAAAAGAGAGTTTCGTCGATGTAACAGTGTCAGTAAAAGACAAAGAGTTTAAAGCTCACAGACTTGTGTTAGCGGCAGCAAGTCCGTTTTTTCTTTCACTTCTGGTCAGTGACATGAGAGAGGGAAAGGAACAGTTCATCAGGATAGAACTTGAAGAAGCAACGGGTCCAGTCATGGAAGAAGTTCTTAAATACATTTACACCGGTATAGCTGCAATCACCAAGGATACCGCCCACCAATTAGTCGCAGCAGCAGATTATCTACTTTTACCAGGTTTGAAAATTTTGGCTTGTGACTTTTTGGTGGGAAACATTACAACTGAAAACTGCATGTTCAATTATTATTTTGCCGACAAGTATCAGTGTTTGGAATTACTGGAGGAGTCCTGCGAGTTTATTAACTCAAATTTCAGTTCAGTCATGGAAACAGACGACTTCCTGAATCTCAATATTGAAAATGTCATGAAATGGGTTTCCAGTGATGATGTCACTGTGACCTCTGAGGAAGAAATTTTTAACGGAGTAGTAAAGTGGGTGACTCACAAGAAGAGTGTACGAGAAAGCAACTTTGCTGAATTGTTGAGTCAGGTCCGTCTGCAG
>OX421455.1:10911167-10918667 GCA_949126865.1 Montipora capitata | reverse complement strand
CAATTTTACTCATGACAAATTACACGCAGCCTGCGTGTAATTTCAGGTGCGTGTAAGGGCCCATTTACATGGAAAGAGGATGATCCTAGTGCCAGGATCATCCTAGAATCTTCATTTGGTTTACATGCAAAAACGCGGCTCCTGGGATCAACTCTTAATTTGGTTTACATGAAGTTTACATGCAAGAATCTGTGTTCAGCGCGGTTGCAAAGCAAGATGGCGGGCGAAAAGGACAAAAAGTTAGTTTTAGGAGTTCTTCCTTATTTACTCGCTTTGATAACCGCCTTTCAGCATCAATTTGCCATTATATACAACTTGATATTTCAAACACAGCAACAGCGAGCTATGATTCTCCATCTAAGTCACACTGCCACCATTTCAAGGTTTCAAATAGCGAGGAGGAAGATCAGACGTGGACCTGTTCGCAGATTATGGCGAGCACCAGGACGAACGGAGGAGTGGTGGACAAATCTATGGACAGGCAAGCTACCAGACCACGAATGGAAAACAAACTTACGAATGACACGTGCCGTCTTCATGTCTGTGGCTGACGAACTGCGTTACTTTTTGGAGCCCCGTGAAGACTGTCCGAGACGTGGTGATGTGCTAAGTGTTGAGAAGCAGCTAGCAATGACACTTTATTACTTGAAAGATCAGGGGTCTTTGCGAATGACTGCTAATAGTTTCGGCGTGGCAATATGCACCCTATCTGTTGTGTTGCGAAAGGTGTGTACATGGAACTGGTGGCAAGGTTTAAACAAAGTTATTTTTATTTGATTTTTTGATTTTTGAGTTTTTTTTTAATACCTCTTGGTCGGCGCGTCGGGTATGTTATGGACGGGTCATTGGGTGAGTGAGTGAGAGATGTATGTATGTCACACCAATCACATTGGATGTACTTTAAACAGCCAATCAAATTTCTTGCTGTAAAGGTAAATGGTATGTGAGAAGATTTTTATTTTTAGTTATAAAGGTAACTTGATACTTTTGTTTTTCACAAGGAGTAAAATCAATATTAGAAGTCACAAATCATCCCTTGTAGTTCTTAGGACATGTTTTAGAGGAGACGAAACTATTTACATTTGAAGCAGTTCTATAAGATCGTATGTACATCAAAATTTCTGTTTCTTTCTTCCTGTACAATGTAGCCAGAAAACTTGTCAAATTAACTAAATTATTACTGCAAACAGTCCCTTAAATGCTTCTGTCTCCAGAGGCTTTTACTTCACAAAAAATAACTCTTGCACGCTTTGCGTGCCTATGTTTAATATTTAGGTATGTGCCTTGATTACAAGGGAACTGGGGCCAAGGTATATTGCATTACCAAGCACTGAAGAAGAAATGGGCCAACTTCTTAAGAAAATGGAAGAGAAGTTTGGGTTTCCGCAAGCCTTTGCCTGCATCGATGGAACACATATTCCCATAAAACAACCCAGTGACAATGCACATGACTTTTTCTCCTACAAAATGAAATATACTATTAATGTGCAAGGGGTTTGTGACAGCAGTGGGAAGTTCATTGATGTTGATGCCAGGTGGCCAGGCAGTCTCCATGATGCTAGAGTCTTTTCTCAGTCCCGTATCAACAGAATGTTACGTGAAGAAGAACTCCCTATGATGTACAAGAGACTTTTACCAGGTGATGATAAAGTCCCAGTGATTCTACTTGCCGATCCTGCATATCCTTTATTACCATACTGTATGAAAGAGTACTCCAGCCCCAGAAATAATGAAGAAGTGATATTTAACAATATGCTTCGCTCTGCTAGGAATACAATTGAATGTGCATATGGAAGGCTAAAGACAAGATGGCAGGTTTTAAACAAAAGGCTCTGGACATTGGACTGAAAGATGTGCCAAACATGGTGTATGCATGTTTTGTGTTACATAACATTTGTGAAATTAATGGAATGACTGTTGATGAAGAGGATGTTCAACGCCAAATTGCCAGAGACAGGGAAGCGCAACCTCTTACACTACCTGACAGGCTGTACAACTTCAATTCTGCTGAAGGTGTTCATGTAAGAAACATCATTACTCGGGTATTCAAAGAATATCTTCCCAATGCATGATAGTCTGTCAAGAATCTCTGAATCAAGAATATTACTAACAAGGATGTGAGAATGTAGAGCAGTTGTATTTAATTCAAGGCCATAGATTTTATTTCTTACCTTCCATGCTCTGTATGAAACATTATTCACTTCAGTGCAGTCTAAATCCAATGCAAATATGGTGAACATTAACTGTTTGGCCCCAGAAGAAACATTTGTGGTCTACCTTATAAAAATCAAGTCAGTGCATCAGTGTGCAGAGTTTTAATGCCATATTCCTATGTAATGGGAAGTTACAGGGACATTTATATTATCCAAACAGGAACACAAGGCTAAACAGGCCATGTTTATGAGAAACAAATAAGTAAAGCTCTAAGCTATTGTATTGTATCATATAGGTGTTGCCCCTCCTGGGAAAATCAAACAAAAGGCAATCCATTAAGTGGTTAGTATCGTTCGCTTTAAATAGTTCAGTTTTCATACTTATTTGATCGCATTCATGTGAGTTGAACATAAAGGGATTTTTTCGCTAGGATTATAGCTTTGGTTCGTTTTTAGTTTCGTTTGTTTACAGCCTCATTAGTTCTTGGAGGTCTTCAAATAGATTTATGTAACAAGTGCAATAAAATTCAGGTTAAGATATCGTCTGAACAGGCCATACCAATCTCTTGAATATAAACGAGTCACAACTTTGCAGCCTGTAATTTAAAGGACAGTGTAGTATACTCTTCTATTAATTTTCAAGTGTTACCCTCAGCTTTTTAAGAATCTTGACCAGATAACAAAAGATGATGGCAGCCATTTTGCATGAGGTGTAAATGGGATGACTAGAACCAAGCTTTATACATGTAGTTCTCAGTCTGATAGTTACTGTCCAAGTGTATGTACTCCCAGATAAAAAATGTTCAAATGTTGGGTTAGGAGCATGAAAGATTATACAGGTGAGAATTTTTCTGCCCCAAAATTAAACAAGCATCATATTTACACAGCTGAACCTTGTATGTATGAACTTAAGGCTATACAGTTTTAAAATGTCATTTTCCATCACTTTATAAGGAAAACATTAACACCAACAAGTAACGCAAGATTTTGGAACCTGGCTTTCCAGTTATCCATGTTCAAAGGAGTACGGTCAACCTAGCAGGTGGAATGTCCAAGTGGGACATGCATTTCCTGTTTAACCGCAAATCATTGTTAGTATATTTATATAGTACATGTATGGTACTTGGTGTTTGATACAATGACCTTCATGCTGGTATGACCTTGCTGTGTGTGATAATCTGTTTCTGTCATTGTCCCTGCCAAACAACATTTTGATCCTCCTGCTAGGATGATCCCAGCATTAGTTCAATATTAACACTTTTCAACATTTTAATAAACACAAATTGACATTCTACAACAGGTATGCTGTGTGTCAGTTTTAGCTTTCCTTGTCAATAACTATTGTAGGAAGCATATCCAGCAGTACTACTACCATTGCTGTGTACAGAGACCTGGTCAGATGGAGTGGGGCTGGGAGTGTATGACCTTGGTGATGAACTTTGAAAATGACCATCTTCGCCTGGGAAGTTGGGAGGACTTCTTACAAAATCATGCCCCATGGTATATGCATGAGTTCCATGCATAGCAGTAGGATACAAAACTCTGTTGTAATCTGGTGGCTGAGAACTCCAAGACTGCTGTTGTGATGGTGACGCCATGGCCATAGCAATCATCCTCATACCAGCTGAAATACCTTCCGCCATGGAAGAGAGTGATTCTGTCATTTTTTGCATTGTACTTTGTAAAGACTTATTTGATTCCTCAAGTGATGAAATCATTTGCTTCTTCATGATTATGTCCTCTTTTGTTGCATTCATGAAAATTTGATCTCGTTTAGATTGAGAAAGTGCTTTTTCCATCTGTTTTCTTTTATTGTCTACTAACCGTGGCACTGCCGAGACAGACATGTTTGGTTTCTTGGTCATTTTTGGTTCATCTGCAGGCACTTGGGAAAATGAAGAGCTTGCATTTCCATGTGCTGACTCCTTATCTGTGTCTGATAACTCTTCAGTAAGAGTTGCATCAGCTTCTGAAACTGCAGATTAATACAAATATAGAAATTGTGTTTTTGAAAAAAAGGCCCATGCAGTTTAAAGACACTGCAGTCTGTTATTTTGTTAGGCACCACATGCATACAAGAATTGTAAAAACAAACAAACAAATAGGGCTGTAGTACAAATCTTGCTGTGGCCTGTTAATAAGCCCCCTTACCTCTCTAGTAATGCCCTCCCTACCCTCCAGCTCAGTTTGACATGAACTAAATACTAAACAATGGATTTAAGTTAAAACATGCTAACAGTATCTAAATTTATAATAAATGACTAGGGAGTTTATCTTAGTAATATTCCAGTCAATTTAAACCCTGGCTCCCAATCCCCGCAACATAAATGGGGAAGCATTGAAAAGTAACTCTGTAAAAATGTTAGACTCCCTGCCATGACATAGAGGTTAGAGAGCTGGGCTTTTTTAAAATTGGCTCCAGCATAAATGTTATCTTATTGAAATAATTTTAACCAGCTGTAATTTGACTGTTTTTGAAGTTATGAACATATGTTACTTGTGTGTATGCAATTTATTCTTGTTATCATTGTCATTGTTGTTGTTGTTATTATTATTATTATTATTATTATTATTATTATTATTATTATTATTATTATTATTATTATTATTATTATTATTATGATGTGACCCTTTTGTCCCTGTCATGGAGGTCTTACCTTCACTACTGCTCTTGACTTTGTCAGAGAGCAGACTATCACCATCCACACCTTCAGCCAACATGGTTGTAGCTGGAGAACCTCCCCAAATTTCACGCAGGATGTCAAAATGTTCCTTTACCAGTTTTCCACTTCCACTTCTGGTACCCTTGTTTACAGCAGTTCTGTAGTCCTGGCGAATGCTTTTGACCTTTGCTTTTATTCGATCATAAACCTTTGCAATTTTGATCTTTTCTTCTGCAGTGGTTTTCTTGTACAAATCATATTCTTCACAGGACATGTCTTTTACAGCAGTTGAAGGTTCGCTTACCTTATCTGGGCCAAAATCTTCTGGAAACCTCGACGCCAGGCAACGATGAAGTTCAGTGTACAAGTCCTTCAAGTCTGCTTCAAAGTCAACACCATTGAAATCACATACTGCCTTGTATTCCTTTATGTAAGCAATGAGGCTGGCAACAAACTCATCTTTCCTGGTCCATTTCTTTTGAGTGACTCCATCAGTCTGTTTTTTTTTTTTTTGGGCGAGGTTGGTAACCATTAAGCTCATCTTGATCTTCTTGAGAATCATCCAACACATTCTGCCCTGTTGTTTCCGCTGCCTCTCTACTTTGCAATTGGGTCCTGTATTTTTGAAACAATATTGCACCCCCACGTTGCACACCGGTATCTTCGTCTTCATCGTTTGGCAGGGAAATTCGAAATTGTCGGCCTTTAGTCGATGATGAGTGAGAAGATCCCGCCATGTTGTTCCCAGAACTCGTCCCCAGGGCCATGTCAGGTTTCAAGATGGTGGGCAAACTGGGCCTCCTGACGCAGTTTACATGGAGCCAGGATCATCCTAGCGCCAGGATCATCCCTCCTCTCAGATAGGATGATCCTAGCGGTAGGATGATCCTAGCACTGGGGCCAAATACAACCCTTCACATGTAAACTGAAAGCTGAAAACATACCGCGCTCGGATGATCCTAGTGCTAGGATGATCCCAGCGCTAGGATCATCCTCTTTCCATGTAAACGGGCCCTAATAGTTCGTGTAAATTTTACGCGCGCGCAAGGCGCACGTAACTTGCGCGTATTTTGCGCGTAAATCCGCCATCTTGCACGCATTTTACGCGCGTGTAGGTGCTGCTATTCCTGTGGCCAGTACTGTATGAATGTTTTGTACCCATTTTTAATGCTAAATAAATGCCACGGTGGCTTGGGCTGGCCAACTCGCCGAAATATTATTGTTGTGTTAGTCCGGTTGAGAAGTGGGGGCAAAATGGATGGTGTTTTTTGAGACTATTCAAATACTTTTATTTTCCTTACCGTCAAATTTTAACTACGTTGCGGCCAAAGTCCCACCCTTAACGGGTTGATGATTACAATTATAACCTAACTTCAACCCTGAATCTAACCGAATTAGAAAAAAATGGCAGTCCACTTTTCGTCTGTTTTCTCCTGCGATGTCGTTATTGTAGGATAGTAAAAAACTAAATGAGGATTTTGTTATGGATCAACGTGACATAAAGATCTAATGAACCCAACTTGAGCGTAACCGACCAAATACCCAGACCTTGATTGGATGATTCGAACGGGACCCTTACAATAGGACTCTTTTCAATTGACGTCACGATTTAACGCCAAAGCATTGTGGGATTAATATGAGGACACAAACAGACATGCATTTTTGAGATTTTTCTCCGCATTTCAATCCCATATTGCGTTGTAACAAGGCTTTATGATCTAGTTTTGTCACTTCCGCGAAATGCCATCGGTTACACATATCCAAATCTAAAAAGGGAGAAGTGATGTTTGCACTTATCTGCACAATTTAAGCAGTTGTCTCTCATAGATCTGCTTTCCCATTTGCGTTATTTTTAATCAATGTTCAAGTCTTGGAAGATTTCCTGACGACTGGAAAAGCGCAAGAGTTACCCCACTTTTCAAACAAGGGGAACAGAATAATTTGTACAATTACCGCCCCATTTCCGTTATCTCGGTAGTAACCAAGGTATTTTAGAGAATAGTTTACGACGGCAGTTATATACATATTTGGCTGAAAACGATTATATATATAAATATCAATCGGGTTTTCGCACAATTTATTCGACGGTCACTGCATGCTCTACTTGAGGCTACGGACTCTTGGGCGTATAACTTTGACCGAGGAAAAGTCGTCTTCCTGGACATAAGGCGGAAGGCCTTTGATACGGTCGATCACGAAATCCTTTTATCTAAATTAATCAATTATGGAAAATGCGATAACGTGCACTCTTGATTTGTCATACTTGGACAACCGCATGCAGAGACGCAATCCTAGTGATTTAGCAGTAGTAACGTCCTCAATAGGAGCGCCATTGACTGAAGGTCTAGGAGGAACTATACACCTTATTCCAAAATGGCCGCCATTTTAGTAATCTTCTGTTTCCATGCAAATTGGCCCTTATGGCCTCGTTCACGGTTAAGTATTCTTTTGAATTTAACGTTTGTAAGCCAGGCCCGTGATAAGGGCCAATTTGCATGGAAGCAAAAGAATACTGAAATGGGGACCATTTTGGAATAAGGTGTATTAAAGTACACAGTCTCTGTTTTGACCCAATAAGCATAAATTCAGCTTTTGTCATATTAAGCGTTTATTTGTTATCAAAAATAACAGCAGTCTTAAGATACTTCCTTGAGGAACACCACGGCTTTATGAGCAGCTCCTAG
>OX421455.1:10881167-10906167 GCA_949126865.1 Montipora capitata | reverse complement strand
TAACAAATCTTCGAACGATAAGTTTTTCACTAAAATGAACTGCCACCGCGGTCCGCAGTCCCGTAGTTGGAATGAAAATTGTTAAAGGAGAGTGCTTAGGTCTAATCACTGAAACGAGCGCTTAGGCTTAATTAGTAAACGAATCCTTTCTTCTTCACACGAGCTCGTGAAAAGTGTAGTTAACGGAACAGCAAAATGGAAGTTAAGGAGCGATTGCAGAATACCCGGTTTAGGAACAGAGTTGTTTATATGAATATCATTTTCTGTCCCATGCCACTGCGGTATGCGGTGTCAGTTTTTTTTTTTAAGTAAGATATTTAGTGGACGCGGAACCAGCATTGGTAAAGACGACTGCGGGACCTCGGTGGCAGGTTTTTTAAGTAGGACATTTAGTGGGCCGGGTATTCTGCAATCTAGCCTAAATCATTTATTTATATGTGCGAATGTTCAGTCCAAACTAATTGCGATAACGTACCTTCCTCCACACGGCTTGCATCCAGTGGAAAACGCATCCCTGAATTGACACAGCTGACAGGATCGTTCTGAATGCCGCCCACAGCACCTTTTCAAAGTCTACGGTAACTTGTTTGACGGCTGGCTCGCTTGAAAGTAGTTCGATGATGTTCTTCAGTACCTGGAAAATAGAGTCACACAAATGCTAGGATATTGATTAGTAAAAAGAGGTTTAGAAAGTTTTACTCAATACTTGGAAGCTGCATATGCATAACGTGTTCGAGTTCGATTCCTTACTATAATACTTGGAAACTGCATAATGTTTTCCCAGTTCGATTCCGAATATTGCGTTATGCCTTTATCTTTACTTTAATTCTCAATAGACTGCATAATGTTTTCCCAGTTTTATTAACTTATAACTAAACAGTGATTAATACCTTCTTGTAGTCTTTTTCTTTCTTTTTGGCCATCAGGACTAACACAAGCGGGACTTGCTTTGCATATTCCCCGGATCGGACGAAAGCATTCACCATCAGTAGCTGCTTGAATGGGTGTCGCACAAGCTTGAAGTTTCCGTCCACGTACTAGGATTTAGCCTTGGCCAGGGTATTTAGTTGCTTCTGTCTGGCTAAGATCAGATGCCTTCTCTGCTTAACTGTCAGGTCGGCTTGGAAAAAACCGGGAGGGAGACATTCCTCGACCAGTTCGAAGTCCAGATCTTTCGGTTGCTCGGGTCTGAGTTTCTGTCGGAGTCGGTTGGCAGCTCTAGCCACATGCGCAGGCTTAGGGAGGGCTGGACAAGGTGCAGCAGTCAGTTCATCTAACATGACCTAAAAAAAAAAAAGTGCCAAGAAAAATTTGACTGTCTCGTCTATGAGATGCTTTTCATCAAGCAGCAATCCTAGTCTCAAAACGCAGACTGATTCCATTCGCGTAAAGCTCTTTGTTTAAGAACATTCCATCACCTATTGTAGTTTTACAAGTGAAAAACAAGCATACCCATTTCTTGATTCTCACTCATACCAAAAGATGGCGGAATGTCAAAGGCATCCATCTCTTCCTCGATTCTGCTACTCTCCGCAAGTGGATCAGTGATCTCACTGCAATATAGGCTTAGCCCTTTTATACAGCAATGCCTGATTAAGCCGGATTGAAATCGCAGGAATTTGATTGGCAGATATTGTTGGTGTTATCTGTTCTTTGTTGTAGTTACATATCATTAAACGTTTAAACAATATCCTACTCAAGTTGAAAACGTTCTCACCTCTTTTGCAATATGCCGCACAAGCGAAGTTAATGAGCTCACATTGTTTTTATCGCGTTTCTAATTCTTCTCGTAACAGAGAGAAAAGAGACCGGAAGAGAAGCAGGCTGTAGGGGGAACATTTAATAGTTGAGTGGGGAAAAGAAAAAGTTTTGCCGCAAATATTTAATCAGTGTTTGCAATTGATGGAGAGACGAACTAAACGGACGCACTTAAAAATGTTTGCCAAAAGACGGATAAAAGCGTTCAATATCTTGTTCGCGTTTCAAGCAATGCAAAAACCCTCTGCGAGAGTGTAACAAACACGTAGGCGAAACTTGCGGGAAACAAGTGAACGCTTCTAAGCGCGTAATCAAACAAACATATTTCAACTCAATGGCTCTGTAAGTACGCAAATGTTTAATAAAAAGGTTTTACAGCCGGTTTATGCTCACAAATAAAGCCGTGGATGGCGTGTGGGAGAGAGAGAGAGAGAGAGAGAGAGAGAGAGAGAGAGAGAGAGAGAGAGAGAGAGAGAGCCTGGATTGGGGACAGTGAAACAAACATTTTCAAGCCGAAACAAACAATTCATCTTGGGTCAAAGTCTTGGATCAAAGGTCACATTATCTTTTTTTGGTAATTTGTAGATACATTTCAGATCTATTTCACAAAGTATCTTGGACGTTGGCGAACTGACGTATAAGCGTTGGCGAACTGACATTAGACGTTGGCGAATAGACTTCATACGTTGGCGACCAGGTCGTTGGCGAACTGCACGTTGACAAAACGACCGGTTACCGTTTACTCCGTACTGAGGAACTAACCAATAGAAACGTGATTGTTACGTAATTAATGCATGGTGTATGAGAGCAAAACAAAAGATTGTGCACGGTCGTGGACTTTCCAATCTAAATCTTGGCATCATGGCTTGTTCCTTTAATGTTTACCGAGCTTCAAAACCAGTCCCCTCTATTAACTATGCTCAAAGGCAAATTGAAAGACCAACAATGGTATTTAAGTCCCTACAAGGTCTAGCGCCTGAGTTTCTCCGCTCGAAATTTGTTCATCGAGTGAATAAGGTAAATGTTCCACAACCGCGCTCAAAGTACCACAAAAACAGCTTTTATTAGCTATAGTGGCGCAGTTTTGTGGAACAGTTTGCCTTTACAACTAAGGAAAGCAGAGTCCCTCAATCAATTCAAACGATTGATCAAAGACGCAATATAAGCCACTCTTTTAAACACAGCATTCATGAAAAGCAGCTTTCATTTTGTAATACAGTAGGGTAGGATAGCAAAGGTAGGTTACATAGTTTTATCCATACTTGGTTTATGATTTTAAATTGTTTTTATAATGCTGATGAATTGTGCCGTGGTTAAAGATTATAGGACACCTGAAAAATTCAAGCGTCTTCGACTGGATTCGAACCCATGACCACTGTGCCAGATGCCTGTGAAACGCGCTACCTGAAGCCACTCAGTTGGGAGCAGGTCAATTTGTTGGGCTTACTGTGTTCATTTGTTGGGCTGGTTATTTAATAGTAATACATGAAGCAGCAGTTAACCTAGCAACCTTTGTGGCTTGGCTATTTAATAGTAATACATGAAGCAGCAGTTAACCTAGCAACCTTTGTGGCTTGGCTATTTAATAGTAATACATGAAGCAGCAGTTAACCTAGCAACCTTTGTGGCTTTCCTAATTGGTGTTGATAGAAGAATCCACCTTACAAGAATGGGTTTCTCTCCACTATTAAACTAAAACATTTCATTAATGAGCAGGTAGCTAGTTTCGGGGAATATTGTGTGTGTGAATGGTGAGTTGAGGAAAATCAGAGACAAAAGTTAGGGAAAAGGAAAAGCACTTCTCTCCGCCCCAGCATTCTTCTCACGCAATTAATTGCTGCCGTCGCAACCTGCTTATACAGGCTGCAGCTGGTGAAATAGACCATATTCGTATTCTCAGTATTGGACTGGAACTACCTTGCAATGGAGGCTAATACGCTGTATAAGAATAAAACAAAGCAAGAACGAGTCCACAAGAACTGGAAAAACTTCACCGGTTTTCCCATTGTGATTACATGAAGAAAGTTAAATGACACCTGGTTTTACTGATTCACTATCGTTTATTCCGCATTGAATTCATGGCACGATGTCACATATGTCCAGGTTTGCACCTAATTAGATGCACGCGGATTTCAATAAGCGTCCTGAAGTGTCCCTTTGCTCTTCTCGCCAACTTCAACATCACTTGTGTCTCAGAATACAGACAATATATGTCACAAAGTGTCCCCCAAATGCTGCTCTTTAAGTAAAGATTAACGTCTGCATTTACCCAAAGCTAAAAATAACGCTAACCTTTACCCTTAGCTTATTGTTGAAAATAGGTAGCAAATGCCTAGACTTAAGGGGACACTTTGTGTTGGATGTCAAAATTGGGCGTGCATCTAATTAGGTGCAAACCTGGACATAAGACGATGTATGAGGGGCACCCAAAGAGAATGTAGTTCAAAACCACTTAAACATAGCATTGTTTAACGTATTTTAGTATTTAAATGGCAGATACAGGCATATTTTTATACCCTAAAAATTTTTCATCTGTTCGGATTTCCTAGCTGAAAGTCTAGTGATCCGAGAATTATAGGGATAAAAACTTACCTTTTCGAAAATTTCAGCCAGAAAAAAGGTCCCGAAAATTCTAGGTGACCTTTTTAGGGTAAAAATCCGTTAAAAATGGGCAATTGTACCATGTTTTAGATGTTCGAAAATCCTAGGACAGGCAGGCAAGCAAGAAAATTTATTACAAATGTTCCGAAAATTCTAGATCTCAAATCGTCTTCCGAACAGATATTTTCCGAAAATTGACGTTGGGTGCCCCTGATGTATATCCAGGCCTGATTTCAATAATATTAAAACGTACATGTGGAAAAGGTTATCTTTTCATTAGTTTTTTAAAACAAATTCATGTCAGTTTTTCATGCGTCTATCCTGTTATTGATCATGAATTTCGTCATAACATTTTTTGTTTATAATTAATTTGGGATACTCTCGCGAGTAGATGCTTCACGAAATTCGCGATTGCCTCAACTTTTTCCTTTCTTCAGCAATGGCATAAGAGGTACATATAATTGTTTGGAAATCAGCCGATTGTCAAAGTCCTCTTTTCTTTGATTCAAAATGTCTCAAGTTAGCAGCAAAAAGATATTTTTATCGGCTTGGTCGGCGCATCAATCAAGAAAATCTCAAAACTGAGAATGTTAAAAGCGCCCCAGGATCCGTTAAGTACACATACAATTGAATGAATGAATTGGTTGCAATGGAAATTCTTTTGAAATAGCATACGAGCATTTATCCGAGAGCGAGCTTAACAGGCATCAAAAATATACTCCTTAGGTATTAAAGTGGGCGGTAGTAATTGGTGTCACCTGTTTTCCTTTGCTATATATCAATGGAGTTCTCTTATCCTTTTATGGCTATTTTCGTAACAACAATGAACATCTGATTAAGGAAAGTTCGAGTTATTCCTCAAATTATTCCTTTAGTGGGAATCAACTTAATATTGCTCCAGAGGTTTTTATATATATATATATAATCCTCATCGCGCCTAGATGGCATACAAGGTTTACTACCTTCTATTTGACGACAGGAAGGAGGTTGCAGTCGGAAAAATATTTTTCTTGCAGATAAAACATTCTTGAAAAGGACTAATTCAGTTTCTCTAAGTCGCAAGATTTCTGCTTTTTCTGATCAAAGCTACAAAAAGTTCCCTGTTATCATTACTTATACAGAAAGTGATAAATAATGCAGGATAAATTACACTCTTCTTTTATAAGAACGTCTAATATTGGGGCTGAAGCTGAAAGTTCTTATTTTATTTTACTTTTTGAGATTTGAGCGGCCTGACAACGTTCTTTACTTGCTCTTAAATTTGCATGCATGCGTGGTATACTAAGTTGGACTACACCTGAGGTGTTGTCTAGTGTATCATGCAATAACAAAAAACCACATTGTTTAGTCATGTTAAAAAGAAACGTCCTTGGGCCTTTTTAAAACAACAGGTTTATATTGTTGTTTTAAAGTCTTTTACCGTTATTCATGTATAAGACTCACAAAAACAAAAATTACAAATGAGAAAAATGAAGACCTTCTTATCTGATCCACAGCCTTGGGTAGTGTTATTAGTATGTTCTTAAAATGTTAGTTTATCTCAGACCTGAACGTTCTTATAATAGAAAAGATTCTTAAGCAAAGAGTGCATTGCTGAAAGAACTGATTGTAATACATCATTGGTCGACAAGTCTGACAGTAGATCTGAACGCGAGAAACTCAATCCATCTCCATCCACGTCACCCTCTACGACGGAAGACAGAAAATGATTTCAATGCAGAAAAATTGTCTTAGGTTATAAAACTGCGTTATTCTTTTTTCGTTATCTTTTAATTTGAAGACCTTCTTTACCATTTTACAGTTATAAACTGAAAAAAAGATACATTTCCCTTTAAACTAAGGTCATTCGTGAAGCACACTGCTATGACCTAAGAGAACTCAGTTAAGTCATAAAACGTCATCTTCTTGTGCAGATTATCTTCAAAATAAAGGCGATATCCTTAAAAATATTTAGTTCCTTGAGTTTCTGACACAAGTTGTCATTAGCTCACGGCATTAGAAGTAATTCACAAAAATAGAAAAGGCTCGCGGCGACTACGCTTTGGACACGAAAGTCTTTTAACTAGCGTCTCGGAGAAAATCAACAATCGCTTCATCATATGTCATTTGCTATCAAAATTTAAATATTTCAATAATTAAATAGAATTGCATTGTTTAAGAAGGGCTTAATTTCCCTTAAATGTGAGGGTGTGTGTTAAATAACAAAGTGGCAAATCGTTTTTGTCTTTTGTTTCAGAGGAAATGGTCATGGATGTTTTGAAAAATTACCGAAAAAGGGACGAGTTAAAATAAGATAGATCACCATTTGTTAAATTTGGTAGCTATTAGAAGCTTCATCTTTTCATTTCAGTAATTTAAACGATAAATAAAAAGTAGTGCAAAGCGACAGACGTGTCAAATAGACCACAGCTTGTATTCATTTCGAAAAAAAAAAACGAAAACTAAATAGCTATATTTAAGTACGCCCTTGGATTTCGTTTGTTTGCCAATATATGTCTGCGAGTTCAAGTTCGTTGCTCATGCAATAAGGTGGGTGCCCCCCGTGACAAATTCTGAGCAAAATTTTAAAGATTAAAGAGTTGTTGAACCCCTAAGGGTGAACAAAAGAAATGACAGAATAAATACTTAACGAAATGTTTGACTGTCTTTGGTTTTCAAGAGCCTCAATCTTTATAATTCCACACTGTAAGATGAAAGCTTATTTTCAAAGCTAGACAACAAAGCAACTCTTCGACTGAAACAAAATTGAAACTGTATCATTGCCATAGAGATTCCGGTGTAATTTTTCAGGTTAGTTATGCTACAGACAAATTGTAGCTTTCTGTACTTAGTTCCAGAGGATAAGTCTTGAAAAGTGCGAACAATTTCCTGATTAAGAGAAGATTTGCTCAGGAACGAGATGTAAAGGAATGACCCCAGAGCAAAGAATTTGGGAATGGGGAAAATCTTATCCAAGACTATTTGCACAAGCGCTTCATTTGTCGAAAATCAAAATTTGCACAGAAGCAACTTAACAAAAGATTTGGTTGAAGTAGTTTTATTCACATTTCATTTCTCTACTAAAAAGAATCGCAACCAAGGACTTTTCGGAAGGTTTATTTTTACAACTTTTGCCGATCAAAAAGGTCTGCAAATTAGCAATTTCAGGACGCAAGTATAAGTACTTCGCTTGGGAGGTTTGCGGATGGTATCTTTCTTCAAGAAGATAACATTTTCTACAGTCTTTATCCATTAGTGAGAGGAATTTCGAAATCACGGTCCCTCTGAAACCCTATAATTTGTTCATTAGGTTCCCCTTTTTGAACAGCTGCAAACGAAAACATCATGTTTCCTGGAGCATCGATTGGCAAAGAAAAAGACTGTAACACGAGATTTGAAAGAACTTACGTTTTTAGAACGTTAACAAATACCAGCGACTCAACAGTTTTACACATCTGTGAGAGAACGATCTCGGCTTTGTGAATGACAATAATAAATATTCATATCACGCTGTATACACCAATTGCAAAGGTTCTCGAACACGCCTTTAGTTTTACTTAGATGTTCCTAGAGTATGCATATTTACAATTACGCGAGCAAATACTTGAATCTTTGCACAGATTGAAACTGTTGGATAGCGACTTGTCCCGGCAACTGATAAAGTTATACGGTCATTGACAACTACTAAGGCCTGGTCAGCTTTACCAAAGTCAATGCCCCCTGTTGCTAGAACTTTATCAACCAGAATAATTTGTAAACAATTTAACAACTGGAATTAAATGGTTGAGAATAGAACAAGCAAAAATATTGGTTTTATGAGTGATGGGTAACAAATTTCATTCGTAAAAAGGTCCCAATTTACACACCGTATATACGGAACCAACAATAAAACAGTTGTAGAATTAGCTCCTCAATCCATGTATATACATCTTCACAAGGGATCTTAGTAAACTTGTGACACAATTATAGCATCTACGACGCGACGGTAACGAAAATGTCATTTAAAATTGCAAGTTCAGGTTTATTAATCTTTTTCGTCATTATGTCGGTTTGTCTAACTTCTAAAATCAAGCGCAACTCTCCAGGAACTGAATTAGGAGGTGTGGGATCGTTGATCTCAAACTCCCTACTGTACGAAAATGACTAACCCTAAATCCTAACTTTATCACTTCTTTCCGGGTTCCTCCGTTCATGTGTCAGTGAGGAATAATAATTTCTATCGTTCAATTAAATATCCTGTTTGTTTGGCAAAGTTTTAACAGCCAGCTGCATGATAAATACAAAAGAAAGTAATAGATTTTCATCTAATAGCTCTCTCGGTGCTGGTAAAAGCCGTCAATTTCCAATTTTCGCTGTCGATATTTAACAGTTCGGACACTTTATAAAATCAGAATGTTTAATAATACCTTTTTGGAGCCATTCTTGAACATATAATAAATGATATAAAAATTAAAGTCCCCTCGTTTTGTTTCCTTCATAAGTCAGTTGTGCCTGCTCATGAGGTGAGGATTTTTTTTCCCTCGGCCGAATAATTAATCTTAAATGCTTGCAGGTGAAACAACGCATAAACCATTTGCTCATTAGAACCTTCAGGGTCATCCTTTTTTCGCATAATATTCTTCCTAAACGTCTTTGTTAAGCGAAAGTACCAGTGGGACGCAAAATTTGTGACTGCTTTCAATGCTAATCAAAAAGGAACACATCATTGACAAATGACGAAGGGGAGCTGTATTTAAAGACAACGCCTTGAGCAAATTGTGCTTTACCTGATACACGCGGACGAGTCAAGTACAACGAGGGGTAATTTGAAGTCTGTCTCGATTTTAAGAGTTTCTGTGACCATGGCCAAGCTCTGGAGTTCTTTGGTTGTGTTCTGTATCTTGTCTTTAGCGTTCGTACTAACATCTTATCAAGAAGTTGAAGCACTAGCCGTACTTACTGGGCCTGCTATGAGTGGGAAAAGACAGATGCGCCAAACTTCATCAGGGGTAAAAAAAAATCTTAACTTTTCTCTTAAGTATCCACCGTTGTGTATTCATTATACACTCTGATTTTAAAGATAGTATACTTTGCTCAAATCATTCATTCTCAAAGGCAAAGCTTAATTCTCTAGAGAATTAACTTGAGGAGATGTGTACCTTATCTTATCTTTGAGATCATTTCAAGTATTTAAGAGACAGATAGGTGTTTTACACTTGCTCCTCTGACCTCTCGGTCTGCCTGGTTGGATGTCGACGTAGTCAGACGCACACAAAAGAAAAATTCAACTTGAAGCCTCGCATACCTTGTAATGCATAATGACCGTTTCCTTTCTTTATAGTATTAACAGCGGGAAGAATTTGTCTGACTGAGACCCGAAATTTAAAGAAAAGCTTCCATTCAGAAGTTGGTATGGGAAAATTACGTTCTCAAGCGGCCTTTCTAGCAAACTAATTGCTGCCCTAGCTGTTCTTGTTGGGTGCCTGTTTGCGAATATTTTGTTTTCGACAAACCTCGAAAAATCTTGGGTTTCGCCGGGCGAAATTTGTATAGTTGAAGTTAGCTACTGATGATTTATCAAATTCTTATAAATACTTCAACAATTTTTTTACGGATGCCTTCTGTCATCGTTTTCGTCTTGTTGTCTTGTTTCCTGGGCTACGTTCGTAACAGCAAAGTTCCGTAAAGTGATTTTAATCTTGACTTCGAAGTCAGAAAATGACTTCTCCTTTTCGGAAGAGAGAAAGGGAGGTTTAGTGGCAACTGTAAGGATTTCTTCAACTGCTCGAGGCTAGGGTTTGCCGGAATGAACTTGCATGGTGACAAATGGTAGGATTCTCTTCGTAGTTGTTCCCTAGCAAGTTTAGCAAGACACTTTTGGATCTACATCTAAGTCTACATGTTCCACCAGTTTCTGACTTATAGCTGTTTCGGCTTAAGGGGTCTCACACACCATAAACCTTTTTTAAAATATCACGCCAAGTCGGCCACTATTTTCTTGAGAGAAAGTAGGCCCAATAACTCACTTAAAAAGTCCGAAGCCTTACTCCTGCACTTTTTCCTCAGTTATTCAAAGACCCATTCTCGTCACCAGAGCGTCGGATCTTATATTGCGCATGGACCCGAGGCTCTGGAAACTCTATGTTGGAGAACATGCGCTGTAGGGTTCTTATGGCCAGAAATTGGCTATTTGAGCCTTATGGCGCCTACTCACTCCTCGTGCTAACATGAATGCACCAATTAATTAGAGACTCTTTTCATATTTCTTTACGAAAACCAATGAGAAGACCTTTTGTTTCAGGGTTGTTTTTTTCAGTGAAATTGTTAGGATATCCTCGCTCTGAAACGCGTGAAGCTTCCCCTTCAATAAAACCCTTTTAGTTCGAGATATTTACCCAGGAAGCTCCACTCACCCGGAAGTGGTTTGCTGACAGGTCCTTCATCCGGAACGAATTGGAATTTAGAGATTGAGGATTTTATTGAGGATTGAGGATTGAGGATTTTTTTCTTTCAGAGTAGACAAAATGGCAAAAATATTGTCAAAAAACCTTTTTCAGATTACTGGTCTTATGGCTCACGTTGGTGCTTGCCTCAGGGCTAACGTTACGATTGTGTGTCTTCAGTTTCAGTTCGCGCCATCCCGAAGGAACATTTGTGATGCTGCGCGTTTACTAAGCTGCGACTTGGGAGACAACTCTGAATCAACGAATGGCGAATGATTGATGCTAAACCTGAAAAAGATTCCACCCTCGTGGACTTCAATTAGTGACTTGATATTTGACATTGGCAGTTTTAATACAAATTGGAATTGTCACTTAGTTGTAACCTAAATAAAACCATAGACTTGTTATGTTCTTGACTTGGATGTTTTTGTGGTAATAAAATAGACACTCATTTGCTTCACGGTTGGGGTTTATAGCAAAGCACGAATTAAAGCACGCATCTGAAGGATTTTTTGCAACGCGAAGCATTTGGTGCGGGGTTAACCCATGCGCTTGCTTCAACTAGCTCTGTTGAATTTCAGAAGTAACAGCTGGTTTTTTGTTAAGATTTAGGGAACATTTAACAGCGATGTTTTGAGGATGAAAACAACGACAGCTGTCTGTTGGCTACAAGGGTAGAGAAATTTTTGTCACCAACAACAGAGCCTTTAAGATAACACAACAACGGGATCGGATTTCTCTTTTTGTCACGCTAGGATTCTCACATCATCTATATTTGTTAATCTATATCAAATGTAAAAAATAATGTCATGTCATGTCACGTGATGTCATATCATATCCTATCTAGGATTTGGCACATTATTCTTTTATTTTTTGCTATTATGCTAATGCTTAAGCTCAAAATTTTTACTATTGTGCCTTTATGGCCTTGCTAAAATGCTCGAAAGTGCTATCAATACATGACTTTGAAGCGTGTAACTTGCATTGCAACTCTTTTCCTTGGAACAAAGCAGGGGATTTTAAGAACAACAATAAAAGCAAGGTGGCACACGCTAACACCAACCCGGTGTGGCCAACACACCTTGGGAGAACAGTTTTGCTGTTCCCAACCAAGGTTACCTCAAGTATTGCATGTGAAGCTGCCACTTAAAGCGGTGCTTAAAAAACCCGCCTGGGACGTTAGCCACACCATGCTGATGAGGCCCAGCAAGGCCGAAACAGCTGTCCATGGCTGCTAATTGACCAGGTGAAATGGTTGTACGCATGCGTGATGTGTTAGCGTGAGTCACCTTGCTTTTGTTGTTGGATTTTAACACCAATTTTTGCCCAAATATGGACAAAAACGATGATCGATGCTGCACGCGCGGGAAAATGCACGAGCTACGTTACATCACATCCAAATACAGAAAAAAAAACTAAAAAAAACCCCCGCTCTGAACAACATTTAAAATTATTCAAGGTCACGAGCTTCTGTACATACACGATAATAGACACAAAAATTTTCGCAACACAAAGGATACGAAAAATTGGGTGGGAGTGTGCGGGAGGCTTCCTGAAACCCTTGCAGTCTATTTCAGACCAAAATTTGTGATTTTCGCTGTGCTATTTCAGACCTGATAAAAAAATTGATACCCTATTTCAGACCCGACCCTTAAATCAATACCCTATATCAGACCTGTATCAGTTCCCTAGGTCAGACCAATCTTAAAGGAAATGTTTACACGCTTTTATTAAGAAGGATACACGGTTGGCGTGAACATTTGGAAATGGTCTTATCGCCTAATGATGAAGAAGAAGCTTCGTGTAAAGAACATAGCCAAATTCAAGACGAGAGTGCACAAACCATGATACCCTATTTTAGGCCAAAATGGTCAAAATCGATACCCTATTTCAGATCAAAAGGGCTAAAAAATCATACCCTTTTGCGCCTCACATACCTATATAGCCCATATAAGGGAGTATCCCCCCCCCCCCCCCGATTCCTGTTTGTCTCAATGGCACTTTTCCTAGTATCCTCTAGTCAGAATCGGGAAAAATTACAGCACTTTATTTAAAACTCATGTTAAAATACGTTTTATTGTTTTTTCTACAAATGCGTGAAACATCGAGTTTATCTATCAGTGTGAGTTTTCCCGTGGATCATCATCTTCGTTGCAATTCAATGCACGAGCAGTCTCACAAATGTTTCTTCGATAAATGTCCATCTGAAAAATATAAAACCAATAGAGTGAAAGAGCGTTAAAAATAATGCTGTAGCATTATGTGTTATATAAAAATATGATTATACAGCAACTTTTGTCAGCGTTTGCGTTTCACTTCAACAGCACTAACTCTTCAGAAATTTCGATATCCGTTGGATAAAACCTCCTATCTTAAGAGCACCAGAACTCCAATTTGTCTTTGAGTAGCTAGCCCACTGCCTTGAGAAATATTCTCAAGAAAAGACTTACAAAAAAACGTGACTCATCTTCTGAAAGTCGTTAATAATAATAAATGAAAACAAAACAAAGAAATCTACCCGAAACAAAGGTGTGTAAGTTTATTGCAAAATAATGCCATCTTTATTGTGCTCAGAGATACATTACAAACACGCACTTGTCAAGTGTTACAAGTGATTTCCCACGATCGCTGACATTTCCTTGTATTTGATAAATTTCTTTGAAATAAGAGCAAAATAGGTATTTAACTTACATGCATTTGTTAAAATTGGCAATTTTTTCTTTTTTATGGTGGAGTTTTTTTCTTGAAAGGCAGGCTAGTTCAGTTTTTTAAATTATACTCATTTCTTTTGCCGACTCATCAATTCTAATGTTTTTTCCCAAGAGGTTTACTTAGACAATTAAGGGAACAATATGATCAACGGAACGGAAAGTAGCGAATAGAAAAAGAGAAAATAAGCGCAAAGGTGACAACATTGGACGTGAAAATGCTAAGCACAGCTTGTGGTACATCATATTAAGAATAATTATTTGTTCTTATTTACCAATTTAGGGCTATTTTATTTCGTAGAGTTGCTTTTGAAGACTCAAAGGATGAACACAACGAAACAATTGAATTTATCAAGCGAATTCTTGTTATAAAGGATGAACACAACGAAACAATTGAATTTATCAAGCGAATTCTTGTTTTAAATGAAGTTGTAATGTTAAAATCACCATGCTAAGGAATCGTGTAATTGTATGGATCTCACAAAGACACAATTATAGAAACAAATTCTTTACGATAAATTACTGTAGCTATATTATGAAATGAATAGATGAAACCGTCAAAGTTTTAAAGTCAAATTTGGCCACCAGGAATCTATTTATATTGGTGTTCCTGATGAGTGAACACCTATAAGCAAAGCCGAATTCATGAAACTATTTCTAAAAAAAAGTCCACATTAATTAAGTTTATTTACCTCAGATTTTTTAAACAATCCCTTGCCTTTTCCCGTATGCTTTGGCCAAACAGCGTATCCATCCACTTCTTGATGATCAACTAAGAGCAAACTTGCAACTAAAAGCCAGAGGAAAGCCACCGAGGATGAGTACTTCATTGTGATCAAGAGTTCAGGAAAAATTCCAGAGAGTTAAGTTCTGTGAAAGTACGTGCGACCATGTGCTAAACTGACTTGCAGATAAGCATTCTTTTATACCCATTTTCTCGCGTCATTGTTGAAACGTATTGATAATCCGATCAAGTTTGATTAGTGAATCTGTCTTTCACGGAACAAATAATTAAGATATATAATAATGAAACATGCTGCAGCTAATGGATTTTTAATTACTTTCTAAAGGGAATTTTCAAATCATGACAATAATAAAACGCTAAAGTTTGCAATTAAGAAAGTGACTGCTGCTTTTTATGATAACATCAGCTGCACCTAAAAGCTTGATAGATGAGTTTGAAAACGACTTCGGCTTCGCAAAAAACGTATGGGGCTTTAGCAACACATGCGCTTTTCAGGGAATTTATTGTAGCAATGATATGCCTCTGCGGATATGGTCTATCTCTTAACCAAAGTATTTCATTGACTTAAAGTTCTATCACTTCCGCTGAACATTAAAATGGGCGTCAATGGTCTACAGCTTTTAATTACACTCAATATAGTTTATCGCCGCTTCTTTTTACTAGAATAATCTGAGAATGATCTGCTGCCAATCAAGTCGCGTGAACATTTTAGTTTAGCTATAGTGAGTAACTTCATCGGACGTGTAAAATGATCTTTGTAACTAAAAAAGATTATGAGAGATTTTCTCTTTTGTTTATGCTGAGGAAGCTATAATCTTCTAGCGATCAGGATTAATCAAAGGTCAGAAACAAAATATTCTTAAACGTTGCAGTCTTGAAACTTGCAGGTGCACGGGTGGAACGTCAGAACTGCCTGACAGCGGTGCCAAATACCGTCTTCCCTCATGTACCTAACATTCTGTACCTAACGAAGTATTTGATAAACCGAAAGTGGAAAGAGGGAAGGTGAAAGATGGCAAATAGTTCTTGTTTGTGACGGTTCATGGATGTGCGGTTTGGACCCGCTCAGGTCGGGTCACATCGGCGATCACTTGTTCTGGCCAGCTGACGGAGTACTGGTGTTTTTCTGGTCAATTTATCAGGAGTGACACTGAGTAATTTAACTAGAGATGTCGGAACGAAAGGCTGCCATACACCACTGAGCCCCGCTCGCAAGTCCCGAATAAACGTTTACAAGCCCAAATTGTTATTTGTGTTATTTGTGACACTGGTATCTGTTCTTTTTTTTTTAAAGGTGGTATGTTAACATGTTCAATTTCAAGACTAGCTAGGAGAAGATAGTCTCAAAATTTTCATACGTCTTTCTTTTGAGATACAAAGGAATTTATGGCGCCCTCAAGACAAGATTTGAAGATTGCCACACTCAGCCCACTTAAAGGGACACTGTTTCGCCATTATGAGTATCACACTAAAAATCCAACGGACGCTGTACATGTTGAGCTCCTCGTTCCGTTGCTGGCAGCCACAAAATAAAGTCAAAACTGATTCCTTTGCTCAGAATATATTCACCTACTTTCGGGATCGAATGTCTAGTAAGAAATTGCTTTGTTCAAAACCTAATTTTAAACGTTTCCAGTAAACTGAACGTTCAGTTTCATTGAAGTTTTTGTGTAGTAACTCGTGTAAAGGTAATAAATAGAACATGTGTTGGCTGACCCTTTTGTTCTGTATCGTAAAATAGGTGTTAGGTCGTGTTACTGGTCATCGGGGTAGTAAATGAACAACAAGAGCTATGATTGCTTGTCTCAAGACGAAGTCACTTAGCTTGTATACCTGTTTCGACAACTTACTGTTCAGGCGATAACGGGTCGACTGGTTACGCGGTGCTATATGTATCTCGGTGATCGGGATGTGATAGGTAGAAGCGTAACCAGTCGTCCTTTTCGCCTGAATCATGAGCGGTCGAAGTGTTGCGGTCTACACGCTAATTAGGTAAGTGACTACTCATCGTGAGAAAAACGATCGATATTTTTTTTCCATATTCACTTGGATCGTGTAAGAAATAATGCAGAAAGGTTTTGAAAGTCATCAAAGTGTTAACTATAAAGAATGAAGTATGTTTAATATTGTCCAGAAATCGCTTCAAGTTCGTCCCTTTAACCGCTTTGATTTAAATACGCATCAGTATAACGTCCACGAGGGGAGTTGCAGCCCGCGAGAAGCCCGAAGAGATGGCACGTAAGCGTACATCTTGCACTCACGTCTTCGCAGGACAAAAGCATGTTATGTGGGGTAAGATTCATATAAGAGAGATACGGCTCACAACATTTCCGTTTGGTATATCCATTTCATAAAGAGACACTTGTGGGGGCGTCGCTACTTTTTGTAATGTCTGCTCAGGAGAAAAACTGACAGGAAAGAACTGGTTGTTAAATTGAAAACTCACGAACTGAGGGCCGCACATCGGTTTAAAAAAAAAAAAAGGGTTTTTGTTTTTGCTCTTTGGGCTCAGATGATGTTTCATTAATTTGGGTGATAGAAGGACCTGACGATAAGAATGAGCTCCGCCGGTAAGTATCAGGCTTGTAAATTTTCCTAAACACCACTTAAGCAGCTTAAGAATTTAAGACCGGAAAAATGTGGCAAGAGTTAAGTCTTAAAATTCAATACAAATTGTCAGAAATACACTGTTCGTCATGGAAGAGATAAAGGAAACAAGAATAGCAAATATGTGCTACTAATAGAACTTCATTTGGCATTGTTAGTCAATTCCCAAAACATTTAATTTCTCGTAAAGTCATTTTTGATGAATAATTAACAACGAGACTTCAACCACAAAGCCGCAAATCGCTTAAGAGTAAATATGACATTAATTCTTACGTTTTTAACAAGTTTTTCATGGAATGAGAACGTTTGTGAGCTTTTTCCCCACAATTAAATTCAGAGCTCAAAACGCTGCAAAACTCATTTTTCACAAAAAAAGTTGCGATTCGACGCTGATGTTTGAACCTGTAAGGCCCGTTTCAGTTAAACGTCGCAATTTACATGTGCCGAATCTAATGCAAATGAGAAAAATCGATCGTTTTCGCTCATTTGCATCATATTTGGCACATGTAAAATGCGACGTTTAAAACGGGTCTAAATATTACTAGTTACCTATGCTCAACGATTGCACTTTATATTATTTGCATTTCTGAAGCTTAAACAACGGAACTTTTTTAACGGATCGTTTTTTCTGGTCAGTTTTCATGAAATGACATGAAGCAAGAAGAAGGGACATTTTTGGAAACTCGTTTGTAAAGTTACTATTATAGTTCGTTGTAGAGACTTCCTTCTTTCTGAAAAAGTGTGCAGTTAATTAATAGGTAGTAAGGGATTTGATATTTGGACTAATCAATTTTCTCAAATTTGATTGGTGCATTAACTACTTTATTTTTCACTAATCATTGTGTAGGGTTGAAATTCGACAGTTGGCTGTAATCGGATTCCTGAAATCGGACAGTTACATCAACCAATCATATTAAGTGCACCCAGCTCAATCCCCCAATCACAGAATTTATCACAATAACTATAGCAACAACCACTTATCTTACCAAACTGGGGATTTTCCAAAATGGACAAATTTCTAACATTAGACAGTGAAAAAGGAATGCTTTAATTCTGTTTTCTCGGAAATTGTAATGGTTATGATTAATTGGTAACAGGACTTCGTGTCGTCCAATTTGGTCTATGATCATATCGTCCGATTTTGTTAATCACTCGTATGAGTGAGAGACCAAATTGGACTCCCTTCAGTCCTATTGCCATTATAAATTGTTGCTAGAAATGATGATAACAGTGTTACAGTCGTTCGGTTTAGGCCGTTTAGTCTCGATTACTAATTCACCAGCCTCTGTTTCGGGAAAGGGGCCCGCGCTCCCCGAAAACCGGACTCGAGAGAGCGGCGGAAATCGAGCCTACTTTCGGTTTTGACATAAGAAGTCTTGGAAGCAGAAGCACAGTAATTGACTGCAAATATTTATCTATTGTAAGAATGTTAGAGCTTGCAATCCACTTTTCCAAGTCCAATCCAACGTCAGAGAACCTTTAATAGATTTACACAACATATCATTCCTAGTCTATCAATTTCCGCTGATTTTTCTGTATTTTATTTGGAGCGAAGAGAAATTTAAAAACGGAGGAAAAAACATATCTTTGGAAAATACCGATCATAGAATCATGCAGAAATTATTGCAAAGTTTAATTTTTCACTGCCATCTTAATTAACCTTTTTATCATGCAAGTCTGCCGCTTGGCGAAAATCTCGACTTTTCCTCTGGGACCACTGACCTCTGTTGGTTATTTTCGTCGCTTATCCTCCTTGAGTTTTATTTCAAGGCTTTTTGGAATATCAGTGGGCGAGCCAAACCCGAAGAGAGTGCTGAACCATCAGATTGTCCACGGAGTTGAACTTAAGGATGATTTTTCCTGGCTTAAACACCGCGGTTCCAAGGTGAGTCAGAACCGGCTGAAATACTGCAGCTTACGTGGTTGTGTCAATAATTCTGTCACTGTACCGGGCCTTCGTCTGGCGGAATCCTTTTGAGAATTAGGCATGTTAGGCAGTGCACGCTATTTACACGCAAATAACTGGCCGGGTGTTGTCAGACATTGATCACCATCGGCAAATATAAATTATCAAAGACGCTTAATTGTACCGCACAAATTCTACACAGTTTTTCAACATAGGAAGTCTTTTAGAGATTAAAATTTATGAGAGTCTGTGGAATATCGAGACAATTTGAAAATTTCCAAGGAATTTATCACGGGTCGGTATCCCATTATTCTTTCCACCTGTTTCTCTCAACCTTTGGATAAATGTTATTATTCATGTTCAGACTCTGCCCCCCCACCTGGGATTTTTTAGTAGTAGTAGTGAAATTTGTTTTTTCTTTAATCTAGGATGTGAGGAAGTACATTAAAGCAGAAAACAGGTGGGATAAATTTCATTAATTATTTAAACCTCTAGTACCGGTAGGTCTATATAATATAATTTTATAATGTATAATTATAGTATAATACATTTTCTTTGACAATGAAAGAAAAAATAATTATACCTGTAATTGAAATTAAAATTTAATTAAAATACCAAATTCATGGGCTTTTCAAAATAAGTATGTCTCCAACTGTTTCTTAAAAGTAGCTAAGTTCTAAGCAGTTTTAATCATCTTTGGAAGTTTAGGCCACGTGGATGGACCGCACAGTATAGGGAAATGCTTGATCCCCAAATGTCTTATGAGTTGTTCTTGCGAGGCACCTCTAAGAAAGTAAGGTCATTGGATTGCAAAGAACTTCTGGTACAGAAGATACCTTTTTTCTCAAAAGATTGGAGATGTAACAATAACAACAACAACACTTTATTATTAAGAAACATATCATTTTTATCTTACTGGAATATGTATTTACCTTCAAAAATCAAGGCAGGTAGGATAATTCACATCTAATTCTAACTAAGCATGGAGCTAAAAATATACAAGTTAACTAAGTATGGCACTTAAATTTACAGGTTTATTACAATAAATTATACATGTATTACGTAGTTCCTTTTATAAATGGTTACATGTGGACCCACACCACTTAATGCCTTGAATATAAAATTAATAATAATACTTTAACCCTGACAGTCCCCACCTGAGAGTAAGACTTGTAGATTTTACTCTGTCTAACACCAGACAATTTTTACTCAACAAATGGAGGTGCTTTTGGTGCAAATAGGTTAACAACATCCAGTTACACTCAAAACGAGGTTCCCTCTATTTAGTCTAATGGTGATGTACATGACTTGTACAGCTGTTTTTTACAATTATTTCAGGTTTGCAGCAGAGGCCTTGGGTGATACAGAAAGTTTCCAGGAAAAACTGACAAAGGAAATGATTGACTGGGTACAAAAATACTGTGATGATGATTCAGTGCCTGAAGTAAGTGTTTTCCTGGTTTCAAGACCAACAGTTTAGTGTATAATTTATGTATATCGTGCTTTCTCATGCTCAGTAAGAGGTTTGATGGACCAGCCTGAAGATAGAAGGGGATAGTTTCTGAAGAACCTGTGGTGCTGCATTGCCATGGGGAAGTAGTATACAAAAATTTTGGTTTTATCAACGGAGTTGATAATGTAAATTGGCCACCGTACAGAGATTCTAAAAGCTGATGTTTCGAGCGTTAGCCCTTCGTCAGAGCGAATCAAAGATAGTTTCATATTCAGCCTGCTTTTGAAACATTAGGCGTGATGTAGGAATAAATGTTTTAAAAAAGGAATAATTTAATGAATTGCCGGACGGGCCGGTATATAATGGTTTATTCATGAGATAAAAATACATATCAGATGTTGCTATGAAAAGGAAAGTCAAGAAATAAGTGTAGCAAAATACAGGGTTATAGCATATAAAGAAATGCCCACAATTCTAAATTTTTAAACTTGTAACATTATTTAATATCAAAAGTATTTTTGTAGGTAAGTAGTTCTTAGAAGATAAATATGGTAAAAGAGCTTTTTTGAAGTATTCTGTTACAGTATTATTTTTATTAGGTCCAAATACATGTACATCGTAATATTATGCTAGTCTAAAGATATATTTCTAAGGTGCCCAGGTGATTATATTGAGGAAGTAATTAGCTATGCAATGGACGGCGCTCAATCATTTATTTGACGTTAAAAAGGTGGTGCTGGTCATATTTTTGTAAAAGCTCTAGATGATCAAAACTAACGGAAGTACTAGTATTACGCCCCTTAATTAATTAACGTGACTTTTGTTGAAAAGCCTTGGACAGTGCTAACATCGAAATTACTAGTTAGCGGCATAAACAGAAGGGCTGTGCAAAATTGCAGTAAAGTGTTACAAGTTTGTTTGCATTTTGTATGTTCGGTTGAAGACTTTTGCTGCCGCTTTCTGTTTACCGCAGATCTTTCGCAATGTGCATGGAGGCTTGGCTCGTTATGAATGTGTTTCCAAGAAATTTTGGCATCCGGATGAAGGCTCTTTATCAATAGAGTCCTGATAATTCGGCAGTTATGAACACTGAAGTCGAGAAAACATGAGCGGTGATAAAAAAATCGCGCATACAGTGCAAGCGATCGTGAAAAAGACGTGTAATTTGATACCGAATGTCTGCAAATATTAAAGGCGGTCGCGTGTCAAAAGCTTTTGTCAAATGCTATTGTTTCGCTTTCGAGAAGTCTCATCTCGCCACGAGATTTCTGATCGAGATCCTCGAAAAAAATTTCGAGGGTCTCAAAACTCGATCCTGGATCCTCGAAACTCGAAACTCGATCCTCGAGCCTCGAAACTCGATCCTTGAGCCTCAAAACTCGATCCTCGATTCTTGAAAACATCGAGGATCGCGGATAGAGTTTCGAGTCGAGTCAAGTGCATACTTGAATGAAAATCAACCTTGGTTTTTATTTGTTCTCTTTTGTTTTCCAGGAATTAGATGGGTTTGTTTATTATTTGAGCAATCCATCAGAGGACTTCTCTCTTCCACTTTATTGTAGACAGAAGATGTTAGAAGGTTGGTAAAATGCCTTCTTCTAACTAGATAATACTTTTTAACTAAAAGCCTTCATTTCTTTTCGTCTTCATGGTAAGGAGGTCCAAAGGCTAAATGCAAGATAAACTTCCTTATCCACAAACTTGGGTACACTGTAAACTGATAATCAACGAATTAATGCAAATCAAATCAATGATGAAAGGCAGGCTTGTGATCACATTGAACTATATCATCACTATCATCATCATCATCATGCATGACTGATGATTCTACTCTTGATAAAAAGACTTACACACATGCACAAATGGGAAAAAAGATTTAGTACACTAGTCAAAAGCAAACGAAATGCTAGTCTAAGACAGTCTGTTTGCTAAGTTTGGCATAACATATCCTTTTAATATCGCAATATTGTTCTTCTCTGCACACCCCGCTCCTAGTGCTAGTTGTTCAGACAATGGATAGTGGTGCGCTATCCAGTGGATGGTGATTTATCTTGTGGAAAGCATTGTCCACCCTTTGAACAACTGGTGTCTGGTGTACTTTCATAGCCACATTCCTCATTCTTTCTATCTAATTTGAAAGACTACCCATCTTTAATTAAAGGGAATCTACACTAAAGCAAGAAAATAACTCTAAACCACAGAACATAATAATTACTTTTACAATGAAAATTGTTCGAACTTTTTCCAATGAAAGTGTTTGTATCTGAAATAAGTGAATTCCTAGCCTCCCTTGGTCTTTTTATTTGTTTGCATGACAAAACACGACTGCCTCAGAAAAGAAGGCCACTCGACTGATTTTTGAAGGGACTGCTCGCAGCCTAGTGAATTCCAAAAATGTTTGTTTTGGTTTCAAATTTCCTGTTTGTTGCGGTCTTGAATACTATGTGTTGCAGTTTCTCTATTGTTTCAAAAACAAAAGCCCTTTGTGCCAAAACAATAAGTTAATTAACTTAAAGGGCGTCCGTAACATGTCACAGTTGTTTAATAAGGTGGTCGTGCCCAGGAAATTGAAAGTGAAAGAAAGCGATTTAAAACTTCATTTGCCGGAGCACTTGGAGTTTCCCTTTAAAAAATTTGGCTTTGACAGTTTGAGATGAGAGTGGTTGCCTTCCTTCATCATATCCCATTGTAATCATTTATTTTTCTTGGTTATTATGTAGATGGAACATATGGTGAGCCAGAGATCATCCTGAACCAAAATGAGCTTCAGGAGAGATATCCTTATGTCTCAATTCCTGTGATTAAAATGTCACCTTCTCGTAGGGTAAGATATTTTATTCTGACTGGCTTATTTTAATACTCAAACAAGACTTCAATGTCAAGAGGTTTATCAGGAGTAATTGTCAATTGGTCTGCCATATTAAACGGAATCCTTAACATTAACCGGATATAACAAAACAATGTAAAACGTGACTGTAAATCTTTGCAATTGTGCCACTTCAGATATGAAAAACCACTCAAAGCCAACCTTTAGAAGATGCCAAAAATATGTGGAAATGTTCAGTTTTATTTCTCATCATTGGCACCAGACCCCGAGAATAGGGTTAACTCCTACTATAAACAAAAAATATGTAACAGTTCAAGTATTTCTGTTCCAACTTTACATGTACATGTAGTAAAGTAAACTTATCCAATTTAATTTAGGTAGCACTGACACTAGTCTTCAATGTAGAATGATGAGAATCTCCTGCAAAACCCTCAAGTAGTCCTAAATGAATCTACAATGCATCCCGTAACCTACGGGTCTTTATATTATGCTGTCAGAATATTCAACTTGTGATTAACTTGTTCCCACTTGACAGTCATCAGCAATTACACATAATTATAAAATAATTAGGATCATAGTACGCACACTCTCATTGGTCAATAGGTGTGTTTAGATGAGAGTATGGAAACACGGCTGTGACATCGCATGAATTTTGATTGGTTATGTTGTCAGACACGTGTTTTGATTGGTTGGAAGGAAATATGAGCGTGTATCAAGAAAATCTGTTTCAATCTAGAAGTAAAAAAACCAGCATTTCCCTTCAATTGTTGATTAGAATTATCTTTGAGAAATATTTTATAAAAGCTTTCAACAATTTTCAAATATTTTATAAAAGCTTCTCAACAGTTATGCAAACCCTCGACTGAGTCTCGGGCTTGCATAACTGTCTCGAATTCTCCCAACTCCCCCTCATGTTTAGATGAGGCTATGGAAACACGGAAAACGTCCTCTATTGCTTAATTGGCATCCACAAGTAGTGTTCATGTTCAGCTAAAAATACGTACTGTTCTTGACTGTCTAATAATATTATGTCTGTGATTGCAATACCTTTTTAGTTTGTTGCCTTTCTGCTGGACAGAAAAGGAGAAGGAACATTTTCATGTTACATCACAGAAGCATGCGAAGGACAAATGAACACAATAGATGTTATACACAATGTTGTCAATTTTGGTATGTTATGCTATAACATTCACATTGAAGCATCTACATTGTACATCAATAAATTGAGACATTTTTACATTCCTTTAAAATGTAACTAAATTTCTAGTTAATAATTATCACAACTCCCCTTCCTCCTAAAACAATGTTATTTGCAGTTCTCCCTGAATTACGTTGTGTTGGGTGGAATGGGGAGTGGCCTTTGTTTCAAGTTATGGTGTGCAAAATAATTTGAAAAATGGAAAAATTATTAACTCTTTTGGTCCAGGATTGCATTTTATAGGTTTTTGTAACAAAATAATGTATTACTAACTGAAGCCTTATTGTATTTGTCAATAACACTCCCTGGCTCTTGTATCAAGTGTTGTTAACCAATGGTCATTCACTGATACGTCTGATGTTGTGTCACTGACTCACTTTTGGGCTAATTATGTGTGGACACAGTGTGCAAGAGGTATCCTTGATATAAAAAACGAAAGGGTAGCCAGGCTCATGTTCAAGATAGCAGTGTTTGAAGAGGGGATTTAGGGCCATTGAATATGCAGAAAGATGTGTAGACTGTTGCAGTATTTGAGAGTATTCTCAGGGACCTACATGTTCATGTAGATCCCCCATGTAGGCGGTTCATACTCACTAACACACTCTCTTACTGACTTAGAACAAATCGTGTGCTTGTCTACATGTAGGTCCCCTGCACTTTATTCAGTGTGGGACTAAATTATACGCTTTGAAATAGTTTTCAATTGTGTTTTGATGTCATGACATGATGTGTTATATATTATGCTGATATTTTAATTTCTGTGATACTATCATATTTCTAATGTTAAAGATAGTGA
>OX421455.1:10871167-10876167 GCA_949126865.1 Montipora capitata | reverse complement strand
TGTGTCATGTTTAATTAATGACGCCTCAAGTTATGTGTGAACATTTTGGGAAATATCCTTCTTCTTCTGTTTAGTCTGGAGATAGTGTATTAAGAAAATAATGTACTGATAAGGTTTTAAC
Organism: Montipora capitata; assembly: GCA_949126865.1. Taxonomy (NCBI): domain Eukaryota; kingdom Metazoa; phylum Cnidaria; class Anthozoa; order Scleractinia; family Acroporidae; genus Montipora; species Montipora capitata. Next base: position 10,876,046 of record OX421455.1, on the reverse strand, counting down.
AGGACAACTACCCCTCTGTAACCTTAAAATTATTTTTTCACTATGCACAATACTGATAAGGTTTTAACAGGACAACTACCCCTCTGTAACCTTAAAATTATTTTTTCACCATGCACAATATAATATTGTGTTAAAACCATCGTTGTGTTTGCTATAGATCGTAACTGCCCCGGACAATGACCCTTGCAAAGAAAACTGGAGAACGTTTGTTGAGGCCGAACCAAATGTGAGTTTATGGACATAATTGGCAGTGATGCAGTGCAGCTTTGTTACATTTAGTCGTTAAACACGAATGCAAGGTCCCTAGTTGTTCACCGGAAAAATGCCTATCTAGTAGATACGCTCTTTTGCGGCAGTGCAGCCAGTGGTCAGGGCGCTTGGCTTGAGATCCGGAGATCCCGCGTTCAAGACACGTTCTGACCACTCGATGAATTTGTTCCTGGTAGTCCCTGGTTTAATTTCCTGGCTGCACGTGTAAATAGCCAACTAGTTTGCCTCCGGCCAGTCAGGATTCTTTAAGTTGTTCTGTTCAATGCTCGGAGTTATTAGCTTTTAGTTACTCTAAAAATCCGAGGTAAATAATGATGCTTACTTACTTTCTTACTTTTACGTAGTATTATTATATGGCTTGTGTTTGTAGCCGATATAACGCGCGCTCTGATTGGCTAATTGTGACTGCATGAATTGTAGGGCATTATTCTCCCGTAATGCCCACGGGCCGATTACGGGCTTGCAAAAACAAAGCAAAAGGTAACTAAACAGCCATATAATAAACTACTTACTAACCTCACTTGCTCGGGACCGTACTGGGGAATATTGGCCCTCGGTCGTTTTTGTACGGACCTCGCTGCGCTCGGTCCGTACTACCACGACCTCGGGCCAATATTCCCCAGTACGTCCCTCGCGCTCGGTTAGTAAGAAGTTAATATTGACCATCCGGTGGATAAGCCTACGCTAGCAAAACCAATGATAACAGCAACGTACGTCTCTTGTAAACATCAGAAGTATTTCGCAATTTCTCAATCTTCACGTTGTACAATAAGGGCGAAAAATCTGATAACAGGATTTGTGATTAAAATAAAGAAATGAAAACTTAATGTGATTCCCAAGAAACAGAAGTTGTTATAGATTTCCGATGAAACTTCGTACACTGTTGTAACATGGAAAGGAGATGACAAAAATGTAATTAAAAAGGGGGTTGATCGTGCTCGTTTTCAGGGTACGACGCTGAAGAATAGGGCTATTTTAGCTACTTTGACAATTGCCGCGCACCCCCAATGTTGGACAAATGTAGCTCGATTTTATAATTGTAATCCAACTTATTATGCAGAGTGTGGTGTCACTCTATGGTTAATTCAAGTACGTGCCTGAAAAAATTATTTGAATGCCTTTGTGAGTACTTAAAATAGATTATTTTTAGTGTGGGCTGTTCGACTCGTACAATGTTATGAAATGGCCAAAACTGGCCATAGATTTTTGCTGATTTTTCCAATACTCCATGAAGACTCCGTTCTCAGCAAATATATGAAATAAAAAATGGGGTTGAGGGGTCTCCGTGCTCATTCAGCAGAAAATAGCCATTCTATTACGGTTTAGGCTTGGCGTCAGTGAAAATCCGTCATTTTATCAATGTGCCCGCGCTACTGCGCGCCCCAATGACGCAAGAAATTATGCGCAGTAGGGTTGCGCAATGCAAAACTAGGGAATCACCTTCAGCATGGGAAGTTTTTGAGACGCGGATGGTAACCGGAAGTGAGCTGTTTTCCCTTTTAACTTTTCACCGAACGATCAAATTTACATTGCTAAGAGTCGTTTTTCCATTAGAGATGATTACTTTTAATACCTTAGCATGCGAAATGTTCAGTTCCGGTTGCCGTTCGCGTCTTAAAAACGTAGCGTGCTTAGTTCCCTATTTTCGTTTTTTCACATTGTTGTTTTGTACAAAACAGCGAAGAAATCTAAAATGCATGTCACACGTGCAGCACGATGATTTTTCCTGAATTAACCAATAATTTTGTTTTGTAACGTTGGGGCTGTCGTAGCAGTTGTCTTTGTCACTTTACCGTATTCAGGAATGGCGGCCAATAAATTATTCATTTGTCTTCGTGCTAATGAGACCAATTAGCCTCGCTCTAAAGCAGCATCCTTTTGTATTTTGTCCATGAAAACGAGGCTAGTTGGTGTTACTAGTACGAAGACAAAATAATAATTTATTGCCGCCATTTATGAATCAACGGTCTATGGTTGCCGTTTTTGAAGCCTTACTTGGCACTGATCATAGAGAAGTCGAAACAGCCTTTAAATTTAATGAGTTTTGAACTTTTTGTGGCCTTATAGCCACTCTTGAACTCCTTTTGTTCATTGCTGCAAACGACACTTTTTTAAACTCGTGTTATTTTTACCTGCAGATTTTTTTCGATGACATGGATATATTTAAAGATTACTGCGTAGTTTACGAACGCCAGAAGACAATTCCCCAGATTCGCATTATACCTCTTGACAAACTTGAACACCAGTATGTTGTACAGGTTGGTGCATGTGAACGAAGAAATTAGTAATGGAAATAGGACTGAGTGGAGTCCAGTTCTGTCTGTAATCATACCATTCTCGTCACCAGAGCCTCGGATCGACCCAAGGCTCTGGGCAATCTCGTTCCCAGAGCCTCCGTGACCCTGGTTCCGGTTAAATAACTGCGCGTGCGTGAGGGGAGACGGTTTGAAATCAACAATGGAGTCCACCTTGCCATGACAGCGCTTACTTTTCACTCGCGAGACAGTACACATGAGTATAAACACATCTCCTAATACACTCGAAGCTTTTAAACTGCGGAGAATAAACAATAACGAGATACATATTATCAATCAACACAGATTTCAGCATCTGGTGTCACGCAAGTGAAAATTGCTTTTTTTTTTTTTAACAAAAACGTTACGGAACTGGTAAGTTGTAAAAAAGATTTATTTCTAGATCATCTTCAACCTCGTGTAGATAAAAATCCAGAAGAAAGCACGATTTTCGAGTTTAGACTTTGAAAATGGCAGGAAATTAAACCGTTTTTCAACAGCCAATCAAATATTGCCCTTTTTGGATTCCACCAGAGTCTCTCTTTTCCGACCGCTGGTCAAGGGAACGATGACTCTGGGAACGAGATTGGGCTCTGGGAAACTCTATGTCGCAGAACATGCGCCGTAGGGTTCTTACAGCCAAAACTTGGCTATTTGAACCTTACGGCAACGTGCACTCCTCGTGCTAACATGAATGCACCATTTAGAGACGCGTTTGATTGTTCTTCACGAAAACCAATGACGAGACACTTTGTTTCAGAGTTCCCCAGAGCTCTTCTGTCCCTCAGTCAAGAGAAGCGCTCTGGGGTCAAGAAAGTAATCATACGAGTGATAACAAAATCGGACGAATGCGCAGTGGGAGTCCGATTTGTTTATCAAGAGTATGATTGGGCGACATGAAGTCCTATTACCAATTGATCATAAAAATTACAATTTCCGAGAAAAGAAGAAAATACAAGTTATGAAAGAAAGGGAAAATTTGCATCAAAAGACTGTCAAAGGAGGCGTAAATTGTTTAATGTCTATGTGAAAGAAAGAAAGAAAGAAAGAAAGAAAGAAAGAAAGAAGAAAGAGAGAAAGAAAGCCTGTACACTGTTTCTATGGTGATTGAAATTAAGGTTGTGATTGGTTGATTTAAACTACAACTTTTAATGTGATTGGCTTATTGAACTGTCCGATAACAAACTGTCTGATAACAACTTGGCAAGTGAATTATTGGAAATTTTTTTTTTTTATACCAATCGCAATCGAGGAAATTGTAATTCTTATGATTAACAGGAAAAATGTCTTTGAAAGGCAAGGAGGGATGTTTTTTTAAATAAGTAGGTAATTAATTAATTTTTTAATCTGCATTAACCAGTTTACGGCACGTATACATGCCAAACTTTTTGTTTAATTTTCATTGTTCCTTTCTTTCACTATACAGGCTCTTTATCAACAATTATTCTTTTGGTATTTATAGTTTGCAATTTTCAAATAATTTTGACTTGATAATGACGTCTAGCTAACGTCGAAACGTCGTCGTTTTTTTAAACAAAGTTTTAAACCAACTTTTAAGTATTTTTAAGAATGTTAAGATATGTTTTATCGCAGTTTTTTATAGCTAACCAGTTTGTCCTTCTTTTTTTCTCACCCAAAGTGGAACTTTTTCTTGGCACGACATTATCGTTATGTTTCCTTTTTTCCTTCGTCAACATTTTTACATGTCCCCGTTTTATCTGTATCGTTAAAGATTGCTTTCAAACCACCAACTGGCGATTTTCACGATGGTGCCATTTTACTACCGAGACCAGAATGCTTTGTTATTCAGATTGTTTAAATTTGCCTTACAATAGAAGCAACTCAAAGCAGTCTGGTCTTCGTAGTAAATGACGCCATCATGCAAATCGCCTCTTCTAGAGAATCGGATTGAGGTCAGTCACACAGAGTTTGTAGCTGGGTGAAATGTTTTAAAACGCAAATTTCCTATACATTTTATACCACTCAGTTGCTCCTTGTCTAGACTTAAAATATTTCTGGTCAAGAGAATATTAGGTAAGAGAGCGAACCGTGTGCCCCGTGCTCATGATTTGAAATCTATTTTTAGATCGCGCCCGTGCTGTGAAGGTTGTTCCCAGTACTGCGCGGTCCACTTTCACACCAACTGACCAATTAGTGGTCGTCTTCGAAATAACCACGCAATGTGACACAGAAGTAATAATATATTTCAAATAAGTTTCATCAGAATTGGGCAAAATATGGAGATTCGCTATCTTACCTCATACTCTTTTGTTCTAGTCTATTTACAAGCTGACGTCGGATCTACTCACCCTAGA
>OX421455.1:10856167-10858667 GCA_949126865.1 Montipora capitata | reverse complement strand
AATATTAGCGTGTATGAAGAAAATCTGTTTCAATCAACCATTTTCCTTCATTTGTCGAATTATTTTTGAGAGATATTTTATAAAAGCAATAGAGGGCTTTTTTCCGTGTTACGTAGCCTTATGTAAACACTCAGGCCGCAGGTCGCGTGGTTTAAATGTTTTTGTGCGTTGGCAAATCCAATGAAGCATGCACGACGCACTCGTTTTTGAAATTACTTCTCCAACAAAAGAACTTATAATTTCAATCGCTTTTTTCAAGTCAAATATTATTTTGTACACCTCATGGTTGCTCAGAAGCATGTTAGAGCTGTGAGCAGGCACTCGTTGCCGCGTCGGAATGGAGACAGAAGAGAACAGATTTAGACCCCCTAAAAGCTGGGAGGAAGAAGAAGATTGTATGGCCAGTGCTGTTCCGAAGTCTACCATTATAAAATCACATGTTTTAGTCGTGATTTGTGAACATGCAGATTACAATTGAGAGCCATTTTGTACTTGTTTTTGAAATTAATTGATTTCAAAACACGTGTATGAAATTATTGATTTTAAACCACATGTGTTTGAAATTATTTAGTGAATCAACAAGTGGTGTTTCATTGGGTTTCAAACTCGTCCGCGTGATCAGAATGGGGCGATGCATTTGGCTAATTAACTTATGACTTATTTATGAGTTTGAGAAGATGGATGAAATTATTTTAGAATATAAGCCATTTGGTGCATTTAGAGTTCTAAAATCACCTCATCCACCTCTTACGGGATATAAATTGAACTCGCAATTGAGCAGCTGCCAATCGCATGGTCAGGGACTGTTTCATTTGCTCACATGTATGTTTGTTGGATGTCTTGGTTCACGAAGGAGAACTGGAGACGCTGGAATTGTAGAAGAGCCCCCCCCCCCCCCCCCCCAAAAAAAAAAAAAAAAAAAAAAAGAAAAAAAAAAAGCAAAATAGCGATGAAGGAAGCATGCTCATGAATGAGTCGATCGACAAATAATAAGTCAAATTTTACGTAACTCTATTGTCAAGCCTCCTGTTGGTATCTCGTAGATCTGATCGGTTTCTGAAAAGGAAAGATGAAAATAAGTTTGCATGGCAAGAAGCCACATGCACATTGCGTTGCAGTTCAGTATTGATTTATGCCTTTTACGCTTGGTTCTGTCCAGGATTTTGAAGCTTGTACACAAGCTCTCCATCGCCTAGGATATTCTTGTCCCAAGTTTACTGCTGCTAGTGGCACAAGCGCTGGAGGGCTGATTGTAGGAGCAGTATGTAATAGATCGCCTGAATTCTTCAAGGCAGTTATTCTCAAGGTACCGGGAGGCTATTGCATACTGTTTTAGATTTAGAGGTGCGATTGTTAAAAAAAAAAACATATTCTGAAGCGAGTAGCTTGTCCGTTGACTAGGAGTGAAATTTTGTGGCTTTAAAGGAAAGTGATCCATAAAATCATTGTTGGGAGTTTAAAAAAATGAGGCTACTTTCTTCATGGTGGCTGCAATCTGAAACGATGAGGATCTCAAGTCGCCCAGCAAGCTGTTGTATTTATGATTCAATTTCGTGATACTGGCATCATCACAACTCGAAGACTTCGTGTTTGAATGCCACACTGCCTTCTTCTGTCTTTGAATGACCGTAACCAGATCGCTGCGATCACTGGGAGATGTTTGCAATGCAACCATTGGCCCAAGTGTCACTCGACGTATTGACAGCTGCATTGAATATGTGTGTCATTGTTTAACAGTTTTGTTCTTTCTGCAGGTTCCATTTTTAGACATTTTGACGTCCATGCTAGATCCATCTCTCCCGCTTACTGTTCAGGAATACGAGGAGTGGGGCGAGCCTGAGTAAGGGTTACATTTGACGATGTGTTTCTTAATTAATTAAACAGTGTTTTTTGTGCTCACCTGTCCATTTATCGCAGTTAGAAATTTCATTGAAATGCATAGTACACGGTTTGTTTTCGTTATCAACAACAACTTCTTCAACTCCAACAACATTTATTTCCCTTGGGAAAGACTTTTATAAGAATTGGTGACCCTCAAAGTGTCAAAAATACTAATCGAGTCGGGTAAGACACAATAATTCGACGTAAAAAGTTACAGAGTATAGGTACCTATTTACAGTCTCAACATCGCTTGATTTTATTACTTAGTTCTTATTAACCGAGCGGGAGGTCTGTATGGGAGAATCTTGACGAGGTCGCCAGTACAGACCGAACGCAGTGAGGTCTGTACCAGCGACCGAGGTCAAGATTCTCCCATACAGACCGACCTAGCTCGGTTAATAAGATGTTTATTATATGGCCAAACAAGAACAATTTGATTCGTTTAATGTAACTAGTTTGTACTAACTGACATTTTGATCGCGAACGGCGATGAGTGGCGATGAGCTGAACTTAATTCTGTCAAAGTTTGCTCGTCATCCTCTCTCAGTTTTGTCATCATGCTGTTTGGCACTTCCATAAATAAATATTGTTAGAAGAAAATGCTCAATATTTTTGCATT
>OX421455.1:10841167-10848667 GCA_949126865.1 Montipora capitata | reverse complement strand
ACCTTTAAGTTAGTAAAGGCCAGTAGTGGCTATCTGGCAACCCATAGTGTGGCCCAGTACTAGTGGACTTAGGGTTTAAAACTCGTTCTGACTACCCCTTGAATGTGATAATAGTAGTTGATGGTTCAGCTTCTCTGTAGGTTCAATGTCCAGCCATTTTGGGAGTGCAGCTATAACATCCTCCTCCCAATGAAAGGGCTGGATCACTGGTCTGTGTCGTTTGTCCGTCACATAGCACTCGTTGCAGTTGCAGTTTGTATTCAGCCTGTTGTATTTTGTACTTGGCAGGCAGGCGACTTTCTGGTGGAAAATGCAATTGGCTGGACCAGTGATCCAGCAGTGGTGTGCACGGGGGAGCGCAGGCGCACGAAATGGCTGGTCAATCGAGCCTACAATCTCGGACAAAACCTGTACTCCGACAGGTACACCAACAACTTATCCAAATGTTCCTCTTAAAAGCTGCCCTATCCCCTCCCCTCAAACTGCGATGTTGATTTATCTTGGTCGGACATTTACTGTAGGACATAATTTTATGACAATGCTCAGCAACATTGACTGAAGGGGAGGGGAGTGTTAAGGGGAGAGGAAGTAGGGGTGTGTAAAAATGAAGGCGAATTTGTGTCACTGTCTTAACAGTTTTGTCTGAGATTGTAGCTTCTCGACTGCACTTGTAAATAATAAGAATGATAAGAATAATAAAAATAATGATAATAATAATTTTTATTCAATTGATAAAATACATATCGAAAGTTACAAAAGTCATAAAAAATAGAGTAATTTAAAAAATTAATTACAATTATAATAATCATCATATTCTTAAATTATAATAAAAAGCATAGCCTATTTACAAAACAGTTTTCGAAACGCTCAGTTTTAACTAAAGGTATTAAGTGAAAGGTCTTTCTTCGAAGCCTTTGAGAACAGTCCTTTACAATAGGTAAGAGAGAACATAATGGATGGTATTTATCCTCTCTAATTTTATTGTATAGCTTTCTGCCAGATTGTTCCAAAAGATCATAAAATAATGATGATAAACCAACTTATAATACTAAGCCTCTGGCCAGTTGGGATTCTTCACGTTGTTGTTCTGTTATGGGGAAGTTGTAAAGTAATTAGTATATATAATTAGCATCTACCGGTAATTATTCTTATAAGGGTCATTTGTAGGCTGTTCACAGTCCCCTATTTTTCCGTTTGATAGTCGGGATTGAGCACAAAGTGCCGCCATCTTTGTTTTTAAACAGCAAGCACGAACTGGGAGAGCGTAATTATGTTGCTCTCCCCAGATTGTACTCACTGTTTAAAAACAAAGATGGCGACAGTTTGTGCTCAATCCCGACGATCAAACAGGAAAATAGGGGACTGTGAACAGTCTAGGTCATTTGTGAAACCTGATAGCAAAAGCAAAGCCCCACATTTATTCTGCGTTTACTTTAAGCCTTTGGCTTATAAGTGTTTCATCTGTTATTTTAATGGAAATAATTAAAAATATTTGACTGTACAATAATAGTGGAGCACCGTGTGCCTGGAGCACCATAGTTAAGAAAATACGGTAACCCATCAATGCAAGAAATTTTGGTTTTATAGCCATGACGTCATCAAACGTCCATACTTACGTACGTCCATCCCTCTATGTACGCCAGTGTGACCAGTATCACGCTAGTTTACAGCATACATCTTTGTTATGTTCAATTGGCACCTTTCAAAACAAGGTATCCGCTGACCGGTATCACGTGACCATATTGCAGGCTCAATTTTAGAGCTCACGGAGGACAGCGGTTTTTTTTTTTAAAGTTGACCCCTGACCAGGTACTGGTTTTCGACTGGATTGCAGGCTCAATGCAGGTTAACTCACCTATTTTAAATATAAACGACGCTTTTTTGCACGCTTTCTGTGGCTCGATACAGCTACACAGCCATACTACATCAAGTATACTTCTTACACAGTCAACGCTTTTTGTGTTCAGGTGGAAAATGTGTTCTTTCTGCATTTTTTGCTGGTTTCAATCCAGTTTGACATGTCAGGGTGAGGCTAAATCGCGTTGGTGGGTGGGTCGTGGGTTGTGTTTGTTTGAAGATAAAAAAATATATATATTAGCTCCCTCAGTGCTCAGTCCAAATTTGTCTTAGGTCTTGTCTGTTTCGAGAATTTCCAGTCGTTGATTGAAAAAAGGGTTAGGGACCCACGACACACCCACCCACATCATGATAGCTGTGGTCCACACTGGTGGCTACGCAGTTATTCAAGTCAAGCATCGGAGGGATATAAACTTAAAGCTGAGTGTTTATTTTTAATTTGTTTAGAGCTGCTTTTTTCTCTGTATTTCAATTTTTGGCATATCTTTAATTAGAATCTCTGATAAGGTTGCATGATGCCTCCAGAGGACCTATGACCAGAACAGAAACGAAAGGAGAGAGAAAGAGAATGACAACGACAAAACAGAATACCAGTAATAGCTCATGCTTGATGGAAGAAGTTACTCAACAAATTCTTTCTTTGAGCACTAAACCGTTTTTTATTTTTATGGATGCGTTTAAATTTAAGCTTATGATCGGTTTAAAGTGCATGCGTATTTTTAAAAAGTGGTTTAATTGGGTTTTCCTTTGTTCAGGAATGAAACTCAAATTTTTATTCTCAACTGGAATTAAATAACTATCTCTTTTGGACATAGAAAAACTTGATTTATTTTGTTTGTTTGTTTGTTTTGCTCTAAAATGCAAGTGAACATGTTCTTTATTTATCCGTTTGCCCAACTGTTTTTTGATGTGCCTCGACAGTGACAAGAGAAGTTTGCCCTTATGTTATAAACATGTAATCACAATGAGTTCTTGTTAAATTACGGGGAAATTTCACTAGCTTGTGTTTTCATACGTTTATTTAAACCACCTAAAGGTAATTTTGTGTTGGAGTGGATCTGGTTTGAAGTTTGCCCTTTCTTGGTTGCATTGCCGTATTTTACCGATATTCTATTCCAAGCCAAGCTAGCATGTTTCAATGAAATACATCAAAATGTGAATGATCTTGTTTTCAGAGAAAAAGTGGAATAAAGTTCATGAGTAAAACTCTTTTTTTGACCTTGAACGGAGAAAGTTTTTTGATGGTTTCTAATTTTAGCGCGATTCCTGTTTGCTGGCTATTGACAGTTGTTGGCTCTGAAATGGCCTTTCAAAAAACTGATATCGTACTCGTCGCTTCGTGATTCATGCGATATCGGTTTTTAGCCTGAAATTTACCGTGGAATTCACTTGTTAGACAATGAATATTTCTATAGAAGAATTAAAGCAAAGCCTATACAAAGGGGCAAGACACAAGCTATGGGCAAATTCAAGTTTTCTTTCTGCTCAAAGAAGATCCTAGGATGACGTGTGGGGCCATCATTGCTCCAATGTCCAAGTCCAATGAGCTGATCTGTGAAAGCCATGTAGTTCTGGGAAGCACAGTCGATCACATTGTTCCTCTCCACCAAGTAAAGAAAAACAGATTTGACATTGTTTCTTTTGAAGACATCATCGATGTATGTCTGTACATGAAGTTTTCAGATAGTGAGGTGGGATATGCTGCCCATTTTCCAAACCATTTTGAGAAAGAATGAACATCATTACTTTAAACAAACAATTTCAACATGACAGTCTTATAAGTAGTACTATAGTAATAATAATTATTGTACCAATTTATTTTTGGTTAGTCAAGGCATTTTATCAAGCTTATACCTGCTGGTCGCTTGTTACTCTCAGTTTCCCACGGTCAAAGGTCTTTTTTTGAATTTTAGTCTTTCAGTGTTTCTTCTTCAGAAAGAAATTTGTACCTATAGATTGTGCATTATGCTGTACTCAACACAGCCATCATGTCCATTATAGTAGAGTATTGTTGTTCAAACCCTCTTTTACACTTTAATTCCATAATTAACATTCCTTTTACTCAATATATACATCATTCATGGAATTGCAGATTTTTTGTCATAATAAAATCATCCTATCATATGTTAAGGGTGTGTGGACATTTTGTTTCTTTTCTTTCTGTTATCGGGGGTAAAATAGGGATATTTCTTCCCATGGAACTATTTAATGGGAAATCTATGGGCAGTACGAACTCTTAGAGTTCAATTGCAAAGATTTCTATAATCCTATATATACAGTCCTATTATTATTATGGGAAATCTATGGGATATATTTACCCTTTTTCAACTAGTATGGGTAATCTATGGAATAGTACAGTGTCCATATCCCATATAATTTCCATAGATAAGGAAGATCAAGGAAATGTTGCATTGCTATGGCATAGGTATGGGAAACTTATTCCCATAGCTCACCCATATAATGGGTAGCATACGGTTTTCTTCCCATTTACTTCCCATAGCCCAAAATTTGACAAAATATGACCCCATACCAGTTCCATATCATCATCTAACCTTCCCATGCCATTCTCATATATGGGTCAGATATGGCCCTAGCAACCCCATACCATTTCCATACTTTTGCTTTGGTAAGGGAAAGCAAAGAAAGTGATTTAATTAAGTAAGCAGCAACTGGAAACACCAAAACGTGGACAAATCGAAACCTCTTATTTTCTCTAACCCTACAGGCAGTAAGAATAACTAACCAGGGAGCTCCGCTTTTAGGCTTGGCTATTATATTACATGTATTTCTTTTTAAATCCCTGTGATTGTGAATATTTGTTTTTTTTTTCTTCAGAATTAGCCAGTAGAATATTTCCATTGCCCTTTGAGGAAAATTATCTAGTTCTTCCCCTGGATGTTGCAGACTTCTCATCCCACAGAGATTGTGCAGAAAAAGTTATTCAACACTTTGGCCAGGTAAGGGAAAAAAATATGTATGCAGTAATTAAGTGCTAAGTCTCATTCCTAATTTTTTTGGTGTCAGTGTCTTCCAATAATGCAAAGGGGCTGCTGGTAGCCTGTCCTCTGTCCCTTCCTTAGGTTGATATTGGATTCAAAGGTCATCAACTTTTAGGCCAAAAAAAGTTGGATTTGGATGTCATCAGCTTCTTGTAAAAATTCACCTCTCCCTGACAAAACTTATTGATAAAATGTTAATCAAGACTTAAGTTATTAAGGGGGGTGGCTATTAACTACCAAACCATTGCTATGTACCCCTTGAAATAGTCATTTCTCGAGTCCCTTATAGTCTACAGTTATCCTTTTTTGCCAAGGGTGCTCTGTGTAACGTTTCTTTGTCTGGTTTGACTCACAAACATATTTGGTAAATCACATGACCAAAACAGATAGTGCCTAAAAACTCAACAAGTTAAGTATTAAACTAATGTTTTTCACTAATTTTTAACACAATAGTATGATAACATTAAAACACAAAATCTGTTAAGCATGGATTATAAAATAAAAAGAAACTTGACATCATAGTGGCCCTCCTTTCATACACTGTTCAAAATATTAGTTCCATTTTTTGTCCAAATAAAAATTCCATGCCACACTAGTGTACGAAAAATGATGGGATGGATCTGGTGAAAAAAACCATGTCTTCCTTTCGTTTCCTGAGAGCTTTTACCTGTTTTTCACTGAAACGCATGGCAGAGGACTGGCACCAATTGTGCATCTTCCTTTTGATTTATTGTAAGTGATGTCAGATTTCCATTGAGAAGGTTGCTTCAAAGTACTATCCATGCAACCTTTTTGTGGGGCTCTTGACTAAAAATCTTCCTTTATAGCAACCATTGTCTTTCTGTAGTTAAGAGGCACCCTGCCTTGAAGATTGATGAAAAGAGTCGAAATAAAACAAATCAGAAAAATTGCCAATGCAGCCAGACAAGCGAAGACGCAATGCAAATTATGTGGCAGAAAGCTACATGTGTAGTTTGTGCTAGATTGTTTGAGAGGCAAATGTTTATTGATTGATCTTCAAATTTGTAATACAGACTTGGTTTTAATAATTTGGAAGGCCAGTAATATTTCTATTTAACAATATCTAATGTCCACTCAGAAACTAAAATGCCCCCTTTAACCCTCTCCCTCCTTTATAGAGGGACACTTAGATTTTACTCTGTTTAACACTAGTCGGACGACTTTACTCACCAGTGGGGGCCCCCTCAGGGGTGAAGGAGTTGAAAGAGCCGATTAAATGACAAAATATAGCTGATGTGACATTGCACAACACCGGGCCGCATGTGCTGGCATGACCTTAATGAATAATTATTGTTTATGGTATGCCAAAAATTTTATTTGGCAACTAGTTCTAGTTGTTTGGGACAGAATTTTGTGTGAATGAGACAAGTAGAATCCTTATCATATCGTAGCTTTTCTTGAGGCTGTGTTTGGCAGAATTGCGATGCAAATTTTCAGGACAAAAATCAGCTTGGCCCTGAACCAGTTCTGGAAAGCTTTCCATCTAGCTCTTGTCTTTTCATATAATTGCACTATTCTTAGGTATGATGTTATATGAAGATTCAGAGACGTTTGCGTAGGATACTCTCTGAACCAATGAGTTCACAAATCAAGTCAAAGTACTAATTGCAGAGTGCTTCACGCTTGTCTGTCTGGACATCTATCTGCAAGATTGATATTTTATCTTATCAGAAGTTATCACTGGTCTAGTTCACACACTTCTAAATTCTTATTATTTCACATACGTATCCTAATAACACTTCAAATAGTGTGGACAGTCTTATTTATTGCAAATAAAATGATAGGCATTGCCATGCATAATAAAATTAATGAGAACATAATAATATATTAATTTTGGCAGTTACCCGAAAAAATCTATAGAAGGCCACCTCTGCCAGTTGGTTGTTACAGCCGACAAATAAGAATCAAAGCCACTTTATGTACAATTCATTGTCCTAAAAAGACAGGTTATTAAAAACGAAAAAAATAGAGTGGTCAATGAATTTTTTCAGTGGTGATCGACTCAGAAATACTTGGTGCTCTTTTAGCACTGGGGTCAAACCTACAACCTTCCAACTACTAGTTGAGGTGCTCTGAGATATCTGAGACTTGTTTGATCTCGGCCATTAAAGAAGGTCTATTAAAGTGACAATACAGTACCTATTGTCGTGCCATACTGCTAGGAATGAAATAGTTGAGATGGTGCATTTTGCTATTATGATGAAGGATAATGGTACTTGTTAACCTGGTGATGTATTATTTGATGGGGACTTGGAGATACTCAGCAAAAAAATCTATATAGGTCACCAACATACGTGGGTATGTGCATGAAGTGTAATGTTGAGCATGTGCTGGAAAATCCAAATGGTAGAAAAGATAGGAAAAAGCATTAACTATACATTGACTATACTGGAATGTTTTCATTTACACAAGTCATTGACTCTTAAATTTAATTTGCAAATTAATGATAAAACACAGCAGTGACATGTTACGAAAGAAATCAGACAGTACGCAATTATCTTAGTCTATCTACCTGCAAATGGGTTTTGGTGATAGTTTCCTCCACACTGGCTGGAATAACTTAATTTTGATTATTTTCTCCTTTGTTAAATTTCACAGATTGACTTTCTTGTGAATAATGCAG
>OX421455.1:10836167-10838667 GCA_949126865.1 Montipora capitata | reverse complement strand
TAGGCGTTCGATACCTGTTTTGTTATCTACAAGGGATTTAAAAATGGTTGTATTTTGACTGTTATCGTGTTGCTAATAATTATGGAATACGTGTGTTATAATGCAATCTCAGTGAAAGCTATATATATATAATGTCTATTTTATGATGTCATGACACTTAGAGGTGCAGCCTCTTTTAGGCATGGCATTCTTTATACTTGTGCTAATTGCCTTCCTTTGTCAGTAAGTAAATTTTCAGGCCTCTGCGATGTTGTTGTAAATCTTGTCGATCTTTTCCAGCGCTCAAATTATTGCCTTTATGTCTGCTGGTTTGCACTGAAGTAGCCTGCGAGCAGGCTCTCCGAGGGACTGGGGTTGGGAGTAGACTTCTACCTACAAGCCCAATTCGCCCTTGTAACACGGCGGCTATATTGTCCCGGGAGACCAAAAATGCTTTGTTTTACCACGCCAAGCCCCCCCCCCCCTCGTTTCTACTGCGAGGCTTTTAGTCTCCCGGGACAATATGGCGTGTGACAAGGGCGAATACCCTCGGAGAGCCTGTTCGCAGGCTAGCACTGAAGGAGTGCGCAAGCCACTCATTTTCAACTTTAAAACAGTCGAATTAATCACAGAAGTTTTTCTTTTC
The DNA here is from genome assembly GCA_949126865.1 of Montipora capitata. Classification (NCBI taxonomy): domain Eukaryota; kingdom Metazoa; phylum Cnidaria; class Anthozoa; order Scleractinia; family Acroporidae; genus Montipora; species Montipora capitata. The sequence continues at coordinate 10,838,042 of OX421455.1, read as the reverse complement.
CTCAATGCTTTTCACCATTTTAGTAGTTTTTATTTCTAAAATGATCTTTAAGGGATATTTTCATACTCTGGGCATGGAGCTTAACAGCTACAACATTGGGGTCACGTTGGTCTGTCCTGGCTGGATTTATTCAGACATTAGCAAGAGCGTTCTTCGGGAAAACCTGCAGGTAAACATTTCATAGCCTTTAGCTGTGTGAAGCCTACAGGTTTGATTTTAGAATACGCGGCCACTAATTGTATTCTTGTAGTGTCGTCCCTTTAAGAACGGGGCATATAACAATTAATAGACGAATTGTTATGGTTCAATATGAAATGTTCTCTACGGTGGCCCACAAGGGTCACTACGCATTATTTCACAACAAATTTCGAATTATTAAGTACGCATTTCAAATTGTGCACAACACATTCCAAATTCTTCGAAACACATTTTCAATTCACTACAAATTCTGAAGTCTTCGCAACACATTTCGAAAACTTCACAACACGTTCGCCCTAGGACCCCAAGTGTTGACAGAGAAAAAGGAACGCTTACGCAGCTCCTCCTCCTTCCATCGACGCCATGTGGACAACAATTACAAGAAAGTTTTGTTTTTTTGCCCGAAACGTGGGTTGAAGCTTGTCGCAAATGTCGCCCAAGGAAGCTGCGACGTTGATAGCCAGAAAAATATCATCGAAACATACTTTTTGGCTGGTTTTGAGTACGCCACCATTGTTCCACGGTATTCACAATTCGCTGATAACATTAAATCGGAGACTAAGGGACTACGGGTTAAAGAGGACAAACTCGACAGATCTTAATCAGAGAAGAATTGTATGGTCCAAGCTGCATGTCTGGGTACCGGGCCATGTGGCATAGGGGAGTCAGGGTGGTTTAGTGGTCAACCGTGCCTCCCACCTCTGCCACCCGGGTTCAACTCTGGCTCGGGTCGTATGTGGGCTTAGTTTCAGTCGATCTCAATCTGACACCGAAGGTTTTTCTCCGGGTACTCCGGTCTTCCTCCCTCCTCAAAATCGACTCCCGGCCTATTCCATCAGGCTGTGGTGCTGTACTCCGAGGTTATACATGGGTCGTGTAGCCGGCAGCACAGCTCCTTCGGTCCGACCTCGTTGAGCCGCGCCCTTAGTAATTCAGTTTCCGACTGCGAGAAAGGGCGATTAGCAGGTCAGATATTATTATACACTTCGCCTCAAATATGGCCTTTATATTCCCAGAAGTGAAGTGCAAAGTCTATTGAAGGAACTGGACCCCATCTTCCTCGAAAACACTTGACACCTTTGCTCTTTTTATACGCTTTACATGCACCTGTTCTACAATGGCCTCTTCATTATTTTCTTCACTTGAAAGGGTCGGATCTGGGTTTGATTCAATGAATCTTTCTAAAGTTGTTTGAGAAAACTCTTATGCTTCGCACAGAACTTGAAGAAATTCAACCTGTGATAAGGTTTTCCACATTCGTTCTTGTATTTGTACAGGAAAAACGCCTCTGATGATTCCTTAAGAGTTTTTACCTCAGTGCATTCTTTATAAAGCAGCACATAATTAAGCCAAGGCTGTTGCCTAACAGGAGCCCGGTAGCCTGGGGCTCCCAAAGAATAGCTCTGGGCGCCTTAATTTTTCACAGCAACACCTTTCACTTCATATGTTGGGCTCCTACGTTCTCAGCGTTTAGCTTTGAGGGCCCCTTTAAAATTTTCTTAGGCAGCAGCCTTGTAAGCTGTTGTTTTATGATATCTTTCGAGTGTGCTTTGTGCTTCTCCGCCCCAGCCTCGAGAAGCATGCTTGCTGTCGCATTTTTCGGGACATTTACTGTGAAGCTTTTTCCTCGCACTATCTTTAGCTGACGCTATCCGGTACCACAATACCGATATTAAT
>OX421455.1:10803667-10823667 GCA_949126865.1 Montipora capitata | reverse complement strand
CCAGAACACATATTAATTTTCTCACCGTAAACTTTCCTTGAAAAAATATTAGCCCTAGCTACCTGTGGCCGGAAAGTTTACAACTGCCTACAAGACAAGGGCTAACATCATCTCACCGCAGTTAACCAGCGCCTAAACTTCGTCGACCCAGACAAACGAGCCCACAGGAGGGCATTGAAAAGACATGATGGGGAGTGAAACGAAGTATGCCTCATAGGGGAACATCCATGGATCTCTACCAAAGCTATTTACTTGGAAGTATCATTGAGCATATTGCCGATCTCTACAAAGAGCGATAAATCGCAAAATCCCTCTAAATGCACCGTTCGTGATCCTAAATACAGGAAAGGAAGAAAATATACACTTTGCAGTGTCTCGGCGAATTTTTAAGCAGACAGGAAGAACAATTTCACGATAAAAAGAGCAGGTAGCCATTATATTTCTTATGACAGTACTTTTGTTTGGTTTGTTTGTTATGTTTGCGAATCTGAACCCTATTACAACGATTGCTTGAAACTCCACTTCTTGCGCTTATTCTAAAACTGAAAAATAGGTAAAATTGCAGGAAAAGTGCCGAAATTGCAGGAAAAACTGTTCGATTTTCCGTATTTCAGACAGAAGTTCGACCGACTTTTTTTAAGTCCATATAGACTTAGAAAAAAAACCTCTAAAAAGAAAGAACAAAACGCCACAGTCCCAAAGGACGTCTATTGTTTTCGCTATTGTTTTCTTGAAACAAAGGAGTGTATGCATAATGAAGTAGGGACCTGTGCGGAAATCTTGCCGAAGTAACTGTTGTAACAATTAAAAACTCACCTCAAATCACAGAACTTTATTCTTCACAGATCATCATCGGCAAACAAGAGGCACCCAATTAAGCATGTCGTTTCGTCCGCGCCAACTATCGACAAATCATCGTGCTGCTTACAGAGTCCGGACTTTGGTACTCTCTGTAGGCAGATTGCCTCCGAAGTGTATTCTATTGTTACCTACATATTCTTCGGTAAAAGTAACACGATGGCAGTAGTGACTACGCGCATGCGCAGTAGTCACAAAACACCTTCCATTTTGCCTCCACTACTCCACAACAATAATATTTGGGGACGTTGGCCAGCCAAGCCACCGTGCCATTTATTTTGCATTAAAATGGGTACATGATTAGTTTTTTTTGCTAAGGAAATCCTGGAAATTTAAGGTGGGGACATACGGCCAGTTTTTGAGAAAAAGGCCTTTGAAATGTCTAGTTTCCAGTCCCCCCTCCAAGACCTTGGCCACTATATTTAGCATTTTCTCCTGATTTGTTTGATTTGTCTTTTACTTGTTAGGTAAAATTACATTTTACATCAATTGCAGTGACTAACACTTCAGAAGAGATATCCTGTTGCTTTGATTTCACACATTTCAAAATCTTGATCATTTCTTCGGGAAACTGTAGTAAGCCCCCTTCAAAGGTGGTTTGTATTAAAAGTGGACGAGGCAAAACCCTTATTAATTATCAGGAAATAATTGTCCACATGGCACTTGGAAGGAATGCCACCATAAGGCAGTCATAACACTGAATTAAAGAGAAAATGTCTCAAGGTGGCACTATTTGTAGTAATGCCACCACAAGGCAGTGATAAGAGAAATGTCAAAATGTCAAAGCTTACACAGCTTTTCTAATAGGCTCTTGTGGATTGCTGCAAAACATGCCTTATGATGAATCTCTTTCTTTCCTTCCCCAGGATTTTCATTTTCAAAGTTAGTGGGTATAGTAGACTTACTTTTCCATTCACATGCTCCTAACTGAAACACTTCCACTGATAACTCTCTTGAAAACGAGTCAATGTCTTTGAAGCCACCAACCACATAAAGGGCTTCCTGAACACATACCATGCTTGCAGCTTGACGACACACATTGAGGTTACTCATGACTTGCCATTCATTAGTTGATGGGTCATATACCTCACAAGAATTCAATACTGTAAATTGTAATGTACAGAATCCCTCATTTACATTCATGCCACCTGCTATGTAGATTTTGTCATTCATGGCTGCTCCAAAAGCACTACATCTTGCCTCATTCATAGCTGCAACCTCCTCCCATGTGGCTAAAATAGGATCAAACCTTTCCACTGTTTTATATACTTGGAGCGGGAAATAATGAATTCCTCCTACTAAGTAAAGGTGTCTTTTATCACTGACTAAACAAGCTCCATTGCGAATAGTTGGTGGATTAGCCACACCCTCACATAAACTCTCATCAAGCTTATAGAGGAAAATGGTGCGACCAAATAATGCATAGATGCAACCATTTACAACTGATAAACAAGAACAACTATCATTTTCATGTCTTCCTTCAACTGCCACCCAGCAATTAGTGGAAGAAAGGAAGTATTCTATTACTCGCGATTTTCCAATATGCTGTCCTCCGAAAATGCAGACTTTATCCCTGTATTGAACAACAGCATGACCTTGATGTTCAACCAACATGTCTGGAAATTGATACCAAATGCCTTTCTGGGGTACATAGCATAAGGCTGTCTTGCCACCACAAACAAAAATCACATCTGTGTACCTCTCCAAGCACTTCCTGGGTGGCTTGGCAGCATCTTCACAGAAGGGATCAAAAATGCATTTCATGGATCTCAACACAAAATTTGAAGTCTCCTTGCTTGTTGCTACCAGTTCTTCATTGATCAGTTCGTTGAAGAGAAAGTCATGAGACATGGATTTCAGACGGACTTGACTCAACAATTCAGCAAAATTGCTTTCTCGTTCGCTCTTCTTGTGAGTTACCCACTTAACTATTCCCTTAAAAATTTCTTCCTCGGAGGTGACAGTGACATCATCACTAGAAACCCATTTCATGACTTGTGCAATATCGAGCTTCAGGAAGTCATCTGTTTCCATGACTGAACTGAAATTTGAGTTCATAAACCCACAGGACTTCCCCATTAATTTCAGACACTGATATTTGTCGGCAAAGTAATAATTGACAATGCAGTTTTCAATTGTAATGTTTTCCTCCAAAACATCACAAGCCAAAGTTTTCAAACCTGGTAAAAGAAGATAGTCTGCTACTGCGAATAAGTCGTGGGCGATCTCCTTGGTGATTGCAACATTACCTGTGTAAATGTATTTAAGAACTTCTTCCATGACTGACCCCGTTGCTTCTTCAAGTTCTATCCTGATGAACTGCTCCTGTCCCTCTCTCATGTCACTGCACAGAAGTGAAAGAAAAAACGGGCTTGCTGCTGCTAACACAAGTCTGTGAGCTTTGAACTCTTTGTCTTTTACTGATACTGTTATATCGGAGAAACTCTCTTTTCTTCTCAGAGCATCGAGACGATAGATAAGTTCCTGACAGTGTTTTGATGGATCTGATAGCATTGGCTGTGAAAGGTCCGCCATATTAGAAATCGATGCGGAAGTGTTTACAGAATAAAATCTTCGATTTCGAATGCAACTGCTTCTACGAATTCTTCCATGCTGATACTCGCTGAACTTTGCAACAAGATAGTGCGTTGGTTAAGAAATTAAAAAAAAGTCATCACTGGTTTTAACGAGGAAAATTTTGATGGTGACACCTTGGAAGCGCTCAGGACATTTCATGGGGTCATACATGAATCCTCCCGACTGAAGGTGTGATCAGCATTCTCGTCCCCATTGTCCTTTTCGTTTCTCTTAGTCGGCGGGGCCTTGGCACGAGAAAACGTTTTCTCGTGCCAAGGCCCCGCCGTCTAAGAGAAACGAAAAGGGCGATGGGGACGAGAATGTGTGATCAGTTGTTACCAGCCTCAAACCCAGTCTCTCTCACTTGTGAGTCTGTGTAATACCACAGGCTCCCCAAGCTCAGTGTGAGCATGGCCGACAAAAATATATAAGGATTTGTATGCGAATCCCGATAAAAAGCGTAAGAAGATAATTATATGAAAAAAAATCTCAATTAAAAAGGCTAAACTTATTGTCATTGTGGATAGCTTCCTTCCTGTGTGGTTATTTTCCAGATCCGACGCGATTTGAGCCATTTTTCAATTATTATTTCTGAGTTGTCAAGGGCATGTGGAAGCAGTTGTCAACGGCATTCAGTTGACACAAGGTGATCACGTGCACCTTTATGGTTGGCTAGCGCGTGATCAGTTGATTCCTTTTGACAGAATGTCATGACCTTCCTTGCATACGGAACCCGCGCCCGCAGTGCGCGCGGCAGTCAAAACCGTGCTATCCTGTCAATCATTTGCCCTTTCACCGGAAACAGTGCATTTCGGTTGTGCGTGTCGATCTACCCCGTCGAAAGGAAGCGATTAAAGTCTTTATTCGCGAAGTTAACTCAAATAATTACATTATCAATACGGTTTTGCCGTCTTCTTACACTTGATTCGAAAATACCAGCCTGAATTCGTCTTAGATTAGTTAGAAAAAGCACAAATAAAAGCCAAAGCACAACAGCTTACGTTCGAATTCTGCTCGCCGACAACCCAAGTTTGTTGACAAAAAAATTGCCATAAAATGTTTTAAATGGTTTTCTGGCCCTCTATTAATAGCGCTCACGTGCATTTTAAATGGAGTATCGGGAAAGAAAAATTGTCAAGCTGATATTTGTTTCGTATAAACATACCTTTTCTAGTAGCGAAAATTTGTATAAGCACTACAAAACTTTTACTAACCATTGCCCGAAGGAACACCTTTGAGAAGCTGCAAGGAAGCCGCTGATGAATTTTGCACAAAAACCTCGGCCCCTAACACCGGAAAGCAAGACTTTGAAAGTTTTTCAGCGGAAGGCTCACTAAGGAAGAGTTTCTAGAGCTTGCCCTCCCGCAGGTCGCCAGAAAGGTGCAAACAAGCTGATTCATGTCTGAAAAGAGTAAGGTCTAGAAGGTGCAGTCAAATTTTGTTTCTTGTATTGAGCAAAAATTTATTCAAAGCTTTTCCCTCACTCCCAAATAAGAACTTGCTGTGTCTTGCAATTCTACAGTGAATTACTATTAGGCCAATACGAGAATCAACATCAAAGAGGCACTCCCAGGGGTTTGAGGGAAGAGAACATGGCTTATTTGAACTGGGGAACAGAGTAACAATATCAAAATATTTTAGGGAACAAGGGAAGAAAACTAATATTTAAATTTTAGGGATCAAAAGGCTGGGAACAAGTTTCAAAGTAATTTGGGGAACAAGGAAACACAAGAAAATATCTAAAGGGAACAAGGACTCCTCTCCCCAGGAGGCCCTCATCAAATGTTCTGCCTCTATCCAACAGCTCAAACAAGCTATTCCAACAATTTTTGAGTGACCAACAGGAAAAGAAGACTCTCTAAGATAAACAAATTATTTAGAATAATTATCACTTTAGCATGCGAAACAATGCTCAGATGCTTACGAGCACCCTCATGCCCATGTTTGTAAAAAAGCACCATGAAGTATTCCTTGCGGCTGGTTTAGGCATTGTTTCATCTTTCAACATCGGGCAAAACCAAATCAACTCCATTCTCAGAGGGCACTGGGGAAAGAGGCTAGAAGAAAAAACTTGCATTAATCCAATTCTCCCAATGTAATCTTTACAGAATAAGATTGTTGAAGGAACACTTTTGAGTGCCAACCTTAAGCCTTTTAAAACAAGCACAAACAATATTAATAGTCTTTAAATTCACAAAATGTCAAACAGCATATTTTATTCTCATATTCAATTAGATTTGGCAGCAATATTCCTTAAAACTATGCAGAACTATTTACCATAAAATGTGGAACATTTCCTGCCTATCTAAATATGCTGCAAAAGGGCTCCAAAAAGCAACCAGTTAAGTTTTTCGATAAAGATACACAATAACTAAAAAATATATTATTTGATGTGATCAAGACATTGAATGACCAAGCAATAAATAAATGGCAGCAATGTATGTTAGGTTCACAAAAAGGGGAAAAAATATTCCTCAACTGATGTTTCAATATGCATATTTTAAATTAATTTTCTATCAACAATTCATGAGACTGACTTTTCACTGGCATTGATTTACATTTCCATGATAAGTTTTAAAGTGAATCTGGCAACCACAGTGCCCTATGAAATTGGAAATAACTTAAACAAACTCTTTAAACTAACATTTTACAAGGGACACCATTGTTAATGCCCTGTGAAGAACCAAGATTAAATTGAAAAAAGAGTTGGTCTGGAGTTTATCCACAATGGACAGTTAGTGGCTGCATTCACCAATGTAGAGAACAAACGCATCAAGTTTCTTCTCAAGCAATCTGGTGTTCAAGGAGCTATTCAATTTCCAAAGAACTATGGTAGTGTACAACAGTACCTGGGTGAATTCGGGTACGTGGCCTGAAACTGAAACTTGTGGAGCCAAACAACTTGTTGAGCTTAGTACTTAAACTGGGTAGATAATTATGTCTACAAATATTGTCTATTCAACCAACAGTTTCTCCTAATTTTGTGTACCATTCACTTGTTGGTTCCTTAATTTAAAAAATTGCTAATTCAATTAAGGATTCAAGTCCTTTCAAATCATCAAAGTTACTTTGCGCCACCATGAACAAACGAAAAAATACAAGCAATGAAGACAAACTGCTCAAAAATGCACGACTCCCTTTGAAACAGCAAAACGGGCCGGGGATCCTGAAGTCACTAAAAAGTGCTGCATGCTACGTGGATGTTTGCAGAACGATCGCAAGTTGTAATCACTGAAAGAAAACTCCACTCCAGATCTGATAGATGATGGTCGTGCAACACTCGCCAAGCAAGTGGAACACCCAACAGGATTGTTTGTTGTTTGGCACAGCTGATGAACGAAAAATTGTTCCCCTCACTATTAAGACCAATCTTGCCCAAATACAACAACAATTTGGGCAGCAGGCAAGCTCACCACAAGCCATCGAAGTTGGCATAAAGCAGCATAGCGCTTCACCTGAAGTTCGATCATGATGGACACAAACAAGAGCTGAAAAAACTTCATATGGTCAGACGGCCAAATGCGATTGATCCAACATTCATTAGAGCGGCTCAGTTATCGGACATCAAAGTGCTGAACAAACCAAGGGATTTCGTCGTAAAAATGTTCACTCAGCAACGTCTTCTTCTTCTACAGAATAAAGTTCAAAGGCGATCCTGGTTTTTAATCACATGCTAGACCAATTCATAAACTGGATTGGCAAATTGATTGCCAGAACAATGCATCATGTTCAAAAAGAAGCGACGGTCAAGAGAGTCACAAGAGAAGGCTGAGCGAATGTCCACCGATCTAACCAATCCGAATGTAAACAATTGGCGTGACGTCGAATAGCACAAGGATAGCACAGTTTTTCCCGCTCGCTGAATTCTGATTGGTCAGTTTAAATTTCAGTAGCTCTCGCCGTATGCAAGGTTCCCCTTGATTCACAGAAGTCAGAGACTGCACAATTTGCAGTGTTTTCGATTGTCATTAATCTTTGATGAGAATTCGATTCAGAGTTATCTATAAAAGCTGTTATTTTTTTTCTTTATCTGTCTCTGGCTTGCCTCTTACTGTTAACTCCCAGCTGTTACGGTACTTTTTGGTGCTAAAGCCACAAATATTTTTTGACCTGCCATGAGATTAGACTGAAAAGCAGAGGAATTATGAAGCGGAAACGTAATCTTCAGTCCCTCCTTAGTGTGTGCTTAGTGCAACTGCAAGACATCCATGACATGCAGGTAAACGTCCGTCAGAGCAATTTTACCCCTCACGCAGGGGGATCCTTCCCCCAATGTCCGTAACCCCCAAAATTTTATGACATGCGCAGAGTACTTTCCTGGAAAGACTGCTGTTTCCTGGAAACGCGGGCTGCTTTCGTTAATTGTTTACAACGAAAGTTGCGAAAAAAAATGTCAGCCAATGGGGCGAAGAAAATTTATCGGCGGGCAGTTTTCTAGTAACTATCAGCCGGCGAAGAAACTAAAATCAGAAGAGAAACCAGACGAAAACAGTTGTAGTGTTGGTGGTCAGGATTCAGCGACAACAACTCCGGAAAGTGTTTTTCTCAAGTTTGCAAGCGAGCTTGCGAGGATCGACAAACTCTCTTGTGAATGTAAACGACTAACATCAGAAAATGCAGGACTCAAAAGGACAATCCAAACGCTTCGAAAAAGTATAGGTAAGCATTGGTTAAGGAAAACATGGGTAAATGTATAACTCAAGTCTTTTTTTTTTTTGAATTGGCATACTTATTATTACGGCTGCTTTGAGTGGGCTTCCCAACAAGGAAATGTAAACAGACGCAAATTTTGGCGTGAAACAAATGACCTGCATCCGGCCTGTTCATTCAGTACAGTTATAATTCCTTTTAAGGCTTTATAAGCTTGAGGTTGAAAGTTAAGTTCAACTGGACCACAGAACGGACATTCATCGACATTTGAGTGAAACAACGTTGAATATTTTTAAAAATAATTTCACGACGAAAAGGCACGGAGCTTGTGAAAACCCTTTGTACATTTTTGCGGGTAGCTAGCGGGGTGAAAAACGTTAGCGTGTTCTCCTTAAAATGGGGTAAAAGAAAGTTTTACTTTAGAGAGACTGAAACAAACGCCTTAAAACTATGTTTTAATAATTGACCGCTGTAAAAGGTCTTGTTATAATTTCCAGCGAGTTTCGCAGCTGTTAATTAATATTAATCCTGTGTTAATTCGCGAATTGTGCATCCAGACTTTGCTTTTATTTTGGACACTAAATAATGTAGCAGAGCTGAAAGAAACAAAGCATTTTTGATATATGCCAACACAGAAATTCTGTTAACGCAAAGAAACATTACTCGGAGGATAAAAACGTGAAAAATATTTTTTAATGGCACAGTAGATGATTTTGTGCGGACCGCGGAGGAGTCCTTCTCATGTCGACTGCGATCTAGATTTAAATTTTTAGACTTTTCTTACCTTTCTCTAGTTATAAATTTAAGCTTATTTTGAGTTCAAGAGGACAAAGCCTTTACTTAGAGAACTGTGTAAATACCTTTCCAATTGATAAAAAAACCAATGTTCTCGACAGTGACAAATAACATTCACAAGGTTGAAAGAAAACATCAGTAAATAAAGTAGCCACATCTAAATGTAGAAAAGAGAGTTTAAGGCTCACACTTTTCAAAACGTGAATTTAATGAAATAATTTGTTTTCAAAGCCACATGTCAATAAAATTTTTGTGACTTTTTCCCTTGTTTTCAGTATTTCTGCGAAGAAGGAACAGTGATTTGAAGAAAGAGACTCTGACCCTACAAAAACAAGTTACAAAGCAAGACAAATTGTTGAAGACCACATCCTTGAAGAAAAACGACACAATAAAAAAACAAAGGGGGGCAAAATCTGTTGCAACAAAACTGAAAAACCAACTCCAACAAAAAGGAGATGTTTTAAACAGTTATTCTCTTGTGGATACATTTGCCCATGGCAAAAATGGAGCAAATCATAGGAGTGTAATGTTCATGGCTTGCATTAGATATTTACAACATGCATGTCTTTTATCTAACCAAAAGGCACCAATTGCATTACATTTAATTTTCAGTATTTTGTTTAATTGTAGTCCCCCAAAAAATCTGATTGTTTCCCCAACTACTTTGTCAGATTGGAATGTTCTTTTAGGGGAGGCAGACAAATTAATTATGTGTAAAAGATTTGCAAACAGCAAATATGATTTTCATGTTTGGAGTGATGACTCTAACAAAGGAGGGGAGGAAAGGCACATTGTGGGGGTGCACACATGGTGCCATGAAACTAACAAGCCAAGGGCTTATGTTCTTGCTAACAGCATTGTAGCTAGTGGGTCAGGAAAACACCAGTCAGATGTCGATTTCCATATTGTTCATGACACATTTGGTATATCAAATGTCTCAGGGTTAGTTGGGGACAATGCCTCTACCCAAAAGGGTAAATCAAATGGATTAATTGCAAACAACTCCAAACTATTTGGCAGGGAAATGTTTTTTGTGGGCTGTTACCCACACATACTTGATATAATGTTGCGAAGAATGTGCCAGGCTGGGTTTGGGGCAAAGGGTGATATGAACAACAACCACGTATTGCAATTATTATACAAGATATCCTGGCTCCACCATGAATGCCCAAGTCAGTACAAGGCAATGTATGTTTCACTGGGAATTTTAAGTAAAGAGCCACCCCTTCCACAGTCCTTTATTGACACAAGGTGGACATATTACCATGAGATGCTACAATGGTATTTCAAGTATGGAAAAGCCTGTCTTCAGCTTGCAAAGCGTATACTAGAAAGGATGCCAAAGTCAGATAACCACTCATCAGTCTGGCAAAATGTCATCAAGCTGAGCTCCTGCCCAATGATCCAAGTGCAAATTAAATTCTTATTTGAATTTCTTGACAAGTTCATTATCCCATCTCTTAATTCATCACAAGCAAGTGACGAGGAACTTGGTTTTTCCAGTGGATATCTGGCACGACTATGGCCTGCAACTGTTCTCAAGCACAATGAAACACTCAGTCAAATGTTACTGTGTCCATCACTGTATTTTCCTTTAACAGAAGAGCAAGTGCAATTATCTTTGAAAGATCCAGCCGCTATTAAACACTTTTACCAGGAAGTGCAGATGCCCATGTTGCAAGAAGCCCTGAAAGTAATTAAAGAACATGGTGCTGAGTGGTTATCCTTTCCCAAGCTGTTTGGAATGGGAGCTGATCAAAGATTCCAAAGTCCATTCTGGTCATCTGTTTTGAAGGTCCTTGACATACAATTTGTATCCACTGAAAGCAATCAAGGAAACGCATCTGAAAACAATGTAAAAGTTTATGGACAGGATCTTCAGAGATTGGTGTCTAAGGACAGAAATGGGCTGGCTAAATGGGCCAATATTTGGGAGCTGCAGAAACCTCAACTTCTAACTGAGATTAAAGCAATGGCAACATCACCTGAAAGCTGTCTTATTAACAAAGACACCACACCACACCTTTTTGAATTTTATGCCAAGCACATTTTTAGCACTCCTGTGAACAATGTCATCGCTGAAAGACAGTTTAATCTATCCCAACTTTATCTTCATGACAACCTGTCAGAACTATCAAAACAGGCCTCTGTAACATTTGTCGAGAACACTATCCACAGTGGTAAAACTAATGGTAGGACCACTGAGACAGCAAGGCAGACACATGAACAGAGAATGAATGACTATGGGCAACTACTGACCACAGAGCTTCTCCAAGAGGCAAGAAAAAAGCTCAACAACATCAGAAAAGGTAGTGCAGTCAGTGCCCCACTTAGAGGAAAGGATGTCTATCCTAAAGCGTGGGAGGAAAAGAAATTGAACAAAGACACATCACTGACAATCCAGTCTCTTAAAGCTGAGGGTCGTAAGCTTGAACTTCAGTGGAAAGCTTCAACAAAAGGAACTGTAAATTTAGAAGAACAGAGGTCATTCAGGCCTACAACAATTGGATGGCATAGAGACACTGGACAGGTGCCACCTCTAATGCACCTTGCAGCACTTACGGTGTGGGATTATGGTGAGGAGCTTTCAACACATGACTTACCAGTGGAATGCCAGAAGTGCATCAAAAATCTTCCGCGTATCTTCCCAACCTCATCAGTTAATTCTGTGTCCACTTTGGATGTCCCCATGGATATGTCCATAACATCTGTCCCTGTTCATGAAGAATAAGACCTGACTGAGGGGTGGCTCATCAAAAAGGGGGAACTAACTTACATTTGGAAAGGTTAAAGTCAATTTATAGTCAATCTTCCTCACATGTGACCAGTATTTTTTAAGTTTTAACAGGGTTTTAAAAATTACATGTCAGTTGTGATCATCGCCAGTGAGATTTAAGAATTTTCATTGAAACTTCCCTAGTTTATTGCTGAAATAAAGCTATGAATTTTTTTACATTACATCACAGCATACAGTATTTGAAAACAATCAGTTGTTTCCTACATGTATGTGCTTTGCCTTTTTTTTTTCAGCTGATACTTTTTTTGGAAAGATTTCCAGAAATTTTAAAGACTCAGACTATTCAAATGCCAGAAGTTACAAATAGGACTTCGAATGATCATTTCAGTCTCAGAAATATTGGTCATAGGTGACATAGATTGACTGTAATTGTAACGAATGAATCCATGGTCCCAGTTTCAGTAGGCAGAAATCACAGTCATGACTCATGCTACAACAAGAAACCTTAACTGAATATAAAGATGTGTGAGAAAATGTTATGTCATTGAAAGAATGACTTTAAATTTTTCTTTGAGTTTAAGTGTTAAAGCTTGAAATGAAGTCACTTTTATTTGAAATACAGCAAATCACACACAGCCTGTGTTTGCTCTTGGTAGCATGAGCCCTTGATTGGTTAGTGAACATTTTAGGATAAATTACCCTAAATAAACCACGGATATTGTCGTTAGGTGCTGTTTTCCAAGAATTTTTGGTGTAAGATAAATGAATTGCACCTAACAAAAGTTTGGTATAGATCACTTTTGACTGTAAAAGCCAAACGAATAATTTTTAGTGACACGAATATTTTTTACCCCAATGCATGTAAAGTAAAGGCAAAAAGAGTTATTTATTTCAAGTGATATTAACCAAAAAATGAACACAGCTTTCAACTACCCAGGGTTTAATTATGAAGTTGATGTCAGTTGTAAATATTAGTAGGTACCAAAAACCGTGAACAATATTTTATTTGGTGTTACGAATTTTTTTATTAAGATGAGGTGCAGGATGGTAGATTTATTATCTGTTAATGGATCAGATCCATTTTATTCCTGTATAATTTGACTGTCCTAAAAAAAGACAGTACTAATATTGTGTTTAAAAATACACAATATAAGTTTGGTGAGACGAACGAGGTTTCAGACATGCCCTTGCTGATTGAACTGACATTCCAAAAAAACTTCAAACAAATAAAGATAGAGAAATTACATTGCCTTAACCTTTTCATTCTTTGAGTTTAATTGTCTAAGAGCGTGACAATAACAGTAATGATATACCCTGACAAGCTATGAAGAGCAGGTTCCCATTAGTAGTTGATGAATCGAAATTGCCACATTGTTTTGCCAAAGTACAAAATGTAGCTAATTAAGTGAGCGATTTGGTGCATAAAACTACTAAATTCTGTGTACTGTGTGCTCAAGGTTCACTGGTTTCCGATTTTCACTGTGTTTACCCTTACAACATTTTTATAAGTTAAGTGTTTAGTATCATGAATTGTATTATTAGTGTTATGTATGTCGTCAAGGTTTAAAAATTAGAAAAACTCATTGCGTACCTTGCCTGCAATCTTCTGTTGCCTTCCCTCAATTCGATCGAACAGCTCTCCAGCACGACACGATTCTTGACAACTCAGTTTGGCTACCTCGAGCGCGCGTGAAGAAAAATGAAATAACTTCACAGTAACACAACGCAGAACTCCTAATGTTGACCCACTGACAAACTGAATGACTGGTCTTAAACATCACCGTCGCGAAATTTTTCTTCAAGCAGCAACGCACCGAACAGTGCGCATTCAAGTAAATAAAATAGGTACAGTATAAACTTAGGGGAAAGAATCGAAATTGAAAACGGTAGATATTTCGATCATGTACCATTCTTTAACCTTGCCTTTAACGGTGGCGGAAACTTCGCGTTTTAAAAAGATATTAAACAACATAGTCCCCATAGCATTCTCGTTGAGCCGACCTTATCAGTCGTATTCATACTGCGCATGTCTATAATATTTGTGTTTTGACGTATCGCATTCATTGCGTGAGGGGTAAATTTGCAGTTAGTTTTTTTGCAGACTATTTAACTTCCTGAAGAAACGTGCCAGTTTTACTCAAGAGCGTGTTTTCTTATAGCCTGCAAGCAGGCTCTTCCGTGGAAATGACAGGTGGTCGAAATATAGGGGCTTGGTTACTAGTTCCGAAAAAACTAGTAACCAGGTCCCTATATTTCGACCGCGCACCATTTTCAACAGCCTATCTTTGAAAAGCCAAAGCTTAAAAAAGTACAAAAAATTTAAAATGGGACAGGACATTACAAAATAATTCAACGTGTGAATGTGTCAGCCATATGGCCACTCTGACACGACGTCTGGGTAACCCCTCAAAAGGTCTTAATGACCCCGCACTTGAAAAAATTTACTGGAACGCTGCAGTTAAAGTGCCACTACGACGAAAATTTGTGGTTTTCTTTTCGAATTCTTTTCAACGTCAATTAATACAATATGTTCAAAATAATACAATGCATTTAAATTTGGAATGATAGAAGCGAGATAAGTCGGGAAATAGCCAGCCAAAAACCGCCAAAAATCTGTCCGCCATTACTCGAACGGCATTGGAGAAGCCTGCGATTATTTTGTAAGCGGTCTTCACGCAAGACTTGGCTCGTGACGTCATATGCGCATCGCTTCGTGGGCGTTTGACAAAGCGAACAAGTCGATCAAGGAGTAATGTATGTAATGTCAGCAAAAAGCAACTCGGCGATCTCTCACATCTCATAGACGGCATGGGAAATTAGCCGCGTTTATTTTTAGCGTTGCGCATATGACGTCAGACCCCAGGCGATCCAGCTAGACCCAACTGTTTTCGTCGCTCACGGTCATTTGCCGTTCAAGTAAGGGCGGACAGCGAAAACCGAAAAACTACGTTACAATAATCATACTTTCCGTGGGAAATTTGAGATAAAAATTGGTATGATACCTATTTAGTACGTCTATATTCAAAATCTAAAGAAAAAAGGACATGCAAAATTTTCATCGTAGTGGCACTTTAAATACCACCCAACGTACCACAGGCAACCCATTGTAGGGCTATTGGGGCGTCTAGTTTGAAAATACGGCTACAAGTTTTCTCAGCCCAGACCACTCCAAAATCGATCTCGGATCGGAAGGCGACTACCATTGCCAACAAGAAATGTTCGGAATATTGGAGATTTGTTTCTTGCTATTTCTGTTTTTATTTGTGGCGAGGATACGTCTTTCGGACTGCGATGCACTACTTCACTTCTACGAAAAGTTTGCAATCAAACCAGAGCCCCGAATTCGTGGAAAAGTCGTTTGGATAACTGGTGCCTCTAGCGGAATAGGAGAATATTTAGCTTACAAGTTGACCCAGTGCGGCTGCAAACTCGTGTTATCTGCAAGAAGAAAAGATGAATTGGAAAGAGTCAAAGCCAGGTGCCTTGGTACGTATCGTTGTATACCCGAAGTCCCCAACTACTACGAAAGTCACCGAACTGAGGAATGGGCTAAAATTGTTATATCGTCGCCACACCCATCCGGCTCACATACCAACTTAATTCTTCGACGAAAATGGGCGGGGCAGCAACAAAGAGTGGGTGTGGCGACGATATAAAAATTTTAGCCCATTCCTCAGTTCGGTGATTTTCGTAGTATTATAAATTAACAGGGCTTGAACAATCGATGTAGTCGACGATCGATGACAATCGATGGCAATTGATATCAATTAAACGATTGATATTGATAATCAATGGACAATCGATCGCGCAAGTTTTTGTGATTATTGAATCATCGATTATCAATGTCATTGATAATCAGTGAGAATCGATCAATTTAAAAACATCAACTATTTTCATGGATTACCAATAGGAATGCAAATCGATGACACTCGATGGAGTTTGTCACTACTTTTGTGTGATTATTGATTGGTCTTCGATTGGCCGATGCCAATCAATGCCAATTTATTAACCATAAGTGATTGCCATGGATTGATCGATTGATTTTCCGACTATCGATTTCCATCGATTGTTCAGACCCTGAAATAATTCAAGACCACTCCCGACAGTGGCTTTTTGGCGGCAACGAAATGACAAATCAGAACAACAACAACAGCTGTTAAGAATCCTAACTGGCCAAAGACAACCCAGTTGGCTATTTACAGCTGATGAGGTGATGAACCAGGTACTAGCCAAGATCAAATTCAACGAGTGGCCAGAACGGGATCTCCAGATCTCAAGGCAAGAGCCGCACTGCCTCCGTCAACGTCAAAAAAATATAATTGTTTACCCCTCTCCCCCAATTTAGCCATAGAAAACTGTAAAGTAAAAACAGAAAAAAAAATTGGCTAGATTCTAGAATACAATGTTCCTGTTCACCTTTCGGGATTTACAAAGTTCTGCCACCACAGCCCGCAGTCAGTTTAGGAAAAGATTATAGAGAAAGCTTGGGACACTTGGTAATACTTACCATATTTGCTTGAACAAGGAAACATGGCTAATTTGAACTGGGAAATAGGGAAACAAAAACAATTTATTTAACCCTTTTAGGAATCAAAAAGCTGGCAAGGTTTGTACAGGTCATGGAAAACCTGGAAAGTTATGGGATTTAACCTGGAAAGTTATGGATTTTCCATGCCTGGAAAGTCATGAAATTTTCTGGTTGGGCATGTGGGAGGCTGGGTCCAGGCCTCATGGTAAGTGTGCTCGACTCTGAATGGAGTGGTCCGGGTTCGGGCTCTGGCGGGGGACATTGTGTTGTGTTCTTGGGCAAGACACTTTACATTTACGGTTCTTTCCACCCAGGTGTATAAATTGGTACCGGCGAATTTAATGCTGGGGGTAACCTTGTGATTTACTAGCATCCCAACCAGGGGGGAGTAGAAATACTCCTAGTGGCTTCATGCTACAGAAACCGGAGATAAGTGCTGGCGTGATGGGCCTTCTAGGCTCATAGCAGACTTTACCATGTTAAAAATTATAATATTATTTATAAATCCTTGCAGTTGTCAAAGCATGGATAAAATTTAATAAAGACAAGTTTCTATCAAACAATGGAAAGTTTGGCGGACAGAGGTCATTAACTTATTCAAAGTTGAACTAATTTATGTCAGAAAATAATTTTATCCTAAATTAGGATATAGTTTTGAAAATTTTCTTATGTGACATCTAAACGTAAGAGAAGGCCATGGAAAGTCATGAAATTTGAAGAGCTTAAAAGAGTACACAACGTGGCTGGGAACAAGTTTGAAAGTAATTTGGGGAACAAGGGAACACAAGCCAATTTGTAAAGAAAACTAGGGAACTAGGGGTACTTACCATTTACACGGGAAAACCGGAAATTCCAGTTGGAAGATCAATTGGTTCACGCCATTCCATTTGGGAAGCTTCAGAAAATTTGGGCTTTGATTTCTGGTGATGCTATTTTTCTGCTCTTTTAAGTCTCTCTAGCTGACGTGGATAGACTTTTTTGCGATTCCCTCTCCTGCAACGTCGCATTTAAGTGTTTAATGTTTATGCCTGAAAATTTCAACCGGATGGTTTTTGTAAATGGTAAGCACCCTAGTTTACCATGTTTCACCTTAACTATGCTGTTAGTGCCTATATGGCAACCCAGATATTTGAAATTTAGAAACTGTTTGAGATCATGAATATTTGCAGCAACTACATGTAGTTTGTTTGCTTTTTTGTTTGTTAGTTATGTGTTTGTCTTTGAGCAGGTTGACGTTTTGGCAGCTGATTTGAACCTGCTATACCTACCCACCCATATACTTACAGAGGACAGCCACATTACACTGGGAACTTCATCCCCTACTTTTCTTGAATAGTGTGTGGGTTCTTTAACGTCCCACAGGGAACTAATGAACATGGACGGGGGCCTACGGTTTATAGTCCTTATCCGAGAAGAATTGAACGTCTAACCATTTGTGGATGTAATTACAAAGGCAGCAATTTCTCCTCAGTTATTTAAAGACCCTGAATGTTGATCCAGCCGGAGTCGAACTTACAACCTCCCACATGGCAGCCTCAGGTGCTCAACCTTGTAACCCTTTTTATTAATTAAGGGTCAGTTGTGAAACGTGACAGCAATACCAGAATTGCGGCCTTATAAGTGTTTCAGTGGTTACTAATTGATGCAAATGTTTTAAATCACTGTTGTTGTGAAATTTGTTTTTTCAGAATTAGCTAGTAGAATATTTCCATTGCCCTTTGAGGAAAATTATCTTGTTCTTCCCCTGGATGTTGCAGACTTCTCATCCCACAGAGATTGTGCAGAAAATGTCATTCAACACTTTGGTCAGGTAGGAAACAGTAATGAAAGTCTAAGGAAAGAGTAGTAACATTGAATAATATTATAATTATCCATTAAAGGAAAGATATCAACAGTCATTCCTAAAGTTTTTTTTGTGTCTTCTTACGAAGTCATTCAAAAAAGAAAATTAATGTTTATAATATATAAATGATTTATTACTTTAACATAAAATTAGCTTTCGACCTCCTGCCTCTTGCTTTTTCGTTATAACAATAACTCCCCCTTGTTCTTGGTGAGGAATAAGTTCATATAAGCGCTGTGGATTCATTTAGGATTCCCTGCCACTTTTTCTTTTTATCTTGTTAGCTTGTAATGTATTCTTGTAATGCATGTAGTGTGGCAACGATATAAAATAAATATATCTGTTCTCGATTGTTGTGAGGCAAATGTTTGTCAATCCAACCTCAAATTTACATAACATAATGTCTTACAGATTTGGTTTGATTAGTTTGGAAGGCTTAATATACTATTTAAACCCCTTCCCTCTTACAGCTTTTACTCTGTCTAGCGCTAGACGATTTTACTTGTCCATAACGAAAAGACACATTTATTTAATATGCATCATGTGACGTTACAAAACAGAGGGCTGCGCTGCATGTGCTGGCATGATGGTTGGTTTATGGCATGCAAACATTTGAATCCCTATCCCTCTTATAGATTTTACTCTGTCTAACGCTAGACGATTTTACTTGTCAGGCCTTCTGATAGGGTGCGATGAAAAAATGCAAATTGTGCAAAATTTGCAGGGCAGATTATGCGATTAGAAAGGCCAATTATGCAATAAATATTAAATTATGCCATTTTTTTCTGAGCAATTTTAAGCTTGTTTTTCAAGCTTTCAGGAAAAAAAAAACACGTTTTTACTGCCCTAAAGACATTTTGAACATAAGGGAACAGTAATTATGAATCTTGATCGACATTAGTTTGGACAAGTAAAAAAATATGAGGTCTTCTGCACTATTGATGCACCACGTTAAAAGTTGAAAGGACACGTACAGCTAACATGCCAAATGAATGATCAATAATTATTAATATTCCTGTATGCTACGACTAGCTTCTTACACTTTGTTTTTGTGTGCAGTATTTTATTTCTGAACAGTTTTGCTAATCTGAACAAAGGGCGTGTTTGTGTTACACCAATTGGTGACTCTTTAAGAATGAGACTCGTACCAGGCCCCCCACATGCAAAATAATGGCTTTTTAGCGGTTTTCCAAGGTAAATCATCTTAAAAATGGCGTATTTATTCAGGAACTCCTAAGAAACTTGTTGATTTATGTTTTATTGTACGAATTGTGTGCGTTCTCTTGTGAATTATGCGATTTTTCGTGAATTGTGCGATCAGATGCGAGGTTGATTTTGCGAAATCTCACCATCGCGTAATATCAGAACGCCTGACTTGTCCACAGTGAAAAGACACATTAATATACAATCATGTACATCATGTGATGTTGCAAAACAGAAAGCGGCATGTGCTGGAATGGTTTATGGCATGCAAATATTGGAATCTGTTTCATTTGGTAAATGTAGTTCTCCCTATTTTGGACAGAATTTTGTGTTAATATTCATTGTCTTAGCTTTGCTTGAGGCTTAATTTGTTTAGCAGCAATGCAATAAAAATTTCAGGATAAAAATCACAGGCTCTGTTAACCCTTTTAGTTGTAAGAGTGATTGATATAAAAATTTATAATTATAGAGCAAGAAACTTTATGGGTAGATACATGTACGTGGTAACAACTTTCCATTGTTTTCTCCTATGTTAAATTTTACAGATAGACTTTCTTGTAAATAATGCAGGCGTTGCACAGTTTGGTTCAGCTATAACGACTAACCTTGATGTTGTTCAGTACGTTATGGATGTCAATGTGCTAGGAACAATCTCGTTAACCAAGGCAGTCCTTCCTCACATGGTGCACAAGAAGACAGGACAAATTGTTGTCATAAGTAGTGCATCTGGGAAAAATGGTGAGTTGAAAAATTCAGCCAAATCACCAGGCCTTAGGTGTTCAAAAGATGGATCAGCCATTATCCACTAG
>OX421455.1:10796167-10798667 GCA_949126865.1 Montipora capitata | reverse complement strand
AATTTTCGCTAGATTTTTTCATTTCAGCGATTGATAAATCAAGACAAACACAACCAAATGCACATTTAACCCATTAGATGATCAGTTTTCAATGCATTATAAAGGAAAATAATAAAATAGTGCAAATAAGTATGGATGAATTCCTACCGTTTTCACCGTAGATTCCATGACGAGAAACCCGGCGAAAACATACCGTCCTAGAAGCACGACGGTCAAGTGTCACGGGGATTTTGCGTGACATGACACTCATCTAACCGTCCCAATCTACCGTCGTGTACTATCTTAAGGTCCCTATAGTGACAAGGTAGGAGACGGAAGCCAGCGTAGGGACTCCGATCGACCCAAAACAAGCACGATTTTTTTTCGTGAAAATCGAATCCAGTCGCTAAATGAACACGCCAGGCTCGTGGAACTTGAATTTCTCTAAACCATGAATCCACTGAAGCATCTCCAGGTAGCAACGCGAAGCCACCAGACTCCGTAAAACTTGTAAGTTAACCTGATAAAATGGCGGCCAGAAAGCGTTGTCCTCGCAAAGTGTCCAATTCAAAATGGCACTAACTCTGGACGCCTGGTGACGAGAATAATAAGTTCTGGAGGAAGGGGAGACCCAAATTGCTAAAAACAAAACTCACTGAGCAATCTGGGACTCCCCTCCCTCCAGAGGGACATATATTTCCCTCGTCACCAGGCGTCCCGAGTTCAGTACCATTTTGAATTGGACACTTTGCGAGGACAACGCTTTCTGGCCGCCATTTTAGCAGGTTAACTTACAAGTTTTACGGAGTCTGGTGGCTTCGCGTTGCTACCTGGAGATGCTTCAGTGGATTCATGGTTTAGAGAAATTCATGTTCCACGAGCCTGGCGTGTTCATTTAGCGACTGGATTCGATTTTCACGCAAAAAATCGTGCTTGTTTTGGGTCGATCGGAGTCCCTACGCTGGCTTCCGTCTCCTACCTTGTCACTATACTATGAAGGAAGGTGAACGGGGACCATTTTTCCCGAAACTTCGTGTACGTATTAAAGACAACAACAGCTCACCACATGGTAAGTTTCATCGATTTTTATTTCCATTTTCTTGCAAATTTCCAGACCTAAACTTCGCCTCATATGTTCTCTATATTTACCTATGTGGCACACACAGTGAGCCTGGGTTACCTGTGGCCCCACAGGCTCACGAAATAACCCCGAAAATTGCCATTATTTGGTCGAAAATATCCCAACAGTCGAAGATATCAATAAAGAACACTTACTTCTTTATCCAGTGTGGTTGTTGTGTTGAATTTGATAGGTTTTAGCGTGTTTTAAGACCGCGACTGACCATTCTTCGAGTTACCTGGAAAAATCGATTTTCCTTTGAAAACTGGAGGATGGACCGTCGGGTTCTCAAAAGACGCTAATACCCATAATTTTATTTTCAATAAACTCGAACTCGGTGTCATCGCTAACATAGAAAGCTGAGAAAACGACTTCGAGTACGAGTACGGCTTGAAGTCGTTCTCGTACTCGTACTCGTTGTTGATGCTAACATCCTCTATTAACTAGTTTAACGAGTTCTTTTACCTTTTGAAGTCAATTGGTAAATAACACGATGCCGTCTGTTAGCAAATGCACATGTTAATGAAACAAAATGTAAAACAATGACGTCAGCAAAGATTACCTTATTGAGACACCTGTTCAAAGACGTTCCAAATTAAGGGTGCGTTCGATTGACCGTATTCCGGAATAGGAATACATGGAATACAACTTGGAAATCCTTCGTTTTTGCGGAGATTCACATTAAAATTGTCAAACATTTGCTAAAATGCTATTTCAAAAATATTTTTTTCTTCCTTGCAGCTTCGAAACGCGCCAAACATACCGTTTTAATCATCACTCCACGTATTCTTATTCCGGAATAGGGTCAATCGAACGCACCCTAAGTTCAACAAACCCTTGACACAAGTGTTTAACATGCTTGTACTTGTAATCCTCCCAACCTTTTCTAACAACCACTACCCCTTTACTAATCATACCTGTGTTGTGTGTGTGTAATTTTGATCTTGGCGTCATGTTTTTTTTTTTTTTGTTTGTTTGGTTTTTTTTTGTAATCTGGTCTACCTCCAGAGATATTTCCAAGGTTTTTCTCTTCTAAATTGCAAGCATTTAAATTGATTAGTTATTTAAATTGACACGTGCTCTCCGTACACGAGAGCACCTCACATTAAAGAGAAGGGACCTTAAACCCATGCTACGAGAACTTTGTCTAAAAATATTATTTCCCTTTACTGTAATAATTTTACGATTAGTCCAAGGCGCTCGGCTTGGAAAGTGTGAATACACATTCCAGGAATAAAATTGGTGAGAACTGTGTGGATATTCAGAGAGAAAATTGAAAAGTCATCGTCAGGTGCTCTCGTGCTCCACATGACTTCAAATGTGATCATTTCACGTCGTTGTCAAGACGAGAACAGCAAAGAAATGTATCAAACTGTAAAACGCACGTGCAGGGCGTGCAGA
>OX421455.1:10786167-10791167 GCA_949126865.1 Montipora capitata | reverse complement strand
CATCAATTCGTATATTAACCTCGTCACATTGAGTGTTTAATCTCTGCCTAGATCCAATTATCATTAACTCGGTCTTAGCCACATTTAAACTCAACCTGTTGGCTCTCAGCCAACAGTTAAGGTTACTGAGTTCAGGAGTTAATACAAGTTTAAGCTCTGTTAAAGTTTTTGCAGTTAGAGTTATATTGGTATCGTCAGCAAACATTCTCGGGGAAGCTTCCCGGAGGCAGTAAAGGAAGATCGTTAATATACATTAAAAATAGCAAGGGACCTAATATGCTGCCTTGCGGAACCCCACAATTAATAGTGCGAGGAGTTGACAGTCTTCCATTAAAGTTACATCTTTGGGTCCGATTGCTTAGGTACGATTGAAACCAAGTGATAGTTTCCTGGTCGGCCCCAAAGTATGACATCTTGCGTAAAATGATTTCATGGTCGATAGTGTCGAATGCCTTTTTAAGGTCAATGAAAACGACGCCATTCAGGAAGCCATTGTCGATGTTAACAGACCAGCTATTTGTCGCCTCAAGCAAAGCTGTAATGGTACTGTGTAAGGAACGGAACCCTGACTGGCAACTTGACAGCAGTTTATTATCATTTAGGTAATGGTAAAGTTGGTCATAGACAAGTTTTTCAAGCACTTTCGGATAACGGAGATGGGGCGATAATTATTTGTGTCTGATTTTGAGCCTTTTTTAAAGATCGGTGTCACCCTAGCCAATTTCCATTCAGTTGGATAGATTCCCGTGAGGATTGATTTCGTAAATACGTCTGTTAGTGAGGGTGCAACAATACTAGCTGCCATTTTTAATAACTTACTAGGGATCTTGTCAAGGCCAGTGGCTTTCTTTTCATCGATTTTTTGCAACAGGTCTAGAACAATGTCGATACTCGGGGGTTTTAGAGAAAACGAATTATCAGAGGGCGACAATTAAGAATGATTCAGCGTCAACTTCTCCAACCGGAATATCACGAGCTAGCATTTTCGCAATGTTAGCGAAGTGCACATTGAAAGCCTCCGCCATATCATCGGCGTTATTTATAGTTCTATTATTAGCTTGGATTTCCAAAATATTGGACGACTTACAACTACTCCGTGAGCTAAGCTCGTTAATAAGATCCCAAGTTTTACGTGGATTGCCTTTGCTAGTTTCCAAGTTTTCAGAAAAATATCGTTTTTTAGCAAGTTTAGTTGCATTATTCACCTGGTTCCTAGCCCGTTTAAACTGCTGCCACATGGCATGATCATTTGTAGAGATCGCTTTCTTTTTAAGAACATCTCTTCTGCGCATTCTGAGCAATAATTCACTCGTTATCCACGGAGACCTCTTGTTACGAATTCTTTTTGATTTTAGAGGCGCGTGTTTGTCCATGCAGCTGACAAATAGGTTTTTCCATTCTTGCCACATATCATTTGGATCAGAGTGCGAACTAACATTCCTCCATGGCATTTGCTCGAGATCATTTAAGAACTTATCTTTTTGAAAGTTTTTAAACTGCCGCAGATCGTGCCAGACCCGTTGCGGTCATAATTAGCCTTACGTGTCATAAAAACAAGGGAATGATCACTAATCCCAACGTGAACAACCCCAAAGTTTGAAACCTTCTCCGGGGAATTAGTTATGCATAAATCGATCAGGCTTTTTGACACCTGGGTAATACGTGTTGGTTCCGTGATTAATTGGCTAAGACCATAGATATCAAGAATCTTAGTTAATGAGGACGAAATATGTGGTGTTGCCTCAAGCAGCAAATTGCAGTTAACATCGCCAAGTAGATACAACTCCTTATTTTCAGCGTCAATTTTGTCTATCAATTTCTCAAACTCGTTAAACAATTCGATGGGAGAACCTGGGGGCCGATACCAGGTGCCAACCACGAATCCTATACTTCGAGGCATGCTGATTTCAACGAATAAACACTCCAAATTATCGTTATTTAGATCACCTCGTATTCGGAAATTAAGATTTGTGCGCAGGTAGATACAAACACCACCCCCTTTCCTTCCATTAACTCTGCGATCTCTTCTGACTACTTCAAAGCCAGGTAAATAAAGTTCGTTCTCATGAATAGTGGAATCTAATTTAGATTCGTTAATTATAAGAATATCTACTTTAGAACAGGATATGAAGACTCGAAGTTCATCAATATGGGACGGCAGACTACTTATATTTAGGGAAGCAATCGCCAAACCCCGCCCAAAAACACTAGCATAGTTAAACTTACCCCGGTTATCGCTCGTGCAGGCATCAGGCAAATCGGATTCCCAGACGGCAATATCCTAATCTAAACGCAAATAATTTGTATCTATCACCATTCTTCCCTCGGCTCCCTTGAGTGACCAAAGCGCGCGGTTCGACCAACTCACTTGTGCTAAATTGGAAGTGATTCTTGACTGTACCGAATTGTGTACTTCGATTTTCAATGATACCGTAGTTTCGTCAAACTGTTGACTGTTGAGGCTTACGAGAGGTACTGTATTGCCTTTGTATGTCTTGTTTCTTTGCACTGAAGGAGTGCACAAGCCACTCATTTTCAACTTACAAACAGTCGAATAGATCACAGAAATTGCTATTCCTCAGCTCAATGCTGTTCACAAATTTAACTGAAATAACTATTTCTAAAATGTTCTTTAAGGGTTATTTTCATACTCTGGGCATGGAGCTTAACAGCTACGACATTGGGGTCACGTTGGTCTGTCCTGGCTGGGTTTATTCAGAGATTAGGAAGAACGTTGTGCGGGAAAACCTGCAGGTAAACTAAAGCATTTCATGGCTTTTAGCTGTCTTTAACCTATAAGCAAGAACAAAAGTAATTTATTTGCAAACCATAAAATAAGTATAAGGAGTGTTACGTTTTTGGAAAGGTTGGTTATGTAGCACTTATATTTCAGCCTAATTAACTGTTGGAGGGTAATGTGAAGTGCTAGAAGTGTTACCCTCCAATAGCTTATTCCATAAAATAAATAATAGGACTTAAGTATGGTACAATGCCCTCTAGAAAACAAATAAAGCTAGTCAAGCTGGGAATGAATTTTTGTAGTTCAAAATGTAAAGTTCTTAGGTATTCAAGTCTGTAAATGATGTAAATCATCCTGTAACTCTACAAATGTCAAACAGAAAAACAATAGGAACTGATTTCTTTTGGGACGTAGCCTGCAAAGCAGGCGTATGTTAGTAAGAATTATCAGCCGACATTTTGAATAACGAGACAACAGAGGACTTGGACAAATAAAAAAATTGCACTCACGGAGAGGAAATGGTAGTGGGGAAAAGCGAAGGGGAGAGAAATACGCCTGCACACATCAACTGTTCGTTTGGCGAAGCTGTTCAAATTTTGGACGGGGACTCTCCGGCCGTCCCCTCCCCCCGGGCTGTGTGCTTTCAAAATGGCGGCTCATTACAAACGTGGGACCTTGAACAAGCGTCCGCCTGGCAAGGAAGCGCCTGCTCTGCAGGCTCTTAGGGACGTAACCATTGTAGCCAGTAGAGAGGGCTTTCTTTGTTTGCAGTTTTGCAAAGCTCAGCTGGGAATGCTGTCTAATTTGCCTTTGTTTTATTTGCCAGACTCATTCAATGGATCCCCATTTCCCTCCAACTACCATGAAAACAGAAAGATGTGCAGACCTGATTACTATTGCAATGGTGAACGGTTTGAAAGAAGTATGGCTTTGTCGGCCCCCAAGACTGTTTGATTTGTATGTGGTACAATACTTACCTGCATTCATGAACTGGTAAGAGAGCTTCTTTGTCCTTGGGAGGCAAACCGTAGTTAATATATGGAGCTGGTTATGAAACTCGACAAGTTTCTTTGTTTTATGTTTTTGTTTGATGTTTTGGCCCTGACCATACAAATCACACCCTTTTTCTAAAGGACAGCCAATCAAAAGTTTCGATTAATTTATTCAAGCCTCAGTTGTGAACCGAGGATAAAAGACCGATGGTCACGGTCAAGTTAGCATGAAGTGCGACAGTACTGTTCTCTCATTTGAAGTTTTCGGGGTTTTATAACAAGTCCACCTTTATGAACTATGGGCAAACAAGACAGACAGACAGAAAAAGACGACAAGACATAGCGAAGCGACAAGAGGACAGGCAAGTAGATCGTTTCCCAATTCGTGATCACCAAATTTGTTGTACGAGCTAACAAGAGGTACTAGAGGCCGTACGGCCCAGTGGTTAGGGTGCTTGTCTTGCGATCCGGAGATCCCGGGTTCAAGACTCGGTCTGACCACTTGTTGAATTTTATCGTGGTAGTAGTTCCTGGTTCAACTTCTCGGCTGCACTTTGTAATTTGCCAACTGGTTTGCCTCCGGTTTCTTAAAGTTGTTGTTGTTGTTGTTGTTCTGTTCTGTTGAGCGTGTTATTTCCTCGGAGACATTAGCATCTAGGCTACCCTGAAACCCGAACTAAAATAAAGTTTGTGTTTACGTACTTGAGACCAAGTGAATTTTGACCTCACAGATAGTAAACGACTGATACATGTAGGGCTCCATAGTAGAAGCAGTACAAGGTTCTTGTAATTTGGCATTAATACACTTGATTTTCAAGAAAAATCAATCTGATCCATGGTTCAAACCAAACGGTGTGCATGGTGTTCCCTAGAGCCCGAAAAACGTGTCAGGACGAAGACTTTGAAAATAACGAATAAACACACCCGGCCAAAGAGCCACTATGCTCAGCCTGTAGCACGCTATCAAATTCCAAAATTTGCACTGCGGAATAGACCTCTTGAAAAACTCAGACGACCCAGAGACAGACAAACAGACCCAAACTGATGGACAATCAGTCAGCCAGCAAGTCAGACAGGAAAGGAAGCAAGCAGATCGGAAGACAACAAACTTTGACACATGCGAAAAATTCCGGTCAAGACTCAGGCAGACAGAGAGGCAAATAAACAGATAGACAGACAGACAGACAGAGACACTCAAGTTGAGGGAGAGTCAATCAGAAGGCAGACAGACGGACATACAAAGACATGTCAAGATTCAGTCATAGGCA
>OX421455.1:10756167-10781167 GCA_949126865.1 Montipora capitata | reverse complement strand
GTAGAGTTATTCCTTCCAATGCAAATGGCCGGTCTGGCTGGTTAGTTCTGTCAAATGGAAAGCGCCCTAAAACTCACCAGAGGGCGAGCAAGAGAGGCTATGCAGAAATCGTGTCAAGTCTTTCAAGGTTTTTGGGCTAGTCACTCTGGTCAATCAGGTTTAGGCAGCGTGCGCATCATATTTTTCACCAGGCGAAGGTCAAAGTCGAGCCTTCGGTACGAAAATCAATATGGCGTCTACGAGTGCGATCGAGACTTCACCTGGGTTTGAAACTGTCTCCAAGCAACGGCAAACGCCTACTCAATAAAGAATCTACACGATTTCTGCAGAGTCCTTTCTTTCTCGTCGAGTTAAGGAAGGCTCTTCTGGCAGGGTGAGGGGCCATGGCTTTTGTTGTAAATTTTTTGTGCCTGTTATTATAAAATCTAGAACAAATCACGAGACACGTCGTAAGAGCTGCAATCTGATCTAATTTTGTAAGTATTGTGGTTGCCCTTGCTAAAGTTCTCTAATGATGAGAGGACAGGGTAACCCTGCGAAAGACCAGCTGCATCCCATCCGGTGGAAGGCACGGAATCTACATTAACAGTTGCTTTGTTGGTGGTGAACATGTTAACCACTTAAAACACTGGCAAAATTTTATGCAATTGTATAATAATAACGACTTACCTTTCCTTTTGCATTTGGCACGCTTTATTGATATCTTTGTGATCTATGTATTTTGCCTCGTTTGTGTCTGGAAGAAAGAAAAATGGAAAGTAAGAAATGTCCAATTAGTCTCGTATGTTGTTGAAATTTCACCAAATTTGGGAGTCTCTCAGTGCTGCCAGTGTGAGAGACGGCTTTTATTCTCAAATCATGATAATTAACAAGCCAATTGAATCACCCCATTCTGGTCACGCGGATGAGTTTGAAACCCAATGAAACACTACTTGTTGATTCTCTAAATGAATTTCAAACACATGTGGTTTGAACTCATTATTTCGAAGACACGTGTTTTGATATCAATTAATGGAAACGAGTGCTCGCTCACGGCTCTCATATGCTTCTGAGCAACCATGAGCTGTACAAAAGCTATTTGACTTGAAAAAAGAGATTTAAATTACAAATTTCCTTTGTTGGAGATTGAAGTAATTTCAAAAACTCGTGCTAAGGGTTTGATCAGGTTTCCGAACGCTCGGAAACGATAAAACCACTCGGCCTGTGGCCTCGTGGTTTCAAATGTTTTCTCGCGTTTCGGAAACCTGATGAAACCCTCGCACTCGTTTTTGAAGTAGTACATCCAATACGGTATGTATCCCTGTTTTAGTACAAATTAGAATATCCACCATGATTTATAAGGCCGCGTAAATTAAAGAAAGACAAATGCAAGGTCTTTTTATGCCGACTTGTATATTTGAAGTGTGGTTCAATGCAAAGGAAAGATGTCATCTGAAATCTTCACTTGTATACCTAGCGGAAGGGAATCCAAAAACGGCTGTCTTTTAAATCGGCGCATTTTCTCCTCGCTTGAGTCTCTTTTTGCAGTTGCATATCGATATTTCAGTTTTTTATTCGGTATGGATATGAATTTGTGCGATTCAAAATTTCTCGTTGTTTTGTATATCGTCTGTTGTTCACTGCTCTTTATAATTTATCACCATCGCATTTGTTTGATTTGCAAACACAAAACGGTAATGCTGAGCGAAATAAATGGAATACAGAATTAAGTAATTTAATGTGGCGCGCTGATATCAATATCTTGTGGGATCACGTACGCTTAAGGGTCATACCTTCTGCAGGTATTTAAATAGAAATTCAAGCAATATTGACACGGTAAGCTATTGTTTGCAGCATCTGAATTCAACTTTCTCAAATATATTGAACTTGCTGAAAAATAAATATTGTTTTTTTTTTTTTTTTTGTTATTCCGCTGGCAAAACGTTTATTTATCCTAGAAAGGAATTACTTCTACGCCAGGCTTTCAGTATTTATGAGGTGACAAGAAAACGGTTGTTGTCAACACGAACAACTCAATGACTTAACAGGTGAAATTTCAGCTTCAAAGTAAACACTTACGGTTTAAAACCTTTTTCTGCTGCAAGATTACATCAAAGGAGAATCAGTGGGAACGGAAATATATCGATAAGAATTGTTACCTTTCGAAGAAAGACCATCCGTGAAATCAGAACAAGATGAGGTAGCTTTTTCCATATTTAACTGCAAACGGCTTTTCTCAACATCCCCGCCGTTCTTTGGTTGCTTAGAAGAAGTGTCTTCTATAGCCATTTTAGAGATGTTACAGGAAGCGTGTGATCTTCTTGAATCTTGTCGGCGTTTCTCGGCCATAGCGGTTCTTGAATTTGTACAACAAGGAAAGCGACGAAATTGCCAAATTCGAACCGTAGAGCACTCGTCAAATTGAGATTTAAGCGGTGATCAGGAATGGGCTGCTTAAAATCGTTGATCATTCCATCTGAAACACCAGTGAACCATCATAGACAGAGCATCAATAAACACTGTCATTGGTCAGAGTGAAATCTTTCACTTGTGAATAATGTATTAATCGAGACAGGTGTAATTGTGGGTTTGCGCAGTGGACTTTGATAGAAAAAAAACTTACTATAGTTGACTCAATAACATAAATATCATAGGGGTTTTTTTACGAGATTCTCATGGCTTTGATGTGTCGTTCCTTACGTAATGATATGTACATAATTTCTGCGGCTGTGACTCATTATTATACTAATTGGATTGTGAAAATTTGTCTTGCCTTTTTACCACCACTGAGCAGAAGAGAGCCACGAAATTTCCCTTACTGTATATAAGTATTTTTCTTCTATTTATATTTAAATCGTTGCATGTCATAGTTGTCAAACTGTAGTTCACAGTTGTTGATTATTTAGCATAGTATCAACACCTGATATCTTGTAATCAACGTCATATTCATTGTTATATAGTATCTAATTGTAATACGGGTTCTTAAAAAATGGAAGGCATGTGAAGTGTTAATTTGTAAACTAAGGATAGGTGACAGGGCGTTGGCCCAGGTTATATATACCAGGGCAAACCGTTGGTTGAGGTGGTTGTTGACGTGTAGGAAACTCACAAGCAGGGAGTTGGAGAATGAAGGCCTGAGGGCAAAAGGAAAAAATACCGAGAACATTGCTAAGAGCCATTAGCTGGAGCTGCCGGGAAGCAATCAATGACAAAACCCCTTTGTCAGTGACGGAGAGAGAGAGGAAACCCTTCAAAGAATTAAAGGAGCTAGAATTAAGCAACAAGAAGAGATAATTCGAAGAAAGTGACGCGGGAACAGAAAAGCGCGAAGAAGAGAACAAGAAAGCGCCGAGGTGGGATAGAACTTGTCGTGGATATTGCTGTTGGTTTGTTGAAGAACTGCACTGCTGGTTTCTCGACGGACTGAAATGTTGGTTTGTAAAAAAAACTGAACTGTTTGTTTACTTTACTTAAATATTTAGTGTGTGGTATTTAAAAGTGTTATTGTCTGTCGGCACTGTTAATTAAGGTTATTAGAAACTGAATTAGTTTGAGAACATTACGTTTCATCCTAGTAGTAAGTTTAAAATTTGTATTTCTTAAGTATTTTATCTTGTATTTTATCTTGTAGCTGTAATAAATTAGTAATTATCATTTTGGGTATATGCTTTGTGTTGCAAGTTCGTGGGAAGGGGTTCAGTTGGTTGATCATCGGGTTATCTTGTTTGCTTCATCGGCCGGAAAAACCTTCGAGATCTTCAAATAACTGAGGAGAATGTCCTACCGTTTGACGTACCGAGTTGGAATTTCAAATCTTCCCAGATTTGGCTCTCTTTCAAAATGTCCCCCACCAAAAAAAAGATGATTTTATACTCGTTTAAGTATTAGAGTCGATAATGCTAACATGATAGACCGAATACATAAATGGCGGCCAAAAAATATATTCTCTTGTTTATGTGCTAATTAGCCTCACTAGCCTCGTTTGCATGGACAAAATACAAAGGAAAGGTTGCTTGAGAGCGAGGCTAGTGAGTCTCATTAGCACATAAACAAAAGAATACATTTTTTGGCCGCCATTTATGCATTCGGTCAATGTATTAACAGAATTTTGATGTTAGTGCATTGTAATTAATTATTTTGGACAAAAAAAGTGCTAGAAGATTTTGACGCCACAGGCAGCCCAAGCTCGGTATACGATTTAGACTTTGTGTTATATAAATGCTAAAATAAGCTGTAAATGTAGAAATAAACTTCACTTACCTCTACGCACAGTTATTCTCGTCTTTTCTGTGCAATCGGAGGGCAAACTGTGTCCATTTTAGACAGGTTGGTGAATCGCGGCGATTTCGTCCCACAAATTGCTCTCACATCACAAAGCAAGGGTCCAAATCGCCATAAAAACACCACACCCTTAAGGCCAAATAAATTTACTATCACATCAACTCCACTCCGGCACAACACAGCGCTTTTTAGCGGATAAATTCCAAATAATGTTCGGCGTTCTATAATCTTCCCATGCGTTCAGGTAGATGTGTGGCTACGGCCGTTATAGCTTGATGTCGATCATGTTACATTCTGCACTCCCGTTGGCCAAGTGTTTCAAACCGTGACTGCACCTGTATTTCACGCGCGAAGAAATTAGTTGTGACGTGGGAAGCATGGCCTGATTAGTAGGTGCCTGCACCTGTATTTAACGTCCGAATAAATTGGTTGTGACGCGTACGTGGGAAGCGCGATCTTATTAAAATGTGTCTCCTTCGGTACACATATCGTAGTTTTCATGAGTTTCGAACTGCATAAATCCATCTCCTTCCCTCTTCTTTACTTTTAGGTTTTGCGTTCAAGGGTTTTTAGGTTTTGCTTTCAGGTTTTGCGTTCAAGCGGAGTTTGGGAACCTCTTCTGTCCGCATCGATCATCTCTAAGCTTTCAGGAAATATTAAAGGTGATGTTACAGTCACGATCTCAGATTCAACAACAAAAACTTACCTCCGGGTTATAATAAAGTTTTCGGAGTGGTGCAAGAGTAAGATGCTAACTATTCAATTGCCATTCCCTTTGAGCACATTATCTCTTTATTTATTCGAAATATATCGTTCTTGTGCTTCTAGTGCTTCGCCCTTGATCCAAGCACACGCCGCTCTGAAATGGTTTCATTCTTTTGTCCCAAACCTAGATCGGAACCCTTTAGATAGTGAATTTTGCAAGAATATTATTGAGTCAGCCAACCGCGTTAAAGCTAAACCAGTCACGAAGAGGAAACCTCTGTCCTCATAGATTATTAAAGATATAGTACATGTCTATTGTAAGGAGAAATCCAACTCAAAGGATCCTTTTTTTTCTTTTTTAATTAATTAATTAATTTATATCACTGATTTACATTACTTGCATACAAAGCATATAAATACATGATTACATTGCTACTATACAGTAATTACCTAGCAATACAAATCTATAAGACAGAGTAGCCAAAATAACTTAAGGAGTCCCTGCATACTCACACACAGCCACACGCACACGCACACGCACACACACACACACTCACACGCATTACGAACTTCTGATTATCCGTCTAAAAACAGCAAAAGAGTCTCCAAAGAGTTAGCGCAAAAAGCTGCTCTCCTTACATCTCGGCAAAGGAAATAAAAGACTAAAATTCATTTTCCCGGATAAAAGCTCCCCACTTTGCATTAAATTTTCTTAAAATCCCAGTTTTAACGGCATAACGTCTTTCATAATCCAGACAATTTAGAAAAATTCGAAAAAAGAGTTCCCATGAAGGGTTAAGACCTTTTTGTTTAGAGAAATAGATGTGATATCTAGCGATTAAAAGCGCATGATGAAAAAGCAGGTTTGTAGTATCGTTCACGAAGCCAATGCAAGACAAAAAGGAGAATTCTTCGTTAAGAAAAGAAGAGCTGTTTTTCATCCAGTTACCAATTTCATTCCAAAAGGATTTAACGAAATGACACTCCCAAAAGAGGTGCAAAAGAGTTTCCGAGTTTTCTTTGCAGAAACTGCATTGATTTAGATTTGATTCCAACTTAAAGGATCTTAGGGTAGCTGCTTTGTGTTCACTAGCTTTTGCCAGATTTTTTCGGTATAACGAATTAAGCAATATTCTGCCTAGCCATATTGATTTTCATGTGCGGATTTCGCAAGGATTTTTGTGCTGCCAAGTAAGACAGACGTTTATAGAGAAGGTAATTATTTATATATCAGTGCAACGGGAACTCGCATTACTGTCCTGTTAGTGTTTTAAGGAAATATATGGATATCGCGGGAATTGGTGTTGATAGTAACCTTCCTTTGTTTAGACCGCTCGTTTATTATCACTATCATTATCATTATCATTATCATTATCATTATCATTATCAGCAAGGATTGAACTTTCATTTTAACCCATCATCGTATTTTTAACCATCCTGGGTCCTCTCAGCTCGAAACTGACATTACTGCATTGTCTCAGTCGTCCAATCACAGTCACCCCCCTCTTCGTGTTGACAAATTTCAAAAACACATTCGCGAACAAAAAAGGCCGTCTAGTTCACAAACTACGGCCTGGTACCCCGCTAGTGCTCAATTTGTTAACCCGGCTGGGCTACCAATTTGAAGCCGATTCCAACGGTCGAAGTGTCCAACGTGGCTCCTTTCCCTTTCGATCGAGTGAACAAACTACCGTCTGACGTCGATCGTTTTTCTGCTATTGTGTTGTTGGTGGCTTGAAATGAAAGTTCAATCTTTGTCAATTGTCTGATGTGGAACTGTAACCGTGGGACCATTTTGGCTTGGAATATTTGACTCAATTTCGTGACTTCCTCAGAATGGAATGTGCAGCCTTGGGTTATTTTATAATACAGTTGGCAACCCAGGAATTAAACAAATGGCTTCAAATCCCATTGGATCTGGAAATTAATCACACGGGAAGGAAGCTACCCACATTGGTAATAAAGTAAGGCTTTTTGAGAATTTTATTTATTTATTTATTTTATTATTTTTATTTCATCTTTTATCGGGATTCTCATACAAATCCTTATATTTTCAGCTGGGACTTCGTGTGTAAAAACAACAACAACTTGCCATGTTGTTGGAGTATTCTGTGGTGAGTATAAATCGATATCTATATTTGAAGAATCTTTGAAGATCTAGGGAGATTTTTCTCGTAGGATACCTCGCGTTAGAAGCTGAAACACAAGCGTGCAAGCAGTGAAAAATGCAATTTCCGACAAGTAAAACTGGCTGAAAGGAATATTTTGCCGGCACGGAGCAGATGACTGGGGTGTCTGCCGTTAAACTTCTCGGGGTCGTTTCTCGAAAGTCCCGAAACTTTACGGGCCATTTTCGGGTGTCACAATTCCCTTTGTGTCTCAAGAACGGAGAGAACTTAATTCGTCAAAACTCACAGTTATTTTTATTTTTGTTACCTTGAAAACGTGTTAAAAGATCGCGTTTCCAAAACAAGCAGTTGGCAATTTCGGGCCGAAAAGAAGTTTTCGGGACTTTCGACAAACGGGCCCCTGCCCGTTTCTCGAAAGTCCCGAAACTTTACGGGTTATTTTCGGGTGTCCCACTTCCCTTTGTATCTCACTTTGCAGTCATTTTTCTTTTTTTTACTTTGAAAACATGTTAAAAGAGCGGCCTTCCAAAATAAGTGGTTGGCAGTTTCTCAAATTGCTTATCGGGCCCGAAAAGTTTTCGGGACTTTCGAGAAACGGGCCCCTGGCCCGAGACCATTGAATTAAACCAGTGTGGTTTTATTCTGTTCGAAGTCTGTCCCATTTATCGGTTTTATACAATATATATAATTACTTGTAACCAATCGACAAGTGTCTTTTCTCATTTATGTTTTATTTATTTTTCGAGAAGAATGCAAAGCATAATTTTGACACAAGCCTGGATGCGTTTATTTGTATTTAATTTTCAGTTAAGATTTTGATCTTGTGCTTTGTTTAATGATGTTTTCCTTGGGATTTCTCAGGTTTAGCATCCTTGTGGAATGTAGGCGGTGGCGGTGGCGGTGGCGGAGGAGGTGCTGTGAATGGTATCGGAGATGGTACGGGAGACGGACCAGGAGATGGAACCGGAGGCGGGGCAGGGGACGGAGCCGGGGACGGAGCGGGAGATGGGACGGGAGACGGGATGGGAGATGGGACCGGAGACGGAAGAGGAGATGGGACCGGAGATGGGACTGGAGATGGGACGGGAGATGGGACGGGAGACGGGACGGGAGACGGGACGGGAGATGGAACGGGAGACGGGACGGGAGACGGGACGGGAGACGGGACGGGAGACGGAAAGGGAGATGGGACGGGAGACGGGAATGGATAAGGGTAGGGATACGGAGCTGGATATGGTAAAGGATGAGGCTGCAAAAGAAAAAATAGAACTTGAAAATCAATATGGTGAATTGAAGCCCAGATCTCAGAACTTAGATAAAGTATGCCATATTCTTTTAATAGCTCGAGGCTTTGAATGTTTCCTTTTTTTAAGGGGGGGGGGGGAGAGGTGGAACTTAGACTGAATTAATCAATTATCACTCAATCAAATTGTTTACTATATATGTGTTTGTTTTACGACGCTTAGTTGAAATCCCTTCCCTCCCTTGTCGGGGTGATTGTGATAATAGAATTTAAAATTGTTTTTACCTGTGGGGACGGAGCAGGATACCGTGACGGATATTGTCCGAGTTGATAAGGGTGCAAAGCTTTGATCGGATGAGGATATGGTCCAGCAGCTGGGCGAACGTCGTCAAACTTCTTGCAGCTGTGAGGGCACTTCTTTTCAATTTTATTATCGGTTTTGCAGTAACCTCCTTTAGCCCATATAGGGCAGAGGGCATGCTTATCTTCGTAGCCTATTAAAGAGAACAGAAATACATGTTGAAAGTGAAAAGGAGGCGCTTAGTTTAGAGGACATCACCCTCTTGGCTGAGACTACGACCCAGAACTTCGATTTCAAATCTTGGCGAGCGCTCTCCTTCCCTTGCAACACGAGGTCGGTTAACCGGTTCCAGTTGTGCGCAACGGGGTAGGAGTCGTATAACGGTCGAAGCCATAGAAAAAGTAGCCTTCGACTGGGATCGGCCTCTTGTGTTCTCGTGAAAAGCCAAGTTCGAGGGACGTACTGTTCGGTCACGTTTATTCCATTTTAATTGCACTCGGATCATGAATTGAGGTGGAATAAATGAGGAGCTGTAGCTTACTACAGCCTTGAGTTAAAATTAAGGTCAAAAAAGCGTAAAAATGGCTTTTTAGCGTATTTGAAATAAAACATACTTGACTCGGGCCCACAGAAGTCACAAGTCTTTTTACAATTTTGCATCATGTAGTCTGGTAATCTCTGACAAGCGCCATCAGCTAGGACTTCACAATCATCTGCTTGATCTTTACACTCTTTAATATCTCCTAGAAAGTACCAAGTGTACCATGTCATTTAACTTTCTTAATTAAGAAGTCAGGCCTTGCCTGACGAAATATTGGAAAAAGAAAATCATATAATTTGTCCATGCCTCACAGCCGCACAGCGAGCCTTGCATCAGGATCATTATTTTGTTTTTATGTGAGCATACCATGCTATCCACCAAAATCACGTTTGCCGCTTTGAGCCACATGAAGTTAGTTTATTTTTAACTTAGAAATGTGACTAAAGATAAAAACAAAGTAAAGAATGAGAAGAGTGAAGGATTCTTACCACAACCTTTTGTGTTTTATTTACCCCTGATATCTGCTTAAAAGCCCACGTTCATGGAACAATTTCCATTAATGAAAATCCCACCAAAGCTGAAATTTATCTAATCAGATCGCTACGATAAGCAATGCGATTTCCATAACAAAAACAAACGGTCGAAAAGCCTGTCGGTTGAAGGTGGGCATTTAACTTAGGAGGCATTCTAATTCTCTGTCTCCCCCATCCCATAATGCCATAAGTTTTGGGGGTTGTTTACATAAAACAATGTACACTTAATGTATGGTCGGGAGGAAAATACTTGGTTTTGTTTCCCGGGAGTCCTGATGTTTTCCCGAGACAAAGTCGAGGGAAACATCAGGACTCGAGCCGGGGAAACAAAAGTAAGTAGTTTCCCGAGGGACCAGACATATAGTGTTTTGTTATATATTGAGACGTTTCCTTCAACAATCGCAGCAAAACATCCGCAGCGGGCAATTAACAACTGTGGAGTTATATCCCGGTCGGGATACACTTGAATCACAGTGCTCGTTTTAGGTATATAGCAGAAGTTATTTACCCTTGGGACTGCATCATGCTTCAGTGAACTGGATATCCATTGTTTTAACGCAAATAACCCACCAAAATGGACTGAATACATAGAGAATGATTAAAAGTGTACTTATCACAATCACCAAGAGAATATGACGTAAGACAGCGAATCCCCGATATTTGGCCGCATTCTGATGAAAACTTAATCAGTTGAAATCTTTTTAAGTTCGGTGTCGTTACTGCGTGGTTATTTCAAGGACAGCACCTTTTTGATGAGTTAGTATGAAAATAAACCACTCGGTCTTGTAAACAACAGATAAAAATAAACCCGCATAGGCACGACCTAAAATTAAATTTTAAATAATTATCATTGAGTAGAGAGATTCGCTTTCGTACCTTATATTCTCGGCTCGTTTCTTAGGCCTAAATAGTGCAGATACGATGTAAACCAATATCCATTCGTAAAATGCATGCTTATCCGTCTCCCAGTTCTGTATCTGATACCCAGGATTTTCCTCTTGCCTATGTAAGTCTCAAAAGGGTTGGCAATATTAATTAACCGACAATTATCCTGCTATGCCGCGATAAGTCATCATTGATAGTTACATCAATTTATTCGTTTACCAGACTAGAGTCAAATTTTACCTTTGTTTTCCTTTGATATATTTTCGAACATGCCTCATGTGGGGGTGGGGGGTGCACACCCCCTGCACCCCTCCCCTAGATGCGCCCCTGAAATTCCTATGATTTTGTGTGTCCTTGTGACGCCATTAAGGAGACAAAGTCACGAGAATAAATAATTGCCAAGTGTATGAATGATCAGTTCTTGAAATCTTTTTAAATCGTTTTAAACTTTTGCTGATTTAGAGCCCGTTGAAAACGATTTGACACACCCCACAATTAATTAAGTTGTCTTGAAAATGGCGTCGCCGAAATGGCTGCTTTTTTGTTTTGATCGTAATAGAGAGATTTAGCATCACGTTTACGCGATACAGCAAACGTCGGCTAGCCGTTTTACGTTTGACGTAAAATAGAGAGAAGGTTGTGACCCACGGCAACTCGAGTATTTAGTTACCTAAAAGCAAAAGCAAAAACAAAAACTCGGAAACTCCTTACCCGTCAAATTTTGAGAGTTTCGATGAAGATGTTTCGTCGGTCAACAGAGAGTCAACGTGAGTGAGTTCATGAAGAAAATTGCGACAAGGAGTCAGTTTTGAACTCTATAACCATGAAACCTAATTTTTCCTCCTTTGACAAACCGGAAAATGATTTCCGGTTCTTTTGTTTGCGCAAACAACTTCTTATGTAGAAGAAAAACGAGAAGAAAATTTCACGTGTACGGCAAACGCGGAAATCCTTACTTTCACTAGAAGCGGCAGCCGGCAAACGTAGAAAATGGCGGGGAAATCATGGTCACGTGGTCAACGTGGTCACTTTTGCCGTTCGCGTTTCACGTAAACGTGATGCTACATCTCTCTAACGCTTTATTAAACCGCGTGGAAGTTCTCTTACCGCCTTCTTTCGCACAAAGGTGGCAACTGAAGGGGCAGTGTTTTTTGTTGAACTCAAAGTCTGAGAGACATTGTTCCTCGGTCTTTCCTTCGCAATCCGCACTTGGGTCATCTTCACATTCTATATCGTCGACTAAAAGAGGAAGTATGAGAATGGTGATAAACCAAAATGTGTATTTGAATATTCAAAATATTTCGAGGGAGCGGTGCTTAATGTAGTGGTATTGAAGTGATCTCGTCACAATCCCATGCATGACAACAAATTTTCTTGTCAGTAGCCTAATTTCCATAAATTAAAATTCAACCCTAAACAAAATTCACCATCTCAATGCTCTGGGGAAGGGAATAAAATCGTTTCTTTTATTCCCAGAGCTTCGAACTCAGAATCATGTTCATTGTTTTAAGTTGAATTTTAATATATCGAAATTGGTCAATTGAACTAAATATGGCATCGGTTTTAAGGGGCTTCTGCTCTTTTTCCTTCTTTGCTTTTTTTTTAATTTTCCCTTATATTTTGTTTATCTTAATGGTGCCGAGAAAGAGTCAATTCAATTTCTCTTTTACTTACTTTGTTTCGACATCCTTAACCTTTGAACAAAAAATACGTGCTTTCGCAGTCGTGGTGAACTCGGCATTCATGAGAACTGCATTTTAGTCATTTAATATTTGCTGGTCTTCAAATGAGTATGTCCATAGAGATGAGCACCACTGACGGCTTAGATCATATAACGTCAACATTTCCTTATGCGAAGTTCATTCCTTTAATCTTCGTCTCACAATTGATGGGAACGAAGTCCCCCTTTGGAGTAGAATTAACAGAAAAATCACCACTGTACCACCAACCACAACAGCAAAACTTGGCAAATATTGTGACGGTTAGGGTACAATAAAAAACTACAAATCCATACATACGTTCTTTGAAGTTAATCGAACTTTGTAGATACAAAATCTTTCGGATTTCTTTATCATGGCGACTAGGAAGCTCTGATTCCCAGCCAGAACTGGAGTGGCTGGCTGAGCCATCATCATCCACATCAGAGGAAAACCAATCTGTGTCCACTGCTTCTAAACCTATAATGGGTGCAAACAATTCAATGCCAGCCGTTTTGTTATCTGGTGTGTCCGGCTGTTACGTATAAAAGACAGAGCTATTTCTGTTCCGTTGCGCAATCTTTCGAATTCCCTCTTTTGGCCCGGTTCGTCAAACGCACTTGTCTCTCTTTCCAATATCTGTTACGGGACGGTGCCTACTATTGTTATTGCGCATGCGTTCTGCGCATCTCCAGGTACTCGGATTTCCTATCGGTAGTACTTACTAATCCAGGGATATTTTTGCGCGGTTTAAAACTATTTAGAGAAAGCAGAACTTAGCAATTGCTAATTGAGGGTAGCCATGCATTTTTCAGAGATAATTAAGCTTTAATTTGGAAAGGAACACCATATATTGCTTTGTATATTAAAGCTTTTTACTAATATTGTTGATTAATTATCTTTGAAAAATGCGTGGTTACCCCCAATTTTCTTTTTGGAATTTAATAACACTTGTTGAAATCTGCTTTTCCCGCATATCCATACAACTGCGCAAAAATACCTTTGAATTAGTAGGCACCGTCCTTAAGGAAGACGATTGCAAAACGAGCCAAGAGAATATGTCCTTTGTAGACGAGGTGGCGTTGAACCCAGAGTAAAGTTAGTCTATATCTCTAAGCAGCTTGGCTATTTTGCTAATTTCTAGCTTTTCTTACTTTGGAAGTAACAAGTCACAACATTATTATAAGTAAATAGGCCACGTTCGATATATCAATATTCACACATGGCTACGAGGCTTTATGGTTGAATATGAATATTGTTTTGTTTAGAGATCTGCCTTGAGACTTGGGAGACAAAGAAAACAGAACAGAGCCGTGAAATTTGACTATAAATCCTCGTAGCCATGCCTGAATATTGATAGATCGAACGTAACCTATGGCGCGCTCATTTCAGAGAACGTTCGGCGTCTCATATACTACCCTTATAAATGTTTAGAGATCTTTAGAATATCAAGTAAAAATCTCTTTTCAAAAGGTGATGAAGTGTAGTTGTTTAAATCTTGCAAGGTCTGCTGTTGCTTTGATTTATGCTTATTCTCCTTCACTGAAGACATTCACTAAAAAAACTATTCAATCCGCATCAACAGAGAATTATCTAATTCACTCTTGATCCGCATACATAATTTGGAATTCGTCCCCAGACGTCGCAGTTAGCTCGCTCACCATGAGGAGGAACCTCAGCCCGACTCTTACAGTAATTAAGGATCCCTTTTTCACCCATGACAACTCCATTTTTAAATACGTAAAACTGCGCAGACGAAGCATGATTCGCGGACTTCCTGGTTCAAAACCAACCTGGCCAAAATGATCGGGGACTCAGAAGACTAGAATCAACAAAAAAGTCTAGAAACAATTTTTTTTGCGAGATGCACGAGACTTTTCTATCCATATAATATTTCTTCACGCAATGGACAGTTATTTGACTTATTTCCGCAGCAGATAATTTTATAAGAGCACAATAAATTCATTTTGCCACCGAAATGATGTAGTGTCCATGGTTAAATTCTCTTCGTAGGTGTTTACGGTGTTTTTGATGCCTACATGAAAGATATCGCTGGGGTCACGCCTTGCTAATATACGTCTCCGATTAACTGTTTAAAATAAAGCTATTTAATTTTTTTAGAAATACGATGACCGAGTATAAAGAAGCTCCCCATAAATATAGTACTTACGACTTGAAAAAACATAGGTGTTCAAGAGTAAGAAAAGGACCGCAAGGCCGCAAAGCTTCTTTTTCATTTTTATGGACGTAAGGTGTAACCTGCAATAAAATGAAGTCAAACAGAAGGAAAGCCTGGCAACCAGACCAACCACGGAGAGTGTCTTTCAGAAGAAAAAGATTCGTCTGAGAGGCCCGCAAACGTCATGGAACAATGTGTTTTCGATTAGATAAGTAAAGACTAACTTGAATCAAATAAAATTGTAAAACATCGTACCCGAAAGACCCTGCGGAGGACAAAACTTGAAGAAAAAGAAATAATGGCGTCGTGTGTAATAAATAAATCATCACCCGCGGTTCTTCCATTTTGACTTCTATATGCTCTTAAAATATCTAGTATTCGACGGTTGTATTTCTCTGCTGCCACTTAAAGTAAAGTACTGAATCCGCAATCCATACAAAGTCATTCTTGATGGCAACCAGATCTTGATATAGGAGTTTCATGATAGCCAAACGATTTTTCCACGAGTCGTCTTAACGTGTCGATATATCATTCATCGAAAAGGTCCAGTGAAAGAGGAAGAGGTGTACGATGCTTAAAACTTAGCCTTACTTATACATGTCATTCTTGTAGCTCAGTAGTGAGTTCAAGTCCCTTCCTAGTCAACGTTTTTCTTTGTCCCTGTGTGAGCACATTTCCATTACTCGTGAAGACTCATGCGGATGGATTACATGGGAATAAATATTATATTATAACATTTACATTTATATTATAACAATCGAATCGATCGACTACTTCTCATCCACAGTGAAGAAGTCTTCTTTGTAGATGTTTTCATTAAAGTAACGAATTCATTAATAAATGACAAATATCGACTTGATATTTAGGCTGGTTTGTCCCTTTCAAAAACCACAAAAATAGAAAGGGAAACTTGGGGCCTGTCCAGGACAAAGATGAAA
Source organism: Montipora capitata (assembly GCA_949126865.1). Classification (NCBI taxonomy): domain Eukaryota; kingdom Metazoa; phylum Cnidaria; class Anthozoa; order Scleractinia; family Acroporidae; genus Montipora; species Montipora capitata. The sequence goes on along the minus strand of OX421455.1, from coordinate 10,765,756 downwards.
GGCAAAGTTGTTTGTCTCTTCTAAAAATTAGGTAAACCAAATTTTCGCTATTCATTCTTAATTGTCCTATATGAGGAAACAAATCCGCATTCAAATCTTCTTCAAAACGCCTGATTTTTGCTCTGATCGAAGAGAAGACTTCATTTCACAACAACAATTTGCAGTTGTCGATGAAGACAAAACGACTGGTGTCTTATCTACAGGTCAAGATAAAAAAAGGACAGCAACATTGGAAATCCCATGTAAAGTAAACGTTTAAGATTTTGGGTTTGGCTTCGTTTTTCTGACACAGTCTCAAGTGTCAAATTAGTGGACTACTTACTATTCGTCCGAACACGGCAGCTGAACTTTAAAATACCTCTTTGTGGAAATTTTTAAACTTAATGAAATAAAGTAACCCTTCACAATCTCAAAACTGCAAAAAAACCGCTTACCTCAATAGAATGTATGACGCTGAAATGTGACTGTGATATGTTTCTTTTCCGTTGTACTTCGGCCGTTTGTTTGTTTGTTTGTTTGTTTTCCTTTTTTTAACGTTTCACTCTCGGACGATTACAAAGTGGCTGTATACCCGGAATCCAAGACAAATCAACTAAGTACCTGGCGCCGGGTAAAAACTTTCTATAGAATTTCAACGAAATACCTCAGTCCAGCCACCTGCGGGAGGGAATTAGCAAGGATTACCAAGCGTTTCACAAAAGCTCAGGAAGCTGGCTTAATCAGGCATCTTTTCATTAATGTAGAAATACTTGGTATTGAGTCTGATCGATTCCAACTCGGCTACTCTTGCGTGAATTGTAATAGCTACTCGAGTATCGACATGCAACAGTTAATTAATGGATTTTTAACCTTCTATTTACAGACTTTACAGAGGTACTTATCGAAATTATAATCATTAAAGATTTAAAATGAGTGCTTTACTCTCACTGTTTTATATGGATGCTTCGACTGTAATACTGTTTATAAGAGCAATTTAAAACATTCCTTGAAATATACCGTGATGTTATGATTTTAAGAGTTGACTGGTCGTCGGGAGTTTAGACATTTCGTTTCTTAGGCGAGTCAGTAACGTGATTATGATTACAAAACGACAAAAACTGTTAAGTGTTTTCAGTAAAGCCACTCCAGCTATAAAGAGAAAGCACCGATTTCTCAACGGGGCGTTACTTCCCTTTATGTGAGGAGTGAAAAGAAACCTGTTTTTCAGTTTGCAATGACAAGTTACACAATCTTTTACTATAAAAATGTAGTTGATTTAAAGGCTGGCGAAAGGGAACGCAATTCAATCTCTAAACTTTTCAGTTGGCTTTGTAATTCTTTTGTCATAGAACAGATTAATATCCGTAATAGCAAGCCTTAAGTGAAATTCCAAACAGCCGATAACAATAATTTAAAATAGAGGTTTTGCACCGCAGCCATGTTGCATGGCAGGAACAATAGATTCTTTTTCCTATGGGAACAAATGTTCTTTCTAATGCAAAACATTTTCATTGTTCCTGCCATGCAACATGGCTGCCGTGCAAAACCTCTATTAGAAAATATATTCGTTCCTGCTATTCGAAAATGGATTTTTTCGAAACAATGGTTTCTTTTTGGTGACCGAGTTTTGCAGGTACTTTCTTTCAGTTTTAGACTTCCTTTGAGGCGATAGCCGTCATGGTTGTGGCATTCACTAGGATTTTTGTCAGCTTTTGATGTTGACTTTGGACTGTTGCTTTATCCATTACAAATACGTCTTTTATCTTTTGTATGTACTTCTTCACGCTTTTTGTTCGTTACTTGTTCCTGTACGTAGGAACTGAAAACCGAACATCGAGATTGTTTTGACGATTAGGAGTATTTGCTCACATTCATGTGCTAGCAGCCAAGAAAAGCTCTCCGGTGATCTTAACCAAACTTCACTGTAGACAAAGCAAGGTAAAAGGACTTAGGTCATTAAGGTTAGATGGTAGTTGGAAAAGAGATCGATTCATTTCTGAGAGGACATGTTAATCATGATGATACTAATTCTGCGCGGCCTTAATTTCGGGTTTCAAAATAACTAAAATTCAGGAATTACATTAGGGGCCTTCGACATATTCACTTTGTCCCCGGGGTTGGGACAACGGCACCAGAAATTAAACAATAGGTTTAGTTCAGTTAATGAGCAAAAACAAGGGCTCTGCGTTTCTTTGTTTGCTTTGTCGTTCTCTTCTCAAAATGATGACCAAATTTAAGTTTGAAAGAAACGTATATTTGATCATGAAGAGCGGCCTTTCTTCGGTTACAGACGAAAGATAGAAGAAAGTTAGATGATGTATTGCACCTGCATTGTATAGGTTATGGTTCGAATCCCGTCGCAGCTACCTGGGACAATCATGTGCTTAAATTGTCCTGATATATAAGTGCGAGGAACTCTTTTATCTTTCAAAGTTTTAGTTTGTTGTCGGTTCTCACTTAAAGATGCAAGGATAGTCGCAAGCAATGGTGTTGCTTTTTTTTAACACAAAACACTTGAAGAAATAAATAGGTTTAAATTCAAATCGTAAAACTCATCACAACTGAAGATGGCATAAGTATGTCGAAACATGTCTTGTAAAAAAAGTTAAAATGTTGTTTTATTTCTTCAAGTTATTTCTCATCTGCTCCTCTCAAGACAGAAAACATTAGAAATACGTATGGGTTAATGATCAAGCGTGAGGTCAAGATGGGTGGATATTGGCCAAGTTCATTTTTTAATTGTATATTCGTGTAGATACATAAACACGCAAAAAAAAAAAAGAAAAAAAAACCTAGGCCCATATCTAGCCAACTTGACCGAACAAGCTTGGTCAATAAAGGATTTATTATATGGGATAAAACACCAAAAAATGATCTTTGATTTTGCGGGACCAATCGAGAAATCTCGAGCAGGCAGTAAAGCTCCATCTTGCCCGCTCTGGTAGCCAATCACAGCGCGGGATTGGGTTCACCTTGCCCGCTTACGGGGATACTAGTTAGTGCCACCGAATTTGCTAATTGTTGCTCGAGCCGACGATCAACTTTTAGGGTGCGTTCGATTGACCGTATTCCGGAATAGGAATACATGTAATAGAAGTTAGAAATCCTTCGTTTTTACGGAGATTCACATCAAAATTATCAAACACCTGCTGGGATGCTATTTTAAACATATCTTTATTTTCCCTGTTGCTTCAAAACGCCAGAAGTACCGTTTTAAATCATCCTTCCACGTATTCTTATTCCGGAATAGGGTCAATCGAACACACCCTTAATTTCCCCCTAAACCTCCACGCCGTTCATTGAAGAAAAATACAAATATTGAACTGCGTGTCACGGATTTTATGGCAAATTGTTGAACGGAATAAAGATCGTCTCCATTTTAGTTCAACTTTGCGGTTCCATAATTCTCAACTAGTTAAATTGCTTATTTTGACCATTCAACTGACATGATACACATGGTTCAACACTGATTTGCTGAACAACAAATGCACTATTTTCGTCATCAAGAAATGTTGAACTGAGTGTCACTGGCTCAAGACCAAAAATGGCGTAACTGTATTTGAAAAAATACGAGGAGATGACGGTGATAAAAATCTTTTGGCTTAATCTACTCAACGTTTCTTAGTTTTTTTTTTAATAGCTCTGGAAAACGAATAATGATTCAAGAACAACTACTGCACGCTTGATAGACGCTTATAACTATAAATAATAATAATTGTCGCGGCTAATCGCCGTCGCAAGTACAGAAACGACGCAGCTCAACAAGGTAGAACCGAAAGCATACAAAGGTGCCTCTTGCAGCCACTATACGGTCCATGTTTGACCTTGGAGCACAGCTTACAGCTAGCTAGAATCAGCTGTATGCTGAGGTGGAAAAACCGGAGAACCCGGAGAAAAACCCTCAAAGTAGAGAAGAGAACGAACACAAACTCAAACCACTTATGGCGTCGGGTCCGGGAAGCAAACCTGTGCCACATTGGTAAGAGGCGAGTGGCTGCTCTCACCACTGCGCCATCACTGCTCCCCAAGACTACACTGTGTCCTATTAATGCTAAAATTAGGGCTATTGATAACCAATCACATTCGAGAATTTTGTGATAGTTACGATTAAGCGTGTTATTCGAAGAGGCAAGGAGGGCAACGTGCTTTATGCCGACTATCTTAGAGATTGAAGGAGGAGAGTTGTACTGTGAAAGGCGAACGCGCGCGGAATTGGGGACACCGCTGTACAGAAATCAACTCAACTCAACTTTTATCAAATCTAAAGCCGTGTTCACACTCAACGTTGACTATGATCAACTGAAGTATGATTCAGGCTATCATATTCCATTCAATTTTATTTAATTGTGGTTGTGTTCACATCTACGAAAATTCAAATACATAGGCAGGGTGACCTCGCAGTGTGAGACAAAATGGCGCCGTACCGCGTGGCTTCCACGATTATCATCACCATGCTTGAGGCGAGAAGAGAACCAAGGATAGCTTCCGAAAATAGAAGAAGACGCCAAATAGCGATTAGAAGTTTCGTCTGCTCATATACCACCACGTGTTCGCCATTCTGTTTAATTAAGCACTGTAATTACTTCGAACAACCCCATTGAGGTTGTTTGAAATTATTATAATCCAATCATAATCAAGCGCTCTAATTAGTTGATGTGAACCCATTTCATATTTAATTCGATTATAATTCGATCATAATCGAGGCCTAATGTGAACACGGCTTTAGATTGTTTTTTTTAGGAGAGGAGAAAACAGAACAGCAGTACCCGGAGAAAACCTCTCAGGGCAGGGGCCTGTTTCTCGAAAGTCCCGAAAACTTTTCGGGCCCGAAAAGCCATTTATGAAACTGCCAACGGCTTGTTTTGGAAAACCCATCTTTTGAAATGCTTTTAAGGGAACAAAAAGAGAAAGGACTGTGAAGTTTGACGACTTAAATCCTCTCCGTTCTTGAGATACAAAAGGAACTGTGACACCCGAAAATGGCCCGTAAAGTTTCGGGACTTTCGAGAAACGGGCCCCAGAGTAGAAAACGAAACTTACATAATTTAATTTCAAGTGAAGCTATGGTCCTCGAGTTTATGAACGCAATAGCCCTTTTCACGGTTCGGTTTTTTCATTTGCATTACAATATAATCTAGCATGCATGTGAGGCAATTTCGGGCTATTTTGTAGTTTTAATCCGAAATTGCCTCGCATTCACGTTGGATTACATTGTAATGCAAATGAGAAAAACTAACCGTGAAAAGGGCTATTCTAGCAATTCAGAAGAGAAACCTGAAACAAACAGGACTTTAACGGAGTTTAAACCCGTGACCTTGCGATACCAGTGCGACGCTGTAACCAACTGAACTAGGAAGTCACTGATGTTGGGGGCTGGTCATTTGTGAGTCATAAGCTTTCCGTGATGAATGAATCAACGAATGAAATGATATATGTAATGAATCATATATATGAAATCAAGTGAATTTTAGCTTAGATCATAGCTTCACTTGATTTCATATATATCCGCAGTTCAATATATGATTCATCTCATATATCATTTCATATGATAATTTCATTTATCATTACCTAATCATTTTCATTAATATACATTCTTTTGATAAGTTAAGCTTCGTAGAACGAACTGTTTAAAATGCGCGGCGGCCGCTCAAAGTTTTAAGATCACTAAATGACCGGTGTGCTTTAGGCAAAATCTCAATACATCACTGATAAACAGTTATATTTCCTGATTATACAACTCTAGTAAGTCCCTCTTTAAGAAAATGGGATAAAAATGAGTTGGCTGGTTAGCGGAGTTGTTATTTCACTCCTTCGACGAAAAATAAATGAACAAATAAAAACATCAACAATAACTACACCCGAAATTCGAGAGGATCACAGTACAGTTTTCCTCGACTTAGCCAGTACCTCCCTCTTGTCAACCGCTTGGTAGTTCTAGGACAAGATAAAAGATTTTTTCATTTCATTTTACAGGTGGTTGAATTGAAGCATTTCTTTGGAAACTTTGCGAAAAATTTTGGCTACCCGGCAAGTAGTTTATCTGAAACCTGTCTTTCCTTCCAGGCAGGCACTTTAGCCATACACTGAGTAACCATCAGAGAGAGAGAAAAGAAAAATAAAGAAGGTTAATTCTAAGTGAAGGCTACCATCTCAGTTAATGAAGCCGACTCATGAGCAATTACAAAGGGTCCTGAAAAAATCCAGTCTTGAACGGGATTCAAATTCATGACCTCGCGATTGCCGTGCACTTGCTCTACAATCTGAGGGATCAAGCCATCTTGGTCCTGCTACTTGTAAATTGCAATGTGTGATAGCATATATGACCGTCACGGCGACGGGAGAAAAGACAACTGAGAAATTAGAGTCCCAGGTAGGAATCGAACCTACGACCTCCGTAACACGGGTCGGATGCGGAAAGGAAACGAACTTTAAGTGTCTAATCTTCTGACGTTGGAACGCTAATCAGCGGCACTGTAAATTGAAATTAACAAGTTAACGCAAATCAAATCAAATCTTGGTTTTTGAGGAGAGGGGAAAGCGGAGTACCCGGAGAAAAACCTCTCGGTGCAGAGTAGAGAACCAATAAACTCAACTCACTTATGACGCCTACCAATAGAGCTCTTAGAACGTCTGGGGAGGTAGGTCGTTTAATAATCATTTAGTTTTCCTTTGAAAAATTTACTCGTGTGATTACGTTTACGAGTTTCATATATAACCACAGTTCAAAGATATGATTTTATATATCATTCAGTTATCACAAACAAGCCGGATTAAGTCGCTATTTCGTCAACAAGCCATTAATTAAGATGCTAATAACATAGAGGGCAAAATTACTGAATACTGATTGGTCAATGAAGAGGGCATTTTTTCTTAATTTTGCTTGAGAAGAGGGCAAAATTACTCTCTCACGATTGGTCGAGCGCCAAAAATTCTCGCTCCTGATTGGCTGAACGTACCTCTTCCACATTCAGTTGGTTTCTTCTATTTGAGCAAAACAACTTCGAGTTCATCGAAGTTTGTCTTTTAATTCGCGCTGCATTCGTCAAAAAGGCATAAAGATTAAGAACTAGCTTTAAAAGATGATCTGCAATTTGAATTTTCGAGTGACAAGAAGAAGGGCAAAATATTTTTTTCATGAAAAGCTTAAAGTGGTACTATGATCAAAATATCATTTCCTTTTTTTCTTCTGATTTTGAAAGCGTGTTCGCTTAACACTTAACTGGCAAAATTTTGAGCTTTGAGTTTTATCCAAAGGCTGTTTATTTTGAGTGTAAGTTTTGGATTTCATGGTCCGCCATTACTCACGTTCAAAACTGGCCGGTTGGACCTCAGAGGGTTGGATCTAGAGAAAATGACGTCATTTACTCACTAGCTTAAAATTTCAGCGTGTAAACGCAATTTATTATATATGCAAAACACGGGTTGAAAAGTCTGAAAGCCCGAAACTCCCATGCTGCATATTAATTAGGCCGCGTGCACACGCATTGCATTCTTAAACTAGTGAGTGTTTGACGTCATTTTCTCCTCGACCCAGCTCTCTCAAGATTTTGAAGTTAGTAATGGCGGACCAATAAATAAGAAAATTCCAGCTAAAATAAACAGGTGTCTTTTTAAAATCAGAACTTAAAACTTGGGTGAGTTAGTGTTTAGTTAACATAGTTTTGAAATCCAAAGGAAAAACAAATTTTTTTTTTGGTCGTAGTACCACTTTAAAACTTGGATCGACTTACACGGCGCCCGGCGTAGCGGGATTATGTGGTTGAAAAACAAAATGATTCCTTTCGTCAAGGGCTTTCAGTTTACCACGACATCTTGCAGCTCAACAAAAAAGGTCACAGAACAATTTGCCATTGACGGGAGGAACAAGTAGCTCAAATTTGGTGGATTTCTTTGGACAAACCGTTTGCTATGTTTACGGATGCGTATTTGCAAGTGGTAAAAACCTCTACAGCACAGGTGAATAAAATAAATTGAAGCTTAACATTTGGTTTAATCGTTGTTACTGTTGTTCAGGAATGAAACTCGTATTTTCCTCTCGAGTGGACGTAAATAACAATCATCTATACTCGTTTTGGACGCAAAGAACCAGTTGACTTGCTTGTCTGTTTGTTAGTTGTTTTGCTTCCGAGCGAACGAGTGTTTTAACTCCGCTTAGCTGTCTGTTTTTCGAGGTGCCTCAACAGTGTTAAGAAAATTTTGCCTTCTATGTTATTAACAAGTAATCGCAATGGGTCCTCGTAAAATTAAGGATTAATATCACTTGTGTTTTCAGAAGTTGCTGAAATTGCCCTCGTCGCTGCGCGACTCGGGCAATTTCAGCAACTTCTGAAAACACGCGTGATATTAATCCTTAATTTTACTCGGCCCCATGCGATTACCTATACGAATTGAACATTCGTTGCTGTATAGTGATACAATTAATACCACAAATGCATGGAGATTTTTTCAATGAACAAAAGAAGGGAGTATTACACGGTTTTCACCTTTACCTGTTGAGATGATGCCACTGAGCCATTGGTTTTCCTCGTCCTTTTAAACTGAAAAGTCGAGCCTATATACAAAGGAGATCTAGATTTGCATCAGTAGTTTTTTGGCTCCTATGTCGCCATTTTCATCATTTGGTCAAATACAAGTTCTTACCTCACCACAGGAGAGTTTCCAATTCCGGTTAAACTGTGCTTAACGCTACTAAGTAACAACCTTTGAAGGCACTGGAGTCAATTCCTCAACCAGTTTGAGAATGTGTCACCTTGTCGGCCTCTTCAAGACGTCAGTTGATTTCGGCAATTAAAGTCCATTTACTGAAGCCTGCAATTGAATAGCCCACGGAGATGCGTCTCCTCGGATAAAATGATTTAGGAATGATTTCGAAGAAACTAACTGCTTTGGCAAGGAGAGAGTTATTTTACCACCCTCGTGCAAGGGCACATTTGTCATTACCTTGTCTTTTTTCCTGCTAGTGGCCCGAGCAATAGGAAATTAATACGAACTTACCAAGGTGTTTAGCATACTGTTGTAGCTTTATTTGAAAATTGTCTTTATGGCCTTGTAACACCCAATTATAATGAACAGTTTTTTCCTGAAGTTAGGACGCTTTCGTTGACAAGGTGACAAGTCTCGCCCGACTCCTTGTATTTTTCGACCAGATAGCGCTGCACGTGAATTTCCTGAGGTTTCGGTTTTGACTCCTTCTCTGATCTTTAGCTGTAAAAGTTCTCATTTCCTCTGCTGTAACTGTGAAACAATTAACCAGTTTGCCTCCTTCGGTTTGTATTCTTCATTCGGATCCGTTATTTTCGTACGTTTAAGTTTTTGTTTCATTGATCCTGAGAAGCCCCTTAATTTAAAGGACTGGTCATTAAAAAAAAAAAGGTTTACTGATTTGGTCTGAATAACATCCCTCCCCTTCCCCTCCCTTAATCCTTCACCTTACCCAGCCTCGTCTCCAGTGCATGCACCAAATTCTTCCGCATCTGATCTGTCTCATTTGGCTCCAAGAGGCCGCATCATTGAAGTCCGCACGTATATAAAGTAAATACTTGGATCACTCACGGTTTTTGGTAAACCAGTCTATAAAGCCTCGATAAAAATCGTCTCGATGAAAATAGGT
>OX421455.1:10741167-10751167 GCA_949126865.1 Montipora capitata | reverse complement strand
GAGCCTCTTTGTACTTGGGGTGCAATAAAATGGCTTGGACGTCCCTTGTTTGCTCAAACCAGTCTACCTTTTTGAGATGATGCTCCCCGAGGGTCAGTGTCCAATCTCTGGGATCCTTGGACAGGGAAGAACCTGAAACCATTGCATTCAGAAATGAAAGCTACAGTTTGCAGTTGGTTGCAGTCTAGCATTCCCACCAGGAGCTCATTCGGAGCCGGAGCCTAGTATCCTTCCTTGGATGTAGCTTTACTTTCAAGTATTTTGCCTCTTAGCCAATCAACACACACCTTTTTCTGTCTCGTTAAGGACGTTGCCTACTATTGTTATTGCGCATACGTTCTGCGCATTTCGAGATACTCGGATTTCCTATCGGTGATGCTTACTAATACAGGGATATTTTTGCGCAGTTTAAAATTATGCAGAGAAAGTAGATCTTAGTAAGTACTATTGGTATCCAGAAAGAAAATTGGGGGCAACCATGCATTTTTCAGAGATAATTAAGCTTCACTCTGAGAAAGAACGCCATACATGGCTTTGTATTTTAAAGCTTTTTACAAATATTGTTCATAAATTATCTTTGAAAAAGATGCGTGGTTACCTCCAATTTTCTTTTTCAATTTCAATAACACTTATTAAAATCTACATTTCCCGCATAATCATCAACCGGGGCAAAAATACTTTCGAATTAGTAGGCACCGTCCTTAAAATGCAGAAATAAAGAACGAAAAAACAGTCACTCAAAGTAGTGGTGGTAGTTCATTCCTGGTGGATGAGCTCCCGCTTGGACCCACCACCACCGTAGTGCGAGATATGCGTTTTCCTTAATCTTTTGTCACAACTTGCTCTACGATGCGGATAAAACCGACCAGTAACAACAGACCTGCTATATAGAGGGTCTTACATAGCCGCGTGGGGATACGAATTTTATCTTCGAGTGCTGAAAGTATCTCTAACGAGTGAGCGAAGCGTTTTATTGGCTAATCGTGTTCGTTACCATGACGACGCCTATATTATCACATGTGAAAGATTAAAATGATATGTTCACTGAGCGCGGTGAAGATATGATTTTTTAGTAAAAGGAGAAATCCTGGTATTTCATTAGTATCTATATAATTAGCAATTATTGCATGTGGCTGAGTAGGATATGAAGAATTCTGCAGATCTCGAAGGATGTTATATTCTACGAAAGCCGAATTCAATAATTGCTTTATTATTCATTCAAAATATTTTCTTCGCTCAAACTTCTAAACCTACTCGCAGCCATTTTTCTGCTTTTTTCGGTCAACGGTTCAATAATTTGCAGCGGGGTGCACTTTTGACGTCATTTTGACGTCATCGGTTCAATAATCTGCAGCGGGCTGCACTTTTGACGTCATTGATTCAATATGACGAAGTTTCTTTCCAAATTTGGTGAACAGCAGCTGGTTATGGTGAATTATGCGTGTGGTTTTAACCAATCAGAAACGGGGAAATATGTTGAATGAATAATAATAAATAAATATATCTCACACCACTCAATCGTGCGGCAAGCGACTGCTAGAATTGCTCATGTAAAAAAGCAAACATTTAAGGCAAAAATTGTAGTATATTCGCCTTAGATTAAAAGGTTTTCAATAGCATGGAAAATATTGTCATGAGAAGCATTGTAATATAAGGAGGGGAACTAACACTGAACTTGAGCTTCTATAAAGCAACTCCGGGATACTAGTTTGAAAGATTAATGTATTTGTGGTATCGCAGTAAGTTACATATAATGGACCTCCTAGACTACTCAAGCAATAGAGGACGTTTTCTGTGTTTGTATAGCTTCATCTAAACACGAGGGGGAGTTGGGAGAATTCGCATAATATGTCGTTACCATCTCTCGCAAAGATTTGACGCTACATTTTCATGATACTGATTGAGATTTTTTTTTCAACCTTCTAACTTTTTGGGAGCAAACAAATTTAAAGTGATTTCAGTGAAATGAGATTGAGAATGGCTGATAAAACGTGCCGGATCTCTCACATAATTAGAAAATCTTTCGACGTTTTAACTCTCAGCCTGCCATTTACTTCAGATTTCAACAAGTTGGTACTTTAATTTTCACTGAACGCTGTGCTTTTTTTTCAGTGCCAACTCAAATTAAATAGTACCGTGCACTTACTCGTTTATTCATTTCCCTTCACTCAGAACTTTTGGAGCTGTTTTCACTGGTGTCAGAGCTGAATAAAAAGCTTACAAGGCGCCCGGAGAAAACAACGCGTAAACTGACTCTTACCCGGAGAAACAGCTAGGTTACCGGGAACTGTGAAGATGTCATTACCATGCATATATGGGCAAAGATGGCGTCTTACCTGTACCCTTAAACCGGGAACAGTGTATCTTTAAGTGTCACTCCATTTCAGTCAAACTTCAAAACACTAAAATACGTCTCTGCATCAATCAAGACCAAACAATAATGGTGTAGTTTTGTTGCCAACCCAACAAAAAAAGTTCACTGAAGGTATTCTTTGTTCTTTGCATCCATGGATGGAGAGGATGGAAATGGATTGAAACTTGAAAAAACTGGGCGGAGAAGGTGTCCGTAGAAAGTTGCCAAAAATTAAATACGAGTAGCTCTTTGTGCAATAAGTATATTTCATATCGTGTCAGTGGGTTGTCAGGAATGTTGCACGTGTGAACTAAATTACTAATTTAGATTTTACCCAGTTTTCACCCAAAAACATCAAATTTAGCATAAACTTACGGAGACATCCCCGGATTCGAACTAGTTTTAAATATACCAAATTTGCTTTTACCTGCGAAGCAATGTGCGGCTGAGACTACCCATTCTGGGGAAATAAGTGAACCTCCACACGCTTGTTCCCCCTTCAAGAGAAGGGCTACCTGCCAAGGCCACGCACCCGGGGCACTGACCCAGCCTCCTACGATTCGTTTAGCTTCGCTGGCAAATTCCAAGAGCCTAACACCGCACGTGCCCTCATCTGAAACAGCAAAGGAAAACGTAGCATTTTAAGACTTTCTTTTTTAGCGCATCTGGGTGCCGATAAAACTGACTAACCATGCGCAGTCCATGATGGTACACATTTTTTTATCTGTAAGGAGGCACACGGGCTATGATTCGTTCATTTAGCGGGCCCTTTTGATGCAACATTTTCTGCGAAGTCATTCATGTTATTTATGTGAAATAAGCTTGTGAAACTTTTTGAATCTTGCAAGCAACTATTTCAAAAAAACCCAATAAGATTTATTCGTTTTGTCCGATTTTGACGCATGCCAATCATTTGTGGCAGTTGAACTACCCTGTTTGCAGGGGTTTCTTTCTGGCAAGTCTTTCAGCATGTACCAAAGTCGTTCGCGTCTCTTGTATTTCGCGTAGTCGGCTTGGGAAGTAAACAAGCCGACTACGTGAAATATACAAGAGACGCGAACGACTTCGTACCTCTGCTAGCAGGGTACAGTTGAACATTCTTCTTCTTCTAAAACCTGCCCTAGAGAGCCTAGTTGACTCCAACCAGTTTGGTACCATATCTGGTTCTTCAACCGTGTTTGCACTCGTGTTGGCATTAGTATGATTCATAAGTGGCTCGAAGCAACGGATGGTAACGGTGCTTCTGTGCGTGTCCTTCTCTTTGATTATCAAAAGGCCTTTGACCTCATAGACCACAAGAGTTTGGTCAACAAATTGAAACGGGTCAATATTCCTAATAGTGTAATCAACTGGGTGATTGACTTCCTGTCAGGAAGATCTCAAAGAGTCAAACTTGGGAAGGACTGCGTTTCAGAGTGGGGCACAGTGCCGTCTGGAGTGCCACAGGGGACAAAGTTGGGTCCCTGGCTTTTTCTCTCGATGATTAATGACTTGACTGTTCCAAGCATCTTCAACATGTGGAAATATGTTGATGATACTACGGTATTAGAGAACATACCTAAAGGCCAACAGAGCAAGTCACAAGAAGCAGTAGATGCAATCTACGATTGGTCCAAGGAAAATTTGTTCCAGCTTAATGGCGAGAAGACTAAAGAGTTAGTTACATCCTTCAGTCGTGACTCCCCGCAACTCCGTAGGGTTTGCATAGACGGAACTCCTATCAAAACCATACAGAGCACAAAGCTACTCGGCTTGACAATCAATGATACGCTAACGTGGAACGACCATATAGAAGAACTTGTTAAAAAAGCGTCTAAGAAACTGTACTTTCTTATTCAACTTAAGCGTGCGCACGTTCCTACTTCAGATCTTGTAACATATTTTTGCGCATGTATCAGGTCTTCACTAGATTACGCTTGTCCTGTTTTCCATTACAGTTTACCAAAGTATCTACAAGTCGAGCTCGAAAGAGTGCAAAGGAGGGCCCTATCATGCATTTTTCCCAGGGTGCACTACTCGGACGCCCTTCAGTTAGCAGGGCTTGAGTCCATCAGGGCCCACCAGGAAAAGTTAACAGAACACCTGTTTAAGTCTATTGTTAATGATCCACGGAGTAAGATTACCAGCCTCCTGCCTCCCTCAGTTTCTATCTCATATGAGCTGAGAAGGCAGAGGAGGTTTGCCACGCCTCTTGTAAAGACAAATGATTTGCAAATTCATTCATAGTTAAGAGTGCGAGGGAAGCTTTTAAGTAATTTCTGAGAGTAGTCGCTTTGTAATTTTATAATAGAAGTAGTTTTAAATCATTTCTTATATTTCTTACTTGTAAAGAGGCGCAATTCAGTTTTTTTTTTAACTGCAATGTTTTTCTTAATAAACACACACACAGTCTGTTCAATTCAACAGTTTCCTTTCCCGCGCGGCTGATTATAAATATCTTACTAACTTCGTTTTCTCGGTCCCCACTGTCAGTTACGGATTCTCGTTTCTTCCCGTTAATGTATAGCCCTCGCAATTCGGTCTTGGTCCGCAACTTACAGTACGGGCCTCGAACTCGGTTAGTGAGAGGTGGTTTATTGGTGGGTTATTGACCAAGCGTGAGGTCAAGACGGCTGGATATTAGCCAAGTTCTTTTTTTGCGTGTTTATTGACAAATTCGAGGTCCATAAACACGCAAAAAAGAATAAGATTAGGCCAATATCCAGCCATCTTGACCGAACAAGCTTGGTCAATAAAGTACAAAGTACATTATTGTTTGACATTTATTTTTTGGTCACGCTGCTCACACTGCCTAACCAAGATTTCTAATTGACGGAAATGTCTGAAAACTTTAATTTCTATCATTCAGTCAGAAGTGACACTGATTAGTAAAATCAGACAACGAACTGCAAACAAAGCAGACAACAACATAAAATTGTCTCTTTCACAGGAGTGATACGAGAAACCTTTTTCACGTCGAGGTTGGTGACGAACGGAATCGTCCCTCCCCACAACTCGGCTGTTGGAAGGCGGTCATTTTGGAAAATGGGCTTGCAGTTGGCCAATCAAATTTCCAAATTAGGACTTCCCAGGTATACCCCAATAGGTTTGTATCCCCTGTACGTTCAGTCAGCCGAAGCGTACATGTACATTTACAAGCCGAAGCACATGAACTTGAAGCAACTTTTCCTTGGAACAAAGCTGGGGATTTCAGGACACCAATTTTATGCTCAAATATGGACAAAAAATAATTTAGAAGTTGCACGCGCAGGAAAATGCACGTGCAACGTTACATCCAAATAAGGAAATTCTTAAACTCAAAAAACCCCCTCTCTGAGCCAGAGTGAAACGCTTCAAGGTCATGAGCTTCTGTTTACAAGCGTATGATGTGATTCAGACATACCACAAAAGCGTCTACATACGCCGAATTTTAATGCGCTTGTGGGGATCAGGGCTGGTGCAGTGGTGAGAGCACTCGCCTTCCACCAATGTGACCCAGGATCGATTCCCGGATCCTACACTATATGTGGGTTGAGTTTGTTGGTTCTCTACTCTGCTCCGAGAGGTTTTTACCCGGGTACTCCGGTTTTCCCCTCTCCTCAAAAACCAACATTTGCAGGCGTAGCTCAGTTGGCTAGTGCGCGGCTTTCGGAGCAAGGGGTCCCCAGTTCGATCCTCGGTGACTTAAACGTCTGTTTCGACTTTCCTCTGATCCGTGTAGCCATAGCTTTAAATATCCGTGGAACGGAGCACTGACAGAGGGAGGTGGGTAAAAGGGGCACCGTCGGCTTGTATTGATACCAGTTTCGTAACTGAAGGAACTACCGACGTTAAATAAATTGACTTTGACTTTGACTTAAGTAAACTTGGATAAAAACATATATATGGGTTCCACTAGAAATCAACAAACTCTTTATCACCAAATTAGATAACCCATCCAGATTCTTGTTTTCCATTTGTCTCTCCGCATAATCCAATTCTAAATGCGAATATCGACAATTTAAGCCCGGTTTACACCACAGAAAATTTTTGGCACTGGTCCCAAAAAAAAAGGTTCGGCTCGGATAAAAATTAGCAGTGTAAACAACCTGTTCAACAACAAATTTCATCCGTGCCGAACCAAAATGTTTACCCGTGCTGGGATTTTCGGCGAGGTAGTCCGAGTACGGGTGAAAATGGTACGGGTGCTGAGAAAATCGGCACGGTTCGGATAGAACAAGTAGTGTAAACACTTTAACAGGCCAAGTTTGAGCCTAAATTCATATAGGCTAGCGGGTTTTTTTTTTAGTATATTTCAAGATGGCGGCTCATTCTCCACCAAAATCACGCGGACGTTCTTGATTATAGTTGAACTGCGCATGGCTCCAAGAGAAGTTACGTGGGCCCAAAAATGTTGGTATGGTATTTTTGGTACGGTAAAAATGGTGTTAGCGTATATAAAGTTTGCTGAGCTCTTTTTTGGCACCCGTGCCAATTTCACACGAGCCGTGCCAAAAATGTTCTGTTGTGTAAACCGGGCTTTAAAGCCCTTGACCATGCGTAAATAGGGAAATGAGTGCTTGTGTGAATATCCTGTATTGGATGCCTTTCCCTATACAAACTCTTGAGGCTTGGCGTTATAAAATTAATAAAATTGACCAACCAAAGAGCTCTTTTTGGCTGTAAGGGATAGACCGACCAAAGAACGAGGCTAACAGCACTGTAGTCACCAAGCTTCTACACAGGACCATTCTGTAAGAAACATGAAAAAAAGAAATACAATGTGCTTTGTTCACGCCAAGTGTACTGGATCGGTGGAAGAGACCTTTTTCCTGATATTTTCCGGAACTGTGTAGGGAGAGCACATTCAAAATATAGATTCTCTTTGCTTTGTTTTTTTCTTTAATGACGTAGTCAGTAGATGGCTGACACGATCTTCGTGACACTGTTCGAGTGCTGATTGAAGTTGCATGATGTCCCACTGGTCAGCGGGCTCCACCATGTTATTTAATTGAAGGAGACCATTGAAAGTGGTGATGGTGGAATCAGTGAGAAAGATATGGTATTCTATTTGCCTGACAACTATCGAAGGGACATTTGAAAAAAGGAAAATCAGAGTGCATCCATGCACTCAAAATATTCTTCAAAATTTGGGTACCTCATATAAACTCTTGTTCTTAGGCCATCGTAGCTTGATTAAGAAAATAACACAAACAGCGTTTACAATGTTTATCACCGCTGTTTGTGTTATTTTCTTGGGTACCTCAGCCTCAACTTTCTTTATTTAAAAAAGTGGGACAAATAAAAGCGAAAAATATAGATAGAAAAAAGTCTACGATGACCATAATAATTTCTTTAAAAAAAAATCCTAATTCAGGAAGAGAGGAACGAAAGCGCCGTTCCTATGGCGAT
This sequence comes from Montipora capitata, assembly GCA_949126865.1. Taxonomy (NCBI): domain Eukaryota; kingdom Metazoa; phylum Cnidaria; class Anthozoa; order Scleractinia; family Acroporidae; genus Montipora; species Montipora capitata. Next base: position 10,743,444 of record OX421455.1, on the reverse strand, counting down.
CGCGTATTTTCTCACGATGGGAGAAATCGTTGGCCATGACAGGTGTAGTTAGACCATGCATAATCAGTTAAACTTTCTGGCGTGCATATGGAGCTTATGCAGATTTGAATATTCTTTTTTCATTAAATTCATCATTTCTGCGTGAGTGTTTTTTTGTTCTTTGCTGTTGACTTTCGCTCTTGTCGATTTATATAAGGCAAAGTGAGGAAATGGTGTGTGACTGTGCTAGATAGATGGTAATTAGAACTTGATTTTCCTGTGTTTCCATCTTTGAAAGCCCTGCTCGGAAGACTTGACGAACTAATCGAACCAACAATTTGAATACGCCAGCTTGAAGGCGTCATTTCCGATTGAACACTTTTGAGAAAGATAATGAACTCTCTGATAGAGTTTGTCTCGTTTTGAAATCCTTCTACAAGTAACCGTTTGTTTTCTAGATGTTCGCCATATTCTCTGGGTTAATTACATTCCATATTCGCTCACTGTCGGTTGCTGAAGAAACGTTAAACACTTTTCCAACTTTTCGCAGTTAAGTTATGAATGTAATCACTCAGTCAATGAAAAAGGAGTTTGGCTTGTAAAATAACAAAACAATTGTGTTCCTAAAAAAACAAAAATCCGTGGTATAGTAATGCTCTTACCTCACGATCCCTCAAACCTTTTTAAGTGCTTTAGAATGCTCCCTTCTCTTAGCTTAGGGCGTTTTGCTGTGTTTATATGCGGTGTATGTCTTTTCTCAAAGAGACAACGTCTGTTGTGGCCCGGCATTATTTGCATAAAATATACAACTTTCTTATGGAAACTATTGTCAAAAACAATCTGTCATTAATTATTTTGAAACACTTTTAGCGATAGAAATCTCCATTATAAATTACAGATAACAACGAACACCTCCAAGACGTTTTCACGTTTAAAGCTTGCTTTTTATTTAAGAAAGGTTTAAGAACTTTTCATCATTGCCATGAAACAATTTGAAACTTAATTTTAAAAAGTACGCTGCTTTAAATTCAGTCCGGATCCACGAGTGCCTCCAGCTGTTTAGCAGTCATCTACGATAACTACTTAAACTAGTCCTTCAGTTTTTGCATGTAAGCTGTCCAATTTTTGCCCGGAGGGATCTGCATTGTAAAGCCAACGGGTGAAAGACAGAAAAGATGAATTGAGTCACACCGCCAGCCATTATTACCCGAGAACATCAGGCACTAACAGTAGAGACCGTGTTTTCAGAGATCTCAGTTACATATGCTCCACGCGAACTCATAAATATGGCCTGCCTTTATATTATTGAAAAAAGAGACAAATCATCTGTCAAAAAAAGTTCTTGATTTTCTTTATGCCTGAAAATTTGAACCTGTGAGACTTAACAAATTGATGTCAGCTTTTCATGCGTCTATCCTGTTATTGATCATGAATTTCGTCATAACATTGTCAAAGTAGCTGTGGATCCACGAGGCGATAGCCGAGTGGATCCGCAGGACAGAAGCATGAACAACTCACATCAATTTGTTTTTTACAACAACAAAAAGGCAGAGGGGTCAAAACTAAGTCAAAACACGAGAAGAACGCGAGACAAAAATGCGAGAAACTTCAATCTTACGCGAGCAATATCGCGTCATTATCGCATGAATCATAAATTTATGTGTCTGTAACGCTTATTGACGATAGAAATTAGCCAATGAGCGCGCGAGATTTTTGCAGTCATTGTAAAAAACGTAATTAATATATTTGTTAAGTCACGGTGTTGCTATATAGGAGGCAGTGTGGCTCAGTGGATAGGACGCTTGCCTTGAGATCCGGGGATCCCCAGATTCAAGACACGCTCTGACCACTGATTGAATTTATTCCTGTTAGTCCATGGTTCAACATCTAAGCTGGCCAGTTGAGATGCTTAACAGCTGTCGTTGAATGTTCTGTTCTGACATGATTGTGTTTTATTGGCCGTGAGAAGCCCCTATGGGGAGTGGTCAATTAAGTAATGTATTTGATTCAGTAGGTGTAAAGTGGCCCACTGTAATATCACTCCAAGTTTCTAAATGACTTTTATTGTCTTAGATTTTACTCCTTTTTTTCTTTGTGTTTGTTACCTTTCATCCGTTTTAACGTTAATTTGATTTACAATGAACACACTTTCGATCGAAGTATGATTTCACTTTTGCTCTCAGCTTTCAGTTTTGTTAAATCGTAGGCACATTTGGAGTGATAACAATGCGCCGCCATAGACGGCCCAAGAAGCATGACGATTTCACTTCATTTGGATGCCAATAAAGCCTCAAAAAT
>OX421455.1:10706167-10733667 GCA_949126865.1 Montipora capitata | reverse complement strand
ATTGAATATGTTAAACCAACTTTTCTGCAGAATAAATATGAACCCACCAGCACTAAGATTTAGCCAATGCTATCAAAAACGGGAAAAAGTTATAAGCGGAAAGTGGTGAGAAGGTCTTGGAAGAAATCTACAAGCTTAAAACACAAAGCTTCGTCATTGGTACCCCGTTACTGAGCAATGGCAGGTTGTTGGACATTTGAAAGGGCATGTATTAAAACCAGGTGCACCGTAACACTCCGGAACACCCTGGAAGTAACCAAAACCCTCAATTTGGCCAACACTAGGCCTAAAAACCAACTTAAGGTCTAGCTAGGCCTAGAGTTAGCCAAATTGAGGGTTTTGGGTTACTTCCAGGGTGTTCCGGAGTGTTCCGGAGTTCCGGTGTTCCGGGCTATTCCGGTGTTCCTAGTTTTATTACATGCCTTTCGAAAGAGACCAAAACAGCTGTTGGTTTTACAAATAGAAAACACCCTCAATTAATCAAAAAAGGAATGAACCAAGAATATTTCTGTTAACGAGATTAAATATATGCTATGTACATGTACAAATATGTTTTTTAATTGTAAAATAAGAAGGAATTTTCTTTCGCGTTCTAATTGCTTATGCGATATTCCCGCCTCTTGTGATTATTATAAAGCAAATATAATTTCAGTGGATGCGTTCGTCTGACCCTAATCTGGAATGACCGCGAATAAAAATTATAACCTAAAGTATCCTTTGGAACTAAATTCAGAAAGATATATTTTGTCGGGAAGCGATAGTGCAAAAAACCTCCTTTGTACTTAAAAGGACATTATAAATTTTAATTTACCAAGGGAGTGATTTTTGCAAGTATACCTGTACATTCTTAAGCCTCTGTTACACGTTGAAACTTTTAGCTGAAACTTGTGTGCAACGGCGGTGCGAAACAAGTTTCAGGAGGCATTGCACCGTGTAACATGGTAGGTCTCGTGAAACTTTTTTGAATTCCGTTGCGAGACAAGTTTCATGAAAAGTAGAACCGCTTTCTACTTCTGAAACAGTCTTGTTACTCCACGCAGCGTAAGCCAATCAGAAACCGGCCAAGGCACATTTCGAGACCAGTTTCAACGTTCCCGAACGAGTTTCGACCTTTTATGTTATACAGTGCAACCCCTGCTGAAACTTGTTTTGCAGCGCCGTTAAACAAAAGTTTCAGCTAAACGTTTCAGTGTGTAACAACGGCTTTACCCTGGAATAAAGCCAGTCGAAAGCAGCGTTATGTATATTTTGACGACACAATCTAAGGATCCCTTTCAGTTTAAAATTTTTCAAACCAGTTCAAATTTCTTTGTCTAATATAATTTGTTATCATAATCTGAAACAAAGGAACTGGTGTAAAACATTGTGATCCGATGAAACATTGAGCCACAACAGATACTTGAAATACATATAAAGAAACTCAGTGGAAATTTTACCTGTGGTGCCGGATACGGATAGGGGTAGGGTGATGGGTACGGATAGGGGTAGGGTGCTGGGTACGGATAGGGGTAGGGGTAGGGATAGGGATAGGGGGCCGGGTAGGGGGACGGATAGGAAACAGGAGACGGAGGATGAGGGTAAGAAGAAGAGGAAGCAGAGAAAGGATTTTCAGGAATGTTATAGCGTCCGGGCTGATACTGATAAGGGTGCAACGCTTGGATGGGAGATGGATATGCGGTCGGAGCTTGGGGAAGATTGCCCAATTCCTTGCAGCTGTGCGGGCACTTTTGTCGAATTTCTGAATTGGTCTGGCAGTAACCAAATCTACCCCATAATGGGCAAACCGCATGTTCATCCTCGTAAACTGCAGAAAAAGAAATAAGAGGACCAAATATATTTTGATTTACTTTGTGTGATAAGAAAGTTGCAGGTAGCGGCCATTGAGCTCTTGTGCTTGTGATTGAGAATAAAAGCAACTGGCGTTATCTCCGCCCATTTCATGTGCTTCTTTTACATGCATGAGGTTATTCGTAGATATTGCCGTGTGTACCAAAATAAATATGTGTTGCAGTCATTGATACTTTAGAGTGCGATAGCATTCAAGTCAACTCTAAAAGGCTTCCCTTCGGCTGGATACTACATTTTCGGATGTAAACAATTTTAAGAAATGATGTCGTTCGTTTTTTTTTTTTTTCTTTTTCATGAGAACGACAGTTTTTTAGTAGTTTAGATCAACTATAGCATGGTAAGGCTCATGTAGAATCCAAATTTATACCTGGCCCACAAAAGTCACAAGTCTTTTTACAATTTTGCATCATGTAGTCTGGTAATCTTTGACAAAAGCCATCAGCTAGGTTTCCACAATCATCTGCTTGATCTTTGCATTCCCTAGTATTACCTAAGGAAAGAGCGGTTAGCCAGTGTTATAGTGACCTCATACCACGTTGCATTGATGGGTTTCTCCGTCGTACCCCTCTTCCTGTTACACATAAGATAAAACCCAAACCTCACCTTGTCTCATCCACGTATCTAAATAGACGTGATACGATTTGTGACACTTATCAAAACTACTTCAACCTCTTGAACTTGCCTGGTAAAGACGCGCAAACGTAAAACTATTTTTAGCGTCTGCGCATGCAGGCATGGAACCACGACAGAAATGCTTTTATCTACGCTAATTTTCAAGAAAACAGTTCTCGATATATTATGCACATTTTAACTCAAGCCTTTATTAAAAAATGTACACATGGCTAGTTATATTCAATTATTAACAGATTTGTGGCCAATCATATCCAACGCGCGCTCATAGAATCGTTGTTAAATAAACCAAGGGCTTTGAAGATACCATTAACTTTCGCTCGTTCACACTGCACTTCATCAGTGTTCAATAAATGTGAAGCGCCAGTCGTATTTCACGAAGAAAGTTAGATGAATAGGCGAAAAAGCCTTACAAATAAAAAAAAAAACCAACAAGAAGCATTTGAGGACAAGTCAAGGATCTATACAGACTAAAACGTGACGTCACGCGCTGTCGCATTCTTAGGGTTGTCTGCCTGTGCTAGGGCACTTTCCATTTGACAGAACTGACCGACCAGACCAAAGATTTGGAAAGACTAACTCTACAAATTAACATACTTCGAGGATGATATATACTCCTCCGGATGTATGCGAGGAATTATCATTCAAGTGCTCCTTAACCCTTGCATTTTCTTATCAAACTGATGGGTCTGGCCGGCTAGTTCTGACAAAAGGAAGGAAAGCGCCCCAAGTCTTCTGTCCAATCTGTTCGTTTCTTCGATACAAGTTATCGCTTCAATTCAACACCTTTCAAACTCTGTTTGTCCAAAAATGCCCATCTCCATCATTAACATACTTTACAGATTTTTTTACCTCCTTGTTTGGCACAGAAACGGCATCCAAAAGGGCAGTATTTTATCATGTCTTCAAAGTTCAAGATGCAGTATTGCTCTGTTTTTCCTTTACAATCCTTTCCTGGGTCATCCTCGCAATTTTCAATATTGTACACTAAATTAATAAAAGTGAAAGTGAGTATAACCTAAACGGGTACTTTTAAGTATCATTCTTTTCAAGCTTAAAAGCTTGAAAAGAATGATTCTAACGATGTTTAATTTAGAGGCTAAAACATAATAAGTTCCTGAGTGGTTCTAATTCTAACTCTAATTACGTAATCTGTAAGGGGCATAACCCATCACCGCAGAGCAGGGAGGAGAGGATTGTTAAGTTGCGTAGAGTAGGGATGCTTAGTGGTTATAGCACTCTTCTCCCATAAATGTAACCCAGGTTCGATTCCGGACATGTGGGTTGAGTTTGTTGAAGGTTCTTTACTCTACTTCGAGAGGTTTTTCTCCGGGCTTTCCGGTTTTCACCCCCCCCCCCCCCCCCATGCTTCTCTTGACTTTTCTAGCATTGCATTGTCATGCAAGAAGGGAGGTTTTATAGCTCAGAGACATGATACTATCTGAGATCTTCTGACATTACACATCAGTAAAGTATGCCGAAATGTGGAGACAGAGCCACTCCTGCAACCACTCGACAATGAAGTATTCAACCTTCAGATCACTGTTATGAGTCGAGAAGCGAGGCTGGATATGACGGCAGGAGGTTTTTGGACACCAGGAGTAACGACATTTTTTGATGTACGTGTGACGCACGTTGACGTCCGGTCCAACTAGGGCAAGCACACAGCTACGATCATCAAAGAGCAAGAGAACGAGAAGAAGAGGAAATACAACCAGAGAGTGACGAATGTAGAGATGGGAACTTTTACACCATTGGTGTTTGGTACAAACGGGGGCATGGGACTCGACTGTCAGAACTTTTTAAGAACTCTCGCAAATAAGCTTTTGAGCAAGAATAATTAACCCTACGCCAGCTTTATTTCCTGGCTACGAATACAGCTCTCACATGCTATATTAGAACTGTACACAGATGCGTCATAGGCTCTAGATATCCTTTCAAATCACGTGAGGTCTCAGAAGACTTCTCGCTGTAGCTGGTCTACATCTGTACTCACAATTTTAGGCTTAGATTTTTGATTAGCTTTTTCTTTAGTAATGCTCAATTGTCTTTTTCCCATTTTTAAATTATTCACATATCGTAAATAGTTTTCTATCGTGAACATATAATTTAGTGTTTAGAATTTGTTAATAATTTCGATATATAGTTCAAATTTGTAAATATTTACTAATTGTTTTGATAGTTGAAATAAAGTTTTATTATTATTATTATTATTATTATTATTATTATTATTATTATTATTATTATTATTATTATTATTGTACTACAACTTGTCTACATTTGCCTACTAGGGCCAGGACCAAACCATGGTTCTAAGGTACTAGAGGAGTGTTTGTTCGATTTAATTGATTGAGAGGACCTTTCACAGAATGTGTACTGTTCCCAAAAGTGCTGTTTTCTGGAATTCTTGCCGGTTGTTATTGCCTGGCATTTCGCAGTTTTTTAGTGCTTTTCTTAAAAAACTCCAACACTGACAACAACGGGAATTACCACTGTTCTTATCTGCCACATGTGGGAGGCGCGGTGGCCTCATGGTTGAAGTGCTCGACTCCGGATCGAGTGGTCCGGGTTCGGGTCCTGGCTGTGAACATTGTGTTGTGTTCTTGGGCAAGACACTTTACTCTCACGGTGCCTCTCTCCACCGAGGTGTATAAATGGGTACCGGCGAAATGCTGAGGGTAACCCTGCGATGGACTAGCATCCCATCCAGGGGGGAATAAAAATACTTCTAGTCGCTTCATGCTAATGAAACCGGAGATAAGTGCCGGCCTGATGGGCCTTCTGGCTCGTAAACAGAGACTTTACTTTACTTTATCTGCCAAATACGGGCTATGTTTATCCGATGGTATGGCCACGTCAATAAGGGTACACTTGTTTTCCCGCCTATTCTTGATCACATGCCTGGATGGTTTGCTGTTTTTGTTCTTTCTGTTTGGATGGACATGTTATACAGGATGGTGCATATCATCTTTTTCTACTTCTGTTTTTTGTTCATGCCACTTGTCTACGGTGTCTACCTTGTATTTCCTACAAATATCCTAGTGTAGGTGGGTTGCAACATTATTGTGCCGGTGGATATATTCTGTCTTTGCCAGTTCTGGGCATCCTGATGTAATGTTATCTACGGTTTCTTGGGATTTATTACAAAGGCGGCAATGAGGGTCAGTGCCATCTTTTATAATATGATGCTGGTATGCTAGGGTAAGAAGAGCTTGGTCTTGCGCCGCGGTAATTAGTTTCTCTGCTTGTGGTTTAAATTTGAGCCAATGGTTAGTCAACTTCATCTCAACATCGGCTTCTCTTATCCGTAAGGGGTATCTACCGTGCATTGCTTTCTCTTCCCACTTTTTCTGCAGTAGTTGTTGCTGGCCCTGGCGTTTTGCGGTTGCCTTGATTTTCTTTGCATTCAGAACTGCCGCTTCATCATCTCTAGGGGGCTTCTCTTGAACGTGTAATTCGTATTTGTATTTTTCAGCCCCTCTTGGGATAGAATACAGCTTTTCCTCGTTTTCATGTCGTTGGACCAACTGAGGGAGTCGATCATTGCTTGATGTCAAGTAGGCATCTAGGCCAATAATGGTAGCCTTATAGGTCCGTTATGGTTGGACAATGGCCTTGTCCGCCGTCTGCTCTTGGAAGACATAATCGATCAATATCATGTTTTGGGTGATGCATTTTTGCCATCGTAAGCACCTTTCGGATTTTAATGTCTAATTTCTTGATCTCAGATAATTTCCAGTTATTGACATTAAAGCCGTATGTAATCATTGGTATTGCTATGGTGTTTATAGCTTCAATCCGGTTGGTAGCGTTGAGTTCACTTTTCAATATCAATCTAGTTCTTTTGTATTATTCTTTCCGGATCTTCTAAATCATGGTTGAACGCTGAATGCCATCTCCCTCATTTACACCAAGATAGTTATATGTTCCTTCTTGCCCTAGTTCTTTTATGGTCGTGGAATTGCCTAGATCTAGATTTCTAAGAACAATTGTTAATTAACTAATTAATTAATTTTACATTAGATGATGATAATGATTATTGTTATTATTCATTGCCACTCAGATCACTGTTCTTAAGAGCCGGGTTCTCTCGATGGGTGCCGGGCATCAACCAGTTGCCTAAGGTCACACACAGTTTCACAACTTTCTTTTTCCCTTCTACCTTTTAACAACCTTCAATGTTCCAGAACCTTTCTTAGAATTTCTTAGAATTCTTGTAGTACCCATGAAGGTCTTTTGTACTAGCTCCACAGGTGTACTGACGATCACGTAACTGAGGAAGCTTTACAATATCCTTTGGACTGTCCCCAATGCCCCAATAACCACTGGCAATACCTTTACTTTAACCCTCCACATTTTCCCCACCTCTCTTGCCAGGTCTTGATATTTTTTCATCTTTTCTTTTTCCTTTTCTCTCACAGCAGTATCCACTGGGATAAAGACATCAATGATTTGGCACGTCTTTTCTCTCTCATTGACAATCACCAAATCTGGTCTCCTTGCTTTGACGTGATGGTCGGCCTGGATATGACATTCCCACATTAACTTGTAGTTGTCATTTTCCAGAACACTCTCAGGTTTATGATTATGATTATGATTATGATTATGATTATTATGTCTAAGTGCAATTATTAAGATCTAAAAATAGGTGCAAGTGTTAAAAAGTGTTCGGTCTCAGGCTCCAATGATTTCTTTTCAATAATTTGGTTCAAAAACTGATCTTAGAAAGGTGCAGTGCTATCAAGGAAAATGCATCAAAGAGAATGTACACGATCGAGCAACAAATGTTTGGGCTAGAATAATTAAACTGCAAATGGGATTGAAAACGTTTACAGTGGAAGTAAACGCTTTAAAAAGCTGAAAGAAACAATTCTAACTTAACGGACACGATAAAGAAACCCAGCTGGCAAAAGGCAGCCAGTGGGTTTATCGGCAAAAGGCAGCCAGTGGCCAGTGGGTTTAATACGGAATCGTTTTGCAATTTGACTAATACTATTGACAGGTGAGATTTAGGGTGTCTGCGAGTCTCGAACTTTGCCATGGCAACGGTACATCACTTCCTAAAGACCCAGTGGAAATATCTTAAAAACTAATTTGGTGACCTAGTACTTTTTTTCAAATTTCGAAAGCCCCATTAAATTCTTTTGCCTAACCCGTAGTGTGAGTAATTTATGAAACCGCTGCTGGAAGATAGAAAAAACTTACAGGGCATATGTTTTTTTTTTTTTGTAGTATTCTCCTTAACAATGCGAAGAAACGAAGCGGTCATCGAGCTAAATTTTAATGTACTCTTCAACACCTCTGACAAAATTTAGTTCCGCTTTTTGCCCTTTCAGGCCACATTTTTATTTCCGGTAACCCGCTTTGATTCATTAGGGTGTGGTTTGCGCGCGCACGCTCAGCTGAGCCTCAGGATCGAATGGGTTTTCAGCTGAACGCGAGCGCGAAAACCACTCGCGCAATACTTTATTCTTGGCGTCAGCTTGCGAGTCAAGGTTATGGGTGCTTGCCGTTTCCATGGCAACAGTTGGGGACTCGCAGATTACCTGACAATAGGGACGTGTAAATCGGAGGACGAGGACGACTACTGGTACGAGTTTTCCGTACTGATCATGCGCCGAGGCCGACCTTGTTCGAAGTGCGCGTGCTCAGAACGGAAAACTTGTATTCGTAGTCGTTCATGTCCTCCGCTCTAAAGATCCCAAATAGTACCGTATTAGCTACTCCAAATATCAAAACGTTTCCTGAATGAAAAGATGGACAGTGTTGCAATCCTTTTCCATTGTTACACAATGTAAGTGCTTCTCACCAGGTGAAATGAAAACACGTAACACTGAAATAAGTGCAGAATTGTATTTGTGCCCAATAAAAGACGCCATATACTCACGACTTTTGTATGGTATTGATTTTTGTAGCTCTAAGATTACTGATACATCTTCTTTATATTCTAGACTTGGAAACCCTCCACTTCCGGAACCGGAATCGCTGGCTGAACCACTTTCCATACCGGAAGCAGACGTGTCTGAGGTCTCGTCAGAACCTGAGGGAAGCAAATAATTTAATGCCATAATTTTATCTTTCTTGCTCGCTAACACAAAGGACCTGATTCTTTCTTATCAAGAAATTAAATGACAAACTTCAGACACATACAAACAGGCAAAGTTTTTTACAATTAATAGAAACTGTTCGCTGCAATTTAAAGATATCAAATCACAGGCATTCCTATTCAGTACAATTTGGAAGACTTTCAACAAACAAACGGTTATACAGTTGACATGTTGTAATCTGTAGCTGATACACCATGCGTAATTCCCTTTGTGTAAGTTATGTTTGCATTGGACTACATCTAACTCACCCTTTGAAAGAACACCATTGGCCACAAATAAGGAGACGTAGACGACCCAGCAAAGTTTGATTTTCATTTTCATGGAGACAAGACGTTAGCTGTAATAAAATGCAGTCAAACATCATTGCGGCTGTATAGAATGTCGTTCATGAAAACGTGAGCTCAAAGGTCAGCTTATTAGTACTTTTGCTAGTGAATAGCTTAACAACCATGAAGTTGTAAAGACCACCGATGAGCATTGAACTACTGTGTGGAAAACCTCAATTTGGTCATTTCGCGAGATGGCACCCACAATATATTCCTTAAAGTTCATTGGTTACCGTCTTACAGATTTTCCAACTAACAAGAATCATCTCTAGGATTGAGAACAAAACCTGCGTCACAAAATCGTATATGTACGAAATAAAAGAACATGGTATAAATGTGCATCTCTTTTGTCTTGACGCCCGACTGTTACGTATCGTCTCAACAGGTGAAGCTAAAAAATACGACTTAAATTCAAAACAAATTTAGGGCATTTTTGAGTGACTTTAATTCCCTTAGGGCCAAGGAAACAGTCCTACAGAATTAAGTCAATGTCATTTGTTTTATTACTATCCTTCTTTTCTTCAAATAGGGCTTCTTGTAATAATTTTGACTCGCCAGCTGGAATAAGACATCACAAAGAAAATAACAGATTTTGGTTTTTGCTGCACTTTTTGTCAATAAAATGTTTTTTATTTTGGATATTCAAAAGACTTACCACTGTACCCTTTTACTTAAGGTTTGTTGTCATGATTGTCGTTCGGACTACCTTTTTAGTTGGCCAAAAATTGAACTTACCGTCCTCTTTGTAACAGTTTTTTCAAATGGAGTATAATTCCAATAGTGCAACACAACGGTGATTCTTGAAAGAATGTAAGGCACTGAAATATGAGATTGATCCCCTTTTCTTTATCCTTGGGTTGCTTGTTTGTTTTTTATTTTTACCTTTCTATCAGGCGCTTCTCTAGTACAAAATTACTAACATATTGAAACAATTTTACAGTCATAAAAAATTTAAGTGTTTCAGGCTGGTGAAGCGTAGGGAAAGCGGGTGCCGCCTTTATAGGTAAATATTATTATTTGGTGACGACTTGTAACTCAATGAAAACTCAACTATAAAAAAGTCAAGAGTTTAAAAGGTATGAGCAATACCAAACTTTTTTGGTTCGATCGTTGAAGTTATTTTGTCTTTAGTTTGATAACGCAGGGAATAATATTCATACGAAGCAGGCTTTGAGCGAGCTTCCGGTTTAGTGTTCTTTTTTGAGACAGACATGGCGTGTACACGTAGCAGAAAATTGAAGTCCGATATCCGTGTATGCATCATCATTCAGTATGTGAAAGTTCTCTCTTTCTATTCAAGAAACGGGTTTCCCAGGGTCACTATTTTCTTTTGGTGACCGAGTTTTGCAGGTGTTTCTTTTTCAATCCTTGTCGGGGGATGCCCTGTATGGCACGGCAGCCTTTGCTTCTTGAACGATGTCGACCACCGACCTTTCTTTTCTAATACAAATGCACTATTATCGTGGTTTAAATACTTGTTTTTTTCACCACCTCCATTTGTTGCTGCAAATATGTCGGTACATACTGAGAACTAAAAAAAAAATTATATGATCTGAAATGCTATTACAAGGCCATCACTCAAGTTAATTAACAATTATTCTACGAGGACGCACTGGATATGAAGTGATAGATACGAGTCGAGTTGGTCATAATCATTTTTTCTGGAAAACTGAACTACGGATATCAGAATTCCAGAATTTTCATTGGCTCGCCGAACACAGGCTATCAGTTCATATACCTGCTCTACCTAATAAGGTCAAGGAACGCGTCAGCAATAAAGCGAGCTGAGAACATTTTTGTAGCTCTGAGAAAAAACGTCCGAAAAAAACCGTTTTGGACCGGAATTGACCGAGACAGAAATCGATGCTTTAGTCGACAATGCTGTTGATCCTGGAGTTTTTGATAAAACAATTATTCTACTTGGGCTTGCTGGATATAAATGATTATAACCAACTTGGCGCTACGCACCTCCTTGGTGATCTATCACTTCATATCCAGCGCGCACTCGTAGAATAAGTGTTAAATATCCAACAAGCCCGAGTAGAATAATTGTTTTATTAAAAACTCCAGGATCAAAAACTCTTCTTTGTTGTTCCCGGGGGTAGTATTGTCGACCAAAGCATCGATTTCTGCCTCGGTCAATTCCGGTCCAAAACGGCTTTTGTGGACCATTTTTTTCTCAGAGCTACAAAAATATATTCAGCTCGCTTTAAATTGCTGACGCGTTCATTGACCATATTAGGTGCAGCAGGTATATGAACTGATAGCCTGTGTCCGGCGAGCCAATCTGATATTAGTATTTCATTTTTTAATAAATTAAAATAACCACATTGCTGACAACCATTATCGTGTGGCCCCTTCTAATCATAAATGTAATCGCCTAATCTCGATATCTTACGATTCAGTCGAAGACAACAGGCACTACCGCGAGTAGTCCGGGAAGTAAACTGATATAAATCTTTTTTTATTCCTTAGAATCGTGAAGCCATGTCTATTGTTTTAATTCGAATTTTAATGCATCGAAATTGGTCTCTATTGATATAATTATGCAAAAAAAATATTGCTATTTATGGGGCAGTGCAATATTTCCCGGTGGCCATGAAGAAACCGAATAAATTCTGTAATTTTAATCGGTTCTCTGGACTGGTTTTAGTTAGTGGCCCCACCAGACTTCATGGTAAAAGTCTTAAAATAGATTTGCTTTGGGAGCCCCCGGAGACAAACTTATTTGTAACAGCGCATTATAAAAGTGTCAAAAGTAAATCTTGCCAGACCGAATCGTAGAGTTAGATCTCGAAAGTACAGTTACTATTGTTTTTCTTTTATTTAATTAATTTAAAATTTATTATGTCGGTAATTAAAATAATTCTATATATATTTTCGTTGATTTAGGATCACCTTGCAACCAGGCCCGGGTTGCTCGAAGCATGGTTGGCGCTAACCTCTTAACTAACGGTTAGCGCTTATCAGACTTCGAGCAACCGGCCCCTGGCATGTTGACAATTAAATATAGCGTGATGGTACTGTGGCTCAAATAAAAGTCAGTTAGGACTCGAGAGCCAATTAATGTTTTGACCCTTGTGCTGGTGTCTTTATCAGGGGTAATTTCTTAAGCAAGAAGAGTACTTTCATACTCATCAGTTCGTGTACTTTCTTTTAATGACATGTAAATATACTTCAAATAGAGATCAGTTTTCTTTCTTTTGTCGTTCCTGCCTCGTAAGAGGCTTTTTAAAATCAACTATCGAGACCATTGTAACGATGTTGTTAGTTCCAGGCCCTCGGGGTCCAGGATAGATAAAGTTCCCGGATGGTGGCGGGTTGTTTCAGTTCTGTGATCAACTGTAATCGTCAAAGCTTTCACTGTGATTAATTGCCTTTATTGACCAAGCTTGTTCTGTCAAGATGGCTGGATATTGGCCTCGTTTTTTTTTTCTTTTTTTGCTTGTTTATGGACCGAGACTTTGCCTCGGTCCATAAACACGCAAAAAAGGAACTTGGCCAATATCCAGCCATCTTGACCTCCCGCTTGTTCAATAACCAATATAGGAAAGGCCGTTTTACGGCTTTGATAATGCGCGAATGTTCTTTGGCAGGCTTTATTAAAACCAAAGGTCTCATGACATCATCAGAGGAACTCGAAAATTGCTTGCAAGAACAGAGTTGTCTAGTTGAGCAACTACTCTAAGTAATCAGTCATTCTTATGTCCAGACAGGGGCGGATCCAGGATTTTTCTCAGGAGGGGGTGCACCCCTAAGGAATGGCGTAGCTGACTGATGAAGTTTTTTGGGGGCAAAATACCAGTTGTATTAGAAAGCCGCAAGTCATCTCAGGAGGGAAGGGGTTCACAGCCCCTGCACTCTCCCTCTGGACCCGTCTCTGCCAGAAATGCAAGTAATTAGATGCTCGCGGATTTCAATAAGCGTCACGAAGTGTCCCCTTGATCTTCTCCCCAACTTCAACATCACTCGTGTCTCGGAATACAGACAATTTACGTCACAAGGTGTCCCCCAAATGCTGCTCATTAAAAAGAGATTAACTGCTGCATTATTTGACCCAAAGCTAAAACCAACGCTAACCTTTACCCTTACCTTATTGTTGAAAATAGGTAGCAAATGCGTAGACTTAAAGGGACACTTCGTCTTGGATGTCAAAATTGCGCGTGCATCATTAAGTGTGGTCCTAACCTCGCTGCCTCATTTAGTACTAAAATCTCAGGAATCAATTTCTCAACTGTGGACACCAAATTAGGGCCTTAGCTGTTCGTTATTACTGCCAATTGTTTAGCCGTTAACGACAGCCTCTTACGGATTACGTAGACGATATAAAACGAATACCTAGACGATAGAAAACTGTTTTCGGAGTTACTACGAAAGGGAGCGCTTATAACACCCAGCGTACAGTGGTCAGTGTAGTGGACTTGTCTACGGAAACAGGCTTCAGTTGAAACGTACACCAACAAATATAGCTATGCATACGCATGTCTTTTGCTAAGAACAATTCCGATTTCGCCCCTTTGGAAGTACACGGCCGCCTTGATTCTGAAGTTGTAAAGCATGCTAAGCTACTTTGTTTAATAATCCACGCCTGCAACTTTTCCGAGGAATATGCATATTACCGAAGTAATAAATAAACCTGAAGAAAACATAATTAAATGTATAAATAATAAAAAATAAACCTGATGAAGGCTGGTATTGGCCAGCCGAAGTATCGTTAAAAAAGTGCATATTCTCGTTGTTTTGTCAGTCGTGCAGTAAGAAGTCTACTTGACTTTCATATATATTTTTAAATCAGTTGTGACTGATCACGATCTCCTCTGATCCAACGCTGTGCAAGACGTATCGTCCACGGTTTTTGCAAAAGTTTGAAACCTCAACTTCACTGATTATCGAAATGTTTACTTTCTTAAATGGTGGCTTAGTTGGTTGAGCATCGGTATGTCATGCGCGAGGTTTCGAACCCCGGCGAGATCAACACTAAGGATCTTTTAAATAACTGGAGAGAAAGTGCTGGAAATGGTTCATTGTGCTGTTTGCACCAGCTGTGATTAGTCGAAGTAATTACTTTGGTATTTGTTTCACGACACCTAAGTAAAAAGAGTTCTAGTATGTGTAATACATAGATATCGGTCCTTTTTCGTGTGCTTACCTGGGAAATCGTTATTAAGCCAAGTGTGAACTCCACGTCAATAAAATGTTATGTTATCTCTATATTATACCCTACTGAATGTTTCTTAAATCTCGATTGGCTAGACCTGAGGTAAGAACTCATCTGCCACCATAAAAGGAACCTTTAGATTGGAGAACGAGGACGACTACAGTACGCATATGCGTAACGTCTGAAGGACAACATTTTTCGACGTGCACGTGCTCAGAACGGAAAACTCGTACTTGTAGTCTCCTCGTCCTCTGATCTAAAGGTCCCTAATATTAGGACAAAGGAAAGGGACGTTTTTTCTACTGTTAGCAGTGTTGCAACTCGTACTTCTCGTTCGGAAAACAACTTGTCCCTCCTATTTACCTTCGCTTGCACATGACCTTGAAATAACATCTTAAACTCCTACAACTCCCGCCAACGCCAATAATGATGATGTTGATGATGATTGTTGTAATGAAAGTGATCGGTCTGTATCTTTATATCTTTGCTTGAACCTAATGTAATTCAACACCAAAACTATCCAGTATAAAACAAGGTGAAAACAACCTTGTATGCTTTGACCAAAAGCGTGCATCAAGGACGACGTGTAATCACCAGGGAGCTCCCCCCCCCCATTCTTTACTTGCAGAATTCGAGATGTTATGAATGTCTCTCATCTCCTTTCAGATGTCACTCGTACGTGGCAGCTTTCTTATTAGAGAGTCACGGAATAGTTTGTCAAAATACACGGCTGTAATTTTCTAAACAATACAAACCAGTTAGTGTAAAAAATTAGCACCAAAAGTTTAAACAACTTGAGTGATAATGAATTTTGAGAAGCAGGCAACTTTATACTACTCTCGTGGACTCACGTACTTTTTTTTCCAGTTCGTTATCTTTCTACAAAAAAAGACTCTGTCATTCGTAATCATATTGATCACTTCCAGATGTGCTGTCCTCAAAGGCACTGCTTGTGTATAGAGTCTGAAGATCTCCACTTCCAGAAAAACTCTTTTCAGGCGAAAAGATCTCAACTCTTTCCTGAGACTGGCCACTTCCTGAACTGTAAAATGGTATTCGATGCTTTCTTGCCATGCCGTCTGCTCCGCTTCCCGATATACTGTTTGCGAAGCCCCATGGATTGTCGCCGCTACTATCATTCGCCTCACCAGAAATGTCTTCGTCTTTAATTTCCTCGCTACTTCCTGATGCAAGAAGAGAAATTGTTGCATTTTTTTCTGCATTTTCTTGGTCGTCTGTTTCGTTTTCACCAGAAGCTATCATCACAAGCTGGTCATTGCCTCCCTCAATCACTATTAAACCACTTCCTGAAGAAGACATCTCAAGGTCCCTGTTTCGCATTCCTGAATGCTCATCTTGCATCTCCAACTCTAAGAGTGGAAGTCCTTCTTTTTCCTGCCCACTGTTGTCGAAGTCATCGTTTGCCTTTCCTTCTTGTGTTTTCCAGATCTTCTGCTTTCCCTCTGGCATGTAGCTGGTGTCCTCGGACTTCTCCTGCTTGGTCCAGCTTGGTCCACTACTCAAGAACAGTTTTGGAAGCAAAGTATCATAAGCCTTAGGTGAAGGTGCAGATGCAGAAACAGACAGCATTTCTCCTTCTTCGGTCGGATCTATCAAGAAAAGGGAAATCATGCTTAGCCCTCAGGATGCAGGGTTGCAGGGTTGTCGCCAAGTGGTGAGGGCATTTGCTCCCCACCAATCTGGCCCAGGTTCAATTCCTAGACTTGGCGTCACACGTGGGTCGAATTTCTTGGTGCTCTACTCTGCTTCGAGTGATTTTTCTCCGGGACTTAGGTTTTCCCTCTCCTCAAAAACAAACATACGATTTGATATACATGGGTTATTGACCAAGCTTGTTCGATCAAGATATTGTCTAAGTTCTTTTTTTGCATACCTATGGACCGAGACGAAGTCTTGCCTGCTCACGGAGCTAGTCGTATAATAATAGTTATTAGATTAAATTTGTTTTCTGTAGAGTGTTCTCAGTTAGTACCTCAGCGCTGGGTGAAGTTGACACTTAGAGTTCATAATCGTTTTCTAAATGTGGACTTTACGAAAATACCAGTGCCAAATAAATGAAAGTGAATACCATTAAATTAAATTACCTGTGAAATTTTTCGAAAACTAAGCTTCGGATGGGTTGTAAGATGTTTTCTAAGCAGTGCCTCCCATCTCGTTTACAGGAATGTTGTATGCATGGCTGATTTGCCGGGAGCATGTGAAAAAATTCCTTAATTGTTGGAATATAATGAAGGTAGAGTGTCAAGTTCATTCAAAGCTAAAACAAGTTGCCTCGTACACGCACCCCATATTTATCGTCTCAAGTTGTCTCATTGATTTATCTCACGATAAGTAAATTATTACAGGTAATATACAAATGTTTCAAAATGTCACCAACCAATTAATGCAATCTTCTTTCCCGCAATGGTTTCTTTCTTGTTTGTGTTATCTATCCTTGCAGTATCGTTCCTCGTCAAATTTTCTTCCTTTGAATTTCTTTGTTTTAGTGATAACGAAAGAGGCCTTGGCTCTGGATGTGTGACATATTCATTCTGCTTTTTGGTCAGCTTATACAGTTCTGAATCCCACCATTCATTTGCTAAAGCTACTTGCAGGTCTGGAGGGAGCTGAAATGACAATAAGTAATTTATCAACACCAACAAAAGCAATTATAGCTAATTCCACAATCCGTGAAGCCGAGATTGATCGAAAAACTGTGCTCGGTTTAGGTCTTGGTCTCACTTACGGTGTTCTGGGCAAAACACCATCATATGTAGCCCATCTGTAGCTGTTGTTCTCATTTAGGATTCCACGCGAATAAACATAAAAATATGTATTTAATACGTTTTAAATATGTTCTCTTTAGGGGTTAAAAAAAGGCCGGGGCCATGACCAGATTGGTCTCCCTTAGGGTTATAATTCAAAATTTCCTGCGAGCATCCCCGCCTCTTCATATGCAAATTCCCCCATCCCCACCCCAGGGGCTGGCCCTTTTCCTGACAAAGTCTTCCGTCAACGAAGTTTAAGCCTTGTAAGCACTAGACCTTAGTTATTACACACACGCTAGAAGCCATACCATACATACCAAGTTAATGTCTGAATTTGGACTAATTCCTCCTGGAGGTGGTGGTGGAGCCATGAAATCAGAGAATGTTGGTACTTTTGCTGAAGAAGTATCTCCAAAGTTTACAGTAACGTAACGTTCCTCCAAAGAACTAGCACCCTGGACACCGTACTTTTGACAGCTGTGAGGGCATTTGTCAAGGAGATCAGTGTTTGCCTGGCACCATCCAGCTTTGGCCCAAAGAGAGCAAGAAGACTCTTTATCAGTGACATTGTAGTCACTTTCTGCAAATAAAAGTTATTTCAGGAAGGTCAGGCGAATGTTGAATGTTGTCCAATAATCTGCGGGGCAAATTAGTCGTGGGCATCGTTCAACGATATTCCCCGAACCTGTGGATAATAATTGTTATGTTCATATGTATGAGGTCCCAGTAGATGAAAGGCCAGATAATTTTATCAAGTGGATAAGTTTTCTTATCTGATAGTTTCAATCTGTGGAAAGATTTCATTATTTGTGCACTTAACAGTGATTATGCACTCTCTGAGCACATGTATGTAAAAGCGTGTTCGAAAACCTTAGCAAGCGTTTAACGTGGAGTATCATATACTGTGTCTGGTGAGTTATTCCGCTCTGGATAAAGTTTGACAACCTTTGGACAATTTGAGCCAGCCGGTGATAGCATTTTCTCCCTGTTTCATTAACAGCGCGGTGTCCAAACTCGTGCCATATTAGTATCAACTCGTTATTTGGTGTCAGAGCAAAATCACCAATCACAGCCACTTCATCTCTATAATCACGTGGAGAGCTACACATAATACATCCTGTTATTATTAATATCTGGTTTATAAAGAGTCGTCGAATATCTAATGTTCAATATCACGCACTAATGAATTCTGTTAAAGGCGTTTGGGGACAGCAAAGACAACGATCTTCAATTACTGCACTCGTAATGAGCAAAAGAAGACTATTTGCTATTTCTTTCCTCGGCTTGTCTTTTGTTTTCATTTTTGTTTATTCGATATTTTAAAAGTGCAATGAATTCGCGGCATTACCTGGGCCACACATCTCACAGCTCTTTTTACAGTTCTGAGCCATATAGTCAGGACGAGTCCTACACTCCTTTTTTGATACCCATTTGGCACAGTGTTTACTGATGTCTTTGCAGTTTTCAGTGTCTCCTACAAAGTGAAATTTACAACAACCTTTAGGCAGTTAACAATACGGAGCCAGTTGTTCGAAAGCTGAGTGAAAATACCACGCGATCAAATTTCGCGATTTCTTTTGCAATACCTCCAACTCGTCTGCAGAATCGACAACTCCAGGGGCATCTGTCAATCATGTAGTGATAGTTGGATTCGCAGTAACCATTGCTAGCCTCTTTCGCGCATGTTTTGGTGCGATCATAACACTCTAACGGATTGATGCGAACTGTGGGGAAAAATCGGAAATGCCACAATTAAATAAAAATGCTAGGGAAACAGGTAGTGACAACTAGATTATGGTAACAGTCAAGTAATTTGCTGGAATTGATCGGAATTCCCATCATCATCTTTATCATCTGCTGTCAATCGACTATGACTATTCTAGGATTTCGGTATGGGCAAAAAAAGCCTTCAAGTAGGTCTGTCCGTCGGTATTCTCTCGCCATCGGTTGAGGTCAATGTCTCTCTATTTCATATTTCTCCTGGCGGCATTTTTGAACCTTAATCTGGGTCTCCCTTGATTCCAATACAGAGTCAAGAGTGCAACATCTGCTTTGTTCAGTGAACTGTTCTTATCCATCCTTTACACGTGTCCTGACCAACAAAGGTTTTTCTAAATAAGAATAGTTGCCATCGATGGTGGTAAGCCCTGCACAACGGAGCATTTCTACGTTCCTGATCTGGTCCTTTTAGGATATGTTCATTTTGAATCTTAAATACCTCATCATATAACCATGGGGCTTCTTTACTTGGGACAGATGTATAAGTCCATATTTCAGCACCATACAGTAGAGAAGAAAGCACAACAGCTCGATAGACCTGGGAAGACAAATGCCTTTCTCATCCGTTGCCTGTCGCGTAATTTTCCAAACCTGCACTCTCATTTCCCATGCTGTACCTGAGTTCAGTCTCTAGGCTAGCGTTGTTGGAAATAGGTGTTTGAAGTCTGAACTCTTCGCCAGGTCCTCCTCGTTGATGATCGTTGCTGGTTCAAGAGCTTTCACCCTTTTTTTTTTTTTTTGATCTTGAGGCTGAATTTGAAGGCAGCACGTGCATTGGGAAACCTGTCCACTATTCTTTGAATGTCATCAGCACTGTGGGCAACCACAGAAATGTCATCCGTCACTAGGATCTGGGTTGTCTGTGTTTTCGCTCTGAAAAGTGCACCATTAAACAGGCCAGCATCATGACAGGTAGTAGTAGTAAATAACTTCCTCGACAGCTCAGGTGTACCTGTTGAGGTATTTTCAAAGGCAAACTTCCAACATTGCTTCTAGGTAGAAAGAGAACAGCGTGTTGGGCGAACACCAAACCTTTCTTGACTTCGTAGGTGACTGCAAATGCCTTTGAAATGTTATTTCGTTGAGCCACATGTGCTTGTATTCCATCGAGTATTGCCTTCCCCAGATTAACAAATTAGCGGAAAATCCGTAATTTCCGAGCACTTTTCATAAGCCATCTCGAGACATTGTATCAAATGCCTAAGTGAAGTCAATTAAAACGGCATACATCGGCATATTCTGCTCTAGACACCTTTTCAGTGAGTCTGTTGTAGCCAAAAGATCATGTTCACAGTGCCTCTACCACTGCGAAAATCATTTTGGGTCTCAGACAAAACGTTGGAGCCGACGGTTATGAGCTTATTCACTCTTATGGGATATTTCCGGCTATTGAGAGAAGAAAGAGGCCTGGCACGATACTTATCTTTCCCGTCTTGATTATTTCCTCGTTTTCCCAAATCTGAAAGATCCGTTTGTATAGGTAACGAGCGAGTTTCACGCCGGTATGTTTCCAGATTTCAGCTGATATACCACACCTTAAAGGGTCTTAACTTTCCTTTGCTCATCCAACAGTTTCTTGAAGTCAGGTTTTGGAACAAGGCATGCAATCATGTCTTGGTCTCAGCGCAATTGTGCACGGTATCCATCACTGCTGGTATCAGTAAGTAGCTGGTCAAAGTGACTTCCAAATCTATCAAGAATCTAAACCTTCTATCTATAGACCTCTCTCTAGTTTACAGTAATTCCCATTATCTGAGAGAATTCAGTCTCCGGTTTTCTCCTTCGCTTTAAAAGGCAAAATCTTAAAATTCTAATCACTGCATGACAGCCAAACTGTTTTGAGTGGATAAGCCAGTCTGAGTTGCCACTAGTACTGCTACTTTAAAACTTTGCAATTCCCAAATCCTCTTCAGCTCCAAAATTATATCATGGTCCTTTTTCGTGTTGAGCCACAAATTATAATTAAGGTTAAGATCAACACACACACACAGATAGAGGGATCAAAACAGTGAACCTAAAACCCATTATACATCAATTCAGTGCTCTTACCTCGAGATACATCCAGTGGTATTGATTTGCTTTCAACAGTTTGTCTTCTTAGCATCTGAAACACTTGAACAAAATAAGCAATTGACATCTTACTTTAAGCCGCCAACCAGTCGACATGATACGTTTAGGAAGTTGGTGCACATATATACGCTTGGTTTCTAATTAATTTACTTGTACAACTGTGTTGCAAGGTCAACTTTAACTGCTGGTCTTGGGTTTTTCTCAGACCGAATCGGCTTGCCAATACATAAGGTCTTTTCTATGGATTGTTTGATGATATGTCCGCTTCAGAGACTAATCTGCTCTGAACTCAAGGTGTCCTATTTGAAATACAAAGGTCATCCGACACCACTACTTGAATAAATTCTAAAATTACAACACTAAATGGTAATCCTTCATTCAAACTGAGTCGATAGTCGAAGTAATGATAGAGACGTTGGGATCTATATAATTTGCTTTCATCAAGACAGCAAAGTCGAAAGCAGCTACCATTAACTGGCCAAAATAATATTTATTATAACATATGTTATTCTATTTCGTTGGCAAGGAAGTCTTCTAATTCATTTCTTCGTCTTTTTCATACCTGAAACGAAGAGACAAATTCTGGTAACGACAATCAGTCCATTTCCGCACTCGGCCATCGGGATGACGAGATCTGTCGAACTTCGCGGAGAAAACGAAAGAATAAAGTTTAATACAAAATATAGCAATTAAAATTTATTTGTTCTTTCCATGAAGCACATATCAAAAATTATCTGTTCAGGGCAGAGATCAAGAGAATAAATAAACTGTTTTAAAAAATTTTCCCAATTCAGGCGGGATAAAGCTTGTCGTTATTGACCGAAACACCCACTCTAGTTCCCGATTCTTTCCTTACTGAATCGCTACCCTATATTACTAGTTTCGTTTCGTCCTTGGGTGACAGCTCAATCGGTTGGGATGAAAAATCAAATCTTACCCTGAAATCTGTGTTTCAAATCATAATTCCCTAACATTGACATCCACCTCTTAGTGAATGAATAGATGTGTTTTCTCTGGCGTGAAAGATTTGGCAGGTGCTACCAAACAGAAACACACTCCGTGTGACATACAAACTCTCTGCCTATATAGGGAATCACCACTGATGGATGACAGTGATCTTTTTCCGGCGGTCATCTATCATGTAATGCAGAGCGCAGTATTTTTCGATAACCCTGGACAATCAGGAAATTTTATGTTGATTCTAAAAGCTATTCCGTATTTGAAACCAGACGTAGACCTTGATAAAAGAAAATAGACCATTTGATTAAAGTTTTGAGTTAGGATTCAAATTAAAATATTCGTCTTCCAGTCTAGTGCATGGCGTGAAAACGAAGGGGACGTCACTGTCATGATTTGTATGGGTTTTTTAGTTTTTGAAGGTACACTTAATGAACATTTGTCACCAAATAACTCCACCTTTACAATCACTTGCATAAAACTTAGTTTTATAACCTCTTTAAATCTGCAATTATTGTTCGCCTCATAAGGAGGCTTTAGTCAGGGAACGCATTTGTTGAATCTTTAGCTTGCTATGAAGCATCATTTCAAGACAAAGTTACAGGTTCTTTGGTCAGTATAAGGAGCGAAATGCTGCAGTGAGTTTTGTTTTATTCGTAAAAAGCATACACGATTGAAAGCAAATGAAAAAAGAAACCCAGGATGCATAATGTTAGATACTGAATTCAAGGGCGACATAATCTCGACGTGAACAACAAGTCAATATATTCAGCCATCCATGTCTTCTTCTTTTTCTTCCTTCGTCTTCATGCGCAATTTATTTCATTACCAATATGCATTCAAGTGCTTGAAATCGGGAATTTTGGGTGATATTCCTGACATGATCATGAGGTTGTAAGTTGATCAAATTGTGAGACATAATTGTTGCAGTGTTTTGTTCCATGTCTTTTCTTCGGCAGGTACCTGCTGGCGACAACTAGTGAAACTTAAAATTTGGGATTTCTGTGAGTAATAAGAACGCAAGAGTTAGTGTTGAATATGAGCCCATTGATTGAGACAGGGTTTTGTTGGATCTGGCGGGATTTAATCCTTTCAGATTACAAAAGTCAGCGAACTTAGCATACACGATGAGTAGTAGTTCGCGGGATGAGAGTTGCTTTTCTCTGAGAACAGCCGGATCTTTTATTCGATAACGCTGTCACCGTCTTATTGAGGGGAGTTAAAGGGAGAATAAAAATAAAATCGGAAATTCTGTATGCATTTTACTATCGTCTCTTCAATCACGAGTGATATGAATTATTATTTGTGCAATATTTGTGTCATTATATATGCAACAGTTGCTGAAAATCACTCCATGATCAGGCTCGCGTGAGGTCTTTACGACTGTAACATTGCCGCAAGAACTTCGTCTAGTTGGACGGCTCACGGTTCATTTCATGTAAATCCAATTCAGTACAGGGCGTCGAAAGCTGAACTTATTGGACAAAAACGGTTTCATTTACATACTTTCGTAGTCGTCTTTTAGCCTGTTTAAAGAGGCTCGAAATAGTTTATCCTTTTTTCAAACAAATAAACATATTCTATTTTTTGATACAGTTAGGGTAATCATATCAAGACAAAATTTCGCCAGGGTATTAAGTACCCATCATAGATTTCTCACATCATATTTTCCTCAAAAATAACGTTACCATGGCAACGACATAAGGCATTTCCTTGAGCCTTAAAATCAACATATATTGTGTTTTTTTTTTAAAAAGGGGGCGGTGAAATCTTCCCATTCAGCTTTACCAGATAATGTTTGAAATATTCTCTAAAATATTTAAAATTCAACAAAATCTGTACGTCAGTTTTTCAGAAAAATAAGTTTTTTTAATGTGTCGCTTATTTCTTTTTTCACCCACAGAATTTTTTTTAAATTTGAAAGACAACCGTTTTAAATTAATCTGAGCTAACATGCAAAAAATGAAAAAAAATTCACCGTCCGGAAGCAGAGATATAAGGGAGTAAAGTTGCAAAATCAGGAAAAATGAGGGGGTTACAAAATCAACATTTACGTATGCGTCACCCGCTCATTCGAGTGAACACGCGAGTGGAGCTAAAGGCCAACACAAATGGATTTAAGTGACCATTAAACCGTTTGTGTAGAATTTTCGTAGTTTTCGATAATAGAAGATGTCTATTTGTATTCACATATATAGGAATTTAGAAGAAAGGTGAGCAAAAATTAGCGGTATTTGCTTATTTCTGGTGACCCATTTTCATTGACGAGTTGACGCGAACGTGCGTGACAATATTGTTATTCCGAGCTTTGCGAATGTTCTGTTACATATGATGTAATGTTCAGTAAGTAAGCTCAGAACTCTGGGAACGAAGGACACGTGGGAAAAAAGAATAACTGAAACGCCAAGGAATCGTGAGTTGTAATGTTCCTGTGATGTGAAAGACGAATAAAGCGAAGCTTAGAGAGAGTCAAATACTACTTTATCGGTGTTTAGAAAAACGAACACAAGGAATTCAGGGAGACTTTCGTAGGAAAATCAATACCTCTCACAAAACCTGAGGGCTAATGAAAAACGCTTTGAGTTGGTAACTGTTTGGTAAAGTCGGCCACTGAAAATCTTGGAAGACAAGCAAGATAAGATTTAGAGTGGAACGATCACATGCATAATTTTACTGTTAATCTATTTCCTGATGTGCCGGCCCTTCTTGGATTCACTTTTTGTGTGTGCTTGCATTAGGTAAATGCTCGAGTGTGTATTTTTCTTTCCAATATTTCTGTACTTAACTTTGATTCTTAAGTTATGTAACTTAACTAGGTAACTTAATTCACTCGTATGACTGCAAGGCCATGTTTCAATAAGCGATTTATTGTTTGATTGATTAATTAATTTCCCTGCTAGCACAGGCCCCTTTTCTTTTGCTTTCGCTGGGCTGACGAGTACGGGAAAAGAGACCTCTGCCGTGGGTCCAAATTCACTTTGATCAAACCGCCGTCCACAACCTTGGATGGCACTCCCCATGATATGTTTTGCTGATTGTGACCTGAGCCCGCTTTGTTCCGTTTCCGCTGTTCTTGAGTGAGCCCACACAACGTGAAAAATCGCGTGAGGATTCGGTCGCTAAGTAACCACCGCGCATACTCAACACAATGAGTTTCGACCCATGGCAGAGATCTCTTTTATCGTACTCGTCAGCGCAGCGAACACAAACGAAAAGAGATCCCTGCTAGCAGGGAATGATTTGATTTAACAGGCTGGGAATCACTCAAGGACTTTCTCTGGAAAGGGGAAGGCTTTCTAATGAATCTTTTTTATTCAACTTAAGTAGAATACAAATCGTCTTGCGTTTTGGATGTAATTTTTTGCAATATAAACCACAGGCTAAAGTCGTTCGGAAGTGTTACTCTAAATGGTGTGTATACAATGAAAGGATGAGACCGAATCTGTGCACTATTGTGAGATTAGATCACAGGAACGTGTTTCTGGTTCGTTTTCTATCTCTTCACTTGTTGTGAATAAAAGACAAAATATCCTAAGCAGGATATGGATTTTACACTTCATAAAAGAAGGTAGCAAAAATTGAAAATCCAAGTAAGATGTGAAGATAAAATACAACATGGTAAGCTTTTAACAATAAGCAAATAACGATTGACTAGTTTTCCAAAGCTACGCTATTGAACAGTATAAAAACGGTGGCTGGATCAGTGCTTAGTGAATATGTCTCCGAGCTCCTCCGATGGTTTTACTCCGTCTATTGCAAAAAGAAGAAAAGCTTTTTCCCTTAAAATGGTCTTCGTCTTTTCCTCTGTGATTGCACTGGGAAGAAAATACAGCAAGGTCAATCTCTTGTACTTTCGTAAGGAGGGACGCCCATGCCTGATATAATACTTCAGAATTCAGAACAATTCCCCGCTGACCTGGAACAGGAAGAAACAAATAAATAAAGGATTGTAGAGGGTCAAACGTTCATATACCCGGTATAAGTTATTCAATACTTCGGTGTGGTGTTCCAGAAGTGTTTTTGCGAAAGGTTAGCCAAGAAAAACCGGGCTACAACTGATCGCGATTCCCCCAAAGCATGTTGTGTCTCTTTCACGCTAGCTAAATACGGTTATCTCTATCAAATCACAGTAACTTTGGAGACAGACATGTTTATGCCAAAATTACGAAATGAGGACAAAACGAAACTTCGGAAAGGAGTCGCGAGATGCCATATATTCCTTCCTGAATCACTCTCTCATGCATATTGCAGAGTAGGCATAGGATGTCTGCCTTTCCTATTGTCGGAAACAACTGTACACTTTATTTACCGCCAGTAGTTCAGTCAAGTCTGAGTTTGGTGTCGGTGTCGTTGTAAGCCGAAGGTTCGATCGCATCTCTGTTCTTTAGTACTTCAACCGTCTTTAATTTTTCAACCTTCCTTTATACTCCTATTTTAGCCAGACATTAATGAAGATATAGAATACACCACGAAAGTCTTTGATAAAATTCTTGAGACGTATCCAGAAACCATCAAGAGCCATTCACAGAAGCTTCTCACCCAAACACTGATGCCTGGGACACTCAAGGAGGACTAACTTGAGGAGAGTTTTGTGACTCTCTCAAGTGTATATAAGAGTAAGAAAGCTTTTGCCACTCCTACCCTATTCGTTCAAAGAGCAGGTATAAATTATGTACTGTAGCTTTATCCAGCGGATTAAAATAAATGTACAGTGAACTCTCCATCATTGAGAACAACCGTGTAAGGAAGGGGGACAACCTTTGCCTGGCCGCAGCTGAATGGCACCTCTCTATGGTGGACACTAAGAGCTGGTCGCGAAAGAGTCCGCCTTAGAGGGAATTTTCTGGGGGCAAACGAAAAATAATGGCCAAGTTTTCTTCAAAATGGCTGTTAATTTTTACCTCACGGAGACCATTGTTAAGTGTTTTGCGTTACACGTAGCCGAGATCAAAATGTGGGATTCCAACTTGAAAACGTCGGGCAGACATGTTAAAGTTCTTCGCTTGTATCTTAGATAAACTTCGTACTGTTTTGTTTTCAAATTTACTAGAATTACTTTATCTCACTGGTGGTCCAGAAGCATTAATTAATGAATGAAAAATTCACTGAAAATTGGTTATTATAAGTAAATTTATGGTCAAAATGCCAGGGATCATTTCCATGATACTGTTGAGCACAGCTATTTCATTCTGTAACATTCAGGAAACATTTTATTACAATGAATTATATGGCAAAGCTACTATCTGATTAAATAAATAAATAAATAAATTTCAATACCCTGGTTTAGTGGTGTCTGGGATTTGAACTTGCGATCTCCTGCAATCGCGTAGTGGTTCCCAGTTCATGTGACACCTGGTAATTACAGCTATGCGGCTTTTTTGACTCAAAATCTCAATTAAGTGGTTAATAATATCTTATAATGATCCGAAAATCCAACCACCCTGGCCTCAATCTTTATCAGCGTCTACAAGTTTCATGGAGTCATTTTCCGATGAAGTCATCCCCAGTTATAGATAGCTAACCTCAAACTGTCATCTTATTTCTGTAGTGCCTAAGCTTGGTTTCAGTACTGCTGATTTGTTTGAAGACACCAAGTCCTGCAAAATTTGATGCCACATTATGGACCCGTCGACAAAATTTTAATAGTTTTACATTATTTTAATTTATTTTACTCTATTTTGCAGTGGAACCCTACGGAGAAAAGATGGTAATTAGCGATTTGGTTAAGGTTAAGGAGCACTCGCGTTATAATGTACAGCCTTGCGGCTAGCTTTTACTGATGCCACTTAAAGCTATTACCAAGAAGACGCTTTGGGACAGGGCATTTGCTTCTGCGGCCCCAAAACTCTGGAACAAA
>OX421455.1:10666167-10701167 GCA_949126865.1 Montipora capitata | reverse complement strand
TGCGAAGTGAAATCGGACAGCTGGTGTGGAAATACAAGACGGACCTACCGGTAGTCGGAACACCTCTGATCACGCGCGAGCATGCAGTGGAACAAGCCTGAGATAACTAATAAATTTGTAGTTTGTAAATGGAAGCGTATGTACAACCCACCATTTCCCTGCTGATCACAAGAGGACGAATGAGGAAATAGGAGGGCAAAATATCTTTACGTGTCCAACGAGACACCCATTTGGCGCCATTTTTGGACTTAAACGGACAATGGCATCTGCTTTTAGTAACCCTTTCTAGACATAATTTACAAGAACGTATCGTTTTTTTTTTGTCTTCTTTTTTTTTCATTATTATTATGGTTAACAATTTGATTATGACCCCGAGTTTTCTATCGCGTGACAGTTGATGAGGGTGCAGCCCAAATCAGCTATTACGCATAGCAATCGCAGGCGAATAATCTAATTGTCTTAGTATAAATCTAATAATCGTTGAAAACTAAACAAGTAAATTATCTAAATCCTCCCTGCAGACGCTTTGAAAATTCGAAGAAGCGGCCGCCATTTTGTTGGCAACCCGCTATAGCTACTCACTATCTTTCACAGAATAGATAGCGAGTAGCGTAGCCAATAAGAGAACGGGATTCGTGATAGAACGCTAATAGATTTATACTAAAATCGGATAGTCCTTATAGTAGTATCTCCGTTAGATTTCCGTCCGCAGATCGTTCAATACATATTAACGAAAAGTGATATTATGGCCACCCTTTCCTTTAGCAGTTCAATTCCCTAAGCTCTTTAATATACCGGGAAATGCAAGCACCTTAGAAATTCATGTTAAGATTACTTCTGGCAGTTCTTAACCCTTTAAACCCTAGATAAGCATGGATATTCTCTGCCGTTTACTCTTTTTAATTAAGGTAACAAGTATGTTTTTAACCAATCACAGAATAGCCAGATCTAGGTAAGTGGAAATTTTATCTTTTTATGTGCTCAGCACCATTCCAGGATTCCTGCGAGGCTGTGAAAAAACGTTTGTTTTAGGCAAAAAGTGCTAAATTGTAAATTAATTTTTAAATGCCTAGTGCGTCTAAATTAAAAATTTACTATCAGATCTAGAACGTACTTTTGGCAGAATGTTGACCTGATTTGTATCGGTCAACTACAATGTAAGTATCGAGCTGGTTTCACAAAAGCAAGTTTTCATGGACAAGTCGTTTTTCTGATTTTCACTTGCTCGTGTGTGAACAATAGGGACTCAAGTATTCAATGAACGTATTGAAACAGATGGCCAATATTTTTTTTCAAAGAAAAATCTTACTATTTTGTCGGATACACCACAGGTAGAGTCTTGCCTTGGAAATCTTGGTCTTATGCAATGATCTTTGCAAGGGACACTCTCAAACTACCCTAGCGTGTTACTCCCGCGAATCTTCCTCTTCAATCGCTCAATAACGTTTCTCTCAATTCTGCTAACAAATCAGAGAGAAAAGGGTACAAGATGTGTCCCAATAAATGTGTCTCAGTGTCATGAAATGTCTTTTTCCTTTCTTTTCCCCTCTCACGCTTTATCATTTAGTTATCGTCTTAGTGTTATTTTAGTTCGTTAGTATTTACTGTATTGCCAAAAAGTGTTAATTTTATTCCCTGGAGTATAGTATTGCCCCTCTTAGTGTTAAAATAATGAATGCCTTTAGTGTTGTTATGTAGTCACGTCAAAATGTATGTTGTAATTTGAATGAATTAGTGAAGCTATATATGTGCAAAAGACGTGGGCGTTGGCGGCCAGTTGGAAAGAAGAAGAGTTGAAGACGGAAATTTAAGAGGAAAGTCGGTGGTGAAAAGTTGAAGGTGAAGAAGACTGATTTTTCCTGTATCACTGCTTCGAGCCATTAGCAGGGGCCGCGACAAGACATCAAAGACGAAATCTATTTGTTAACGGTGGCACTTATGAGCTGAAATGACAGAACGAGAGTAGGAGGAGGAAGGACTGAAAAAGGATAAGAGCAGTAAAAGATTGAGCTGAAGGAGTACGGTCGAGAAATAACATTCAAAGAACAAGAAGCCGACGGAAGCGTGGTTTTGCCGCAAGAAAAGTTAACATAGAGGAGAGGAACTGGTCTGCGGATTTTAAGTATAGTAAACTATATTAAATGTAAGTTAAGATAGTTATCGTTTAAGCTTAAGCCGGAATCATACGCGTTCATTAGGGATTATAATTACTCATGAATTAATTAATTTTAGGATTAGCTTTTGATTAGTTTTTTTCTTCAGTTTTTTTTTTCCCCTATTGTTTATATGTTAATAAAACTGTTGTTAATTAGGTAGTTCATGGTAGTGTGTTGGGGGATCGAGGGAAGAGGAGGGAAGAGGTTTGGCACTTTTCTTTCTTTTTTTTTTTTTTTTTCCTGTTATTTTTCCAAAGGGAGTACCCTCGGTTATCGTCACACTGAGACTGTAGGTGTTTCCAATGGGGCTGGTAGTTTGTCAGGGGAAGAAGCGTCTTGCCAGCTGTAAAGTCGATATAAGCCGAGAATCTTGTAGGCTGGTTATTCTTAGCCCAACCTAATGAAGGACCGGTGACGTGGATAATATTGGTAGCTTAGGAGGGTTGAGTGGGGTTTCTGAGGGGGGACGGGTGGGGTGACTGGTTTAACTTATCAGAGTGCCAGTCCGATGCTTGGACAAGGAAAGAATTCTCGGTAGTGTAAAGGAAACTAATGTGTGGTGTGACCCATTTTTTGTTCCTTTTCGGAGGCGGGTTCACCGCAAAAAAAAAAAAAGGAATTTCAAGCGCCAAGCGGGCTAAAAGCACTGTGTCGATCAGTCCCCTTTTGACGTCTAAAATCGACGAGCAATGAAAACAGGAAAAGGAAACGAAGGTGTGTTCAAAGGAGTCTTGCTTTCACAGAGAACGCTTGCAGCGCACACCAAGGGATTTACTTAAAGGGTTTGAAAACTGTGCTCATTCTTCGACAACTATAGGAACAAAATCATTTAACAATTATCCTGCGAAATCACGCGGAATATCGCCTGATACTTAGCCGACGAAGCTGTTGAGTACGCACGACGAATATTGAGCGCGCTATGACCATATTTGGACATTGCCACAATGGGTTGAATAAGGCCCCGTCCACTCGTAACCGGAGATTTTTGTATCCGCAAAATTTTTTTATGCGGATACAAAAATATCTGCGTCCACACGTAGCGTATACGAATCGTATACGACCGGCCACACGTATCCGATTCGTATCCGGACATCTCAAAGGAATCTCGAAAATCTCGCGCGGAAAAAGACTGGTTCTGATACTGTGACGCCAGCGTATACAAAAATATACGGATACGAGCGTCCACACGTATCCGGATACACAGCGTATACAGAAATTTCCACTGTGGAGAGCGTATACAGAAATCTCCGGATACACCGAGCATATACGGCGGACACGTGTGGACGCTAGGTGTATCCGCATAAAAAAATTTGCGGATACAAAAATCTCCGGATACGTGTGGACGGGGCCTAAGAATAATTGATATTTGCAACTGTCTTAAATACGTTCAGATTGCTTCTACCTGTTGAAAGGAAAAGGAAACGCAGCCCTACCTTGTCTCAATCCGAAAGATCTGGTTTCAATCAAATAAAACAGTTATAATACTCGACCATTTTGAAAATGAAACCGCTTACAAATCTTTAGTTTCTTTGACATGATTTTCTCCTTTTCTTTTTTTCGTGTAGGTTCTTTGCCACTGACGTGTGTTGTATGAACAGACAGTAGTTCTCCCTTGTTAAAAGATTTTGTTTCTATATTATATCGCTGATTTTGAGAAATGAGAAATTGTTCTATTAAGTCTGTTGTTGAAAGGTTTAAACTTGAGTCAATACAGTCGGTGTTAAGTTTAATCATATTCTTCCACGTCCCTGTTGCTAGAAAACTCCAACTAGATACTGACTCTGTCTTTGCAATAATGTTATCGCCAATTGGTTTTTGATTCACAGAATTGTCGCGATTGCTAAATTGCCTTTATTAATCTCTCTATTTAAAATATGCACCTCCCAGTCCAAGCCGTAGAAGTGAAAAACATAAACACTGAGTATCAGCAATGCAACATGTGTCTCTAAATCAATTGAAGCAGACAGTTGTAATTGAAGAAGGCCGGCCATTGCCCGGTTACCTTAACTATGACAGTCCGGCTCAGCTGAGAAATGCTGCGTTCCATAACTGCTAAGAACTGGAGCCCAGAGAATGTAAAAGTGCCGAGAGTTAAACATGTGACAAGTAAGATTCCAGAATCCCCATGTCTTAAAGAAGTACTCTAGAACGTTTGCAAAAGCTCATTATAATGTAAAGTACGACGTGTGAGCATATGCCGTACTGGGAAGAAAGTACTCTGACATACTCAATAACGTAATGGGGTATTAAAAAGCAGTTTCTCCGTTCGGTTTACAAGATCGTGCAACACGTGTTGCTACAACTTGTGTTGATACAACATATTCTCTGGCACAAAGAACCGTCTGTATTCGCATCACGAGGCAAAAGCTCCAAGTCATCTCGTTGAGACTTCCTTCCTCTTCGAGTTCGCTTTGTTGTGGCTTTTATTATCTTTCTTATTAAGTCTCCTCTAGATTTCTTGGTTTGCAAGTACGGTGGCGTGGTTTTGACAATACCATCTATTCCCTAGAAATTAGAAATCTAGATTAGAATTTTGAGTTATTGTCTGAGAAAGCTTGAGGGCGTAAGCTAAGTTGTAAACCCAGGACGCAAAAAAAAAAAAAAAGGCGACCGAAAGCAAGCAATCCATGCACGCTAAAGAACACTTTTGGAATTAACCTTTTTCGGTAGTATGTTATTACCTTTCTAAAGACTGTGAATTTTGAATGAAAAGACTGTTGAATATTGTATGTCTATATGTAGTTGTTATGGCCAAGTTAGACATAACTTTTCGTGTTTTTTCTGTCTTTCAAAATCCTAAAGGTGGCTGACACTGGTTTCACTCCACGAATATTCAGCACTACCAGAATTAACATATTTTTTTTAGAAAACTGGTATCAAACAAATGCATAACCATTTGTGAACAAGTTATGCCTATTCGCTTCAAGAAATGTGCTACCCTAACAACAATATAACCTTTCAGCAACACCGTTGATTTAAGTTTTAAGTGATCATAACTCAACAACGAGCTCGCTAAAGCCCTCTTTTGTAATTACCGATTAACAATCAGCCTTGAGATTTAACATCTTAAAAAGTATGTTACGGAGTACGAAATTGAAAGAAAAGTTAATAAGAAAGAATTCTTCGAGAGGAAGTGGGTTATTTCCCTAATAATCTAAGTTAAATCGTTCCTGGTGTAATTTTGATTATGTCATTATTATATTACAAGTTAATAGTGTGTTGTATATAGTATTGGCTGTGCTAACACTGTTAATAAGTGTAAGTTTCTGTAGTGTACTGTATTAATGGTACAGTAGTATATTGTACTGTTAGTTCTCTCCTTTTCAATTAGTGTTAAGCATTGTATCGAAAGTAATATTTGTATTTTCTTTTTTTATAGATATTGTCTTGTAAGTACTAATTTTACTTTGTCCTGTGAAATAAAGTCTCGAAAAACAAATTGAAGAAGAGATCCAAAGTCTTAATAAATTCTCGAAAATTTAAAAAGGCTTTCAGGGGTCATGACGGGTCTAGTTCGTGGAAATTCTACTTTCACTACGACCTCATATTTCCTAGCCATTTCCTACGCATACCCCGATTAACTGCGACAGCTGAGTTTTACAAGCGTCAGGGTTTCTCTCTGGATTCAATCGGTTGTTGAAGAAAATGACTCTTTCATCTATTTCTCTGATAAACGTTTGAGCCCAATCTGGAAGAGTTGTCAGCCAGTGCTTACGGTATGCGTCAAGGGGCAATGTGACTCTGTCTTCTTTAGTCTCGTGCTCAGCCTGGTCTGCGTAAGTAAGAAGCAATATGATTTTGTCCTTAGCTCTGTCACCTAAAACTTTTCGCAGTAACTGCAACGCTTTTGCATCTTTAGCAGTCAGCCTTTCGCCATACCTCGCTACAAGGACGATGGCGTCGAATCCGTTAGGGTACTTGCTGAGAATTGTAGGGACCTCCTTTTCAAGTTCGAATTCTCCCTTCAGAACTCCGGGGGTGTCCAATACGTCAATCTTTCGCTCCTCTATTCTGCACCCAAACTGAAATTCTGACGACACTGTAGTGGTTGACCAGAGAGTTGTTTTAAAGATGTGCTTTCCAACGATACTGTTTGCGGTTGAACTTTTTCCGCTTCCTGGTTGTCCGATCAAAACAATACTGAGATCTTTCCCTGGTGGAAGCTTAAAATTGAAAAAGTAAAAAGTATACATTTATGGTTAAGAGAGAACTTAAATAAACAGAAACAAATTAAACGCTGATTGAACAGAAACAATTATGCTTCACGGCAATTCATTTCCAAGCCTTTGATGTAAAAACTAGAAACACTATAATCCTTCCTGTCTTAGATTTTGTCTATAATTCTTCGATATTTTTCTCAGCAGTGTGGATTCTTGTTAGGCGAATTACACCACTACATTCTGGCCGTCCATTGAATTCGATCTTGCATGTTTGTTTTCTGAGTTTTGCTGCAATCGCTGTCCTAAGATTAAACAGACAACAGGGAAATGGCCCACTTTTAAAAATGGCGACCACCTTTACATTCTTTTGTATTTATGTTAATTAGACCTACTGCCATCATTTTGAAACTCTCTCGCGTAGAGAGGCTAGAAAGTCTTATTAGCATTAAAACAAAAGAATATTTTATTTGGCTGCCATTATGAAAGAGGGCTATTGGTGGCACTTGACACAACTAGCTAGGAGCATATAATAATATCTCCGTAAATTATTGAAAGCTAAAGCGAATTTATAATTGTTATCTCAATAAGACTAGAGGCTGCATCCTAAAAAAAATGTTTATGTATTTTGATCTTGCTTTAAAGAAACGATCTTCAAGTTCTAAAAGTAGGCAAAAAAGTGGCAAAAGTAGCTCATGGACCTGATACGGGTTCTATTTTAAAACAAACCTTTGTTTTCGTCACAACGTTTCTCCAGAATTGGACAAACTTTCCCTCCTCATCAAACCCGTCCAAGGCGCTTTCATAAGCCGTAAAGCAGTCGTAAAACTGGCTTTCCTTTCCGTCCACGTTTAAACTCGAGATGGCATCCACGTAGATTCTCATCACTTTACGTACTTCCTCGCCAAATCGCTTCACGTCTTCCTCCAGCTCGCCATCGTTCTGTTCACGGTACTTCTTTACCAAGTAGTCAGCAGTGCGAAGATCGTCAAAGCGGTTTTCTATTTCCTCCAATGTTTTTACCAGAGCCCGATTCGGCTGATATGTTTTCATACATGGTATCAATGTCTCTGTTGGTTGAAGCTCCAACTAGGTGACAAAAATGCAAGAATTCAACAACAGTTTATATCTAGTCACCAGCTTTTTAGTTTAAATGTCATTTTAACATTTCTTGGCTGGTTCTAGTAATTTTTGAACCGATTTAAAGACATCAAAATATCTAAGAAGGCGGAGTTAAGAAAAACGTTTACGAACCATCCACTGACCGATCGAGCGAGCTAGTTAATCTTTTCTTCAACAAACTGCTTCAACTCGCTCATAGCTTAGAGAGGAACCACGCTATAAAGTAGTGGGAAGGGGTTTTTAGCATAAATTTGGATTTTAGTGAAAGGGTGGTCACGCACAGGGATGGTGACGTCACGCAGACCGAATTCCCACGCAGACCTAGTTTATTGGTCGAAAAAAACGACTATTTACAAAACTATGCACAAAAAGGCCAGTGGTCCGAGTTCCTTAGAGTTTTGGACTCTGGTGCCCGGCCGTGAACCCCGTGACTTGTTACTCAGCGGTCGTTCTCCGCTTGGCCTCCGCTTCTGCCTCTTTTTCTCGCTTATGCCATCTCTCACGTTCCTGAGCCCGCCGTCGCTCCAGGGTCTCGCTTTTTCGTTGCTTCTTGGAGCCAGGTCCGCGTCTCGGCGAACTGGGCCAGGGTCTCTGGGTGCTCCGTTCAATAGCCATACGAGTACGAGATGGCGGTGTTGGGATCCACCACCCGCTTATCAAACACTAACTGGTAGCGTTTGATCTGAGTCTCTATGCAAAGCACATGGTCGGCATTCCGCGTGATGAATGCCGTTGAAAGACGGAAAGCTGCTGCGGTTGATCCAATCGATCTCGGAATTTCTGTTTTGATGACGAGGTAGTTGAGCTGCAGTTTGCCGCGGTAATTGAGATACAGGCCCTTGGATTTGCAGCAACGCTTGACTTTTTTGGTCTCGTAGCCATAGTTTTTAGGACCCGCCGACACGAACTCCTAGATGTAATTGTCAGGATCCTCTCGCTCGTCCGTCATTTCGCCCAGAAGGTTTCCGAACTCGATCTCGGTTTGCCCCTGCCACCACTTGTAAATCACCGGTGCGTGGGTTCTTAGCGACTACCTCGACGATGTAGTTGTAAGTCACATCGAGGATGTCGTCGTTGATGACCCGCACGGCGTGAATGTCGATCGACTCGTCACGCAAGAGTTGGTAGAGCCGGGCTGGCGTGGTCACTTGCTCCGCTGGACATTTATTGAGCCGCTTGGCAAACTTGCCCCAAAAGGAGTTCAGCATCAGTTTGGTGACCGCTTTACGACCCGGGTTCTTCTCGACCTTGGCAGGGTCCAGGCGGATACCTTCGCGGGGCAAGTAATCGGCCACTTACCAATCACGGGTCGCTTGACACTCGGGTGATCGGGATCCCGAGCATGACCTGTGGGCCATCCACTGGCATCGGTCTTAATTTTCAACCACGTGTTTACGTAGTCGGCAAAAAGACCTTTCTGACGCCTTCAGAAATCCCAGACCACGCGAATGCGGATGATCTGGTAACCCATTCCCACCGCCTTCATGATCTCCAGGGTGCACCACGTACCGGTCAGCATACGCTTTCTGTGGGAGTGCGGACAAAGCCACATCCGGTCCAGCATGCGTGGTTTGGCCTGTTCGTTGGCCACACAGGTACGGCAAAGAGGAAACATCAGCTTGTTTCCACTGTGTAGAGGCTACACGGGATGGTGCAGCATCGGAGGTTGCAGGATGGTCACTTAAGGACGGTGCCTACTATTGTTATTGCGCATATGTTCTGCTCATCTCCAGATACTCGAGTCTCCTATCGGTGATGCTCACTAATACAGGGATATTTTTGCGCGGTTTAAAACTATCCGGATTAAGTAGATCTTAGTAAGTGGTCTTGGTATCTAAAAAGAAAATTGGGGGTAACCATGCATTTTTGAGAGATAATTTAGCTTCAATTTGAGAAAGAACGCCATACATTGCTTTACAAATATTATTCATGAATTATCTTGGAAAAATGCGAGGTTACACCAATTTTCTTTTTGGATTTCAATGACACTTGTCAAAATCTACATTTCCTGCATAATAATAAACCGGGGCAAAATACCTTTGAATTAGTAGGCACCGTCCTTAAGCCAATCCAAAGTGGAGCGACAGACCGGTCCCGTTCACGTGAGTCTTGATCTCTGGGTGTCTCCCACAGGGTACTCGCAGTACTTGTTCACCCACGGGTAGAGGGAGGTGACGTCCACGTAGAGGATCTCTTCTTCTTTCTCTGGATCGACAACGGCATACAGCACGGCCGTGTTAGTACGATCCCCGAAAGAAGCTTCCCGAGGATGAAGTGGTAGCATGATGGGATGGTTGGCCAGACAGGCACGAATGTATTCACGCTGCGACATGAGCTTTTTCCAGTCGCACTAGTGTTTGGCCCGAGTCACCTCGTGGATTTCACTGAAGGTTAGGTCGCGACGCATCCGGCCCCTGTCTTTCATCTTGCTCTTAAAGCAGCTTGTACACCCGTGATGATAACATCGGTCGAACTCGTAGGCGGTGTTGGTGACAGGATCGAACCTATCCACATCGGTCTTGCTGTTGATGCGAAGCCGTTGTTCGCCACGATTTCCGACGTGGGCCCATGCATTCGGATCCACTCGCGGCAGTTCCTCTTCGCACCAGTGAAGCCATTACAATGCCTCGACACTCTGGCGGGTGCGTGCTTTATGCCAACCCACTGGGGGTCCCACGGCAATGGTGTTGGGTTTGGGTATCTTCTTTTGGAAGTAGCGCATGCAAGCCGAGGCGTTGGTGATGTTGGTGAGAAAGGCATCAAAATCTGCTTCCTTCTCGAATTATTTGAAGAAACAACGGCACCCTTTCTTGAGCAAGCGAACGTTGGATTTGCCCGGCTCTACCAACTCTTGCGTGGCGAGTCGATTGGCATTCACGCCATGCAGGTCATTAATGGCGACATGCTCGATATGGTTAAGAAAGCCAGCAAACTTCAAACGAGTATGTTTTTGTTCGATTTTATCGCTTGTCACGTGCCAATGACCGTGCACACGAATTTCACAATGGCGTCTAGTCGAGTGTACGTGGCTGACGTGTTTCAGGGTATTTTTTTTTCCTGATTAAAACGAATCGCTCTAATTTTAAAGAAAAGAGATGTAACTAGGAAATGCCAGGCGACAACTGTTTGGTTTTTGGTTGTGGGTCGTTTCGCTGAAACAAAAGGGATCGAAATTTGGAAGCTGCCTTTGGCAAAGGACGAAGCCCACAGGAGATGGCGAGAAGAGGGGCTTGGGAAAATAAAAAAGACGAGAGATATGGACGCCGATTTCAGGGAGCAGATAAAGAAGGACAGAGCGTATACCTGCAAAAAGCACTTCGCACCAGAAGATATCGAAATATGTGAGTAGCAGCTTGTTTTTCTTCGTGTTTACATGCTCGAGGCTTGTTCCTATGCCCACGAATTCATCTTGATTTTGCGATGGGTTGATATTTATGCGAGCCTTTTGCCCTTTTCTTATAGTTAAATATGAGAAAATGACAAAGAAGAAAGCGTGATTTGGGGCATTGCCTAAATTAAATATGCCGAAAAAAAGCCACCAATCTACCAAACCAGCACCTCGAACAACACGAACCTCAGTGGTGCAAGAAACGGACCTATCCTGTGTAAACCATGGATACTACAAGTCCTTTCGTAACTTGTGTCAGCGAGTAAAATCGCTAAACACCATGGATGAGTTGACTAAAAAAGTGCTGCCAGATCGACTAATCTTAAAGAAAGTGTAGGAACTCTTTTTTTGCTTCAAAAACTGGAGATCATCATAGATGACAGTCTGGGTTATACTGCGAAAGTTTACTGCTGTTATCTTGTAGAAGACCACCCAATATATCTTGACTATCGCAGGACAATGCGGAACTGATAACTGGTTCGAATTTAGTGAACGAATTAGAGGCCTGTATACTATGTGAAGGAGTAGATGCTGACTAGTAAGATATATTATCATGTAATTCCAGCTAATCATGACCCAATGGATGTTGATGAGCAGTCACAACCGCAATTTCCCCACCAAGGATATTAGGGAGCTAAGGATTGTTTGCTTCTCCGTCAACAGCACAATGTTTGCAGTACATGCAAAGAATTTTTACTGTGTGCAGATAATGCCAAAAAAGAAAAACAAAGGCAATCTTGCAAACCAGCTAGTGTAAAAGCGCCAGTGTCAAAGACAGATCCCCAGAGAATAAAGCTGACTCTACAGAAACAAAGGATAAAATGTGCAGAACTTGAAAGGGAGTTAAGTGCAATGAGAACTGAACTGCAGAAGTCAAGTGTTGAAGTAGATAATGATCTAAGTAATGATTTTGTACAAATACGTGACTCAGCTGATTCAAAAAGAACTCCCTTCATGAACTTGTTTTGGCAAGAGCAGAAGAAGTTATTCAATAAAAGTGCTATAGGCGTTCGTTATCACCCCATGATCATCAGGTTTTGCCTTTCCCTGCTGCAAAATCACCTTCGTAATACGAAGAACTTAGAAACAGTGGGGTGTTAACTCTACCAAGCCAGCGGTGTCTTAGAGACTATCGCAATGCAATTAAACCTAAGAGAGGATTCCAGAAAGAAGTGATTGATGTCTTGAAAGAGAAAACTGCGAGCTATTCTGATGTTCAGCGCTATGTAGTTGTCATGTTTGATGAGATGAAAGTGATGGCTAACCTTGTGTTTGACAAGACAACAGGAGAGCTTACTGGCTTTTAAAATTGCCAGTGCTTGTTGGCTCTCATGAGTTGAATGTTTTGCATACTTCTTGTGCAGATTATGCAATACATATCCACCTAGTATATATTGCAATCCAGATGTCTCTTTATCTGACAACAGTGTCTGAGATGGTGAGTATTCATCAGAAGTGGGTAGGAAAAGTTTGCAATATGTAAGAATGCTATCAGCTACTTTAGTTGCAAGCAATGTTGCAGAATTGAGCGACAATCCTTGAAAATACCTTGTAGCATTCAATGGAATTTGACCATAAAACTTTCCATAAAATTTCTCCTTATCTCCATTTTTCATAAATCCATCATACAGTGTTTTCATCACAGAGAATTCCTCTGTTCCTTGAATTGATCTGGCTCCCCATACTGATATTGAATTTGCTC
This sequence comes from Montipora capitata, assembly GCA_949126865.1. Classification (NCBI taxonomy): domain Eukaryota; kingdom Metazoa; phylum Cnidaria; class Anthozoa; order Scleractinia; family Acroporidae; genus Montipora; species Montipora capitata. The sequence continues at coordinate 10,688,642 of OX421455.1, read as the reverse complement.
AAATCTTTAACTATCAGCAAATACGTGTCAGCTGGTTCTACGAACTATGGCTACGAGACCAAAAAAGTCAAGCATTGCTGCAAATCCAAGGGCCAATCTCTCAATTACCGCGGCAAACTGCAGCTCAACTACCACGTCACAACAGAAGATCCGCGATCCGTTGGATCAGCCGCAACGGCCTCCCGTCTTTCAACCGCATTCATCACGCAGGATGCCGACCATGTGCTTCGCACAGAGAGTTAGATCAAACGCTACCAGTTAGTGTTTGATAAGCGGGTGGTGGATCCCAACACCGCCATCTCGTACCCGTATGGGTATTTAGCGGAGCACCCAGAGACTCTGGCCCAGTTCGCCGAGATGGAGACCTGGCTGCAGGAAGCAACGAAAAAGCGAGACTCTGGAGCGAAGGCGGGCTCAGGAACGTGAGAGATGGCATAAGCGAGTAAAAGAGGCGGATGCGGAGGCCAAGCGGAGAACGACCGCTGAGGAAAACGTCACGAGGTGCACATACGGAGCACCAGAGTCCAAAACTCCAAGCAACTCGGGGACTATTGGCCTTTTTGTACATAGTTTTTAAATAGCCGGTTTTTTCTACCAATAAACCTTCATTCGTATATTTTATCAGGCTTTTTTCGTGTTCTGAGCCGTGTGGGGACTGGATTTGCGTGACGTCATCCTTTTGCTGAAATCCAATTTTATGCTAAAAACCCCTTCCCAATACTTTATACCCCAATTTGGTCTCCTTTCCGGTTTTATGCTCATATATGGCCTCCGCATCTTATTATAAGTTCAAGTTTTCGCAGCAAAACTTTTTCCGGCCTTCTGATTGGTCGAAAACAGCCATGTGGGCCAAATCCGGCATTCTGATTGGCTGCTGTGTAGAACGCCGTGTTTCCTCTCTTAGCTTCCCAATCACGAGTCAAAAATGTCAGTAACCAGCTTAACGAGCCCAAACTAAATCAAAGAAGGAAAAATACCTCGATAGGAATCTCTTTCCTTGCCTTGATTGTGTGTAATCTGAAGTCCTTTAACAATGTTATCAGCTCCTGAAGATTGCAAGTCGATGAAGGCTGATAAGGCATTTCTGTTGTGTAGTAACAAATAGAAATACTGGATGCCCTTTCGCACTCGGATGACATACTATACAGCTGTTGGGACAAATCCTTAGCCACATCTTGAGAAGTCAATTTTCCCTCTACGGTCCCTTCCATGTTAGGTCTAAAATGGAGCGAAAAGGAAAGCGCTGCTTATTGCGTTCATTTGTTGCCATTTTAAATTGAACTGACTCAAATACTTTTATTTATTATTGGACTAGCTCCGTGAGCGGGCATGATGAACCAAATTCCGTGCTGATTAGCTAGCCGAGCGGGCAAGATAGAGCTATACTGCCCGCTCGGGATTTCTCGCGTACTCCCGCAAGATCAAAGATCATTTTTTTGGTGTCACATATATCACATATAATAAATCCCTGTTCGGTCAAGATTGCTGGATATTGGCCTCGATCTTTTTTTTGCGTGTTTATGGACCGAGACGAAGTCGAGGTCCATAAACACGCAAGAAAAGAAGTTTGCCATTATGCAGCCATCAATGGTCAATAACCTATACCTATTATATCTCTCAGATAGTACGCGCGCTGTAATTGGCTAAATTAGCGGGCCGTATTCTACAGTACGGCCCGCTGTACAGCCCGCTAAATTTAAAATTTCGACAAAACATCATCTAGCGAGTTTTTCATGTCATTTCTGTTGCATCAACTTGTACTGAAAACTGTTTGAATCTTGCAAGCAACTATTTCAAACTTAACAGCCAATAAGATTTAGTTTTTGGGATTTTGGCACGGCATTCTTTGTAGCAGTTGAACCTTCCGCTTCACTTTGACTAGTTTCCTTGCCCGCGCGCCAGTTAACCTCAGAGATATAATAAATATCTTACTAACCGAGTTTTCTCGGTCCGTACTGGAAGTTACGGATCCTCGTTTTTTCCCGTTGATTAATGGCCCAAGCGCGAAGCGCGCGGGACATAAATCAACGGGAAAAAACTCGGTCCGTGACTTACAGTACGGACCTCGAACTCGGTTAGTAAGAGGTATAAGTAAATAAATGAGAATGAATATATGAAAATCATAGAAGGAAGCAAGGAAGCAAGCAAGCAAAGCAAGCGCAGCAAAAAAAATTAAAAATAAATGAACTGCATAACTGATCTTTACAGCCACTTATATAAGCATGAGGAACATGGTTTTGGGATATGTGCCCCTTTACTGACAAAGAAATAAGCAAATTTTCGTAAACCATTTTCCATACGTACCTTGTTGAGGTTGGTGGAAAACTGAGTTTGATACTCGCCACCATCTGACCTCCATATGAGATGCGCCTCACATAATGGGTACCCAGTCCATCAACCACATTTCCTGTTTTCAGGATCTCACTAGACCTCGATGAGTGGTTTATCTTCTTGGAGACCTTAAAAGAAAACGCACTGAACAGCTCCTACAAGAGTTTTCACACCGTGATCTTCTAACACGTGTTCAGCAAACGCTCGGGTTTGTTAGTGTTCTTCTAACTTCTAATCCAAGAAATGTTATTCATTCACGAAAAGAAACTCTCAATTAAATGCTATTCGAGCTTTATCAGAATCGATGCAAATCATATCATAAAACATAACATAACATTTAAGTAGAGGAAAGTTTTATCAAATGACGCAACGAGTCATACCGTGATGCATTTCATGAGAATCAATACTTCAGTTTTTCCTTCCCCGGTTTTGATTTCGGTGAAATATTTCCCTGGACCTTCCACAGATATCTTGTTTGCCTTGATCCTCAATGGCAGATCAAAGGGTACACCCAATAACTCTTTGACTTCGTCGTTTTCCGCGACGACTTTGTAGCGGAAGGAAAACGAGTTGACGTTTTTAGTCTTCGTTGGAATATCCGATGGAAAAATATCTTGGCCTTTTCTTGAACAGTTGAAATCAAATGTGCTGCCAATGCTCAAAGTGGGGACAGTGAACGTAGGAATATTCATCTTTGATCCTGGAGGTAAAATTAGATCCTTGTTTAGTTTCCGAACTGATACTGGTTTGTATACTTTATAGTTGACTCTATAGTTTGAAATAGAAGCGATTACAGATTGAAATAGAAGCAATCGCATCGCCAGGCATATAGTCATTGATGGTAGTTACTTTTGCACTCAGAGAGAATGAAATTTTTCTAAGTTTTATAAACGTGTTCCACTCCACAGTGTGGAGGAGCTTCGGATCGAATTCCACATATCGACAAAATTAACACAAATTATCTCGTTTGCGGCTGTGCCTTTCTGTAGACAAAGCATAGTTCAAAAATATGCCGTGGACGGATTAGGTACAGAATAAAAATACTGACAAACTGGTTTTTTTGATTCCTTAAAATGAATCATAAATTACATTCGTCAGGAACTACAGCCATAACACTGCCCTAAGCGGATGTTCTATGAAAAAGAAAGTAAACAAAATTAAAAGCCGATTATCCAAGTTATGTGGTGGGTGAAATTCCTAGAAACAGTCCAAAAAGAGGAAGATTAATAGCCGACTTGTAACGTTTTATGCCTTATTTTAAACGTTAAAGAGAGAGAGAGAGAGAGAGAGAGAGAGAGAGAGAGAGAGAGAGAGAGAGAGAGAGAGAGAGAGAGAGAGAGAGAGAGAGAGAGAGAGAGAGAGAGAGAGAGAGAGAGAGAGAGAGAGAGAGAGAGAGACGAATGCTAGTCTTATTAAAATTTTTTTGATTCCGATCGCTTCTACGTCGAGCAGTTCTACATGATCCAATTTCGAATTTAGAATGGTCTTCTGGTAATCACGAGATACAATCATGTCAAATCATAACAAGAGTCGATTACACTATTATAAGAATGTCACACACTGTCACAATGCGGTATCGTTACATCTCCCTTTCCTTAAAGTCAAGTATTCAAGACATTATGCCACGCTGGTGGTTTCCGGCTACGGGAGGACCTCCGTAATTGTACGGCTGGCTGAGAAGTGACGGCTGCAGGCTGGTCTTGATCAATAATCAATTCTGCGTCCTGGCTTGTGCTGGGAGACTTTGTTGTCTGTGGAAGATGGTGCGAAGCACCTTCTTCGAGTTAGCGGGATGGCGGTATCTCAGCCGTTGTTCTTAGCTGGCGCCTGTTTCGACGGTAGCGGCGGCCGGCAACCTCTGACACCATCTAACGCTTTATACCTTATTTTAAACGTTAAAGAGAGAAAGAGACGAATGCTAGTCTTATAATACTTTTTTAATTCCAATCGCGTCTACGTCGAGCAGTTCTACATGATCCAATTTCGAATGTTTAGAATGGTCTTCTGATAATCACGAGATACAATCATCAATGTCAAATCATTGCAAGAGTCGATTACACTATTATAAGAATGTCACACACTGTCACAATGAGGTATCGTTACACGACTATCAAAACAATTTATGGAAGCTTTGCTTCTCGTTGTACGTCTTTGCAATAAATTGCACTTACACCAGCAATAACGATTCCTTGTTCTCATTTCTCCAGACAGGATTATAAATTCAAAGAATGAATAAGTTGATCTTTTGACCCAGTTTGAATTTACACCAAGCATAACAGTAACAAACTTGTACGACGATCGTCAGTTCTGATCAACGACATTAAAATTTCTGAATTTCCCAGGTTTATTGTTGTTTTGTTTCTTGTTTTTTAACTTGGAGAAAACCTCAAGATTCCATTCAAGTACGCAAAGTTACAAAGAGGAATTTGAAGATTTGTTTCACTCTTGAAAATAGTGGTGACTCGGGGAGTAGTAGACTACGCTAGAGTCCAAAACCCTAAGGAAATACAACCATATTTCTTGGATTATATTATGCAAACTGCCTACAGGTTAAAGCGATGATATTTTCTACCTTTCAAGCCGTAAATTTCGGCGAATTATTGTCAAGAGTGAGAGCCCAGTGAGATGCAGCACCACAAACAATATGAGAAAGACGAAGTGAAAGTAAAGAAGTTTGAGTGTGATCACGAATGCCCTTAGTTTCCCATCAAGAGGACTGTTGGACTACAACACATCCCTATTAGCAAATAGCGTACCTGAAAGCTGCCTCGAGGAAATAATTCAACGAAAATCAACTGAATCGTATCTCATCGAACAGACATTTCGCCTTTAGGTTCAGTCTTTCCGTTACAAGCAACGTTTTGGGAGGGGCAACCCAATAAGACTGGGTAAAAGACAAAATTAATTATTGAACATTTAACAAACAATTGATATTAAATTGGGGGACTTACCATTGGTCAGTTTTCTCCTTGTCGGTGTTTTCTGTCAATGTTGCTAGGTTGTAGCTGTGGAAGGTTGTTGAGCTTTCCTTGCCGCCCCTCCCACAATTTGTCAACTGTAACAGAAGCCCCAGCAAGATTGTGACTCAGAAAATCAATTTTGGGATCATTTTAACAAGTTAAACGTCTCCCTACTGGCCCGACGGCCCGTTTAACTCAAAGGTAAGACGGAGAATACATCCATTGAGGTTTATGATTCCCCAGTTTTATTCAGCAGTCAATAGATTTGCTTGCTACTTGGCCTTTCGTGTCTGATTGTAAGTCAAGTTTGTAACTCCAATTTTCATGGGATCCGTAACGTTACTAGCAAGCCATTTCCTTGACATTTCAGAAGCTAAATGAATCTACACTAAATATTTCGGTTGTTGCAAGTATGTTTCGAATCCAAATTATATTGAATCACCGAATTACTCGCCTCCATCTTTATAGGAAGTGAACGTGATCATGACACCCTTTGACACTTGCTTCGACTTCCTTTATATATTAAATGATCAATAATACAGTATTGAATTAAAAGGATAGTAACTAACGAAATAAAGAATGCAAAACGTTAAAAGAGGCCTATAAAAGATATTATATTATGCATTTTGACTTGCAACAGCTATAGCTATGCAATTCATCTGTTATTGACGAGATCACAAGAATTAAGAATTTATTGACCAGGATAATGATCTGGCCCCAGTTGTTCGAAGAGTGGATAGCGCTATCCACTGGATAAATCACTATCAACTGGATAACTCAATTGCTTTTGCTCGTGTTTATCCGCGGCGCTGGATAGTGATTTATCCGGTGGATAGCGTTATCCACCTTTTGAACAACCGAAGCCTGACCTTATATAACCCGAACTCCTCGCGCTGGAAGATGTAGGTTTACTCAATTCATTACAGTTAAGTTTTAGAAGAACATGATCTGTATTTAATTTAAGGTACCTCGTATAGCAAACGCCATTCAACCAGCCGCTCAATGTGCGCAAAGCTGAACCTTACCAAAATGATCGTGCGTCGCCTCTTCTTACTTTCTGAACCGTGTTAACGCAATCCAGTTACGATTAGCATAACGCAATCTATTGACTGGCGAAGGTTCTTTGGCAATCACTGTCACCCAAACTGCAAATATATACTATCAATAGTTTTTGTCATGTCAACATCGAATGAATAGAAGTTTCCGGCTTTCTTGGAACTACTCTTGCATTTATTTGAGCTTATGAAAATGGACACCGAAAGAGAGCTTGCCCAAGTAAGTTAGGCTTAACAAAAACCCGATAGAGTACTCAGCACTGCAATTTTTTGCGTGAATATGGTTTGATATCAACATCAGAATGAGAAATACTGAAACCGGTTTTCAAAGAAATGGTAACATATACGATAGAATTGAGGAATTTCTATCTTTTTTTTCGGTTTTTGTCTGCAGTTTGTCACATTGTTCTTAGAAATGAGACTAGCCTCCTAATTACATTCGTTGACAATAAGAGAAACATTTTTTTGGAACGAGGAAAATCGCTTATGTAATAATTATTGCATGCCATTATGTTGTAAGACAGGTATATCTCTCCGAAGGAATGCCAAAGCATTCCTTTACATTTGCAGCGTCGTTTACAAATGGTATCTATAAATTACATTTTGTTTTATTCACAATTTGGTTTGTAGATTTCCTGATGAATGTGCCAGCGTGGGCCTTTTCTAATTTGTGCATTGGTCGTTCATATGACGCCAATGATAACAGAGCTGGTGTGGACCTTTTTCAGCCAGATATCCACATCAAAACACATGACGTGAACAAATTCGAGTTCCGTTACAAAATCATAAAATCAAACGAAGATGTCAGAGATTTGCTGAACATATCTGGAGACATTTCTTTGAAGATCAAAGCGAACATTCTCAAAGTAGAAGGAGCAGGGAAGTACATCAGTAACACCAAGAAGGAAGAGGAACATACAGAGGTCTTGGCTGTCATGAAATGCACAACGGTGAGATGTAGCGATTTGTGATTTATGAAGAATAACGAGCTTATAAACGACTTCAGGATATTTTCATTGTACGAATTGTCGTGAATGCTTTTAAGAGCGACTTGCTGTAAAAGTCACCTATACCTAAGCAAGATAGAAAAAAATCGATTTTCTGAAAATTTGTCAGGAAGAAGGTTTTTACTAACTTGTTTCAAAACTGTAACTTTCAGGTTGTTTCGATTTTTATTTTCTTCTCCAGACGGCCTTTAGTATTTTGCCCTTGAAAGAGCCAAACTCGCCCCTAAAATTACACTTTTTGCGAAGGCTAGCCAGCCAAGATATTGTGCGCAGCTGGAAAAACTAACCCATATTATTTAAACACAATGTTTGAGTAATTATTTCATGTTACCAGATCCACATGTAATATGAACCTGAATTTTTAACAATTTTTCAAAATTATACGCCAAGGCGATGTCGCGTCACTTCCAAGTTTAGGTCAAATAGCCCTTTTCACGGTTAGCTATTCTCATTTGCATTACAATGTAATCTAACGTGGATGCGAGGCAATTTCGGGTTAAAACTACAAAATAGCCCGAAATTGCCTCACATGCATGCTAGATTATATTGTAATGAAAATGAGAAAAACTAACCTTGAAAAGGGCTATTCATGGACCAAAAAGTAAATCTGGTACATGGATTTACCTCTCAAAACTATTTTTATCGCAAATCTAGCTTGGGTAAATAAAACGCAAAAACTTGACAGCGTCTTGTAATCAGACACTTGAGCTAATCGCTTGATATTTTGGCCTTTCACGCCTCGATTATCATCTCGAACATCGACCCTGGAGTGTTCGCCTGTGGGTCTTTTCTCCCGTAAAAATAGTTGTTTTCAGCCTCCAGATATCAGTTGTTGTAATTTAAAGACAGTTTCTAGCCGCAAACGAGTATATTTAGCAAAGGCTTGTTTTGAATAATTAATTAAACATTTGGCGGTTGGCGAGCACAGACAAAGCACGCAACAAAATGTCAGTTTATAAATCGTTTCCAAGAAAAATCTTTACAAACTATATTAGAATAAATAGTTGAATAAATACTCGGAGTTATTTCTTACCTCAATTTCGCCTTTCTTGATAAGAAATGATAACATTGCTGCTGACTCTTTGAGCTACTTTGCGTGGCGTGAGTGAAGCACTCAGATCTGTTGCCAGGTTACATGTTAACCAGTTGACACAGGCAACCCAAGCTTATAGTTGATTTGATTCGTTTTGGTCAGTTTCGTTCGGAATTCTGTTAAGCACTATTAAAATAGTTCCTAGCGGCTGATGAATCCCCATGTGACAGTTCAGCCTCTTGAAAGCTGCACATGGGTGAGATATTTATTATTTCTGGATGTAACATTAACACATGGTTCTGTCCTACCAGGAGCACATTGCTATTGCTCATACACATGCTCATTATTAATATTAATTGTAGTAGACCTGGTAATCAGCGTTCTAGAATATTTCGATTGTGGGCAGAAGTTATTGTTCTCAAAAAATAGTTATATGCTTTAATAGTTTCAGTTCCTTTGGTAAATTCTTTTAAATTCCCCCACCCCACGCCACTGTTCGACTGTTAAAGTTCTGCTCTTAAAGTGTACCTAACCCCAAAATATTTTTTTCGCTAAAATAAATCTTTGGACCTGTTCGAAACGCATTGCGGCCATTTTTTCCTTTTTCTAACAAATCCTGCCATTTTATAGGCTTCGAAAGTTGCGGAAATCCAAGCATCTTGTGTTCACGACCGAGTCAGAAGGGGAGTGGGTCTATTCCTGCTTTGACGTCACATACTGATTTACATTGCATTAACTCTTTGTAAAAATGCATGCAAAGTAGATTGTGACGTCAAAGCAGGAATAGACCCACTCCCCTTCTGACTCGGTCGTGAACAAAAGATGGTTGGATTTTCGCAACTTCGAGGCCTATAAAATGGCAGGATTTCTTAGAAAAAGGAAAAAATGGCCGCAATGCGTTTCGAACAGGTGCAAAGATTTATTTTAGCGAGAAAAATATTTTGGGGTTAGGTGCACTTTAAAGTGAGAAATACCTATTAACACACCTACTAAGGTATTTCTGTCTCATTTTACATGATAAATGTAAGACAATTAAGACAACACGCTTTTTTATCGTACATTTGCGAATATACTTCCTTGTCTAAGCTGTCGAGACTTTTGTGACCGACTTGTTTGTCGTACTAAAAGTGAGTAAATTATGATCCCCACCTTACTCTCTGAAAAGTACGTTAAGTGGGGTAAAGGGTGAAAATAATTTATGAGCCTGCGTTGCAGGTGTTAACTGGAAGGGAGATGTAGGGGAGGCGAAAACCAATGTCCCGTCCTGAGCCTCCATCGGCGCAATCCCTCCCACTGCCCGGTTTTACGGGTGCTCCGCAGGCTAGAATTGAGGAGGGCACTGAAGCCCTTTCGCATTAGATGTCATTCTCTCGGCTCAGCCAGGTTCAGATCGCTTTACTTGCGAATTTTTATTTCGCCCTATACTCCACTAGCTAGTGAGATGTTCCCTGGCTACTGATAGATCGAAACGTTATGCATATGGTATACATATATCCTATTTTTTTCTTACTCATTACAATTGCAAGCTAAAACAAGTCCACTTAGAGCATCTATGTATTCTGCCTTGCGTTTGTTATTAGAACCTTCCGTTGCAATATCAAAGTAGTTGCATACAATACGAAGCATAGCAATGCTGAGCTGCTTCAGACTCTTTTCTTTGTACAAGGCGCAAATGTCTAGGTTGTCATATACAATTGGATCCCGCAACTGAACTTCTTGAAGTATGGCGTGTCGTGTGACATCCATTTGCTGCTGCTCTTCTGCCGCCATGATATCTGGCGCTGAAAGTTCACCTTGATAACAACGACATTTCGCCGCCATTCGTCTCTCTTGAACAGCTTCGAGCCATCCATCTTCTTGGCAAATCTCATCTTTCGGGCTACATTAATGGGATCCTGTTTTTGGCCTATTGTCTGGCCAAGATTAAATTTTTCCTCCAAATATTTCTTCTGGGTATCACTGAATCGATTAAACTTTTTGATAGCCTTCAAGGCCTACCCCTCGAGTAAAGTGTTGGCTCTTACTGAGATGTCTTCTGGTTCAAAGGCTGCCGAGACTGCTTCACTCGAGCCTTCGACTAAAAGGGCGTGATATTTCTTTTTAGCCACGTCCAACAGAGTGCATCTCTCAGGCATCATCTTGCACTGACCAAACAATAGGTGCTTTTCCAAACCGGAATGCCTCTGGCACATTTTGACATATCCTTCATTTGGGCAGATAAGGAGTTCACTTGAGAACTTCTCACTCTCTGCTGCTGGCTGCTCATGGTCCACTTGCACTATTTTTTTTACCTTTCTTGTGAAACACTAACAAAGTCTTCATGGGAGAATCTTCCCTCGAAGGAACAATTTTGCAAGTAATTTGGAACTGGAAGAAACAGAACCCTAGTCATTGTAAAGGTTTGACTTTGATTTAATACTGAGAGCATTCATCGCAATATAGTCCACGCAAAATGATTCATTTCATCATATGACAAAAATGCTTTGCTATTTACTCATTTGACTTCCCAATTGACTTTCTAACTCGCGTGTAGCACGTAGAAACCTTTTGTGTGTTCTAATACCTTTTCTCCCTGTTTGTTTTGGCTGTTACATGCCATGTATGATAATTCTTTGTAATAGTCATTTGAGTAGTTTTTAAAAGTCCACAAACAGAAGACAGCCATTGTATAAGCAAGTCATACGACCTTAGTGAACCCCAGGAAACCCCAACTATGTACCCCAAATTTTGAGAAAGGGTTTGAGTTGTGACTGTTTATTTGATATGTGCTAAATACAATCGTTCCTCTTCATATATCTCCACCGTTAATGTGGGTTTTGAATAAGGTGATCATGACGTTACATAAGCAGGCGTTACAAGGGTATTTTGCTCGATAGCCACTTAATTGCAAGACCCTGGGGAAGAAGTTGTGCTAATTACAGCTTACAAACCCCTAAAAACTAATTACATTTCGCTGCATTTTACGACAAACAGCAGCCAACAGTTGCAGTTTCCAGACAAATTATTGCGACAGGAATAATATAATCAGTTGTATAGGCTGCATTGCTTATGTGAAACATGCATGCAATGCGTACCTTCAATTTGGCTTTGGTTGATTAGTTTCCCTTGTTCCACCTGAAACGCCCTCCAGAAAGTAATTCCTTGCTCGCTGTATTGGAAGCTGTTCAGGGAACTTACTCCCGCTAACTTAACGTGAGGGAGAACACACTTTCCTTCAGTGCTTGCGTTAACTAGGGCAACCCGTACGCCATTTAGACCTCCATTAGACAACATAGCGTCTCTGAAGTCTTTAGAATTCTGCACATCGTGACCCTCGTTAATGTGACGTCTGACGTGAGCCTTTATTGAGGCAGCTTTCCTGTCGGAGGCGCGGTGGACTCATGGTTAGTGTGCTCGACTCCGGAGCGAGTGGTCCGGGTTCGGGTCCTGGCCGGGGACATTGTGTTCTGTTCTTCGGCAAGAGACTTAACTCCCACGGTGCCTCTCTTGACCCAGGTGTATAAATGGGTACCGGCCAAATGCTGGGGGTAACCCTGCGATGGACTAGCATCCCATCCAGGGGGGAGTTTAAAATACTCCTAGTCGCTTAATGCTATGGAAACCGGGGATAAGCACCGGCGTGTTGGGTCATTGGCTCGGAAAGCGCTTACTCTTTCCTACCTATTTCCTGTCGCAAGCTCCTTTTCCGCCTTGCGGGTTGCTGAAGTCGACCCGGTGGACTCTGACACCGGTTTTGGACTTCATTGCGTTACATGTTGCCAGCAGCACTAAGTTGTGATAACACCCAGCGTTGTCCTGGTGGAAAAAGGCAGATGTAGTCTCTGGGTGCTCGAATTTAAGGGTGCGCAAAAAGTATGCTCTAAGATGCGTACAACTGCAGATGTATCTTGTAAACAGTTCTCGATGATATGTACGAATGTCTGGCTTTGCAGTCTTCCGTCTACTTTTCGCGCCACAATGCTTAAATGCCACGAGAGCCCCCGTTTTCCGAACCGATCGGACTGAGATTCGCGATACTTCGCGGGTAAAAATTTCATCGCCCAGTCTTGGGTTATGAGAACCGAAGCGTCGTCAAGCAAATTCAAGCAGTCAATTATCGCTTGATCTCGCCGAACACTGCGAGGTTGGCGTGCTTTCCAAGACGTAATAGCCTCCTCTGATTGTTTGAACGTGTATAACTGGCCTTCTAATTCCTCCTCTGGCATACGGGGCTCGTTCAACAAATACCCTTTAATGTTCCGCAGGACGCTTCGGAGATCTTCACACTGTGAGCAACTCCGGTCATGTACATGTTGGCATGGGGTTTGTAGTTGGCTATCGCTGATATCACTCAGTGAATAAGTGCTTCAATGATCAGCAACAACAGTGCTCTCCGAATCATGAACCTGGAAAAGAAATGGTTACGTACTTTTCATAAACTTCACTTTGAATGATGCTATTTCTTCCTTACCTGGAAAAGCTTGCAAAAAGGGGATCACGTTTTTGTATACAAAGAAGGCAGTGAGTTTCAATATTTCAATATTTAGTTAATATTCAACTAAAAGTAGAAAATGTTGATTCATCGCATTTTCTTTCTACTGGATGATTGTAATTGTGACTTGTACACAGCATATGTATCTACTGACGATGTGTAAAAATCGTTTTGTATGACGGAATTGCCTTTCCTTAACGACATTGTTTTACCTTAAAATCCGATTTTAGATACTGTTTACTTTCTTTCAGTGATCTTTCCAAGCATTTTGCAGCTTCTTTTGACAGACCCATCTCCTCCAACCGCTCTATCACAGGGGCGGATCTAGAGGGAGGGTGCAGGGGGTGCGAACCCCCCCCCCCCCCCCCCCAATCCCCTGAGATGATCTGCGGCTTTATAATGCAACTGGTATCCTGCCCAAAAATAACCGACAACAGCCAGCTACGTCATTCCTTTGAGGTGCACCCCCTCCTAAGAAAAATCCTGGATCCGCCCCTGTATCGGGGTGCTCAAGTCATCAAAGCCCTTTGCACCTGTTGCAGCCGTATAGTCAAGTCCTTGAAGGCACTTCCTTGCTGTGGCGGAGAGGATACGTAACATTGTGGCAGCTCCGAAGGGCTTAAACTCGGTCTCCTTGCAATATACCTGATACTGCCGCACCAGTCTGCTCGGTATCATAGTGCGTATGACATTAGGAGTTTCCAGAACTTGACCGGAAGAGAGGCGAAGATGGCGCTGTCCAAGAGGGAGGTCCTGAGTAACACGTGGACTTGTGATGTAGTCTAAAAAATGGTCAAGTTGGGTAAGCTCAATGCGCAACCGGAGGCTCTTCAACATTGAAACCTCGGCACCACGCCCATACTGCAGCGCATGATGCCTCGCCATTTTGAAGCGGTACTCAGTCAAACCAGATATATAATGCTGGATACGCTTGAAGGATATCAGATCTGCCATTATAGACAGTACTTGCTGCCGCGTTTTCCAACAGGATGCGTGCCGGTAAGTTTCAGCCAGGGCGTTGAGGTATTTCTCTTCTTCAGGTGACTCCTCGGCAATTCCAAATTCTTTCTCCACAGTGCCTGAATTTCTAAGTGCTTCCCAAAGATGGTCTGCGTCTCCCGGTGCTATAACTTCAAGTCCGGCCACCACCAGGTTCTTTTCTTTTGCCATGTGACCCTTTTTGGTGCGAACACTTGTCTCAACCCATCTCTTTTTGGATGGCCCTATTGTAGGTGCGTTGCAGCAACGGAGAAATCCGTTGGGTTTTATTCGTCGATGTACTTTGCTATCATTTTCTGAAGGAGTGTTATCAGATAAGTCAGTACTGCTACTGGTTGGTGAATCCGATTCCGGTGAACAATGAGTTCGTATCGGATTTTGTAACAGTATGCTAAAAATTGCTCCAAATTGCAAGAGCGTGATTTTACGTAACCTGTCCATAGTGTTTACGAAATTTCTAGTTTTGTTTAATTTTTTGTCACGAACTTTTGCCTCTTCTTATGGTTTTAATACTTGTTAAACTGCAAAAAATAAACAGCAAGTAAGTCTTACCTCTTTAATATTTCCTTCTTCGGGTTTTTCGCTTAATTCGGAAGCTGCTGGTGCCGTTTGTTGATTTCCGTCCCGGGATTCCTCACACAATCCAGGGTCGGCTGTGACGAAAGCTGCTGATGCTGCCGTTTCTTCAGTTGGCAATTGGTGCTTCCAAAAGTTCCCCATCAAGCTTCCCTTGGCATTGCCTGCATATTTCTGCACATAAAAATACCTCCGATTGAGTTTTTTTAGTTGGTGGGTAGAATCTGTACAACCGTTACACCCCAACCTAATTCCTCCAACAAAAAACCTAGCCGTCTTGTCCGTCGATTTAAGCCCGTGGGAGGATTTTATAACTAAATGAGTGGCTTACTTCGAGAAAGCCCTTTCAAACATACTTTGCATCAAAATTTCAGAAACTTATCACCCTGTGTAAATCTCCTTCCTTAACTGTAAGCCCAGGGAAACATTTCTCAAAGACCCAGATTTGATTTTCCAAGAACGTTATGTTAAAAAGATTCTTTCAAGTTCCCGTTCGGCTGACTCAGCCACAAGCAAACTTAATTTTGTTCGTCAACAGACCTGTCTCTTTGTCGAAACAATTCCTCGCAAGGAGAAGTTTCCCGGGACACTAACTTAGTTTTCTGAGAAACGTGCCCCAGGGGTCTTTAGCGCCCAGTAGGGTTGGCGCTCATATGTGGCTCGTGACAATTATTATTATTTTATTTATTATTTTTTATTATTTATTTATTTACTTATTTATTTTTAATTTATGCGACGCCACAGGAAGTAATACACCAGTGGAGTGGAATAGCTGCCTGGAATGCGAGAGCGTAATACCGCGTTCTCCTCTCACAGCCTTAGTTGGGTGTGAACACCATGAAATCGGAGCAGTACAGTTTGTTTTATTAGATCGCCATCTAATACCGAAAGAGTCACGATGTCTTGGACAAATAGTCAGTTGCAGATGCGAGTTGTCGATATCAAACGCTCCTGTAAGATGAAAATGAAAGACTGAAACTACAAACTGTACCATGACCTGCTGTATCTACAAAATTTTTCCGACCTTAACGCTTGAAAAGTTTAATTATGTAGACGCTTTTGCTTTTAGGTCCTCCTTTCTCCGATCCCCTACTTTGCGGAGTGCACTCAAAATTCTTCCTTTTCCTCTCGTTTTGGGGATCAAACATTTCTGATTATGACAGACAAACTCGTCTTCAGCTACATACTCTGGTATATATTATAGCATTCCGGACAGCTTCATAGCATGAAGTTATGCGTGAAACTAGAACGTGACACTGAATCGTGCGTGCTGCGTGACAATTGGCTGGTACAGCACAGCCAGCATTCACAGCCCCCTATTGCGTGGTGTTGCCCGACGTGGCTCTCGTATTGAAGGTTTAGGGTGCAGATTATAACACAGATTTACAAAGATCAAAATCACTTTGCGTTTGGCTTGATAAATACATGTGATATGTACTCTTTTACCCGCTCGAGCAAGCATGAGCTTCGATTCACAGTCTAAGGCAGAGTCTCCGAATACACGAAAATTTCGAAGGTGACCCTGGATACTCTCTGCACAGCTTCCCACAACCACACACTGAACATTTGCCGGATTGTCTGCACTTGATCTAAACGATCCTCCCACAAGTGTGGCAAAACCACACGAAGCCATTAAATTACAATTTCTAACTTAAATATAAACGCAGGATTCTCCGGTTATATATGTTATGTAGAAGAAAATCCAAATCAGACATTAATTTGAAAGGCCAAAGGATACAATGCTTTTTTGACAAGAAAATATTGTTCGCGCTAAAACAACGTAGCTCAGGGTTAATTCAAAGCACGTGCACGCGCAATTCTGCGAAATTCGGTATCAGGAAGTGCACACCTGTTATCCCGAGACAATAGGTGCGGTTACACGGGGCACTTTTACCGTGGTAAATTGCCTTTTTACCACGGGAAACTGTAGTTAGTAGTGTGACCGACGCTTCCCGAGGTAAATTTCCCGTGTTTAATATCCATGGATACGTCAAAAAGATCAGTGGAAGTGCCCATGACATTTAACGTGGGAAGTTGGAAGGGTGTTTTGATGCCCGAGGTACAAGAGCCAATCGCTATGCTGATGAAGTTGTGATTAAATTTCCCGCCAATGAATTGGGTGAGATTTCGTTTTACCTCGGTAATCTTCGTAACGTGTGACCCCTAGTTAACGCGGTATGCTAAAACTCAAGTGTGAGGCACCGCGGGATAATTTACCATGGCAAATGGCATTTACCATGGTGAGTGTAACCGCACCTATTGACCTCGTTGACATGCGGTAAGCAAAGATGAGTGGGTAAAGAAAGCGGCATAAATGAAATAAAGCTTATATAAAAACCGCAACAAAACAATCAATTACCAAAAAAAAAAAAAAAAACAACTAAAACAAACAACCAAACAAGTGGTAACAATCAGGATAAATAAACAAGGACGCTCTCAGTAGCCACCTTGGGATCCTGTGTCTGTGGTTTTATTTGTAGCCTGGCAACCGCTGACAGTTTTTCGAACAAGCTATGAAGCCACGGCAATGTTGCCCTTCCTTATCAAGATAGCGGAAATTAAGGTAAGAATTAACTCCACGTGTTTAATCAACTATTTATCTTTCTAGTTTTCCAAAACATTTTTCTCGATAACGATTTAGAAACTCACATTTTGTTGCGTGCTTTGTCTGTGCTCGCCAACCGCCAAATGTTTAATTAAGGTTGACCCTATTTCGTGGAATGGTAGAATGACTGAAAGGATTGACGGGATGGCGGAATTGCGGAATAGAGGGAATATTCTAAAATACCGAATATATGGAATTTTCTAAAACACGAAAAATATTGAATATTTTGAAACACGGAATACATGGAATATTCTAAAACACGGAATCTACGGAATATTCTAAAACGAGGGATGAGAGGAAAGTCTTTTAAAAAAGGATATAATAATACACTTTTTGCCCGTGAGTAGTCTGGGTAGGATAACAAACCTCGGATGATAGTTTTACATTTCCTTGCGACAAAAGATATAGAAATGTGTTACAGGGAAGAGTTCACCCCCGTTCATTCAATAAAATGAATAAAACTGACTCACCTCCGGTGTATTCTTGTGCTTTTTGGAGCTTATTTTACCGTTTCGGGAATTCCGTGTTTTCAATGTTCTAAGATTTCGACCGTAGGCAGTTCAGAGGCGGTTTGCGACTCGAAAATCCATCCCAGCTGCGATTTGTTCACGCAAAGCTAAAGCCCCATCATTTGCGAACCTCGGTGAATCTTTCGTCGTCAAAAATCCCCACGCACTTGGCTGGAAATGAGCATTTTCTGCTTCCGATTCCACGATGGCTGATAAATTTAACAGCTGCTGATAACCGAACAGGACACGGAGCTTGAGTCCGAGGTCAAATTAACTCCACCCGATCAGGTACAGTCATTTCATGTACAACACTTACCCCATCCCCACAGCGGCTTCTTGAACAGCTCCATGGTTACGAAACGGTAAAATAAGCTAGGGCAAAAGCACAAGAATACACCAGAGATGAGTCAGTTTTATTCATTTTATTGAATGAACGTTAAATTGGGCGTTTTTTAGGCTTCATAATCGACGGTATTTTATTTCCCATACGCGTTTAAATTCTCAACGGCCGCCTGTAACGCAACACCGCTTGCACTCAAAGGTCATCTTCCCACTGGTATCTTTCTTTTGTTCGCCCGCACATAGGGTATGCAAGCGAAGTGTGGGCCCCTCAGGGGATCGGCAACTTAACTCGTACAGAGCGCCTTCAACGCAGAGCTACAAAATATATCTTAAATATGAACTACTATAATAGTATTCCATATCGTGATCGTCTTAAAGCTTAAAGATCTGGTATTTTATTTCAAATGTCGCACTAACCATTATAATATTCCAATTAACGACTTTGTTGCACCGCGTACTAACGTTAGAACTACTCGCCACTCTGCTGCTTCTGACGTAATAATCCCTCGATGTCGCACTAAACTCTTTCCGGGCTAGCTATTTTAACCGCATAACCAAGCTTTGGAATAATTTGCCGAGCTCTGTACGCGCTTCTTCTTCCTCTAACCAGTTTAAATATTCACTCTTTAAGTACTATAATAATGCACTTAATAATGCTTATAACACTGATGTATTTAACACTTTCAAGTCTATCTGTCGTAAATGCTGCTGATTCTGTCATATTTTATCCTGTAAGCGCTGCTGCTATTAACTGATAATCATCAATAATAATGAAGATATAATATGCGACATACTTTGTAATTATATATAAATATAACATTTTTACATACATATATATATATATATATATATATATATATATATATATATATATATATGCACATAGAGACTTTTTATATTATTGTTGTTTTGTAATTTGATATTTTTCATCTACTTTTAAATCTTCTTTTATTGGGCGCACTTAATTTGGAGCCTCGCTCTGTTGTGTTGTTCCTCAACCCCCTTTCTTTCTTTCTTTCTTTCTTTCTTTCTTTTTTTTTTTTTTTTTACTTAATTATGTTACGTTATCTTTTTCTTAATTATGTTATCTGTATGTTATAAGGGTGAAAGCTAAGTAAAAAAATAATATATTAATTATTACACGCTCTCTAGTGACGCGAACTTGGGCTGCCTATGATGAAATGAATCATATACTGAACTACGGATATGAAACAAATGAGCCCACAAATGACCAGCTCCCAACGTCAGTGGTTTCATAGCTCAGTTGGTTAGAGCGTCGCACCGTTATCTCAAGGTTACTGGTTCAAACCCTGTTGAAGTCCTGAATTTTTCAGGCTTCTCTACGCAATTGCTAAAATTGTGTCCATAACTGCGAGGATCATAGCTTTACTTGATACTTGAATTAGGTTTTGTACTAAAGACCTTCAAAAAGGCACTCAAAAACGCACTAACTTAGTAAATCAGCCTGCAAAAGAAACGACAACATGTCGTACATTATGTTTTCAAGACAATTGAGAGACTTACCATCGTATTTCTTCATTTTTCCTTCTCTGAGTGTGGGAAAGTGCGCCCGCGATGTTTCGGCACAGTTCGAGAGGCACAAAAATGGAAGCGGGGAAATATATCGCCCAGGGGTGAACTCTTCTCTGTAACACATTTTTATATCTTTTCTCGCGAGGAAATGTAAAATTTTGTTATCCTACCCAGACTACTCACGGGCAAAAAGTGTATTATTTATATCCTTTTTTAAAAGACTTTCCTCTCATCCCTGGTTTTAGAATATTCCGTAGATTCCGTGTTTTAGAATATTCCGTGTATTCCGTGTTTCAAAATATTCAATATTTTCCGTGTTTTAGAAAATTCCATGTATTCGGTATTTTAGAATATTCCGTGTATAGGGTACCCCTTAATTAATTATTCAAAACAAGCCTCTGCTAAATATACTCGTTCGCGGCTAAAAACTGTCTTTAAATTACAACAACTGACATCTGGAGACTTAAAACAACTATTTCACCGGACAAAGACCCACAGGCGAACATATGATAATCGCGGCGTGAAAGTTCAAAATGTCAAGCGATTAACTAGAGTGTCTGGTTACAAGACGCTGTCAAATTTTTGCGTTTTATTTACCCAAGCTGGATTTGCGATGTAAAGTAAGATGAAGTGATACTTTTATCCAGAAAAATAGTTTTGAAAGGTAAATCCATGTACCAGATTGACTTTTTGGTCCACGAATTTGACCTAAATTTGGAAGTGACGCGACATCGCCATAGGGTATAATTTTGAATTTTTTTTCAAAATTCAGGTTTGTATTACATGTGGATCTGACAAAATGAAATAAGTACTAAAAGATTATATTTAAATAATTTGGGTTAGTTTTTCCAGCTACGCACAATATTTTGGCTTGCTAGCCTTCGCAAAAAGTGTAATTTTAGGGGCGAGTTTGGCTCTTTCAAGGGCAAAATACAAAAAGCCTTCTGGAGAAGAAAATAAAAATCGAAACAACCTGAAAGTTACAGTTTTGAAACAAGTTAGTAAAAGCCTTCTTCCTGGCAAATTTTCAGAACATCGATTTTTTTCTATCTTGCATAGGTATAGGTGACGTTTACAGCAAGTCCCTCTTAAGTATCGTATAAGGAACTGAAAGTTAACATTAAGTTTATTAATTAACGAAGATATGTGATATAGATAGATATTAGATTAGGTTGTTAATGTTATACTTTTTAGTGTTTACCTCTGGCCTATGAATGAAAGTGAGGCTGGAGTTGACCTTGTTTTCGTAGAAACCTCACTGCTTTTCTTATGTAAATGTTTACTAATTAGCATGGCAACATCATTAACATAAGAAAAGGAGGGAGGTCTGTATCAAAACAAGGTCAACACCAGCCTCACTTTCATTTAAAGGCCAGGTAACTAACCACACAACTGTAAAGAGGTCTATTAAAAATGCTAGAACGAATAACCCTTTAAAATAAAGTTTACAACAACTACTACTACTACTACTACTACTACTACTACTACTACTACTACTACTACTACTACTACTACTACTACTACACTACCACTACCACTACCACTACCACTACCACTACCACTACCACTACCACTACCACTACCACTACCACTACCACTACCACTACCACTACCACTACCACTACCACTACCACTACTACTACTACTACTACTACTACTACTACTACTACTACTACTACTACTACTACTACTACTACTACTACTACTACTACTACTACCACTACCACTACCACTACCACTACCACTACCACTACCACTACCACTACCACTACCACTACCACTACCACTACCACTACCACTACCACTACCACTACCACTACCACTACCACTACCACTACTACTACTACTACTACTACTACTACTACTACTACTACTACTACTACTACTACTACTACTACTACTACTACTACTACTACTACTACTACTACTACTACTACTACTACTACTACTATTACATACTTTGGAACTGTTTGGTTATCACCCTTTCTTTCTAGGTCAATGAAACAATGGATGGATCAGCAACTGCTAAACATGAAATGAAGAGCGCTCCATTCCTAGGTTCCCACTATGTGAGAAGCGTGACTTATGGCGCTGAAATGATTGCAAGCCTCAAGTTCAAGTCATCGTCTTCCACAGAAAGGTGACGCACTAAGAATTGCAATTGTATGTCAGAATCTTTCATCTTGATAATTTTGCGCAACTTGAAAATTTAGCGTTTTTAGTGATGAATCAATCAATCAAAAAGTGAAACAGGGTTCCACTTAAATGTTTTCAAGGGAAGCGTCATCAACCTTTATCTTTCCAACCTTTAGATATTCCTCGCATAAGCTGACTATCAGTGCAAAAAGAATTAGATGAAGTATGAGTAAAAGCTTTCAACGAGTAGCATGCACATCATTACCATGCCGTCCGATCACCAACACCACCATCACCACTGCCGTCACCGCTGATCACCACCGCCACCATCAATCATTTCATCCATTACCGTCTTTGCCACAAAGAATCTACATCTCACATTGTGACCGCAACTATCACCATCATTGATGATATCAGTGTCGTCATTATCATCATTATCAGCTTATCGCGCGATCCCTGTTTTCCGTCACCAACAACTTAACATCGTGTTCACAACCACCATCGTCATCAACATTACAACCACTGCCGTGAACACAAAGTGTACATGACACCATCACAATGAAACCCACAAGAGACCAACCAATAACCAACCCAACAACGCTTTATTTTGTGACATCACAGAACGACCGTAACTGGTAAATTTGATGGAGGCTTGGACATTCCGTTTGTGGTCAAAGCCGGCTTAGAAACTGAATTGAAGAAGCTGTCGTCCAAATGCGAGAGTGCAAGCGAATTATCTATCGAGTACTATACAACAGACCTGCCAGAGAAAAGCCCAACTAACTTGGAGGACTTGGTGAAACTTATTCAGGAGTTTCCGTCAAGATTGAAAAAAATCAATGAAGGAAAGGGAATCCCCATTCAGGCAGGTTTAGTACCGTTATCATCACCTACCATAATCATTATTATTGTTGTCAA
>OX421455.1:10648667-10661167 GCA_949126865.1 Montipora capitata | reverse complement strand
ACCTCTCCGAGGTCATCAGCGGTGGATCCAGAAAGAGGGGGACAAAAAAATTGCGGCGGGAGCGCACATAAGCCACCCTACCCCCAACGAAAATTCAGTTTAGTCGAGATGATGCTTGCAGCATTCTTAGAGCATTTGTGGCCAAAACGTAAGGCAAAATTTGAGACTTTTAAAGAAACATTTTTAAAATACAGGAAAAAGGGGGGACCGCGGCCCCCTTGGCCTCCCCCCGCCCCTAATTTCGCCCCTGGTCACTTCCGATTTCAAGTAAAATACAAAATTTAGCATGAACACATAACAGTATAAAAAGCGAATGAGAATGTCAGGAACGTCAAAATGTGATAACATTAAATTACTTACAAATTGCTAATTTTTTTGAAGTTGAATCCGGGAGGTCGAAATGTCGTTCTCTTTTATCGCTAATTTTTATTACAAAGTCAAATAGTGGTTGCATAAATTCATTCATTCATTCCCTCCCTCCTCCCTCTCCCTCTTCCTTCCCCACTCCAGCCTTCCTTCCTTCTTTCGCACCTTCCCATGATATTGTTGAACATCTATGTTTATCATTTATCGGGTCAGACAGTTCTTTATCTGTTATTTGTTTTCTCTTTCTCTCTCTAGCTCCCCAGTGGAAAAGACCTAACTGTCGCTCTTCTTGGAAAGACTGGTAGTGGAAAAAGTGCCACAGCGAACAGAATTGTTGGGTACGACCACTTTCAATCATCCTCAGGCGCTTCGTCTTTCAGTAAAGTTTGTGCCGAAGGCAGGAGAACAGAAGAGCGAAAAGTCCACGTCATAGACACCCCTGGTGTGTTAGATACTTCCTCAGTGAAAATGCTGAAAAGCAAGGCACTCCGCATCCATCAAAGACAAACCCAAAGAGAAATTTTGAATGAAGTGCACAAAATTTTTCAAATGGCACCAAAAGGTTTTGATGCAATAATCTTAGTGGTGAAATATGGCGATAGATTCACAGGAGAGGATCAACAAGCGTTGGATCTCCTTCAAGCCTTTCTGGGCAAAGAATCCACGAAGAGGATGATTCTCATTCTCACCAAGGGAGACCAAGCCCTGTTTCATGCAGAAAATGAAAGTACAACCCAGGAAGAACACATCAAGAAATGGATTTCAGAACTGCCGGAATGGATGCAAGCATTCATCAAAGAGATAAATCACAGATGGGTGTTGTTTAACAACCACATAAAGGAAGCCGAGAATCCAGAGGCCTGTAAAAAGCAACTATCTGAGCTTCTTGAGGTAAACCTGAATTTATATCTTAAAATAGACCATTTCGAACTTACGCAGGGAGCTGGGAAGAGTTTCAAATTTAAACCAATCGATAAATTGACACCATCACTTGAAAGATCACGTTGAGATGGGACATTTGACCAATTTTGATGTTTTTGGGTGGAACAGAGACCAAGTAATGGACGTTCAAATATAGTTCAAAATTGATACAAACGTCTCTAATTTTGAAGCTGCGTCACGTAAACCATATTAACTCTTAAAAATAGTTTCAGTTTTGTGACAACTGTAAAATCCCATCATGCACCTTCTATTTGGAAATAACTGGGGTGAAAATCACTTTCTTGACCCCTTTTTACGAATATCGCAGAAACCGTAAAATATTTTAAGAGTTGATATGGTTTGGGGGGACGCTGTCAAGAAATTAGAGACACTTGTATGGGTTTTGAACTATGTCTCACGGTCTACAATTTGACCTCTTTTCAACCTGAAAACATCAAACTTGGTCAAATGTCCCATCTCAACGTGATCATTTATGTAATGGTGTCAATTTATCGATTGGTTAAAATTTGAAACTCGCTCCAGTTCCCTATGCAACTTTGAAATGGCCTATTATTTGCTTAAATTTGTGTTGTGACGCACAGACACTCGGGAATAAAATTATCTGGACGAGAGTTGAACCTTTGACGTTCCGAATTGTCCCTTTTTAAATTTAAAATCGTCGCTCAATACAAACGTCAAGGACACATTAATACAGGATTACGGTCTCGACCTAAAGTAAAATATGCACAATAACTGGCGAGAAGGGGCCTGGAATTTCAAAATTAAACAATAGACAGAGTTGTGAACAGGTCGTTTTCTTGTTGGAAATCAGATGTAAAATGCACATTTCTTTTATTCAGCGGTCATGGACACTTTTCAAAATAGCGCCCGACAAATTAATCTTTTGTTTCTATGCTAATTTGTCTTACTAGCCGCGTTAGCATGCGCAATCAAAATCGTCCGCCGTTATGAAAAAAGTCCATGGCGAACTTGAAACTGGACTATTATTCCGCTATTAACTAATATATAGATTTAGCCAAGCCTAAAAGCGGAGCTCCCTGGTTATTTATTTTTACTGCCTGTAGGGTTAGTAAAAATAAAAGGTTTCGAGTTGTCCGCGTTTTGATGTTTCCGGTTGCTGCTTTAATAATGAAATCAGTTTCTTTGCTTTCTTCTATAAAAAAATTCATTGCCTAACTAGTGAATTCCACGGTAAATTTTACGCTAAAACTGATATCGCGTGAATCACGAAGCTATGAGTACGATATCGGTTTTTCGAGTGAAATTTACTTTGGAATTCACCAGTTTGGCAATTAATTTTCCTTGAACTGCATGAGTTTTAAAAGAAAACATGCACACCCTCAGCGGGCGAATGCAAAAGAAAAAATGCCATTTCAGAGTCAACTGTCAATAGCCAGCGAATAGGAATCACGCTAAAATTAGAAGCCACAAAAAACTTTTTTAAGTTCAAGGTTAAAAAATAGTTTTACTGATGTACTTTATTCCACTTTATCTCTGAAAACGAGATCAATCACATTTTGAGCACTTGTTCGCTCGCATTTTAGAGCAAAACAAACAAACAAATCAACATTTTCTTTATGTCCAAAAGAGTACAGATAATTATTATTTAATTCCAGTAGACAATAAAAATTCGATTTTCATTCCTGAACAAAGGCAGAACAGATTAAACCACCTTTTAAAAAAACGCATCCACTTTAAATAACGCATCCGTAATAATAACAAACGGTTTTAATTTGTCGTTATCGCTCTCACTCGCTCTCATTTGGTTTCTGGTCTAGACATAGGTCCTCCAGGCATCATGTAACCTTATCAGAGATTCTAAAGATATGCCAAAAATTGCAATACAGAGAAAAAAGCAGCTCTAATCAAATTAAAAATAAACACTCAGCTTTAAGTTTATATCCCTCCGATGCTTGACTTGAATAACTGCGTAGCCACCAGTGTGGACAACAGATATCATGATATGTCAAACTGGATTGAAAACAGCGAAAAAAGCAGAAAGAAAACATTTTCCAAACCGTTTTCCACCTGAACACGAAAAGCGTTGACTGTGTTAAAACTATAGTTGATGTAGTATGGCCGAGTAGCCGCGTCGAGCCACAGAAAGGGCGCGAAAAATGAAGCCCCGCTTATGTTTGGATGCAAAAATTTGGTTTCATCAACGGAGTTGATAATGTAAATTGACCAATACATTATCTAATACATTATCAACTCCGTTGATAAAACCAAATTTTTGTTTACTACTTCCCCATCGACACAACACCACAGTTTCTTTAGAAACTACCCCCTTCATTCATATGTTTAGGTGAGTTTTCATCGCTTGAGCCTGCAATTAAATCGAAACCAGTACCTGGTCAGCGGTCAACGTAAAAAAATCAGCTGACCTCGGTGAGCTCTAACCCTGTGCCCGTGATATGGTCACGTGATACTGGTCAGCGAATACCTTGTTTTGACAGGTGCCAATTGATCAAAACACGGATGTCCAATATCAAAGATGTATGCTGTAAACTAGCACGATACTGGTCACATTGGCATACATGGACGGGTGGACGTACGTACGGACGCTCGATGAGGTCATGGCTATAAAACCAAGATTTCTCGCATCGCTGGGTTACCATATTTTCTTAACAATGGTGCGTCGCGCGCGAGCGTGTTCGGCGCGAGCGGAGCTCCGCTATGAACGGGAGTAAAACAGAAGTCCAACATGGCACTGAACCCTAAGCACGTGCATTTCAAGTCGGATATTTTCAGACTTCGTAGATCAGACATTTCTAGAGTCGCTCTTTTCCCGACCGCTGATCAAGGGATCTGGGTATGAGACTGACTCCATTGATTCATATTCAGTTGGGCCTGCTGTCAGACATGAAAACTGTATTGAAAACAAGCAAAAAGAATGTGCTTAGTTGCCAAGGACTACCTTACGCTTGCGTTGTTTTCCATTTGCCAAATTTTGCACGGCTGTGTTTCCCCTTGCGTTTGCGTTACCAGTTGGAAAACCGGTTAGGCTTTCCTTAATGATTTCTATCTTTCTGCAAAATTAAAAATAAATGATAGTGGATAATCTTTTTCTTTATTCAAATATTTAGGTGATCGATAAAATGAACGAGGGGAGCGGTCCATTAATCCACCCTTTATGTAAAGCCTCCAATAAAGACCTTGAAAAACATATCAAGAAAGCATTAGACGACAGTGGATTTGAGTCCGACGGTTGTTTCCCAGAATCCGCCACGGTTGTTGTCAAGAACGGCTTTCGGAAGACTATGGATTCCCTGCGAAGTGGCGAGTACATTCAGGTCATTGACAATGGAGAGATTTGCTTCGAGCCAGTCATCACGTTTATTCACCGCCAACCGGAAGTGCTGCAAGAATTTCTCAGCATCACAACAGCCACCAACAAGAATCTGAAGATCACCGAAGACCATCTTCTTTTCGTGAGAAGAAAAGGACGAGCAATAGCCATTCCCGCCAGAGATATCGAAACAGGAGACACACTCTACGTCCGAGGGAACAACATCCTAACCACTGATACAGTCCAAGCCATCATCAGCGTCTATGAAAAAGGCGTTTACGCCCCGGTGACTCTCAGCGGCACTATCCTGGTCAACGATGTGCACGCCTCGTGTTACTTTGATGTGCTCTCTCATGAGTGGTCCCACAGAGCTATGGGTGCAGTTCGTGCCATTTATCACGTGTCTCCCTGGATGGTTGAGTGGATCAGTGGCGTTGGAGAACAGAATGGATTCCCAGGCTGGTGCAGAGTAGCTCACAAAGTGCTCACCTG
The DNA here is from genome assembly GCA_949126865.1 of Montipora capitata. Lineage (NCBI taxonomy): Eukaryota > Metazoa > Cnidaria > Anthozoa > Scleractinia > Acroporidae > Montipora > Montipora capitata. The sequence goes on along the minus strand of OX421455.1, from coordinate 10,656,078 downwards.
GCTTGAGTGAGCTCTATGACATTTTCAATTGACGGTACTGAGTATTAGTTTGTTCATGGTTTATAGTCTAGGTCGGTAGACCGGTCAAATCTATTTTCAATTCGTAAGATTTATAGTTTTGTTTTAAATTTAAGATTTGTGTTACTTTCAATTGCTGGTTATGGCAAGTTTATCAGTATTACTGCGCCTTTCAATAACAAATGAAGTTCGATCTACGGTTACGTGTTCCTGTGGCGTCTGTTACTTCGGCGGACCTCTCAGAAAACAAAATCAAATTGTCAGTTGTAAAACTGTGATTGGCGGTGTTTTTTATTTCTATTTTATTTTATTTTTTTTGTTTAGAATATTTGGTCATCAAAGGCGAACAACCTATATCTTACTTCAGACTTAGCAATGATCACCTATTAGCTTGCCTAACACAGCCTTAAGAAAGTCATTTTGATCACCCTCTTTAAATTACTTCTACCTTTGCGTTTTTGGAGGGATATTGTAATGAGGGAAACATAGTACTTATAGGCAAATAGATATTATTACTTATAGTGATTTAATTTTTGTCTCTAGAAAGGAGCTTAAATCTGTGCAACAAATGCTTATAGTCGATCGTCGTACCTTATCTAACTTTATTTCAGCACTCCGTATCATTAAATTACTTTGCTGCAGAATGCCAAAGAAATGATACCTAAGAGAAAAGAAAAATAGAACAAACGTTAGCTTGCAAACTAAGTTTGATCTCGAACCACTGAATTCTTTCGCGGGTACGCAGAGTATTCTTCTTCTAGCAAAAGCAGGTTTACACACACGACGCAAGCTACTTGATACAAAACCAGCCTTCTCTACGGCAAATTTTCAAAGAGCTACCACTCATACCTTTTAAAAGGGAAAATTTCTAAAAGACACGTACGCGCGAAGCTTTAAAGAAGTCAAAGACCGAAAATACGGTACAAAGCTTGTCGTTATTGACCGAAACACCCACTCTAGTTCCCGATTCTTTCCATACTGAATCGTTACCCTATATTACTAGTTTCGTTTCGTCCTTGAGTGCATGCCAGTTCGATCGGATCGGATGTAAAATCAAATCTTACCTTAAAATCTGTGTTTCAAATCATTATTCCCTAACATTGAAATCCACGTCTTAGTGAATGAATAGATGTGTTTTATATGGCGTGAAAGATTTGACAGGTGTTACCAAACAGAAACACACTCCGTGTGACATACAAACTACAAAGGGAATCACTACCGATGGGTGACACTGATCTTTATCCTGCACGCATCTATCATGTAATACAGAGCGCAGTATTTTTCGATAACCTTAGAAATCAGTAAATTTTATGTTGATTCTAAAAGCTATGCCGTAGTTGAAACCAGATGTAGACCTGGATAAAAGAAAATAGACCATTAAAGTTCAAATTAAAATATTCGTCTTCCAGTCTAGTGCGAAGGGGACGTCATTGTCATGATTTGTATGGGTTTGTAAGTTTTTAAGGGTACATTTAATGAACATTCCTCACCAAATAACTCCACCTTTACAATCATTTGCATAAAACTTAGTTTTATAGCCTCTTTAAATCTGTAATTATTGTTCGCCTCGTACGGAGGCTTTAGTCAGGGAAAGCATTTGTTGAATCTTTAGCTTACTATGAAGCATCATTTCAAGACAAAGTTAAAAGTTCTTTGGTCAGTATAAGGGGCGAAATGCTCCAGTGAGTTTTGGTTTATTCGTAAAAAGCATACACGATTGAAAGCAAATGAAAAAAGAAACCCAGTATGCATAGTGTTAGATACTGAATTCAAGGGTGACCTAATCTCGAACTGAACAACAAGTCAATATATTCAGCCATCCATGTCTTCTTCTTTATCTTCCTTCGTCTTCATGTGCAATTTCCTGATTTCATTGCCAATATGCATTCAAGTGCTTGAAATCGGGAATTTTGGGTGATATTCCTGACATGATCATGAGGTTGTAAGTTGATCAAATTGTGAAACATAATTGTTGCAGTGTTGTTCCATGTCTTTTTTTCGGCAGGTACCTGCTGGCGACAACTGGTGATACTTAAAATTTGGGATTTCTATGAGTAATAGGAACGCAACAGTTAGTGTTGAATATGAGCCCATTGATTGGGACTGGGTCTCGCGGGATCTGGCGGCATTAATCCTTTCCTTTCAGATTATAAAAGTCAGCGAACTTAGCATACACGATGAGTAGTAGTTCGCGGGATGAAATATTACAATTTAAGATTATGCGTCCGTAAGTTGCTTTTCTCTGAGAGCAGTCGTATCTTTCATTCGATAACGCTGTCAATGCGTTATTCAGGGGAGTTAAAGGGAGAATAAAAATATAATCTGAAATTCTATATGCATTTTACTATCGTCTGTTCAATCACGAGTGATCTGAATTATTATTTGTGCAATATTTGTACCATCATATATGCAACAGTTGCTGAAAATCACTCCATGATCAGGCTTGCGTGAGGTCTTTACAAGATACTGTAAGATTCCAATTTAGTACAAGGCGTCGAAACCTGAACTTATTGGACATTTAAAATTTCGAAACGGTTTCATTTACCTACTTTCGTAGTCGTCTTTTAGCCTGTTTAAGTACAGAGTATTGTAGGAACATGCCTGACAATATTCTTGTTCCGCGCTATGCGAATGTTCTGTTGTAGACTGATGATGTAATGTTCAGTAAGTAAGCTCTGAACTCTGGGAACGAAGGACACGTGCGGAAAAAGAATAACTGAAACGCCAAGGACCTGTGACACTTGAAATGTTCCTGTGATGTAAAAGACAAATAAAGCGACGTTAAGAGAAGAGTCAAATACTACTTTATCGGTTTTTAGAAAAACGAACACAAGGAATTCAGGGAGATTTTCGTAGGAAAATCAATACCACTCACAAAACCTGAAGGCTAATGAAAAACGCTTTGAGTTGGTAATTGTTTGGTAGAGTCGGCCAGTGAGAATCTGGGAAGACAAGCAAGAGAAGTTTTAGAGTGGAACGATCACATGCATAATTTTACTGTCAATCCATCTCCTGATGTCCCTGCCCTTCTTTGACTCGTTTTTTGTGTGTGCTTGCATTAGATAAATGCTCGAGTAGGTTTTTTCCCCCCTCAATATTTCTGTACTTAATTTTGATTCTTAAGTTATGTAACTTATCTAGGTAACTTAACTCACTGGTATGACTGCAAGGCCATGTTTCAATAAGCGATTTATTGTTTGATTGATTAATTAATTTCCCTGCTAGCACAGATCCCTTTTCCGTTTTGCTTTCGCTGGACTGACGAGTACGGGAAAAGAGACCTCTGCCGTGGGTCCAAATTCACTTTGATCAAACCGCCGTCCACAACCTTGGATGGCACTCCCCATGATATGTTTGCTGATTTTGACATGAGCCCTCTTTGTTCTGTTTCCGCTGTTCTTGAGTGAGCCCACGCAACGTGAAAAATCGCGTGAGGATTCGGTCGCTAAGTAACCACCGCGCATACTCAACACAATGAGTTTCGACCCATGGCAGAGATCTCTTTTATCGTACTCGTCAGCGCAGCGAACACAAACGAAAAGAGATCCCTGCTAGCAGGGAATGATTTGATTTAACAGGCTGGGAATCACTCAAGGACTTTCTCTGGAAAGGGGAAGGCTTTCTAATGAATCTTTTTTATTCAACTTAAGTAGAATACAAATCGTCTTGCGTTTTGGATGTAATTTTTTGCAATATAAACCACAGGCTAAAGTCGTTCGGAAGTGTTACTCTAAATGGTGTGTATACAATGAAAGGATGAGACCGAATCTGTGCACTATTGTGAGATTAGATCACAGGAACGTGTTTCTGGTTCGTTTTCTATCTCTTCACTTGTTGTGAATAAAAGACAAAATATCCTAAGCAGGATATGGATTTTACACTTCATAAAAGAAGGTAGCAAAAATTGAAAATCCAAGTTTAAGATGTGAAGATAGAATACAACATGGTAAGCTTTTAACAATAAGCAAATAACGATTGACTAGTTTTCGAAAGCTACGCTATTGAACAGTATAAAAACGGTGGCTGGATCAGTGCTTAGTGAATATGTCTCCGAGCTCCTCCGATGGTTTTACTCCGTCTATTGCAAAAAGAAGAAAAGCTTTTTCCCTTAAAATGGTCTTCGTCTTTTCCTCTGTGATTGCACTGGGAAGAAAATACAGCAAGGTCAATCTCTTGTACTTTCGTAAGGAGGGACGCCCATGCCTGATATAATACTTCAGAATTCAGAACAATTCCCCGCTGACCTGGAACAGGAAGAAACAAATAAATAAAGGATTGTACAGGGTCAAACGTTCATATACCCGGTATAAGTTATTCAATACTTCGGTGTGGTGTTCTAGAAGTATTTTTGCGAAAGGTTAGCCAAGAAAAACCGGGCTACAACTGATCGCGATTCCCCCAAAGCATGTTGTGTCTCTTTCACGCTAGCTAAATACGGTTATCTCTATCAAATCACAGTAACTTTGGAGACAGACATGTTTATGCCAAAATTACGAAATGAGGACAAAACGAAACTTCGGAAAGGAGTCGCGAGATGCCATATATTCCTTCCTGAATCACTCTCTCATGCATATTGCAGAGTAGGCATAGCATGTCTGCCTTTTAGTTTCCTATTGTCGGAAACAACTGTACACTTTATTTACCGCCAGTAGTTCAGTCAAGTCTGAGTTTGGTGTCGTTGTAAGCCGAAGGTTCGAAGGTTCGATCGCATCTCTGTTCTTTAGTACTTCAACCGTCTTTAATTTTTCAACTTTCCTTTATACTCCTATTTTAGCCAGACATTTATGAAGATATAGAATACACCACAAAAATCTTTGATAAAATTATTGAGACGTATCCAGAAACCATCAACTGCCAGTCATTGAAGCTTCTCACCAAAACACTGATGCCTGGGACACACTCAAGGAGGACTAACTTGAGGAGAGTTTTGTGACTCTCTCAAGTGTATATAAGAGTAAGAAAGCTTTTGCCACTCCTACCCTATTCGTTCAAAGAGCAGGTATAAATTATGTACTGTAGCTTTATCCAGCGGATTAAAATAAATGTACAGTGAACTCTCCATCATTGAGAACAACCCTGTAAGGAAGGGGGACAACCTTTGCCTGGCCGCAGCTGAATGGCACCTCTCTATGGTGGACATTAAGAGCTGGTCGCGAAAGTGTCCGCCTTAGAGGGAATTTTCTGGGGGCAAACGAAAAATAATGGCCAAGTTTTCTTCAAAATCGAGACCATTGTTAAGTGTTTTGCGTTACACGTAGCCGAGATGAAAATGTGGGATTCCAACTTGAAAACGTCGGGCAGACATTTTCAAGTTCTTCGCTTGTATCTTAGATAAACTTCGTAATGTTTTGTTTTTCAAATTTACTAGAATTACTTTATCTCACTGGTGGTCCAGAAGCATTAATTAATGAATGAAACATTCACTGAAAATTGGTTATTATAAGTAAATTTATCAGGGGCACCCAACGTCACTTCTCGGAAAATATCTGTTCGGAAGGCGATTTGAGATCTAGAATTTTCGGATCATTTGTTGTAAAATTTCTTGCTTGCCTGCCTGTCCAAGGATTTTCGAACATCTTAAGATTGGTATAATTGCCCATTTTAAACGGATTTTTACCCTAAAAAGGTCACCTAGAATTTTCGGGAGCCTATTTTCAGGCTGAAATTTTCGAAAAGATAAGCTTTGATCCCTATAATTTTCGGATCACTATACTTTCAGCTAGGAAATCCGAACAGATGAAACATTTTTAGGGGATAAAAATATGCCTATATCTTCCGTTTAAATACGAAAATATGTTTAACAAAGCGATGTTTTGTGGTTTAGAACTATATTCTCATTGGGTGCCCCTGATTTATGGTCAAAATGCCAGGGATCATTTCCATGACACTGTTGAGCACAGCTATTTCATTCTGTAACATTCAGTAAACATTTTATTACACTGAATTATATGGCAAAGCTACTATCTGATTAAATAAATAAATAAATAAATTTCAATACCCTGGTTTAGTGGTGTCTGGGATTTGAACTTGCGATCTCCTGCAATCGCGTAGCCGGTTCCCAGTTCATGTGACTACCTGGTAATTACAGCTATGCGGCTTTTTTGACTCAAAATCTCAATTAAGTGGTTAATAATATCTTATAATGATCCGAAAATCCAACCACCCTGGCCTCAGTCTTTATCAGCGTCTACAAGTTTCATGGAGTCGTTTTCCGATGAAGTCATCCCCAGTTATAGATAGTTAACCTCAAACTGTCATCTTCTTTCTGAGTGCCTAAGCTTGGTTTCAGTACTGCTGATTTGTTTGAAGACACCAAGTCCTGCAAAATTTGATGCCACATTATGGACCCGTCGAAAAAATTTTAATATTTTTACATTATTTTAATTTATTTTACTCTATTTTGCAGTGGAACCCCACGGAGAAAAGATGGTAATTAGCGATTTGGTTAAGGTTAAGGAGCACTCGCGTTATAATGTACAGCCTTGCGTCTAGCTTCAGTCTACTGATGCCACTTAAAGCTATTACCAAGAAGACGCTTGGGGACAGGGCATTTGCTTCTGCGGCCCCAAAACTCTGGAACAAATTGCCTTGTGCCATTAGGGGAGTGGGTAATTTTAATCGTTTTAAAACTTTAGTTAAGTCTTACCTCAATTCAAAAATTGTTGTCTTTTTGTTGCCCAGTAAACATAGCGCATGCCACGCAGCACATGCGTAGCTGTTCGATGGGTCAAAGAGGAAAGCCATAAAACAAGGATTTAGTTAAAACTGGGTTTACATTAAATGAGTTTTTGCTTCATTCGGCTGACTATTATTTTGGTTGTAATACTGAAAGATATACTGGGTACACGATTCTTATGACGGTGCGTGCTCATCAAGTCACAGTTCCACTGTATGTTATTTTTGGTGTTACAAAGTCAAAAAATGACTTGTGTACCGTGATGGTTTCAGGATGATTGATTCCGCTCAAGCTTACAATGAATTGAAGTAGGTATTGCCCTGGAGGAAAGTGGTGTACCAAGAGAAAACATTTTCGCTGTTTCTAAAGTTCATCCTCGATTTTTGCGACTTGAACAGAAGTATAATCAATAACCAAAAAGGTTTGTAATGCTATGTAAGAAGGGGAGAGGGGAGGGGGAGTGAATTAACAGGAAGCGTGAGCGATTGGAGACCCCATTCAGTACTATTCTGTTGGTTATACACAGAATGGAATTTCGGTAAGTAGAAAGGGATGGAGAAGTTCAGGAAGTTAGTCGGAGCTATTTTATGAGCTTTAAATCCTATTAAGGCTAGGCTGTATTTTTGTTACAAAACAGCTGGTGTGTTTACTCTAACAATACGACCTTCGTCTCATACATTTTTCAGTTTCTTCCTGCCTGAAGCCATCTCTTGAATT
>OX421455.1:10638667-10643667 GCA_949126865.1 Montipora capitata | reverse complement strand
ATTTCTCACATACGCAGCTGCAGAGATAGCTTCGGCCCAAAAAATGTTCGATAATCCTGCATGCGCAATCATTGAGCGTGCTGACTCAACCAAATTTATGACGACTTCGATTTCAAGTTTGCTGTTTGGATGAGTCATGGAGGAGAAATGGTCGATCGAGAAACTTAACGCAAGTAACTTGAATACTTGGAAATTCCAGATGAAACATTTACTCATGGCGAAAGAATTATGGAGTGTTGTGGATGGTTCGATAATCCTGCATGCGCAATCATTGAGCGTGCTGACTCAACCAAAGTTCGATTCATTCGTTCTGATACACCATTTTGTTGGGGTGAGTGTGGCACTGTCAACTCGTGTCTAATTCCTCTCTCCTTCAGATAGTTATGAAATGCAGATGACAAATAATCGCCACCATGGTGAGTCCGCAAAGTTCCTATCGCTCTGCCGGTATCGCTGGTAGTTGTGGCTTCAAACTCTTTAAATTTGTCAAACACTTCTGATTTGTGTTTCATAAAGTATACAGCGCAGCACCGAGTGTAATCATCGATAAATGTGACAAAATACTTTGCTCATCCAATCGACTGTGTTTGCATTGGACCACACACGTCACTATACACCAGCTGTAGTTTACGCGTCGACCAAATCCTTCCCACTGTGGGAAACGGTTTTCGACACATCTTTCCTGCCAAACATCCTTCGCAAAATGACAATTCAGTAATTCTCTCGATGTCAAACCCTTGCACACATTCATTCTGAACACACTTCTTGAGGCGTGACTCGTGCACGTGCCCGAGACATTGATGCCACAAGTCGCTACGAGATTGCGCAACTGAGGCATACCCAGAAGAGACAACTTGGCAATCTAGTTGATAGAGTTTATCAGTCAGTGAACCCTTTCCACGAAGCTTTCCATTCTCATCCCAGATACAACATTTATTAGGGCCAAATTCGACAGCATTACCCTTAGCAACTGCAGCTCGTACAGAAAACAGATTGCAGGTGAGTTTAGTCACATACAGCAAGACAGCTTTCTTAGCCTCAGTTCCTGGAAACAGCATATTCATTTGAACGCGTCCAGATCCCAATGCTTTCACAACACGACCGTCTCCTAGAGCAACGTTTTCAGGGTCTTCAAATTCCTGGAAATTAATCAAAACGTGCTTCTCTTTTGTCATATGACTTGATGAACCTGAGTCGATCAGCCATGGATAGCATTCTTTATCCGCAGACTTAACGTTTCCAGCAAACGCCATGAAAGCTGCAGCATAAACATCTTCACCATCGACGTCAGAATTTTCCTGTTGACTCTTCTTACTCTCGGCTATTTTTGCTTTGTGCCATTTACGCTTCCTGGGACAATAACGCTGAATATGACCGACATCACCACATCCAAAACATGTGAGTGAATCGTTTGGACAGTAACGGTGAATGTGACCCACATTACCACATCCATAACATGTTGGTCGATCCCGTGACGTATTTCTCTTTAAAGCCCCCGTCAGTGCTGACTCAGCTCCACTCAACTCACCGGATAGCTCTAACTGCTTCGTTTCCTCGTGTACGAGTGCTTGCTGAACATAATCCAGGCTAACACCATCCATTCTAGCTTCAATGGCGGTGACACGGGTAGCAAAACTCCTCGGTAAACTTCCTAACAAAGTGACAACTTGATCCTCTTCAGAAATAGGTGTTCCAATTGCCGCAAGTTTATCAGCAATATCCTTCATGTGCTTTAAATGTTGATCAACCGATGTACCTTCTTTCATTTCAGAGCGAAAATACTGCTTTTTCAGAAGCAATTTGTTCACGAGGGTCTCTCGCTCGAAGTGGTTTTTCAAGGCATCCCATGCTTGTTTAGGTTGTTCGCACGAGGTGACCAAGTAAAGCTGAGCACTGTCAATCGCCAATACAATTGTCGAGAACGCTTTGTGTAACCATCACTGGAAAAGTGCCGCCGCCGCTGCTGTCGCTTCGCTTGCTAGGATTTCTGAACCATCCACAAGACTCCATAATTCTTTCGCCATAAGTAAATGTTTCATCTGGGATTTCCAAGTGTTCCAGTTACTCCCGTTAAGTTTTTCCTCCATGACAGCAAACTTGAAATCGAAGTCGTCATAAATTCAAAAACCTACTCGTAAATCCAAAAAGCACAAAAGATGTTCAGCTCAACCACAACTCATCTCAACCAGTTGACAACATAGTCCTGGGCCCATAATCTTTTATTTTTCGCAACGTAAAACAAAACTTCTCTTCACTCGCCGAAGGTTGCACATGAAAAAGGTACAACAGAATAAGCTATTTAAACTTAAATTGAAACGAAAAACAATAATTTGAATAACAAAAGCAAAACACTATCACCCAATGGGAAGCTTAATTAAATAATCCTGTGAAGAGGTGTCAGTGTGCATACATTAAAAATTAGCAACCGTCAAACGTTCTTTTTTCTTTTCTTTTTTTTTACAATAACAACAAAAAGTTTGTGTCATTATGGGGATATTTGCGACACACCAGTGGAAAAATAAACGCTTCTCTTTGCGCATCGTTACCGTTAATGGACAGGTAGTAAGAATATGCAAGAAACGAGTTGAAATAAACCAAGTCAGTTGTAAGCGCTGTTGGCCACTTTAGTCAATGTAACTGCTGATAAAAACTGAAGACTTAAATCAACGGACAATTTTTCGGTTAAGTGTACGATTTTTTTCTCTCTACCTGGAAAATATTAAGGTAAAAAGTAGTATTCTTTTCCAAATTTCCTACTTCAGAAAATCGCAACTTAAAAAATTCCGTGTTGAGGGTTAACTGAGTCAGAGGCCATTGTCCTCTCAGTTCGTCCCTTCAGTGATGATGAATTGTTAATGAGCAAAATTAGTCGAAAATTGATCCCTTCCCATGTGTCGCACGCGCACCTTTTGATAGGCGTTTGGATTCATGCAGCTATGCTGTGTGTAGGTTACGCTCCTGCGCGTAACTACAGTGTAAATAATATTATTTCAAGCCTCTCTAAACTCCTGTTATTTGTAAACCCCTCTACATTTGCCTGAAATAAGATGTGACTATTTCACTTTATTTCTGCTTATTCAGTGTACTCATTTGTCTTAATTTAAACTGCTACAGGTCAGCTGTTAACCCAATAGTTAGAATTCTTTTCGTCACAATTGCCCTTCCCTCAATAAGAGGTAAACTAAGAATGTTACAAGTATAATCATGACTTACTTTATAAGGGCTCAAAATATCTACCAGTCATCACCACGTTATGTAATTTGTTCATTAAATTCAGTGCGGAAATTGGGGATAGGTTTTAGAGGCCAAGTATGAAGACGGGTGTTTCAAATGACGTACTTTTGTCTGAAACGTGAGTCATGTCATGTTGCTTTCAAAACATCCGAGTTGAGTCGCCTTCCCTACCACTACCCCTCCCAACGCCGCTCCCAAAACTTTATTGAAGATTGATCTGAGCCACTTTCATAATGGCAAATATAGATCAGAAAGTATTTCAATGTGTTGTTATATTTGGTCTGCTCAGTGTGATGTGGTAGTGTGATATGCTATGTCGATACGCCCTTCATTTAGAATTCGGTCTTTGGACTCAATGTCATAGGTGGAAACTGTGAAAACCAAGTCGATGCAGCCATCTCAGTTTTCCCGGATCTCTTTTTCACCAGGCTAGGTAAGGGCGACCTTTTTTCCTCGCCTTTCGTTTCTCCTGATAGCAATGTCTTCATTGGGTGCGGAGAAGGAGGGGTAATAGCTCTTCGCCAGGCTAATGGCTCATTGTGTGGAGTTTTAAGACGTAATCATCTGTATGGTCGTCTCCTCGATTGGATAAAAGTGGTGTCCTGTTCATAGGGAGAATAGACACCTTTTTGTACGCCCTGCGAAGTGAAATCGGACAGCTGGTGTGGAAATACAAGACGGACCTACCGGTAGTCGGAACACCTCTGATCACGCGCGAGCATGCAGTGGAACAAGCCTGAGATAACTAATCATTTTGTAGTTTGTAAATGGAAGCGTATGTACAACCCACCATTTCCCTGCTGATCACAAGAGGACGAATGAGGAAATAGGACGGCAAAATAGCTTTACGTGTCCAACGAGACACCCGTTGGCGCCATTTTTGGACTTAAACGGACAATGGCATCTGCTTTTAGTAACCCTTTCTAGACATAATTTACAACAACGTATGGTTTTTTGTTTTAATTTTTTTTTTCGTTATTGTTATGGTTAACAATTTGATTATGACCCCGAGTTTTCTATCGCGTGACAGTTGATGAGGGTGCAGCCCAAATCAGCTATTACGCATAGCAATCGCAGGCGAATAATCTAATTGCCTTAGTATAAATCTAATAATCGTTGAAAACTAAACAAGTAAATTATCTAAATCCTCCCTGCAGACGCTTTGAAAATTCGAAGAAGCGGCCGCCATTTTGTTGACAACCCGCTATAGCTACTCACTATCTTTCACAGAATAGATAGCGAGTAGCGTAGCCAATAAGAGAACGGGATTCGTGATAGAACGCTAATAGATTTATGCTAATTTCGGATAGTCCTTATAGTAGTATCTCCGTTAGATTTCCGTCCGCAGATCGTTCAATATATATTAACGAAAAGTGATATTATGGCCACCTTTTCCTTCAGCAGTTCAATTCCCTAAGCACCTTAGAAATTCATGTTAAGATTACTTCTGGCAGTTCTTAACCCTTTAAACCCTAGATAAGCATGGATATTCTCTGCCGTTTACTCCTTTTAATGAAGGTAACAAGTATGTTTTTAACCAATCACAGAATAGCCAGATCTAGGTAAGTGGAAATTTTATCTTTTTATGTGCTCAGCAGCTGTGAAAAAACTTTTGTTTTAGGCAAAAAGTGCTAAATTGTAAATTAATTTTTAAATGCCTAGTGCGTCTAAATTAAAAATTTACTATCAGATCTAGAACGTACTTTTGGCAGAATGGTGAGCTGATTTGTATCGGTCAACTACAATGTATGTATCGAGCTGGTTTC
>OX421455.1:10611167-10626167 GCA_949126865.1 Montipora capitata | reverse complement strand
AAGACATCAAAAAAATCTAAGAAGGCGGAGTTAAGAAAAACGTTTATGAACCATCCACTGACCGATCGAGCGAGCTAGTTAATCTTTTCTTTAACAAACTGCTTCAACTCGCTCATAGCTTAGAGAGGAACCACGCTATAAAGTAGTGGAAAGGGGTTTTTAGCATAAATTTGGATTTTAGTGAAAGGGTGGTCACGCACAGGGATGATGACGTCACGCAGACCGAATTCCCACGCAGACCTAGTTTATTAGTCGAAAAAAAACGACTATTTACAAAACTATGCACAAAAAAGCCAGTGGTCCAAGTTCCTTAGAGTTTTGGACTCTGGTGCCCGGCCGTGAACCCCGTGACTTGTTACTCAGCGGTCGTTCTCCGCTTGGCCTCCGCTTCCGCCTCTTTTTCTCGCTTATGCCATCTCTCACGTTCCTGAGCCCGCCGTCGCTCCAGGGTCTCGCTTTTTCGTTGCTTCTTGGAGCCAGGTCTGCGTCTCGGCGAACTGGGCCAGGGTCTCTGGGTGCTCCGTTCAATACCCATACGAGTACGAGATGGCGGTATTGGGATCCACCACCCTCTTATCAAACACTAACTGGTAGCGTTTGATCTGAGTCTCTGTGCGAAGCACAAGGTCGGCATTCCGTGTGATGAATGCCGTTGAAAGACGGGAAGCTGCTGCGGTTGATCCAATCGATCTCGGAGTTTCTGTTTTGATGACGTGGTAGTTGAGCTGCAGTTTGCCGCGGTAATTGAGATACAGGCCCTTGGATTTGCAGCAATGCTTGACTTTTTTGGTCTCGTAGCCATAGTTTTTAGGACCCGCCGCCACGAACTCCTAGATGTAATTGTCAGGATCCTTTCGCTCGTCATTTCGCCCACAAAGTTTCCGAACTCGATCTCGGTTTGCCCCTGCCACCACTTGTAAATCACCGGTGCGTGGGTTCTTAGCGACTACCTCGACGATGTAGTTGTAAGTCACATCGAGGATGTCGTCGTTGATGACCCGCACGGCGTGAATGTCGATCGACTCGTCACGCAAGAGTTGGTAGAGCCGGGCTGGCGTGGTCACTTGCTCCGCTTGACATTTATTGAGCCGCTTGGCAAACTTGCCCCAAAAGGAGTTCAGCATCAGTTTGGTGACCGCTTTACGACCCGGGTTCTTCTTGACCTTGGCAGGGTACAGGCGGATACCTTCGCGGGCCAAGTAATCGGACACTTACCAATCACAGGTCGCTTGACACTCGGGTGATCGGGATCCCGAGCATGACCTGGGGGCCATCCACTGGCATCGGTCTTAATTTTCAACCACGTGTTTACGTAGTCGGCAAAAAGACCTTTCTGACGCCTTCAGAAATCCCAGACCACGCGAATGCGGATGATCTGGTAACCCATTCCCACCGCCTTCCTGATCTCCAGGATGCACCACGTACCGGTCAGCATACGCTTTCTGTGGGAGTGCGGACAAAGCCACATCCGGTCCAGCATGCGTGGTTTGGCCTGTTCGTTGGGCACACAGGTACGGCAAAGAGGAAACATTAGCTTGTTTCCACTGTGTAGAGGCTACACGGGATGGTGCAGCATCGGAGGTTGCAGGATGGTCACTTAAGGACGGTGCCTACTATTGTTATTGCGCATACGTTCTGCCTATCGGTGATGCTCACTAATACAGGGATATTTTTGCTCGGTTTAAAACTATCCGGAGAAAGTAGATCTTAGTAAGTGGTCTTGGTATCCAAAAAGAAAATTGGGGGTAACCATGCATTTTTGAGAGATAATTTAGCTTCAATTTGAGAAAGAACGCCATACATTGCTTTGTATTTTAAAGCTTTTTACAAATATTATTCATGAATTATCTTGGAAAAATGCGAGGTTACACCAATTTTCTTTTTGGATTTTAATGACACTTTTCAAAATCTACATTTCCTGCATAATAATAAACCGGGGCAAAATACCTTTGAATTAGTAGGCACCGTCCTTAAGCCAATCCAAAGTGGAGCGACAGACCGGTCCCGTTCACGTGAGTCTTGATCTCTGGGTGTCTCCCACAGGGTACTCGCAGTACTTGTTCACCCACGGGTAGAGGGAGGTGACGTCCACGTAGAGGATCTGTTCTCCTTTCTCTGGATCGACGACGGCATACAGCACGGCCGTGTTAGTACGATCCCCGAAAAAAAGCTTCCCGAGGATTAAGTGGTAGCATGATGGGATGGGCGGCCAGACAGGCACGAATGTCTTCACGCTGCGACATGAGCTTTTTCCAGTCGCACTAGTGTTTGGCCCGAGTCACCTCGTGGATTTCATTGAAGGTTAGGTCGCGACGCATCCGGCCCCTGTCTTTCATCTTGCTCTTAAAGCAGCTTGTACACCCGTGATGGTAACATCGGTCGAACTCGTAGGCGGTGTTGGTGACAGGATCGAACCCATCCACATCGGTCTTGCTGTTGATGCGAAGCCGTTGTTCGCCACGATTTCCGACGTGGGCCCATGCATTCGGATCCACTCGCGGCAGTTCCTCTTCGCACCAGTGAAGCCATTACAATGCCTCGACACTCTGGAGGGTGCGTGCTTTATGCCAACCCACTGGGGGTCCCACGGCAATGGTGTTGGGTTTGGGCATCTTCTTTTGGAAGTAGCGCATGCAAGCCGAGGCGTTGGTGATGTTGGTGAGAAAGGCATCAAAATCTGCTTCCTTTTCGAATTATTTGAAGAAACAACGGCACCCTTCCTTGAGCAAGCGAACGTTGGATTTTGCCCGGCTCTACCAACTCTTGCGTGACGAGTCGATCGGCATTCACGCCATGCAGGTCATTAATGGCGACATGCTCGATATGGTTAAGAAAGCCAGCAAACTTCAAGCGAGTATGTTTTTGTTCGATTTTATCGCTTGTCACGTGCCAATGACCGTGCACACGAATTTCATAATGGCGTCTAGTCGAGTTTACGTGGCTGACGTGTTTCAGGGTTTTTTTTTTTTTCTGATTAAAACGAATCGCTCTAATTTTAAAGAAAAGAGATGTAACTAGGAAATGCCAGGCGACAAATGTTTGGTTTTTGGTTGTGGGTCGTTTCGCTGAACAAAAGGGATCGAAATTTGGAAGCTGCCTTTGGCAAAGGACGAAGCCCACAGGAGATGGCGAGAAGAGTGGCTTGGGGAAATAAAAAAGACGAGAGATATGGACGCCGATTTCAGGGAGCAGATAAAGAAGGACAGAGCGTATACCTGCAAAAAGAACTTTGCACCCGAGGATATCGAAATATGTGAGTAGCAGCTTGTTTTTCTTCGTGTTTACATGTTCGAGGCTTGTTCCTATGCCAACGAATTCATCTTGATTTTGCGATGGGTTGATATTTATGCGAACCTTTTGCCCTTTTCTTATAGTTAAATGTGAGAAAATGACAAAGAAGAAAGCGAGATTTGGGGCATTGCCTAAATTAAATATGCCGAAAAAAAAGCCACCAATCTACCAAACCAGCACCTCGAACAACACAAACCTCAGTGGTGCAAGAAACGGACCTATCCTGTGTAAACCATGGATACTACAAGTCCTTTATTAACTTGTGTCAGCGAGTAAAATCGCTAAAACCATAGATGAGTGGACTAAGAAAGTGCTGCCAGATCGACTAATCTTAAAGAAAGTGTAGGAACTGTTTTTGCTTCCAAAACTGGAGATCATCATAGATGATAGTCTGGGTTATACTGCGAAAGTTTACTGCTGTTATCTTGTAGAAGACCACCCAATATATTTTGACTATCGCAGGACAATGCGGAACTGAAAACAGTCTCGAATTTAGTGAACGAATTAGAGGCCTGTACACTATGTGAAGGAGTAGATGCTGACTAGTAAGATATATCATCATGTAATTCCAGCTAATCATGACCCAATGGATGTTGATGAGCAGTCACAACCGCAATTTCCCCACCAAGGATATTGGCGAGCTTAGGATTGTTTGCTTCTCCGTCAACAGCACAATGTTTGCAGTACATGCAAAGAATTTTTACTGTGTGCAGATAAGGGCCAAAAAAGAAAAACAAAGGCAATCTTGCAAACCAGCTAGTGTAAAAGCGCCAGTGTCAAAGACAGATCCCCAGAGAATAAAGCTGACTCTACAGAAACAAAGGATAAAATGTGCAGAACTTGAAAGGGAGTTAAGTGCAATGAGAACTGAACTGCAGAAGTCAAGTGTTGAAGTAGATAATGATCTAAGTAATGATTTTGTACAAATACTTGACTCAGCTGATTCAAAAATAGCTCCCTTCATCAACTTGTTTTGGCAAGAGCAGAAGAAGTTATTCAATAACAGTGCTATAGGCGTTCGTTATCACCCCATGATCATCAGGTTTTGCCTTTCCCTAGCTGCAAAATCACCTTCGTGCTACGAAGAACTTAGAAACAGTGGGGTGTTAACTCTACCAAGCCAGCGGTGTCTTAGAGACTATCGCAATGCAATTAAACCTAAGAGAGGATTCCAGAAAGAAGTGATTGATGTCTTGAAAGAGAAAACTGCGAGCTATTTTGATGTTCAGCGCTATGTAGTTCTCATGTTTGATGAGATGAAAGTGATGGCTAACCTTGTGTTTGACAAGACAACAGGAGAGCTTATTGGCTTTTAAAATTGCCAGTGCTTGTTGGCTCTCATGGGTTGAATGTTTTGCATACTTCTTGTGCAGATCATGCAATACATATCCACCTAGTATATATATTGCAATCCAGATGTCTCTTTATCTGACAACAGTGTCTGAGATGGTGAGTATTCATCAGAAGTGGGTAGGAAAAGTTTGCAATATGTAAGAATGCTATCAGCTACTTTAGTTGCAAGCAATGTTGCAGAATTGAGCGACAATCCTTGAAAATACCTTGTAGCATTCAATGGAATTTGACCATAAAACTTTCCATAAAATTTCTCCTTATCTCCATTTTTCATAAATCCATCATACAGTGTTTTCATCACAGAGAATTCCTCTGTTCCTTGAATTGATCTGGTTCCCCATACTGATATTGAATTTGCTCAAATCTTTAACTATCAGCAAATACGTGTCAGCTGGTTCTACCAACTATGGCTACGAGACCAAAAAAGTCAAGCATTGCTGCAAATCCAAGGGCCAATCTCTCAATTACCGCGGCAAACTGCAGCTCAACTACCACGTCACAACAGAAGATCCGGGATCCGTTGGATCAGCCGCAACGGCCTCCCGTCTTTCAACCGCATTCATCACGCGGGATGCCGACCATGTGCTTCGCACAGAGAGTTAGATCAAACGCTACCAGTTAGTGCTTGATAAGCGGGTGGTGGATCCCAACACCGCCATCTCGTACCCGTATGGGTATTTAGCGGAGCACCCAGAGACTCTGGCCCAGTTCGCCGAGATGGAGACCTGGCTCCAGGAAGCAACGAAAAAGCGAGACTCTGGAGCGAAGGCGGGCTCAGGAACGCAAGAGATGGCATAAGCGAGTAAAAGAGGCGGAAGCGGAGGCCAAGCGGAGAACGACCGCTGAGGAAAACGTCACGAGGTGCACATACGGAGCACCAGAGTCCAAAACTCCAAGCAACTCGGACCATTGGCCTTTTTGTACATAGCTTTTTTAAATAGCCGGTTTTTTCTACCAATAAACCTTCATTCGTATATTTTATCAGGCTTTTTTTCGTGTTCTGAGCCGTGTGGGGACTGGGTTTGTGTGACGTCATCCATTTGCTGAAATCCAATTTTATGCTAAAAACCCCTTCCCAATACTTTATACCCCAATTTGGTCTCCTTTCCGGTTTTATGCTCATATATGGCCTCCGCATCTTATTATAAGTTCAAGCTTTCGCAGCAAAACTTTTTCCGGCCTTCTGATTGGTCGAGAACAGCCATGTGGGCCAAACCCGGCATTCTGATTGGCTGCTGTGTGGAACGCCGTGTTTCCTCTCTTAGCTTCCCAATCACGAGTTAAAAATGTCAGTAACCAGCTTAACGAGCCCAAGCTAAATCAAAGAAGGAAAAATACCTCGATAGGAATCTCTTTCCTTGCTTTGATTGTGTGTAATCTGAAGTCCTTTAACAATGTTATCAGCTCCTGAAGATTGCAAGTCGATGAAGGCTGATAAGGTTTTCTGTTGTGTAGTAACAAATAGAAATGCTGGATGCCCTTTCGCACTCGGATGACATAATATACAGCTGCTGGGACAAATACTTAGCCACATCTTGAGAAGTCAATTTTCCCTCTACGGCCCCTTCCATGTTAGGTCTAAAATGGAGCGAAAAGCAAAGCACTGCTTATTGCGTTCATTTGTTGCCATTTTAAATTGAGCTGACTCAAATACTTTTATTTATTATAGGACTAGCTCCGTGGGCAGGCATGATGAGCCAAATTCCGTGCTGATTAGCTAGCCGAGCGGGCAAGATAGAGCTATACTGCCCGCTCGGGATTTATCGCGTACTCCCGCAAGATCAAAGATCATTTTTTTGGTATTTTATCACATATAATAAATCCCTGTTCGGTCAACATTGCTGCATATTGGCCTCGATCTTTTTTTTGCGTGTTTATGGACCGAGACGAAGTCGAGGTCCATAAACACGCAAGAAAAGAAGTTTGCCATTATGCAGCCATCAATGGTCAATAACCTATATTTATTATATCTCTCAGATAGTACGCGCGCTGTAATTGGCTAAATTAGCGGGCCGTATTCTACAGTACGGCCCGCTGTACAGCCCGCTAAATTTAAAATTTCGGCAAAACATCATCTAGCGAGTTTTTCATGTCATTTCTGTTGCATAAACTTGTACTGAAAACTGTTTGAATCTTGCAAGCAACTATTTCAAACTTAACAGCCAATAAGATTTAGTTTTTGGGATTTTGGCGCGGCATTCTTTGTGGCAGTTGAACCTTCCGCTTCACTTTGACTCGTTTCCTTGCCCGCGCGCCAGTTAACCTCAGAGATATAATAAATATCTTACTAACCGAGTTTTCTCGGTCCGTACTGGAAGTTACGGATCCTCGTTTTTTCCCGTTGATTAATGGCCCAAGCGCGAGGCGCGCGGACCATAAATCAACGGGAAAAAACTCGGTCCGTAACTTACAGTACGGACCTCGAACTCGGTTAGTAAGAGGTATAAGTAAATAAATGAGAATGGATATATGAAAATCATAGAAGGAAGCAAGGAAGCAAGCAAGCAAAGCAAGCGCAGCAAAAAAAATTAAAAATAAATGAACTGCATAACTGATCTTTACAGCCACTTATATAAGCATGAGGAACATGGTTTTGGGATATGTGCCCCTTCACTGACAAAGAAATAAGCAAATTTACGTAAACCATTTTCCATACGTACCTTGTTGAGGTTGGTGGAAAACTGAGTTTGATACTCGCCAACATCTGACCTCCATATGAGATGCGCCTCACATAATGGGTACCCAGTCCATCAACCACATTTTCTGTTTTCAGGATCTCACTAGACCTCGATGAGTGGTTTATCTTCTTGGAGACCTTAAAAGAAAACGCACTGAACAGCTCCTAAAAGAGTTTTCACACCGTGATCTTCTAACACGTGTTCAGCAAACGCTCGGGTTTGTTAGTGTTCTTCTAACTTCTAATCCAAGAAATGTTATTCATTCACGAAAAGAAACTCTCAATTAAATACTATTCGAGCTTTATCAGAATCGATGCAAATCATATCATAAAACATAACATAACATTTAAGTAGAGGAAAGTTTTATCAAATGACGCAACGAGTCATACCGTGATGCATTTCATGAGAATCAATACTTCAGTTTTTCCTTCCCCGGTTTTGATCTCGGTGAAATATTTCCCTGGACCTTCCACAGATATCTTGTTTGCCTTAATCCTCAATGGCAGATCAAAGGGTACACCCAATAACTCTTTGACTTCGTCGTTTTCCGCGACGACTTTGTAGCGGAAGGAAAACGAGTTGACGTTTTTAGTCTTCGTTGGAATATCCGATGGAAAAATATCTTGGCCTTTTCTTGAACAGTTGAAATCAAACGTGCTGCCAATGCTCAAAGTGGGGACAGTGAACGTAGGAATATTCATCTTTGATCCTGGAGGTAAAATTAGATCCTTGTTTAGTTTCCGAACTGATACTGGTTTGTATACTTTATAGTTGACTCTATAGTTTGAAATAGACGCGATTACAGATTGAAATAGAAGGAATCGCATCCCCAGGCATATAGTCATTGATGGTAGTTACTTTTGCACTCAGAGAGAATGAAATCTTTCTAAGTTTTATAAACGTGTTCCACTCCACAGTGTGGAGGAGCTTCGGATCGAATTCCACATATCGACCAAATTAACACAAATTATCTCGTTTGCGGCTGTGCCTTTCTGTAGACAAAGCATAGTTGAAAAATATGCCGTGGACGGATTAGGTACAGAATAAAAACACTGACAAACTGGTTTTTTGATTCCATAAAATGAATTATAAATTACCTTCGTCAGGAACTACAGCCATAACACTGCCCTAAGCGGATGTTCTGTGAAAAAGAAAGTAAACAAAATTAAAAGCCGATTATCCACGTTATGTGGTGGGTGAAATTCCTAGAAACAATCCAAAAAGAGGAAGATTAATAGCCGACTTGTAACGTTTTATGCCTTATTTTAAACGTTAAAGAGAGAGAGGGAGACGAATGCTAATCTTATAAAACTGTTTTTGATTCCGATCGCGTCTACTTCGAGCAGCTACATGATCCAATTTCGAATTTAGAATGGTGTTTCGATAATCACGAGATACAATCATGTCAAATCATAACAAGAGTCGATTACACTATTATAAGAATGTCACACACTGTCACAATGCGGTATCGTTACATCTCCCTTTCCTTAAAGTCAAGTATTTAAGACATAGTCATTATGCCACGCTGGTGGTTTCCGGCTACGGGAGGACCTCCGTAATTGTACGGCTGGCTGAGAAGTGACGGCTGCAGGCTGGTCTTGATCAATAATCAATTCTGCGTCCTGGCTTGTGCTGGGAGGCTTTGTTGTCTGTGGAAGATGGTGCGAAGCACCTTCTTCGAGTTAGCGGGATGGCGGTATCTCAGCCGTTGTTCTTAGCTGGCGCCTGTTGCGACGGTAACGGCGGCCGGCAACCTCTGACACCATGTAACGCTTTATACCTTATTTTAAACGTTAAGAGACAGACGAATGCTAGTCTTGTAATACTTTTTTAATTCCGATCGCGTCTACGTCGAGTAGTTCTACATGATCCAATTTCGAATGTTTAGAATGGTCTTCTGATAATCACGAGATACGATCATCAATGTCAAATCATTACAAGAGTCGATTACACTATTATAAGAATGTCACACACTGTCACAATGAGGTATCGTTACACGACTATCAAAACAATTTATGGAAGCTTTGCTCCTCGTTGTACGTCTTTGCAATAAATTGCACTTACACCAGCAATAACGATTCCTTGTTCTCATTTCTCCAGACAGGATTATAAATTCAAAGAATGAATAAGTTGATCTTTTGACCCAGTTTGAATTTACACCAAGCATAACAGTAACAAATTTGTACGACGATCGTCAGTTCTGATCAACGACATTAAAATTTCTGAATTTCCCAGGTTTATTGTTGTTTTGTTTCTTGTTTTTTAACTTGGAGAAAACCTCAAGATTCCATTCAAGTACGCGAAGTTACAAAGAGGAATTTGAAGATTTGCTTCACTCTTGAAAATAGTGGTGACTCGGGGAGTAGTAGACTACGCTAGAGTCCAAAACCCTAAGGAAATACAACCATATTTCTTGGATTATATTATGCAAACTGCCTACAGGTTAAAGCGATGATATTTTCTACCTTTCGAGCCGTAAATTTCGGCGAATTATTGTCAAGATTGAGAGCCCAGTGAGATGCAGCACCACAAATAATATGAGACAGACGAAGTGAAAGTAAAGAAGTTTGAGTGTGATCACGAATGCCCTTAGTTTCCCATCAAGAGGACTGTTGGACTACGACACATCACTGTTAGCAAATAGCGTACCTGAAAGCTGCCTCGAGGAAATAATTCAACGAAAATCAACTGAATCGTATCTCATCGAACAGACATTTCGCCTTTAGGTTCAGTCTTTCCGTTACAAGCAACGTTTTGGGAGGGGCAACCCAATAAGACTGGGTAAAAGACAAAATTAATTATTGAACATTTAACAAACAATTGATATTAAATTGGGGGACTTACCATTGGTCAGTTTTCTCCTTGTAGGTGTTTTCTGTCAATGTTGCTAGGTTGTAGCTGTGGAAGGTTGTTGAGCTTTCCTTGCCGCCCCTCACCCATTTTGTCAACTGTAGCAGAAGCCCCAGCAAGATTGTGACTCAGAGAATCAATTTCGGGATCATTTTAACAAGTTAAACGTCTCCCTACTGGCCCGACGGCCCGTTTAACTCAAAGGTAAGACGGAGAATACATCCATTGAGGTTTATGATTCCCCAGTTTTATTCAGCAGTCAATAGATTTGCTTGCTACTTGGCCTTTCGTGTCTGATTGTAAGTCAAGTTTGTAACTCCAATTTTCATGGGATCCGTAACGTTACTAGCAAGCCATTTCCTTGACATTTCAGAAGCTAAATGAATCTACACTAAATATTTCGGTTGTTGCAAGTATGTTTCGAATCCAAATTATATTGAATCACCGAATTACTCACCTCCATCTTTATAGGAAGTGAACGTGATCATGACACCCTTTGACTCTTGCTTTGACTTCATTTATATATTAAATGATCAATAATAATACAGTATTGAATTAAAAGGATAGTAACTTACGAAATAAAGAATGCAAAACGTTAAAGGAGGCCTATAAAAGATATTATATTATGCATTTTGACTTGCAACAGCTACAGCTATGCAATTCATCTGTTATTGACGAGATCACAAGAATTAAGAATTTATTGACCAGGATAATAATCTGGCCCCAGTTGTTCGAAGAGTGGATAGCGCTATCCACTGGATAAATCACTATCAACTGGATAACTCAATTGCTTTTGCTCGTGTTTATCCGCGGCGCTGGATAGTGATTTATCCGGTGGATAGCGTTATCCACCTTTTGAACAACCGAAGCCTGACCTTATATAACCCGAACTCCTCGCGCTGGAAGATGTAGGTTTACTCAATTCATTACAGTTAAGTTTCAGAACAACGTGGTATCCAAATGTGTGGCGTATTTAATCAGTAAGGTACCTCGTATAGCAAACGCCATTCAACCAGCCGCTCAATTAAGGTGTGATCTTGTGCGCAAAGCTGAACCTTACCAAAATGATTGTGGGTCGCCTCTTCTTACTTTCTGAACCGTGTTCACGCAATCCGATTTTCATACACGAATTGCCACAGAAATGCAGTTACGATTAGTATACCGCAATCTATTTACTCGCGAAGGTTCTTTGGCAATCAATGTCACCCAAACTGCAAATCTATACTATCGATAGTTTTTGTCATGTCAACATCGAACGAATAGAAGTTTCCGGCTTTCTTGGCACTACTCTTGCATTTATGTGAGCTTATGAAAATGGACACCGAGAAAGAGCTTGCCCAAGTAAGTTAGGCTTAACAAAAACCCGATAGAGTACTCAGCACTGCAATTTTTTGCTTGAATATGGTTTGATATCAACATCAGAATGAGAAATACTGAAACCGGTTTTCAAAGAAATGGTAACATATACGATAGAATTGAGGAATTTCTATCTTTTTTTTCGGTTTCTGTCTGCAGTTTGTTACATTGTTCTTAGAAATGAGACTAGCCTCCTAATTACATTCGTTGACAATAAGAGTAATATTTTTTTGAAACGAGGAAAATTGTTTATGTAATAATTATTGCAGGCCATTATGTTGTAAGACAGGTATATCTCCCCGAAGGAATGCCAAAGCATCCCTTTACATTTGCAGCGTCGTTTACAAATGGTATCTATAAATTACATTTTATTTTATTCACAATTTGGTTTGTAGATTTCCTGATGAATGTGCCAGCGTGGTTCTTTCCTAATTTGTGCATTGGTCGTTCATGTGACGCCAATGATAATAACACAGCTGGTGTGGACCTTTTTCAGCCAGATATCCACTTCAAGACACAAGACTTGAACACATCCTCGTTGCGTTACAAAATCATAAAATCAAACGAAGATGTCAGAGATTTGCTGAACATATCTGGAGAAATTTCTTTGAAGATCAAAGCGAATATTCTCAAAGTAAAAGGACCAGGGACCTTCCTCAGCCTCAAGAAGGAAGAGGGAACTACAGAGATCTTGGTTGTCATGAAACACAAAACGGTGAGATATAGCGATTTGTGATTTCTGAAGAGCTTATAAACGACTTCAGGATATTTTCGTTATCCAATGCTTTTAAGAGCGACTTGCTGTAAAAGTCACCTACACCTATGCAAGATGAGAAAAAAATCGATTTTCTGAAAATTTGTCAGGAAGAAAGTTTTTATTAAGGGACTGTGCAATAATTATCAGGAAGGGGGGGTCCTAAAATGAGCTTCACCAAAGGAAAAATTAGATAGGTTCCCCCTCCAGCAGCGTCAAGATTAGCTCTGACCCCACCTCACGTTCTCTCAAAATTATGATGTGCCCCCCCTCTCTAACCCGTACCTTTATTCACCGTACTGCAACGCATTCCACTGCGTCGTCAGGGATGAAGAGCACCTCGAAACTTTGTTCTTCATAATCGTCAATTTCCGAATCGTCTGATTGTTCATTATCTTCTTTGTCTTCGGAACTGCTAGATTGCTGCTCATCCGGGTTTTCTTTAACTTGAGCTTCCCCAGCACCTAGAACACGAGCTACGAGTGCAGCTTTCCCTCCGCTGACTGGTTGAGTCGACGGTAGACCTGTGGTATAAACTAGCAGTTCGTATCCAGTCTTTTCGATGAGTATAGGAACGCCTGTGCGATTTTCACATAAACAGACGAGACACTTCTGTAAAACACACGAGACAACTGTATAAAGTTATAATTTTATATTCTGGCTATGGGAAAAGATAGTCGTGGCCATAAAAGAAAGGAGTGCCTTGTTAATGACTGCGACTGTGAGGAATACGAAAGACCTGTGGACAGCGATAATATCAACAACTGCTCGTTTTGTAGCTGTCCGCCAACAAAGCACAGACGAGTTGACCCTAGCTGTAACGATTCACAGTCGAAGCGGACGACTGCGACTGAACATACCACCAGTTCCAGCGCAGAAAAGAGTTTTTTACTACCTTACTCAAGTAAGATTGACCAAATTGAAGGAAAACTAAAGGCATGCGAGGAAAAAGTTGCAGAAGCGCCTTCTCCTGAGAACCTCGAAAACCTTGAAGCCTGCAAAACGGTTTACGAGAGAGAATACGATTATATGGTGAGGGGGTCGATAATTCGGTCGCGCGCCAGGTGGTATGAACAAGGTGAAAGGAATACAAAATATTTCCTTAACTTAGAAAATCATAATAAAAAGAAAAGTTGTGTTAGGAGGCTGCTAAACTCAGATGGTGCAGAGATAACAGATGCGAATAACATATTAGATGAAGTTCACACTTTTTATTCGGATCTTTATGACGAAAAGACAGGGATTCAGACTGATACTTACTGCCCATTCTTGGTGGACTCCTTAACAATTCCGAAATTAAACGATGATATGAGGAAAATATGTGATGGTCAGTTAACATACTCTGAGTGTTTTAAAGTCCTTTCTACTTTTGAAAATAACAAAACCCCTGGGAATGACGGACTCTCCAAAGAGTTTTATCTTTTTTTCGGCCAGAGATTGGTAATTTGTTGGTAGACTCATTAAACTACTCTCATGATCACGGCGAACTTTCGAAGTCACAAAAAGAAGCTGTTATAACCTTAATACAAAAAAAGGATAGGGACAGAAGACTGATAAAAAAACTGGAGACCAATTTCTCTTGTAAATGTAGACGTAAAAATAGGCTCGAGGGCTATCGCAAAAAGATTAGAAAAGGTCCTACCATATATAATACATCGCGATCAAAATGCATTTGTGAAAGGACGTACAATTTTTGATGCGGTTAGAACAATTAACGATGTCATGGACTTTACGGAAATGAAGGGATGTAAAGGCATAATGTCCGCCGTCGATTTTGAAAAGGCATTCGACTCTCTTAGATTGGACTTTCTGTTTAAATCTCTTGAAACGTTTGGCTTTGGTGCGTCCTTCATAACAAGGATCAGGACATTTTACAAGAATATATTGAGTTGCGTAGTTAACAATGGTTTTTTCACACCATCCTTCCAGGTTAAACGAGGAGTTCGCCAGGGTGATCCTTTATCGCCATCTCTTTTTATTATAGTTCTCGAATTGTTAGCAATATCCATCCGCAACAATCATCGAATAAAAGGAATAACAGTGGGGGGGGGGGGGGGGGGGGGGATTGAAATAAAACTAGTAAATTTTGCTGACGATATGACAACCTTCGTCCGAGACATACAGTCGTATCTTACTCTTTTTAATGTTATTAATTTATTCGGGACACACACTGGCCTTAAGATTAACCGCGATAAAACTGAGTCTCTCCTACTTGGAAATCTTAAAGAGACTGCGAGTAGCTTAGAACTAGATATTTGTGAATTTAAAAGATATGTTAAAATTCTAGGTGTTTACTTTACTTATAATACATCAATGTTTTATAAACTAAATTTTGAATCAATTGAAAAATCGCTAAAACATTTGGTAAAAGGATGGAGTTGGAGAGGATTAACACTGATTGGAAAAGTGCAAATTATTAAATCGTTTGCTTTACCTAAGGTCTTGTATAGGCTGACGTTAATTTCAAGTAACAAAGAGTTTATTAAAAAAATAAACACGTTGTTATTTTCTTTTGCCTGGAAAGGTAAAGATAAAGTTAAACGCGCGGTTCTAATAAATCAAATAGAAAAAGGTGGACTTAAAATGCCTGACTTGAACTCGATGATCTCCGCTCAAAGAAACATGTGTATAAAGAAGTATCTAACTCCAAATGCAGCCAGTTGGAAGTATTTCTTGGATTTTAATTTAAGGAAGGTTGGTGGTAAATTCTTGTTTCAC
>OX421455.1:10603667-10606167 GCA_949126865.1 Montipora capitata | reverse complement strand
TACTCGTCTCTCTTGAACAGCTTCGAGCCATCCATCTTCTTGGCAAATCTCATCTTTCGGGCTACATTAATGGGATCTTGTTTTTGGCCTATTGTCTGGCCAAGATTAAATTTTTCCTCCAAATATTTCTTCTGGGTATCACTGAATCGATTAAACTTTTTGATAGCCTTCAAGGCCTACCCCTCGAGTAAAGTGTTGGCTCTTACTGAGATTTCTTCTGGTTCAAAGGCTGCCGAGACTGCTTCACTCGAGCCTTCGACTAAAAGGGCGTGATATTTCTTTTTAGCCACGTCCAACAGAGTGCATCTCTCAGGCACCATCTTGCACTGACCAAACAATACGTGCTTTTCCAAACCGGAATGCCTCTGGCACATTTTGACACATCCTTCATTTGGGCAGATAAGGAGTTCACTTGAGAACTTCTCACTCTCTGCTGCTGGCTGCTCATGGTCCACTTGCACTATTTTTTTTACCTTTGTTGTGAAACACTAACAAAGTCTTCATGGGAGAATCTTCCCTCGAAGGAACAACTTTGCAAGTAATTTGGAACTGGAAGAAACAGAACCCTAGCGTTTTGTAAAGCTTTGACATAGAGCATTCATCGCAATATAGTCCACGCAAAATGATTCATTTCATCATATGACGAAAATGCTTTGCTATTTACTCATTTGACTTCCCAACTGACTTTCTAACTCGCGCGTAGCACGTAGAAACCCTTTTTGTGTTCTAATACCTTTTCTCCCTGTTTGTTTTGGCTGTTACATGCCATGCATGATAATTCCTTTGTAATGGTCATTTGAGTAGTTTTCAAATGGCCACAAACAGAAGACAGCCGTTGTATAGGCAAGTCATACGACCTTAGTGAACCCCAGGAAACCCCATTTATGTACCCAAAATTCTGAGAAAGGGTTTGAGCTGTGACTGTTTATTTGATATGTGCTAAATACAATCGTTCCTCTTCATACATCTCCACCGTTAATGTGGGTTTTGAATAAGGTGATCATGACGTTACATAAGCAGGCGTTACAAGGGTATTTTACTCGATAGCCACTTAACTTGAAAATTGCAAGACCCTGGGGAAGAAGTTGTGCTAATTACAGCTTACAAACCCCTGGAAACTAATTATATTCCGCTTCATTTTACGGCAAACAGCAGCCAACAGTTACAGTTTCCAGACAAATTATTCGGACAGGAATAATATAATCAGTGGTATAGACTGCATTGCTTATGTGAAACATGCATGCAATACGTACCTTCAATTTGGCTTTGGTTGATTAGTTACCCTTGTTCCACCTGAAACGCCCTCCAGACAGTAATACCTTGCTCGCTGTACTGGAAGTCGTTCAGGGAACTTACTCCCGCGAACTTAACGTGAGGGAGAACACACTTTCCTTTAGTGCTTGCGTCAACTAGGGCAACCCGTACGCCATTTAGACCTCCATTAGACAACATAGCGTCTCTGAAGTCCTTGGAATTCTGCACATCGTGACCCTCATTAATGTAACGTCTGACGTGAGCCTTTATTGAGGCAGCTTTCCTGTCGGAGGCGCGGTGGACTCATGGTTAGTGTGCTCGACTCCGGAGCGAAAGGTCCGGGTTCGGGTCCTGGCCGGGGACATTGTGTTCTGTTCTTCGGCAAGACACTTAACTCCCACGGTGCCTCTCTTGACCCAGGTGTATAAATGGGTACCGGCCAAATGCTGGGGGTAACCCTGCGATGGACTAGCATCCCATCCAGGGGGGAGTTTAAAATACTCCTAGTCGCTTAATGCTATGGAAACCGGGAATAAGCACCGGCGTGTTGGGTCATTGGCTCGGAAAGCGCTTACTCTACCCTACCTATTTCCTGTCGCAAGCTCCTTTTCCGCCTTGCGGGTTTCTGAAGTCGACCTGGTGGACCCTGACACCGGTTTTGGACTTCATTGCGTTATATGTTGCCAGCAACACTGAGTTGTGATAACACCCCGTGTTGTCCTGGCGAAGAAAGGCAGATGTAATCTCTGGGTGCTCGAATTTAAGGGTGCGCAAAAAGTATGCTCTAAGATGCGTACAACCGCAGATGTATCTTGTAAACAGTTCTCGATGATATGCACGAATGTCTGGCTTTGCAGTCTTGTCTAATTTTCGCACCACAACGCTTAAATGCTACGAGAGCCCCCGTTTTCCGAACAAATCGGACTGAGATTCGCGATAGATCGCGGGTAAAAATTTTATCACCCACTCTTGGATTATGAGAACCGAAACGTCGTCAAGCAAATTCAAGCAGTCAATTCCCGCTTGATATTGCCGAACACTGCGAAGTTGGTGTGCTTTCCAAGTCGTAATAGCCTCCTCTGATTGTTTGAACGTGTATAACTGGCCTTCTAATTCCTCCTCTGGCATACGGGCCTCGTTCAACAAATACCCTTCAATGTTCCGCAGGACGATTCGGAGATCTTCACACTGTGAGCAACTCCGGTCATGTACATGTTGGCATGGGGTTTGTAGTTGGCTATCGGTG
>OX421455.1:10571167-10596167 GCA_949126865.1 Montipora capitata | reverse complement strand
TTCACAGTAAAGGTTGGAATGCACATATCTGCTGCAGCTAGTAATAAGTCGTTGACTCTTTCAGTACAAATATCCACGTCCTCTTCCAAAAAACCACAATTCCATGGGATCAGTACTTCAACAATTCATTCAGTTCAGTAAAGTTTGCCCTTTTAAAGTTGTAGTTTTTCCTTGAGACAGACTTACGAGGGCGACCACATAAAAGTCTAATATTGAAACTACGGTAACAGGAAAATGATCAGAATTAAAATGATCAGTCAGTACTTCAATATTACTAACCAGATCAGGAGTTTTAGACAGGATTAAATCAATTATATTACCATCAGCTTCATTTAGCATTCTTGTTGGATTAAAATTACATTGAACCAGAAAATGATGATTAAGCATGTCACAAAAATCAGCTGAGTACACGGCAGGTACAAAACGCAGGTCACAGGTCACAGGTCATTATTTAACCTATACAGAAAGTATCCTAAACATTCATCAAAGCTAATTTTATGGCCTAATTAGGCCTAAAGAAAAGTTTTTAGGCCTAAGGTTAGCTTTTCTGAATGTTTAAAACAATGACCTGTCAACTGTGCCCTGTGCCTTGTGCCCTGTGACCTGTGCCCTGTGACCTGCGTTTTGTACCTGCCGGCTGAGTACATCTATCGCTTGAGGTAGCAGTTAAACTATGCCAGTCTATACTTGAGAAGTTAAAGTCACCCACAAGATAACACGTAGCAAATCTAGTCATTTCAATTCTATCCAAACATTGACGTAATTTGAGCGAATATTCCACATCAGCACTAGGCGGTCTGTAGCACACTCCAAATAAAATATTATCCTTCGATGATTGACAAATGTCCACCATTACGGTTTCAATATTGTCATTATTCTCCAGATCCCTTCTTCTTACCGAAATCAAGTCCGTATGTACCGCCAAATGGACACCCCCACCTCTACGATCGTGTCTGTCTTTGTGATGCACGTAGTAATCATTTAGCCCCAATTCGGAGTGAATGAAGATAGGGTCTAGCCATGTTTCGGTGATAGCTATGACCGCAAAATAATCTTCTAGCAACAGGGCTTACAAGTCCAACACCTTCTTCCTTAAACTTCTGGCGTTAAGTAATAAACATCGAGGATTATTAGTTGAAGATCCCGCATTGGAAGACAAATTATTGACAATTTCATCGCCTGGATTAGTTTCAATATCACCACCGCGAATAATTTTAAAGGCAGATGGATTAAAAGTAGAAATCTCATTCGTATGATAAACAATTCGAGTGGGAAAGTACCTAATTCGTCGAAGCTGTCTCTCTAAAACAAGATGGCCGCCGCATAGACCAGATGGAAGTATGAAAAGTTCGCCTCCACATTGCTATTTAGATAGTATATGTAGATTTACAGAGACGCTGGAAGTCGCAGATGTTAGTGGACTTTCAGAGCTAAATAGTAGGAAGCCGTAAAAGCATGTCTTCCCTCCAAGATCACGTGACCGTGACAAATTTTTACTAATTAGCATGGCAACATCATTAACATAAGAAAAGGAGGGAGGTCTGTATCATAACAAGGTCAACACCAGCCTCACTTTTATTTAAAGGACAGGTAACTAAGCACACAACTGTAAAGAGGTCTATTAAAAATGCTAGAACGAATAACACTTAAAAATAAAGTTTACTACTACTACTACAACTACTACTACTACTATTACTCTACTACTACTACTACTACTACTACTACTACTACTACTACTACTACTACTACTACTACTACTACTACTACTACTACTACTACTATTGCTACTACTACTATTGCTACTACTACTACTACTACTACTACTACTACTACTACTACTACTATTGCTACTACTACTACTACTACTACTACTACTACTACTACTACTACTACTACTACTACTACTACTACTACTACTACTACTACTACTACTACTACTACTACTACTACTCCTATTACATACTTTGGAACTATTTGGTTATCACCCTTTCTTTCTAGGTCAATGAAACAATGGATGGATCAGCAACTGCTAAACCTGAAATGGAGAAAGCTGGATCCCTGGGTACCCACTATGTGAGAAGCGTGACTTATGGCGCTGAAATGATTGCAAGCCTCAAGTTCAAGTCTTCGTCTTCTACAAAAAGGTGACGCACTAGGAATTGTATGTCAGAATCGTTCATCTTGATAATTTTAGCGTTTTCAGTGATGAATCAATCAATCAAAAAGTGAAACTTGTTTATTTGATTAACGTTATGACAGGGTTCCACTTAAATGTTTTCAAGGGAAGAGTCATCAACCTTTATCTTTCCAACCTTTAGATATTCCTCGCATGAGCTGACTATCAGTGCAAAAAGGAATTAGATGAAGTATGAGTAAAAGCTTTCAACGAGTAGCATGCACATCATTACCATGCCGTCATATCACCAACACCACCATCACCACTGCCGTCACCGCTGATCACCACCACCACCATCAATCATTACAACCATTACCGTCTTTACCACAAACAATATACATCTCACATTGTCACCGCAACTATCACCATCATTGCTGATATCAGTGTCGTCATTATCATCATTATCAGCTTATCGCGCGATCCCTGTTTTCCGTCACCAACAACTTAACATCGTGTTCACAACCACCATCGTCATCAACATTACAACCACTACCGTGAACACAAAGTGTACATGACACCATCACAATGAAACCCACAAGAGAACAACCAATAACCAATCCAACAATGCTTTATTTTGTGACATCACAGAACGAGAGTAACTGGTAAATTTGATGGAGGCTTTGACATTCCGGGAGTGGTCGAAGCCGGCTCAGAAACTCAATTGAAGAAGCTGTTGTCCGAATGCGAAAGTGCAAGCGAATTATCTATCGATTACTATGCAACACACCTGCCAGAGAAAAACCCAACTAACTTTGAGGACTTGGTGAAACTTATTCAGGAGTTTCCGTCAAGATTGGAAAAAATCGATATAGGAAAGGGAGTCCCCATTCAGGCAAGTTTAGTACCGTTATCATCACCAACCATAATCATTATTATTGTTGTCAATTTTATTAGTGACCGATAAGAATTTAGTGAAAAATATAAACCACGTTTGTTACATTTCCGACAAGAAATAAATTAAAAAATTGACCTTTATTCGCCCTCGACAGTATTAAAAGCACAAAGGCTAGTGAGTCCGGGCAAATACAGAAACAAATAATTCAACTGAACATAACAAGGTGAAGAAACTAGCTGGCAGTAGGCAACCCAGTTGGCTGTTCACAAGAGTGGCCGAGCTAGAGTGGGGCGGTAGAGCGATATGCTGTAAAGCCAGAAAACGACTGGGGTAATAATGCAATAGCAGAAGCTTCAAAGCTACGTAGAGTTTGAAGGTGATCAAGCCGCTAACATAATCTTCCTAACTGTTGCTAAAATTGTGGAAAATTAGACTACTATGTAGACCTAATTTTTCAGTTCTGCTTTTTTTTATTGATAGAGCACCCGAACTTTTTTTTTTTCCAACAGTATGAGCTTCAACCAATAGCAAACGTTTTCCCGGTGCTGCATCAAGGCAGTAATGTCCTAGCGCTAGAATGCGAGATCAATGAAGTAGATAGTCGCTACGACGATCTTTCCCTGGCGAAACGTCTTGTGGCCAAGTATCGAGACACTGGGCATGAATTAGACCAGGAAGTGAGATGGTTCAACTCTGAGATGACCAAGACCCTGCGTAGTTTTGACTCTGCTATCTCTACTTTGGATGCAGAAAGTGTGAAAAAGTGCATTCAAGTGTACGCGGACTCATTGGATGGATATGACGAGGAAGGAAAATTTGTTCGATACTGGAGGGGCCTGTTGAAGAAAGGGGTTTGTGACAGCCATCATTTTATAACTACATGAGTTATTTTCTTTTCTTGTGATTGATGGGAACTGATGACGTTGGTTCCCTGTATAGAACGAAATTTGTTTTGAAAGACGTTGGTAGTGCAGTGACAAGGGGTCTTCATGTAAGAGTTATTGTTGTAGATGGCGTGTCCGGCTCTTTTTCTGGTTACAACTTTTAAAGTCTTCATCACAGTCAAGTCAGTGTTTCCTATTACTAAAGTTTTATTACTTTAATCTTCGCAGGTACCATCAACCAACATCAAGGTAAGTATAAATATTTTTCTAAAAAATCTTCTTTTAGCCGTAGCAAGATTAGCTATTCATTATTCATAAGGATATTAGCCAATCAGAGTACCCTATATTGGTCTGGTGAATGTATCTTCATACCCATTGAAAATACGGATCAAGACACGTCCGCGATTAGTTCAAAAACTGATCAAGACACTGATCAAGATCCTGAATTTTCGTTAGCAACTTCAAAACATTACAACGCAGGCAATTATTAACTAGCGTCTTTACAGTTCTGGACTCTCCGACCTTCTTTGATGCCAATCTCCATCTTCGCATCTCTATATACATCCCCATCTCTTTTCCCCTGAGTATCAAATGCCTACCTATTCCCTTGGAATATTTCGATCGCAAGCAATTGTTTCTCCTTACAGGAGGATCTTATGATCACACGTTTGCTTTATTAACATATATTAGCATACATGGCAAAGCAAGCTACTGATAAATACACACCAGAGATTAAAAGTGCTTGGCAAGATTAGTACTGACTCACCGAAAATTTGAGCATGACAAGTTCAGTGGTTTTTGCGAAATGGCCGTTTAAAATTTCAAGATTTTATAAAGAATGTAGGGCTGGCTGGGTAGCTGCAGCTCTTGCCACCCAGCCTAACAATTCCTTGTAAATGTCACAGGTTTTCTAAACCAGTTTCTCCGACAATATTCAACATATTGGGCTGATATTCACACCAGCTACCAAAATGTAAACAATGACATCAGCAAGGAATCTTTTGTAAAGTTAAGAACCCCGAAATATAAGGATGGCTTGGATGGCAGTCCTTTGCCGACCGATGGAATAGCCAAAGAGTAAAATATTGTTAATAAGTATTTTCTTTGATACGGACTTGGTAACAAAAAATAGCGGGAAAAGAGAAGGTCGTTTCAACCTCTCCGAGTTCATCAGCGGTGGATCCAGAAAGAGGGGGACAAAAAAATTGCGGCGGGAGCGCACATAACCCCCCCCCCCCCCACCCCCAACGAAAATTCAGTTTAGTCGAGATGTTGCTTGCAGCATTCTTAGAGCATTTGTGGCCAAAACGTAAGGCAAAATTTGAGAGTTTGCAGAAACATTTTTAAAATACAGGGAAAAGGAGGATCGCGGCCCCCTTGGCCTCCCCCGGCCCCTAAGTCCGCGCCTGGTCACTTCCGATTTCAAGTAAAATACAAAATTTAGCATGGACACATAACAGTATAAAAAGCGAATGAGAATGTCAGGAACGTCAAAATGTGGTAACATTAAATTACTTACAAATTGCTAATTTTTTGAAGTTGAAAAAGACATTCGGGAGGTCGAAATGTCGTTCTCTTTTATCGCTAATTTTGGGCAGTGTGGACGAGTGGTTAGGGCGCTTGCCTTGAGATCCGAAAACCCAGGTTCAAGACCCGCTCTGACCACTCGTTGAATTTGATCCTGGTAGTCCCTGGTTCAACTTCCCAGCCGCACTTGTAAATAGCCATGCAACTGGTTTGCCTTCAGCCAGTTGGGATTCTTAACAATTGTAGTTGTTCTGTTCTTTGGTTTCGTTGTGTTTCATTGGCCCTGAAAAGCCCCTATGGGGAGCGGTCAATTAAGTATGTATTGTATTGTATTGTATTGTATTATTACAAAGTCAAATAGTGGTTGCATAAATTCATTCATTCCCTCCTTCCTCCCTCTCCCTCTTCCTTCCCCACTCCAGCCTTCCTTCCTTCTTTCGCACCTTCCCATGATATTGTTGAACATGTATGTTTATCATTTATCGGGTCAGACAGTTCTTTATCTGTTATTTGTTTTCTCTTTCTCTCTCTAGCTCCCCAGTGGAAAAGACCTAACTGTCGCTCTTGTTGGAAAGACTGGTAGTGGAAAAAGTGCCACAGCGAACAGAATTGTTGGGTACGACCACTTTCAATCATCCCCAAGCGCTTTGTCTGTCACTAAAGTTTGTGCCGAAGGCAGGAGAACAGAAGAGCGAAAAGTCAACGTCATAGACACCCCTGGTGTGTTAGATACTTCCTCAGTGAAAATGCTGAAAAGAAAGGCACCCCTTAGCAGCCAGGAAAGACACACCCAAACAGAAATTTTCAATGAAGTGTATAAAATGTTTCAAATGGCACCAAAAGGTTTTGATGCAATAATCTTAGTGGTGAAATATGGCGATAAATTCACAGAAGAGGATGAACAAGCGTTAGATCTCCTTGAAGCCTTTCTGGGCAAAGAATCCACGAAGAGCATGATTCTCATTCTCACCAAGGGAGACCAAGCCCTGTTTGATGCAGGAGATGAAGGTATAACCCAGGAAGAATGCGTCAAGAAATGGATTTCACAATTGCCGGAGTGGGTTCAAGCATTCATCACTGAGATAAATCACAGATGGGTGTTGTTTAACAACCACATAAAGGAAGCCGAGAATCCAGAGGCCTGTAAAAAGCAACTCTCTGAGCTTATTGAGGTAAACCTGAATTTATATCTTAAAATAGACCATTTCGAACTTACGCAGGGAGCTGGGAAGAGTTTCAAATTTAAACCAATCGATAAATTTACACCATCACTTGAAAGATCACGTTGAGATGGGACATTTGACCAATTTTGATGTTTTTGGGTGGAACAGAGACCAAGTTATGGACATTCAAACGTAGTTCAAATTTGATACAAACGTCTTTAATTTTGAAGCTGCGTCACGTAAACCATATTAACTCTTAAAAATAGCTTCAGTTTTGTGACAACTGTAAAATCCCATCATGCACCTTCTATTTGGAAATAACTGGGGTGAAAATCACTTTCTTGACCCCTTTTTACGAATATCACAGAAACCGTAAAAGATTTTAAGAGTTGATATGGTTTGGTGGGACGCTGTCAAGAAATTAGAGACACTTGTATGGGTTTTGAACTATGTCTCACGGTCTACAATTTGACCTCTTTTCAACCTGAAAACATCCAACTTGGTCAAATGTCCCATCTCAACGTGATCATTTATGTAATGGTGTCAATTTATTGGTTAAAATTTGAAACTCGCCCCAGTTCCCTATGCAACTTCGAAATGGCCTATTATTACTGGGTTGCCTATGGGCAAACCCAGTCGAGGTCTGCGTTTTGTTTGTTTGTTTTCTTTGTTTTCTTTTTTTTAGTTTTTTTTTTTCCGTGTCGGTAAAAGTCTTGCCTGTCACTCCCCTGGCAAGTGGTGTCTTTGTGCATAGAGCCTTCTGAGCGTATTTTCTTAGGATCCAGAGGGTAGTAGAACTGCGTAGATTTCTCTGGTAGACACAGTAGAATCATTAACTTAGCCTGCAATGGCGTCGAAAGTCATGCAACGCGAATGGCGTTTTAGTGGATCCTTAAACAAAATATACCCTTATGGAGTTCAATAATGGAAAGTCAGTTGGATAAACTAGTCAGGAATCTCAAATGCGACGATTACTGGACTTCGACAACAATCTATCGCCCGTCGAGACGAAAAGGATTCTGTGGTATTTTCTGCCTTTGTGAATTATTACATCATGTTGTGTATTGAATTTTCAAGCTTAAGGTTGAAATGTGATATGGGAGAAGATTTTTAGTATTGCTCAGTAAGCAGGAAGGGTTCACAGGCCTGTTGGAAGCGTGCTTGAGTTTCAACAAAATGAGCCCAAAAATCAGTGAAAACTTGTGACGCAGATGAATAATAAAGTAGCTGCTATTTCCAAAATGATGGAATTACCTGGTGATAAATAACGTCGTACGCGTCTTGGAGAGTAAATTTTGACTTTGCATAAACAAGAGTTGGGCGATTGTTTTGACTTCGCTCATTTCATTGTCAAACTTTATAACACTTGACAGAAAAAGAAACTTACAAAAACCCGGTATCTTGCCATCATTTAACACAGATGCTTCAATGTTTGGCGAGTAAACATGCCGCGGTAACTTAATCACAGCGCCCGCTGAATTCCGGCCATGTCACTTTTGCAATTTACTTGAACGTAGCAAAAATCTCCCAAAATGTTTGTCGCTGATCGTAACTTTTTATATTCTATATTCACGGTTCAAGATTAATGTTGTTTTCATGTCGTAAATATATTTCATTCTCGATCGACCGTCCCGGAAACTTCCTTCTGCTCTTTCTACTGCCCCCCCTGAAACTGTGTATCAATAGTTATTTGCTTTTTCATCAATATTTGTTTTGCATAAAGCAAGCTAACAAAATCTGTACCTTGCTGAGTTCGCATTTGTTAGCGTTAATAGTATTTTCGGTCAGATGCTTCTGCTTTTTACTAGGGGTTTATTGTTTTGGTCTCCCATCCTAAGACTAACCCCGCTCAACAGGGCTTGACTTCAGTGAAGTTTAGTATTACAAAGCTGTCAGATGCTCAGAGGGCATACTTGTGGTGCAAAGAAGTTGTGAGGGAACTTGAAAATTATCAACATGTCAGCCCAGAAGCCAATGTTTCTCCCTTCTCTTTTATTTGTTTTTCTTCAGAGACTGGAATGCTGTATTTCAATACGACACAATTCAGTGCCTTCTGA
This sequence comes from Montipora capitata, assembly GCA_949126865.1. Classification (NCBI taxonomy): domain Eukaryota; kingdom Metazoa; phylum Cnidaria; class Anthozoa; order Scleractinia; family Acroporidae; genus Montipora; species Montipora capitata. The sequence continues at coordinate 10,587,525 of OX421455.1, read as the reverse complement.
TTTTCTGTAGCACGTACCACAGGCAACCCAGTGTATGCTTCACGGAAGCATCTCGTTTGCTTAAATTTAAGTTGTGACGCACAGACACTCGGGAATAAAATTATCTGGACGAAAGTCGAACCTTTGACGTTCCGAATTGTCCCTTTTCAAATTTAAAATCGTCGCTCAATACAAACGCTAAGGACACATTGATACAGGATTACGGTCTCGACCTAAAGTAAAATATGCACAATAACTGGCGAGAAGGGGCCTGGAATTTCAAAATTAAACAATAGACAGAGTTGTGAACAGGTCGTCTTCTTGTTGGAAATCAGATGTAAAATGCACATTTCTTTTATTCAGCGGTCATAGACACTTTTCAAAATAGCGCCCGACAAATTAATCTTTTGTTTCTATGCTAATTTGTCTTACTAGCCGCGTTAGCATGCGCAATCAAAATCGTCTGCCGTTATGAAAAAAGTCCATGGCGAACATGAAACTGGACTATTATTCCGCTATTAACTAATATCTAGATTTAGCCAAGCCTAAAAGCGGAGCTCCCTGGTTATTACTGGGTTGCCTATGGGCAAACCCAGTCGAGGTCTGCGTCTAGCTTGTTTGTTTTCTTTTTTTTCTTTTTCTTTTTCTTTTTTTTTTTTTTTTTCCGTGTCGGTAAAAGTCTTGCCTGTCACTCCCCTGGTAAGTGGTGTCTTTGTGCATAGAGCCTTCTGTGCGTATTTTCTTAGGATCGAGAGGGTAGTGGAACTGCGTAGATTTCTCTGATGGACACAGTAGAATCATTAACCTATTGTAGCCTGCAATGTCGTCGAAAGTCATGTAACGCGAATGGCGTTTTAGTGGATCCTTAAACAAAATGTACCCTTATGGAGCTCAATAATGGAAAGTCAGTTGGATAAACTAGGTGAAAAACCAACACCAGGAATCTCAAATGCGACGAGTAATGGACTTCGACAACAATCTATCGCCCGTCGAGCCGAAATCAAAGGGAGCTGTTTTTCTAAAATAATATTTTACCAAGTGTGTGTTATGTAGAACACTGAAACCAAATGGAAAATTCTCTGGAAACTTATGGGTTCAACAAAGACAGAGAACGAATCAAACACCTTACGTGGATCTGTGATCAATTCTGCACAGTCTGCAGGTAAAGAAAATAATTGGAAATGTGACAGCGAAGAATTATTTGAAAGAAAGCTTGTCGTGTATTTTGTGCTTCATTGTTCAAGGGAAAGGTTCTTCATGGAAACAGTTTGACCCTGAAATTTAGATTGTTGCAATATTGGGCATATTTGACACGATTGAGTTACTTCTCTTCACGCACGTAATGAAATAGAAGGGGTTTTTGCCTCTAATAGCAAATATGTTCTTTGTTTCAAAAAATTGTTCGCTGGAAAAGGTGGCCTTTATGAATTCATCATGTTTTATGATATGCGAGCTTAACTGGATAGTTCTTATGGCAATTGTAAAGCATTTTCTTGTCGAAATGTGGTTAGCGTCTTTCTGGTGTGTTAACTTAATTAAATCGTGAGTTTGTATTTGCCGTCTGCCGCGTAACCTTGATTTCCACTCACAAAACTACCTCCACAACCCACTTTTTGCGTAGAATAAGCTTTTAGAATGATGTTCTTGTCTTCTGTGGTGATACTAACGGTTCGGAATGATGTTGTGAAAAAATATTTATAACGGATCACACGCGCAACTTGATCGCCCGATTATGCATGACATCCATTTGACATCCCATTGAAAAAAACTCGTAAAATATTCGCGGACCGGTCGATTTCTCCGAATTGAGAAAGATTTTAAACAATAACTAAAAATTCCTGTGTTGAGAATTTTGTCATTGTAGTGTAAAGCCAAGAAATGAAGTTTATTTGGGAAGCCAACAATATTCCTTTAACTACCTTGGTTGTTAATCCAATTTATTGCTACGACCTGCTAGTGCGAAGATTGTTTACACAAAAGTCACGTTTTTGCGAAATTTGAGTGTGACAAATATCCCCTTTACTCTAACGCAAAAACATTAAGATAGTAACAAACTTCATAATTATTTGACCATTTCTTCTACTTTTGTGCTTGTCAGCGTTGTGATTTGCGATAATTCGCAAGTCTGTTTTTTGTATCTCATAGATGTTTAGATTTTCAATTAAATGGCTCGCGATTGTGTAAATAGTTACCCTGCGAGCATAGGCCCTTCGATCTTCCAAGATAAGTCGGGAAGAGGAAGGGACCTCTGCCAGCCGGCTCGACATTTCGTGTTGAGCATGCGTTAAAAATTCAAACGTAACGTATTCGGGAGTCAGTCACGCCTGACTAGTAACCGCAAAACCACAAAACCAAAACAAACAGTAACGGATATTTTCGAACAACTCTGGCAAGCACAATCATTTCCTCAAGATAGTTCAAGTTTTTAAATTGCTATTTTAATTTTTACTAAAAAAATTAATAGGTTTCTCAATTCTGGTAAACTAGCTTCTGTAACCGACATACGGAAAAATTCTCATGGGAATTTAGACAGTTTAAAAATTGTCACGCTGTTGTAAATTTAAAAAATATCGATGACGCGTGGCGATTGATCATGCGCACAAATAAAAAAAAACAGGTTTGGCAAGTTGAAACTGGACTGACTCATCCATTTCTTTGGATGAGCGGCAAATCAAAGAAAGTCGAGCCGGCTGGCAGAGGTCCCTTCCTCTTCCCGACTTATCTAGGAAGATCGAAGGGCCTCTGCTTGCAGGGTAGTAAATAGTTCACCCTGAAGTCAAAATAGATACGTTTCTCAGGAACCCGACGAGTAATGGACTTCGACAACAATCTTTCGCCCGTCGAGCCGTAATCAAAGTGAGCCGTAGTTCTAATATTGTTACCAAGTGTGGTGTTTTGTACAACACTGAAATCAAATTTCACTAATTATTGTTAGTCAAAAATTATTTGAAAGAAAGCTTGTTGCTATATTTCACTTGATAATTCAAGTAAAGGGTTTTTCAGCAAAGGGTTTGATGCTGAATACTGGTGGAAAATTTATTTAGTCGCGTACGGAGTGTGTTGGCAGCTTGTTTGCACGCACGCAATGAAATGGGAAGTTTTTCCTTCCCTCTAATAGCAAATATGTTGTTTGTTTCAATAAAATTACTTTTGGCTGGAAAAGGTTTTTGTGAGATTTTTCTGCCTGTTCTGAATATCGTTGCGTATTATCCAAGGTTAACTAATTTGCTTATGTGTAATATTTGTTTACACGTCTTAAAAGTTTCGTTAATCTTATCAAGTACGCACAGGGGAAGCTACCTCAGATCTTTGCCGCTTTTGGGGTTTGGTTTCGAACGCACTGGACTGACAAAATTTGTTTGGCCCTTCCAAAAATGTCGACGAAATTTGGCTCAAATTTTCAATTTTTCACGCGTGGAAGCACTGAGAGTCTGAGACACAGTAAAACATTTGTTAACCACAAGTGTCAATCATACCGAAATAAACACCAAATATTCCGACTAAAAATAGAGATTAAATGACATTTTCCTTCAAATCATCATAATCATGGTATGTAAATTGACAAATCTGTCAGATTTCACCTCTGACAAAAATTTGTCCTGCTCCCAGGCAGGACGACGGCGTTTCGAAAGTTTGGTAAGCCTTTATAAAATAATCACCGGTCGCACTTGTCTCAGGGAACTGGTGACAGATTTTTTCGCAAAATAAAAATTTGCCCAGTGCGTCCAGGCCCTTTCCATGATTGCCTTATAAAGAAAGAAATCTGTCAATCATTAGAAAACCGTTACGAGTATGCGACACATGCATGCGAGGATTTTTTTGCCCGTGGTGATTTGGCTATGAATTATGAAATCATTTTTCGCTAATGTTTATGAGCTATTAGCTTTGCTTTGCGGCAGTACGTACAGAGTTAAAACAATCCATTTCTGTTCCTTCTGCACCAGTTGTTACGCCTTCTGTGTATCATCTCGAGAACGTGACCAGCTATGTTTGCGGAATGAAGAACATTTGCTGTGTCAGCAACCACTTGACATGCGAAATGAAATTGCTGATGATGATTGGAGGATTTCGATCCTCAGCATAATGCCTTGTTGACAGGGATGTTGAGAGGCAGAATCACATGATTGAGAAGAACCATTTCATTGTCACTCCTGTGCGATCAAATTGTGGTGAAGTTAGTTGCCTTAGACCAGAGTTAGAAGGCATTACATGTTTTGTCGCCATGTGGCTTTTTGTTGTATTGGGCTTCTTGCTGGGAACGCTCAAACCACTCACTTATGCACACGCCGTTCGCGGTAGACCCACACTAAAAGATGTCATTGAGCGAATGTTTTGGCCCGGGTCGGTCCGCGAACTGAGAGAAAGCTATATTGAGAACAAATGTGCACTAAACGAGCAAATATATGAGAATTATGATATGAACTACACTGATATGAACTGCTTTGAAACCAAATACCAAACAAGACAAGCACAGAACTGTGAAAGCCTCCAAGAGAAGAAAGTTGGTGAGCACAAAGTCAGTACTGACGCCTTCGAGTCGCAGAAAGATAGTCTGCTGAGCCGGATGCATTTAATTAAAATTCTGAAAAAGAAGGTGAATTTTCTATCCATTTGTGTTATTATGGCTGTTTGTTTTCTGCAATTACTGAATTTCTGTGTATTTCGAGCTGTAATGCTATTTCATATTCAACTATTTGTATCGTTTGGAATCATCCTCACTAATGTTGTCAGCATTTTGTACCATGCTTGGTGCAGCGTTTTATGTTTGGATGAACCTATTTTGAATGCATTCAATAACTGTAACCTATTTGAGAAAGGCGCACAGCTATCTGTTGTTGTCGATGTTGATAATGAAGAATCAATAAATGACTTGCAACTTCGATCTCGTTATGGTAAGCTTGTTTATTGTAAATGTTTAAAAGGGCGTCGCCATGTTGTTCAAAAGGATGGAGAACCAAGCAGAATTTCAGCGAAACAGCTAACGCGAGCCTTACAGGAGAACATATTTGAGAATGCCGCACAGCCATCTGTTGTTGTGGATATTGATAATAAAGAATCAGTAAATGACTTGCAACTTCGATCTCGTTATGCTAAGTTTGTTTATTGTAAATGTGTAGGAGGGCGTCCAAAAAGGGACCGAGAACCAAGCCGAATTCCAGTGAAACAGCTATCACGAGCCTTGCATAAGAGCAGATCTTTCAGGAAATTAGTTCGAAAATATATTAAAAAGAACGTACCGAAATCTTCTGCCATGCATTTATTTACGAAATTGAGTTTACTTAATCGTAAGTTAAACTATTTGTATGTAAGACTAAGGTCTGCTGCTAAGAAGAGGAGTACACAAAGGACGTGGTGGACAGCACATCGAAGGAAAAAACCTAAAACTCGCCGTGGAAGAGTGAAACTTAGGTGTAACTATACTTCAGTAAGATCTGTTTATAAGAACGTTAACCATAGGATGAATCATACAGAGTTAAAGCTGTCTAATGATATAGAGAAAAACCCTGGGCCCATTGATCATACCAAAACTATTCAAGCGCCTTATAGTCAAGGCAATGTGGAATTGTTCGGCCAGAATGCAGGCACTCAGTGTGTAGCAATGTCTCTTACTTCACTTATCTATAATTACAGGAATAATATTCTATCATCAGTGGACTTGATCAACATCATGAACATTGGTAATGAATTGTATTCTGGGTTATCTAGACTGTCCAGACAAACTTTCCTGTTGTTAACTGAGTTACCAGAAGTGCTCAATGTGTTTAATACAGATTATCAGCTTCAATACAGTTCAAGCTATAGTGGTACTATAAATGGTAGATCCATTATACATGGTTTGAGTTTCTGTATGCCTTTGGTTGATGCTTTGCTAACATTAGTAAGGCAAAACTACCAATCCTTTCTTTTAACAATTGAATGTAGTACTGTTTCTATGCACTGTACTCCAGGTGGTAAATTTAAAATATTTGATTCACATGCTAGGGATGCATTTGGTATGCCCCATTCTCAAGGAACATGTGTATTATTAGAAGCACAAAGTATACAGGATGTCACATGTTATTTGCAAACCCTGTATGAAAATTCAAATACATTGTTTGAGCTGATAGGTGTTCACATAACAAGACTAGAAAAGGACAATAATCACTTAGTTGATGAGGACAGTGAAATCTCTCAATCAGAACTTGCTGATGATGGTGGAGAAATGGTGCATATTTCAACAAGAAACAATGAGTCTTTCATACGACACTGTTCTGCTTTATCATTTTATAGCATTTGTTTTTCAGTGGTTAAGGCATGCACTTACTGGAATTCACCAACTCTAGAAGCAATTATTGACCATGGAAGTGAGTTTTACAAGGAACAATTTTCATGTCCTGATGAAAATCTCTGTTTACACAAATTTCCAAACAAACTTCAAATATATGATGCAACTATTGATGTTGTCTTTACAGCACAAAAAGAAGGCATATTTAGTTTTGCATCCAGCAGTAGCAAACTCTTCCAGAACTTTATTTTGGATAACACAAGAGGCAATACTGGATTTATAATATGGTTTTCAAATTACTGTGCAAGTTGCATATTTCAGCACAATTCTAAGACTAAAAGCATCAAATACTACTTAATAATATTCCATAGTGATGGAACTTTAGATGAATTTCAAACTGTCAATGACAGCAACTTCCTTCTTCAAGCCCTCACTAATACTGTTACAAAAATCAATACAACTAATAATTTAGAGGTAGCATACATTATCAGATTTCTAAACTGTTACAGTTTGTCAAGCACTTTAAGACAAAAGGTATTAAGGAAACACAAATCCAATAGGCAGAAAAATTCACTTGCCGAAAAACGAAGAGAAAGTTATGCAAACATGGAACCTAGTGCCAAACGAAAATACTTGGTTAGCAAAGCAGAATGGTACAAGTCATTAGATCCTACAGAGAAAGAAAAACTCTTGTCTGACAGAGCATAGTGGTACAAATCACTAGATCCTGCAAAAGAAGAACAACTCTTGTCTGACAGAGCAGAGTGGTATAAATCTCGAGATCCTGCAGAAAAAGAAGAACTCTTGCCTGACAGAGCAGAATGGTACAAATCACTAAATGCTGCAGAAAAAGAACAACTCTTGTCTGACAGGGCAGAGTGGTACAAATCACTAAATCCAGCAGAAAAAGAAAAACTCTTGTCTGACAGAGCAGAATGGTACAAATCACTAAATCCAGCAGAAAAAGAAAAGTTATTGTCTGACAGAGCAGAGTGGTACAAATCACTAAATCCTGCAGAAAAAGAACAACTGTTGTCTGACAGAGCAGAGAGGTACAAATCACTAGATCCTGCAGAAAAAGAAAAACTCTTGTCTGATAGAGCAGAGTGGTACAAATCACTAAATCCTGCAGAAAAAGAACAACTCTTGTCTGACAGGGCTGAGTGGTACAAATCTCTAGATCCTGCAGAAAAAGAAAAACTCTTGTCTGACAGAGCAGAGAGGTACAAATCGCTAGAGCCTGCAGAAAAAGAAAAGCTCTTGTCTGACAGAGCAGTGTGGTACAAATCACTAAATCCTGCAGAAAAAGAACAACTCTTGTCTAACAGGGCAGAGTGGTACAAATCTCTAGATCCTGCAGAAAAAGAAAAACTCTTGTCTGACAGAGCAGAGAGGTACAAATCGCTAGAGCCTGCAGAAAAGGAAAAGCTCTTGTCTGACAGAGCAGTGTGGTACAAGTCACTAGATCCTGCAGAAAAAGAACTGATAAATAAACAAAAAAAGCGGAATTATGATGCAATGGAACCACTCATTAAGGCACAATACTTGAACAATAAAAAACAAGAATATTGCAGCATGAATCCTATAAAAAAGCAAAAAATAATAAAGTGCATAAGTGATGCAGCAAAAATTTATAGAAAAAAGGCAAACGATGTTCAGCATAAATTGGATCACTACATATCAGTATTTCAGAATAAGATCAGAGAGGGGCCATATTACATATGTTCAGTTTGTCATCGAATACTATATAGAAAAACAGTTATGTTACTTAAAGAAAATAAATACAGCATACACCGTCTTTTCACTGAGATAAAGTCATTTGATGACAAACAATACATCTGTAGAACATGTCATGCAAGAGTTTCAAAAGGGCAAGTACCATGTCAAGCTGTAGGTAATAAACTGGAAGTTGATAGAATACCACCAGAACTCTCAGTACTAGAAAAACTTGAACAAATATTAATAGCACAGAGGATAGTTTTTGAAAAGATAGTGGTAATGCCTAAAGGCCAACAGAGGAAGATTAAAGGAGCAATATGCAATATACCAGTTGAATGTGATCAAACATGTACTACATTGCCACGTCCTCCTGAAAGGTCAGGTATAATCATGTTGAAACTAAAGAGAAAAATGGAGTTTAGAGGACATGTTTATTTTCAAGCTGTGCGACCTCAACTAATATTAAATGCTCTGATGTGGCTCAAAATGAATAATCCCTTCTATGATAATATATGTTAGATATTGACAAAATAGATAGGCATCTTAAAACATTGCAACAAAATGATGTTAATTTAGACGATTCAACTTTGAATAATGACAACCACTCTACTGAATCTGGTATAAGTGATGACACTTCTTCAAACAATGAAAATGGTGAGAATGTCAGCACACTGGCAGATGAAGAAAATGATGATCCTTTAAATGAATATCGAGCACCAACAAGTGAAACTTGCTTGCAGTCTGTAATACCAGATTATCCTGTAACTGTTGAGCAAAGTGATAATGTATCATCTCAAGGAGACGAAGTCTATGCTATTGCACCTGGTGAAAGTAAACATCCAGTTTCCTTCATGGCAGACAAGCAATGTGAAGAACTAGCATTTCCTGTTTTGTTTCCAAAAGGAAAGTATGGGTACTCTGTGAACCGATAAATAAAGTTGTCGCCAGTTAAGTACTTCAATGCAAGACTTTTACATCACAGTGGTAGATTTGCTACCAATCCCGAATATCTCTTCTTTGCTCAGTTCATCATAGAACAGAAGAAAGTATCAGATAGCATCATTATTGCTCTGAAAAAAATGCATGGCCAGCCTCTTACTGCTTCTCAAATAAGATCAAATAATATGCAAAATTTACAAAATCTTATTTGTCAAGATCAGGCTTATTTATTTTTGAGACAAATTCCAGGAACACCACCTTATTGGAAAAAATTTATGTATGAAGTAGTAGCTATGGTAAAACAGCTTGGGATACCAACATGGTTTATGACATTATCCTGTGCTGACCTTAGGTGGCCTGAACTGTTTCAGATTATTGTAAGAACACAAGGCAAAAATCTAACAAATGAACAAGTTGATGCTTTATCTTATAATGAAAGATGCTCAATGCTGAATGTAAATCCTGTTGTTGTTGCTAAGCACTTTCAATATAGAGTTGAAACATTCTTCACTGAAATTATTCTAACTAATGCAAACCCAATTGGTAAAATAGTATACTATGCACTCCGCATTGAGTTTCAGATGAGAGGCTCTCCTCACTTACATGCCTTAATATGGACATCAGATTGCCCTGAACTAACACATGATACCAAGGAAGCTTATATCCATTTCATAGATGAACATGTGCAGGCATGCCTTCCTGATCAGAGTCAAGACCCTGAGTTACATGAGCTTGTAAAAACCTACCAAAAGCACAGTCATTCAAAGACGTGTAGAAAATACAAAAACATTAAATGTAGGTTTAATTTTGGGCACTTTTTTAAAAACAAGACTATTGTGGCTGAACCTCTTTCTGATGATTTAGATCCAGAAAAAAAGATGAGTACCATAGACAGACAAAAAGAAATCCTTACACTAATTAAAGAAAAAATAGATGAAGTGTTAAATCCCAGTAAGGCAAATTATAATCCTACGTTAACAGAAGCTGATATTTTCAAATCTGTAAACATAACTGAAGAGCAATATTATTGGGCTTTATCCATTTCACCTGACTCAGACTATGAGCTGCACCTTAAAAGACCAACAAACAGTTGTTTTATTAATAATTATTTTATTGCTGTTATTAAGGGTTTTAGAGCGAATGTTGACTTGCAACCTGTATTTAACCACTACAAGTGCATAACGTACGTGTGCTCATATTTTACCAAGGATGAGACTGAATGCTCACAGGCAATTATGAATGCTGCAAAGGAAGCTAAGAAAGAAAACTTGAGTGTCAGGGATAGCTTAAAAAGAATTGGTGCTGCTTTCCTCTCTACCAGAGAAGTCAGTTCACAAGAATGTGTTTACAGATGCATGCCTGAACTATGGTTACGAAAAATATTCCCTGCAACAGTTTTTGTAAGCACTGACCTACCAGAAAAAAGGGTACGCATTGCAAAATCACCAGAAGAACTTGATGAACACGATAATGAAAGTACTGATATCTTTAAATCAAATATTATTGATCGATACACTTTAAGACCACAGTGTATTCCTTCTGTAGATAGGCTATGTCTGGCAGAGTTTGCTGCATACTATTATAAAGAATACAAAAAGGACTGCCAAGAAACAGCTGATGCTCAACCTGAGGTTTTAACTGACGATGTCATTGAATTACATCACAATTGTGATCCTGATACGTCACCTCCAGACAAAATAAGATTAATGAACTCGCATGAAGTTATGAAGTGTAGAAAAGTAAAAGCTGTTATAAGATATCACAAGCCAAACAAAGCAAAAGAACCTGAACTGTATTTTCATCATCTCCTGATGCTTTATTACCCATGGAGAGATGAAACAAGTCTTTTAGGAAGTGATCAAACATATGCTTCTAAATTCTATGAGCATGAAGTACAAGCTGTAGTGGAACGAAACAGAGAGAAATTTGAGCCTGATGCTGATGCTGTTACAGAAGCACTTGATTTTCTTCGAAATAACCAGGGCAATATCATCCACTCCAGCTATGATTCTATGAATGACCAGGAAAATGCAGATTTACAATCTGAAGAGCAAGATGATTCAGCACCAAACGAGTCATTTAATGAACTATTACCTACACATCTTGTTTCATCATCAGAAACTGAGAATCATTCAAACCTTGGAATGATAACATACAACCAGCCAACAGAAATAAGTGATGATAAGCTACGGGAGTGTGTTAGATCATTGAACAAAAAACAGCGCTATGCTTATGATATAATTCTCACCTGGTGTAGAAGTAAAATGAAAAACATGAATAGTCTAAAACCTGAAGAAGTAAAACCAATACATTTATTTATAACTGGTGGAGCAGGTGCTGGTAAAAGTCACTTGATCCAAACAATCTACCACACTGTCACAAAGACCTTTAGACATCCTCCGATGAATCCTGAATTACCTACAGTTCTTTTAATGGCACCTACTGGAGTTGCTGCTATTAACATAGATGGGACAACAATAAACACTGCCTTGGCAATTCCCAAAGAAACAGGTGATAATTTATCTGCAATGTCTTACCAAAAGAAAACACAGATGAGAATGTTACTAGCTGACCTCAAGTTGATCATAATAGATGAAATCTCTATGGTTGCTAACAATACTTTGCTTCATATCCACCAAAGACTAAAAGAAATTGTTGGCACATCAAATGTTCACCTGTTTGCAGGCATTAGCATTCTTGCTATTGGTGACATGTATCAACTACCACCAATACGCAGGAAACCTGTTTTTGCAAATTACAAAAATGTTGTGTTTAACTTGTGCCACCCATGGCACCTATTCACAATGATAGAGCTTGTTGATATCATGAGGATGACCAACCATTTGCTGAACTTCTGAATAGGTTCCGTACAGCAACTCAAACTGAAGAAGATATCAAGTGCATCCAATCTAGATCTATAGATCCATCAGATGTTAATTACCCATCAGATGCTCTTCACATCTGGGCTGAAAATAATCCAGTCAATCGACACAATGAAATGAAATTGCACCAAATACCTGCACAGTTGTTTAACCTTAAAGCCACAGATCAGTACCCGCCTAATGTATCACAGCAAGATATTAACAGAATTTTAGCTAGACCCAGGTCTGAAACTGGTGGACTTGATGCTAATATCTGTATAAAGGAATCTGCTAGAGTTATGTTAACCAACAACATTGATATTGCAGATAGACTTATAAATGGTCTACTAGGAACTGTTGTTAAAATTGAAGTAAATCAAAATAACAAAAAACCCACCATTATCTATGTAAAATTTGATGATGCCAAAGCTGGCAACAATTTAATTCAAAAGAGTACTAGCAGTTTTGTGCGACAAAACAGAGTTGTACCCATAGAACCTGTCCTAGCAAAAATTAAAATACATCCACATAAACCTTCTTCTCCAGAAATACAGAGAATGCAATTCCCTTTAACATTGGCCTACGCTGTTAGCATTCACAAAGTACAGGGATTGTCACTTAACAGTCTCGTCATTAGTTTTGAGTTGGTCAAACAGAGATCATTCAATTATGGTCAGGTATATGTTGCACTGAGCCGAGCGACCTCTTTAAATGGTATTCACATTCTAGGAAAAATTAACAGCAAACATGTGAAAGCAGATCCTCGGGTACATAAAGAATATGAAAGACTGCGAGAAATCTCAAAAACCATGGGAACTAGTGAAAAATATAAGGATAATTCAGTGCTCACTATATGTCTATTAAACATACGATCACTCAAAAAACATAGTGTAGATATCAAGTATGATGCAAACATAAAGAACAGTGATCTAATTGCACTGACAGAAACACAACTTGTACCTCATAGCAATGATACTATAATAAAATCTCATCTACTACCATTTACTCTCTACAGGCAAGATCATCCTACTGATAGATTTTTAAGTTTGGCACTGTGTACCAGAAGATCAATAGAAACTAAGGAACATGAATACTTTCCACAAGTAAATGCAGTGAAATTTGTAATAATTTTGAATACATCTACAACTGTGTGTCCCAATTTTACAGTTCTTTTTCTTTACCGAAAGAACAACTCAAATATAATACAGTATGTAAGCCATCTACGAAATATCCTTGGCACTTATCCAATCGACATCATTCTTGGGGATTTCAATATCAACTACTTAAATGATGATAGCATAAGACCGCTAAAATCTTTAATGACCTCTCTAGGTTATTCACAGTTTGTACAAAGTCCAACTTTTGTTTCATCGGGAAACATACTTGACCAAATCTACCTAAAAACAACAAAATTTGACATCATAGAGAATACTGTAATTAGTGTCTACTACTCTGACCATGATGCTGTTAAAATATCCATAAAATATAACAAAAATATTTAAATATTTATATTTATTTAAACTGTCATGCAAAGCACATAATATTTATTTATAGCAATGACTGTAAATATAAAATTTTCATAAATGTACAAATGTGTCTTGGCAGGAATCATGTGCTGTTAAAATATCCATATGCTAGCTATAACTAAAATGATATTATGAAACTTTCATGCAAGGATCTTTTACAATGAAAATAAAAGAACTCTTCTAGAGATTTTGAAAAAAGGTGTCGCAAAGACCTGGCAAAGAGATCACAAGTCCAGCTAGAACAAAACTGGAAATTCATAAAATCCTAATCTACCACAGTGTCCTCAAAAGCAGACAAATTGGTGCACCACCTTGACAAGTTTCATCAGTTTCGTCTTAAATATTATAAACATTTATCTATAATATTATTATTGTTATTATATGCATCATTTGACTTAAGCAAAGCAGATTAAATCTAAGGCTCTGCAACCAGTGGAGAGAAAAATATGTTACACAATAATGTAATTGTTTTGGAATAAGCAGAGATTTTGATAATCATCTGTCAATCAATGTGAAATTACCAAGAAAATTTTTTTCTAGAAGTTGGTAAATTCTATCAATTCCTTTGTCAAAAAGGATCATGGTCACCCATAACCAGAATGGGAGACTTCAGAGGTCTGTTGACAAGCATTTTACAAGGCACCACCATATGGTGCCTCACCCCCTGCCTGTGCTCTGCACCACGAGTAGGTAAGTTTACTTATTACTTTGTATCTTTGATCTTACTCAAATATTCCCAGGCAGGACTCTTAATAACTATAAACAACAGGCATGCTTCTTATATGACGTACCAGTTCAGACCACCATTAAAGGAGAACTGAAGGCCAAAACTAACAACTTTTCCAACATTTTTTTTTTGGAAATTAACCTAACATAAGTAAAGTTAAGTTTGTGGAGTTACTTCTTCTCGTTTCTTGTTTTTTGCGACAAAATTACGTTCGAAGTTGGGCTTTTCCCACTTTTTTGGCCTTTTCAGGGCGGGCTCAAAACAGTAAGTCAGGCGCCTGCTGTGAGGTATGATACGGGGAACAGAGATTTCGTAATCAACAGAAACAAGGTAAACACAAGTGCTGCTGTGGATATTTTCTTTGTTGCTTTGCTGTTTCTTCGTGGACTCAATATTCACAACAAACGTCAGTCTAAACACTGCTTCTCACATGTCTTCCCCATATTATACATCATAAGCTGCAAAAATGACCGCTGACTCCTCCACTCTGAGCCGCAATACTGATAGCCTAAAATTGGAATAAAAACTTTTTTTTAGGTGGAAGAGAGACAGATATGCCAGGAAAAAAGTTGAAAACTTTATTGTGTATGGTCTAAAGTTTAAACAAAAAATCCTTCTTTTTTTGCCTTCAGTTCCCCTTTAAAAAAATAATAAAATAAAATAAAAGTAATAATAATAATAATAATAATAATAATAATAATAATTATTATTATTATTATTATTATTATTATTATTATTATTATTATTATTATTATTATTATTATTATTGTAAAAACAATAAAAGAAATATTTCAAAAGCCCACCTTATTTACAATAACAAATACTTATTCATAAAAATAAAATCTGGAACCTTGTTATTAAATATATTTTTTTCTTTTAGGGTGTTAGGATGAAAATTCCATCAACGACATGTAGTTATCAGAGGATCATAGGTAAGACTCTTACTAAAGGAATTCTGATTTCTTTTTTCTTGGTTTGCACGTAACATGCTGAAAAATACATCTTTCAAAAGTCCCCCAGTTGTTGATATGAAAATATCTTTTCGCTCTTTTCATGGTCCCATTGCTTGCATATTTTGTCTGTTATGTAAATTCCTTTAAAACCAAAAACACTTGGGACGAACCCACATTCATCTTCCGTAGAAGTCCTTAAAGTTTTCTCATTTCCTTTTTTTTGCAGAAATACAATGTACATCCAACAAGAGAACAATTGTTAGGCTATTAAGTAAAAACTCAAGTGAAGTTATGATCCTCGCAGTTATGAAAACAATTCTAGCAATTGCGTAGAAAAGCCTGAAAAATTCAGGACTTCAACAGGGTCTCAACCCATGACCTTGCGATACCAGTGTGACACTCTAACCAACCAATGTATTTGGAAGCTGGTCATATGTGGATTCAAGTGTTCCCACGATGAATGAAGCAATGAACGAAATGATACATGAGTATTACTGGTCATGTAAATGCTCGGCATCTATGGTCAGAAACACAGATGGGCTCCTGCTATGATCTAGGATTCCAAAAGATTTATATCAGGAGACTGCAAAAGTATCTTACAAACACCTTAAATCAGAAGCAGTGAACCGTTACACTGACAGTACTTTGATAAACTCTGACACTAGAATGGAAGACCCAAGCAACTGCACAGAACATTGATCTTTGATCAGGCCAAGAGGAAGCCTACGAGCAACAAACAAACTTTTGCCCGCCAAAACCACAGAGATTGCCATATGACAGAATAAAGTCCAAACTCCAAATGCGTTAAAAGGATTTATTCCATATTACACCCACGTAAGACTTAACTCCTCGACAACATTCAAGCTTGAACGGTTTACAATACACTTCTGAGACGATTCCACACAATCCTGCTTCAGACTCTGTCCCAATTATTAACTTTACCGCGGTCCTATTACAGTTGTTGGATATCACAAACTTGTCACGTAACAATTCCTTTCACGGTTTCTAAATGAAAGGAAAAATGTTGCTAGTATAATGCTTCGAATAACACACAAATGGTTCTCTGAAAACCGACTTACAGAACACGCTTGAACCTCTTCAGATACGGTAAAACTGTGAAGTCCGCCAAATAACAAAACAACATGGCAGGCAAATTCTCACATGGTCCTCGAACCGCACGAAATTGGATACTAAGGACACAAGCTAAACCGCTGATCAAACTTGAATTTACAAAAATAATTGTATGATAATAGCCTTTCTCCGCCGAAATCAACTCACTTCCAGCCCAGCCTTTAAACTCCAGAAAATTGTAATTACTTCAAGCTTACCTGTATACAAGAAACAACTAAATATGTTGTACAACGTCTAAAATCTAATGCCTCCTCGTGT
>OX421455.1:10558667-10568667 GCA_949126865.1 Montipora capitata | reverse complement strand
GAGCTCCGCTATGAACGGGAGTAAAACAGAAGTCCAACATGGCACTGAACCCTAAGCACGTGCATTTCAAGTCGGATATTTTCAGACTTCGTAGATCAGACATTTCTAGAGTCGCTCTTTCCCCGACCGCTGATCAAGGGATCTGGGTATGAGACTGACTCCATTGATTCATATTCAGTTGGGCCTGCTGTCAGACATGAAAACTGTATTGAAAACAAGCAAAAAGAATATGCTTAGTTGCCAAGGACTACCTTACGCTTGCGTCGTTTTCCATTTGCCAAATTTTACACGGTTGTGTTTCCCCTTGCGTTTGCGTTACCAGTTGGAAAACCGGTTAGGCTTTCCTTAATGATTTCTATCTTTCTACGCAAAATTAAAAATAAATGATAGTGGATAATTTTTTTTTCTTTATTCAAATATTTAGGTTATCGATAAAATGAACGAGGGGAGCGGTCCATTAATCCACCCTTTATGTAAAGCCTCCAAGAAAGACCTTGAAAAACGTATCAAGAAAGCATTAGACGACAGTGGATTTGAGTCCGGCGGTTGTTTCCCAGAATCCGCCACGGTTGTTGTCAAGAACGGTTTTCGGAAGACTATGGATTCCCTGCGAAGTGGCGAGTACATTCAGGTCATTGACAATGGAGAGATTTGCTTCGAGCCAGTCATCACGTTTATTCACCGCCAACCGGAAGTGCTGCAAGAATTTCTCAGCATTACAACAGCCACCAACAAAAATCTGAAGATCACCGAAGACCATCTCCTTTTCGTGAAACGAAAAGGACAAGTAAGAGCCATTCCCGCCAGAGATATTGAAACAGGAGACACACTCTACGTCCGAGGGAACAACATCCTAACCACTGATACAGTCCAAGCCATCATCAGCGTCTATGAAAAAGGCGTTTACGCCCCGGTGACTCTCAGCGGCACTATCCTGGTCAACGATGTGCACACCTCGTGTTACTTTGATGTGCTGTCTCATGAGTGGTCCCACAGAGCTATGGGTGCAGCTCGTGCCATTTATCACGTGTCTCCCTGGATGGTTGAGTGGATCAGTGGCGTTGGAGAAAAGAATGGATTCCCAGGCTGGTGCAGAGTAGCTCACAAAATGCTCAACTGGCTTGAGTGAGCTCTATGACATTTTCAATTGACGGTACTGAGTATTAATTTGTTCATGGTTTATAGTTTAGGTCGGTAGACCGGTCAAATCTATTTTCAATTCGTAAGATTTATAGCATTGTTTTGTTTTAAATTTAAGTTTTTTGATACTTTCAATTGATGATTATGTCAAGTATATCAGTATTACTGCGCCTTTCAATAACAAATGAAGTTCGATCTAAGGTTACGTGTTTCTGTTTCGTCAGTTACTGTGGCGGCCCTCTCAGAAAACAGAATGAAATGGTGGTCAGTTGTAAAACTGTCACGTGATTGCCGGTTTTTTTGTTTTTGTTTTTGTTTTCGTTTGTACAGAATATTTGGTCATCAAAGGCGAACAACCTATACCTCACTTCAGACTTAGCAATGATCACCTATTAGCTTGCCCTAACACTGGACGAAAAAATGGATTTACTCGAGTTTGCGAATTGAGCAAATATGTGGCAAATTTAGGGCTCTAAATTTGCTTTAACTTTGGTTTGACAGGTAAAGCTTGCGCAAACTTGAATGTTTGTTTTGTAGGAATTTGTGTGCAAATGTTAAGGAAATGTAATTATTTGCTTGGCATTTGCGTGCTATGCAAATCTTTAATGTTTCCACAGATTTGCTCAAATTTGCTTCACCGCAAAGATAGCAGTTTGACCTCAACCGCAAATGCAAGCAAATGTGTCGCAAAACCAATAGTTTGCATTATCGTTTGAACTGATTTTCAAAGGATCAAAGTACGTACATTTGCATTTTATTTACTCTCTTTTGCAATGGGAGCAAAAAGGAATGAATTGCCGGAATATGACTTTGTAGTAAATTTGCAAATTTCCTTGCTATAAATATTCATATTTACCTGGGAGCAAATATGGTGATTTACAGCATCTTCGTTTTGTTGTCATAGGCAATGTGCATATGATATTTGTTACACATTTTACTGCTGTGGCAAACTTTCAATTTTTACATAACCGTTATATTATTGAACGAAAACTGCACTGGTATTCGGAAGCTTTTGAGTTTCATCAGCGGCAACGTCCTACAACGAAACCAACCAATGGTAAACAAAGGGTGCTTACCATTTAGCCAAATAATCCGGATGGAATGATCGTTGCATAAATAAAGGTAAGCGATTTTCCGAATTTAATGACCAACCGGTTGAGAAAGGCGCTTACCATTTACTACATAGCATTCTATCCCGCATATTTTACTCGATCTTTTCAGAAGTGGCCTGGAAACGGAAGGATTCTCGCAAATGGTAAGGGCATTTCGCGAATTCTGTTCCGAACTGAAAAAGAGGACTACCTCTGGAGGTTGTCCACAATTTTCGAAAAGATTTTCCGGAAAATTGCCTTTCCATTTGACCTCAAACCGAAATTTCCGGATTTTTTGGCTAAATGGTAAGCACCCAAAATGCTTGGGCCTTCCTCGTTCCCAGGATCTTTTCGGAGGGGCAATTGTCCGCCATTTTGAATCACCCCGCCGCAAAGACCCTGGAAACGAGGTTTTGTGACGATGAAAATTTGGTTATCAACGGTTTGAAATTCGCGCGGGCGATGTGCTCTTTCCTCTTTCTTGTCGTTGTCGGACGACCAAGGTTTTATACGGCGATTCCTTGACATTTGTGCAGGTGAAATGGCAGTAAGAATCGACGAAACCCGAAAGAAAGGGCAATGACCATTCAGGCCATAACGTCGGGAACCAGCCCCAGTAGTTTTACAGTAGTTCGCCACAAACCCACACGCCAGTGTCATGAATGTTGAATGGTCGGTCTTTGGAATGTTCTATGCCTATTTCAAGTCCACGATTCCCACTAATTCCAAGGCGACCAGAGAAACCTAGCAAGAATAGACTTCGCTAGCTGCTTGACATGGAACCGTTGAATATCTAGACTCATAAAGCTGTATGTACTGGATTCTGATCAGGGAGTTCAGAGACGGTGTTTGAGAAAGAGTTACGACCAACGCCAGCAGCATTAATCGATGAAAAATTCATGGCAGAAATAGAGGCCTTCTTTCCTAAAGCAAACGGAGTTCAACGAACGTTTGGAGCAAAGGATGGCCGAACAGCTACATGTGGATTTAAGCAAAAGAGCTTGAAGATTCAAGACTTATATTAAAGCGCCGAATAGCAAAGGATTGCCGAAGGAGTTTCGGTAGGTCACCTCACTGATAATAACCTGAAAGTATATGCCTTAAATTTTGTATAGAATATCCTTTCTTTTTCATAACACGATTGATTGCTGATTCATTGAATTGAGATTCGCATCATACATCCCTCCCTCTGCAAGGACAGTCTTTACTTTTGCAGACGTACTCCCTTAGTAATTTCAGGTCACGTTATTAATTTAAGGCCATTTAAAACAATACCAATAATAAGGAAAGGGGTATGAATGATATGGATCTCAGCATCCCTGTGACAGCTGAAGTCTATTATACCCAGCCCCTTATTTGCCACTTATATTTTTTTATATGCCTCGTTCTTCAAACAATACTGTTCCTAGAACACATTAGTGGCCCAGGTATGCTATTTAACAATTATTCCGAATGGGCTCTGAGTCAATAGTCCATGAGGCTGAAGGCTGAATGGGCTATTGACTCAGAGGCCATGAGGGCGAGAGGAATAATTGTTTGAGTAAAATCCAACTAGTTGGTCAAAAAAATATCGAGACAAAACATCTTTCGCTAGTTAAAGCTAGACTTTAATTGTTGTTTTGGTTTTCAAAGCCGGCGCTTTTCGCTACTAGTGGGCTATAACAAATAGCCTGCTAGTAGCTCAACCAATCAGAATGCAGCATTGATAATAGACCACTAGTTGGATTTTACTAAAGTTACATATATCTTTTCACAAGCGATGTGGTGTGCAGTGGCAAGGTTTGGTGAAATACAAATTTCCTGACATGGTTACCGTATGCCTTCACTGTTGTCTCATGTCCAAGCAATGTCACACGTTTAGTATCTGAAGCCTTTTGTACCAAGCTTTTTGCCAAACCTTGCCGCTGCACACCACATTGCTTGTGCAAGGATATACTGTAACTATTTCATATGACATGATATAAAAAGGTATTTCACTTGTTACAGTGTACTTGTCACTTGTTTTTCCTATGACATGGTATACCTTCACTGGTGTCTCATGACCAAACAATGTCACATGTTTAGTACCTAAAGCCTTTTATACCAAGCCATAAAAATAATTGTAACAAATCAGAATACAGGGAAGACAGTGAAATAATAACTGGATATGCAGCCTTATTCCACCAAACCTTGCTACTGCACACCACATTGCTTGTGCAAGGATACATGTAACTATGACTATTGGTATACAAAGCTTCTCACATGTTATTTGTCACTTGTATTTTATTTGCATGTACATGTACAGGTGTATGCGAACATTTACAAAAAAATCCAATTGTCTTGTGGGGTATTCTATGGTAGAGTGCTCAATGCATTACTAGCATTTCTCATGGAAGATTATAAAGCTACTATACATGTACATGTTGAGAGCTGGCTATCTAAATAATTATACTGTACCAACCATTTTGTGATAGTTGATATTGTCAATATTTTCAATATTTTCAATTTCTCCCCATAAAACCTAAAATTTTATTTGATAAGTACTTAGTCTACATGTAGCTCATACGGTAACAACACAAAAAGGACATCCTAGAGAATTTTATTAAAACTTTTGTTTTAATGAGCAGTTTTCTGTATGATTGCTCCACTGCCTTAATTGTATATGGTAAAACTCACAACATCATGCTTTTAGTGCTTTGTGGCCAGGAACCCAAGAAAAAAAACAAATTATAGATGAAATACAAAAGTTGTTTTGAGTTGTAACCATCAAACACTAATTCCATTTTAAAATCATGAGAAACTCAAGCTCAGTAACTATTATTGATTTTATTACATGCACAAAATGGTCAATTTGGAAAGGTGGACACTTGTGGGAGGCTGTCACAGGCTTCCAGATAAGTTTGCAATTCCTTTAAAGCTTCATTATTCAGTTTCACTTACACCGGAGGATTGCTTATGAATGGCAGAGTGGTGTGTTACATCATTCATTGAAATGTACATGTAGCTTATGCATTGATTGATTCATTGACTGATTGACTGGTGTGAATATTTTCCAGGGCCTATCTCAACCATAAGCTGCAGTGCTGAAGGGAATTTCTTGAGGTGCAAGAAACAGACAGTCCACTCATTGTGAATTGTGATGCAATTGCAAATTAATGTCTTTATGTCAATACTTGGGTAGAGTAGTGTCATTGTTATTCTGGATACACTGTATGCAATTAATCTTTTGACATGAACTGGGGTCAAGCGAATTTTTTCAGGCATCCGGTGGCAGAGTCAAATGTTCAGGGCAAAAATCAGTGATTACCTGTGCTAATATAGGAATCGTTTCTCAATAATTGTTGACTAAAATCAAGAAAGGTTTCACGATCCTTTAAGTCTGAGAAAATTGTCAGTGATCTTTCAATACTAAATGCATCAAACATAAGCAGTAACATGAGTTTAAGTGATATCTTTCTAATAGACGTATCTGCACGTGGCATCAATAATTGAAAGATGGGTGTAATATAAGTACCACTCAATTATGTGCAGTTAATTTGTTATAGTATACAAATCTGTAGTATCTTCCATCTGAACTGGCGGGTGGCACGCCTCATACGGTTCAATGTAACTTGTAAAGTAGGTCTAACCATGCAGTTAATTTGTCATACAGTAGTACTTGTATACTAATTTGTAGTATTTTTCATCTGAACTGGCGGGTGGCACGCCTCATACAGTTCGATGTTATTTGTAAAGTAGGTCTAACAAAGCAGTTAATTTGTCATATTGTCGTACACTAATTTGTAGTATTTTCCATCTGAACTGGTGGGTGGCGCACCTCATACAGTTCAATGTAACTTTTAAAGTAGGTCTAACCATGCAGTTAATTTGTCATATTGTAGTACACTAATTTGTAGTATTTTCCATCTGAACTGGTGGGTGGCACACCTCATACAGTTCAATGTAACTTTTAAAGTAGGTCTAACCATGCAGTTAATTTGTCATATTGTAGTATACTAATTTGTAGTATTTTCCATCTGAACTGGCGGGTGGCGCACCTCATACAGTTCAATGTAACTTTTAAAGTAGGTCTAACCATGGAGTTAATTTGTCATATTGTAGTACACTAATTTGTAGTATTTTCCATCTGAACTGGCAGGTGGCACACCTCATACAGTTCAACGTAACTTTTAAAGTAGGTCTAACCATGCAGTTCATTTGTCATATTGTAGTATACTAATTTGTAGTATTTTCCATCTGAACTGGCGGGTGGCGCGCCTTATACAGTTCGATGTAATTTGTGAAGTAGGTCTAACCATGCAGTTAATTTGTCATAGTATACTAATTTGTAAGATTTTCCATCTGAACTGGCGGGTGGCGCGCCTCATACAGTTCGATGTAATTTGTAAAGTAGGTCTAACCATGCAGTTAATTTGTCATAGTATACAAATTTGTAGTATTTTCCATCTGAACTGGCGGGTGGCACGCCTCATACAGTTCGATGTAATTTGTAAAGTAGGTCTAACCATGCAGTTAATTTGTCATAGTATACTAATTTGTAGTATTTTCCATCTGAACTGGCGGGTGGCACGCCTCATACAGTTCGATGTAAGTTGTAAAGTAGGTTACCATGTAGTTAATTTGTCATATTGTAGTACACTAATTTGTAGTATTTTCCATCTGAACTGGCGGGTGGCACGCCTCATACAGTTCGATGTAACTTTTAAAGTAGGTCTAACCATGCAGGTAATTTGTCATAGTATACTAATTTGTAGTATTTTCCATCTGAACTGGCGGGTGGCACGCCTCATACAGTTCGATGTAATTTGTAAAGTAGGTCTAACCATGCAGGTAATTTGTCATAGCATACTAATTTGTAGTATTTTCCATCTGAACTGGCTGGTGGCATTCCTTGTACAGTTCAGTGTCACTTGTAAAGTAGGTGTAATCATGCAGTTAATTTGTTATAGCATTTTAATTTGTAGTATTCTCCATTTGAACTGGCGGATGGCACGCCTTATATGGTTCGAAGTGACTTGTAAAGTAGGTCTAAATATGCAGTTACGTGTAATTTGTTATAGCATACTGTGAAGTGTTTTCCATCTGGTTCTGTAGATAAACGTGTTTGAAGAACTTAGATTCAAGTACAGTACTATAGGAACTTGCTTCCAAACATTGCCTAACAAAATGTTCACCACAGTTTTTGGTTGGTGCATCATTAGTGTATGTTGTTTGATAATAGTATTGGGCGCAGTTCAGATACCAGACCTAATAACTTACATCAATTACATGAAAATACAGTGTAGCATGTGAATCAATGTGAAATGGCTGAGTCATTCTCCTAGCTGCTATTTCAACTTTCAGGCAGGTTCGATTTAGATACTGAATTTTTATACTGTGCATATACTTGTTACGTATTATATGGCAGTTATTATGTTGTCCTAAGGTCAGCCTAAGCTTTTATTAATTCCCAATCAAATGTTTGGTATCTGAACTCAGCCTTAACTTCTCCGTTGGCTTCAACATTGCCAAGTTTACTGCCATAAGGGATATTTTGTTATGCTTTCGGGATTCAAAATGTGCATTCATCCAAATGAATTGTTGTATTGGCAAAAACAAAAGCTATGGTATCTGAGGCAAAATGAAACCGCTTCTGCAGGTTACATTTCCAAAGTACTACATGTATAGAAAGGCAAAATAATTTCATTAATTTAAAGAGATGACTAATAATTGACACAGGCCTTTGATATACAATGTACCTTATATTATCGTTGCTCCGAACTAAACAATGTAACTAATTAAATTAATTTAGGATTTAAATACCTGTATATCTATCATAATTAGGAACTTACTGTCATGCGAGTCAAATTATTTATTAAGATGAGTAATAATTTGCTACTAGTTGTATTGCATTAGGTTGTTACTAAATTCTGCATCAGGGTACAGTGTCTGTTTCGGACACGAATTTGAAGAAAAACGTTGAGTACATGTACTTCTATCATCTTATTTACCTTACCTACATTCGTTTGCATGTGACATTTGTATTTCAAGTGCATTATGAGAATGGATTATTTTCGGCATTAGTTTCTAAGGAATAATTCACCTTTGAGTTCCATTGTATGGAGGCACTGTCTAAAGGGCAATAAAACAGCTTCATGAATATACTGCAAATACTGTATGTCCATCCAAGTTTCAGAGCTATTTAATTGCCATCTCAATGTGCACTTGTATTATTAATAGTCAAAATTGAGAATGTGACATTTTATTGCATATGTTTAGATAATTAAACCTGCTTTATTTTATTATTGAAATGGTTGCAGTATTCAATCAACAGAGTTTCAAGGGTATGTCATCTTCCATCTCAAGGAAAATGCCAAACAGATTCTTTGATTACATTTGCTAATTTGAGAAAAAAATTAACCTCTGGCCTAATAGACCATTTTACAGTTGTGGCTAAGTTACCAGGCCGCCGGTGACCCTGTTTTGATACAAACCTTCATGCTTTTGTAATGTTAATATGGACTAATTAGCGTTACAACAACACAATTTACATGATAAAAGCAGTGAGGTCTGTATCAATGCAAGGTCACCGGCAGCCTCGCAGCCATTCATAGGCGTGGTCGCTAAGCAAACAACTGTAAAATGGCCTATTAAAGAACAGTGTAAAATCACATTTTAATCATTTTGCTATTACAAGCAAAACTAATGTTTTGGATCACATCTGTTATCTTGACCAAACGCTACATGTATATTGTTCACATTTGCTACTTTAAGCAAAAATGATATTGTTATCACATTTGCTACAGTGAGCAAAAACATAATTTTAGTTTTTGATCACAGGGCTACCCGAGCAAATAGTCAAATTTCCTATCATAAGCAAGCATGAAAACCTGGTTCTCTGAATGCATTTGGTAAGCAGAGCAATTATGTGAAAAAAGTCGTATTTTGGTTACATTTAATGTCCCGAGCAAATTTCTACAAAAATACATCCTTGAACACATTTGCTTTCCTGAGTAAAACCCTGCAAAACTACACGTTTGGCCACATTTGCTATTCTGAGGAATCTCTGCAAAAATTCATATTTGAACACATTTGCTGCTCCGAGCAAATGGGTACAAAAACTAATATTTGCTCGCCTTTACTCACCTTGTAAAAAGGTGCAATGATAAAGTTTGATCAAATTTACAACTTCAGGAAAAGTACTTGCAAAATTTTAGTTTTAACATCATGTTTACTATCCCTCCAAATGTCACAAAAAATACCATGTTATCCATACTTTTACTCACAACAGCAAATTTAAGACAAATGTGGCATTTACGAGCGTTGCCATGGGTGGAAAAACTGAAGCAAATGTGATCTTTGCGTTTCAGCAAATCTAAGCAAACGTGCGCAAACGTAGCATTTGCCATGCATTTGCTCCACATTTGCTATATGTGAAAATCCGTTTTTTCGTCCAGTGTAAGCAGCCTTAAGAAAGTCATTTTGATCACTCTCTTTAAATTACTTCTACCTTAGTGTTTTTGGAGGGATATTATAATGAGGGAAACATAGTACCTATAGGAAAATAGATATTATTACTTATAATAATTTTTTTTTTGTCTCTAGAAAGGAGCTTAAATCTGCGTAACAAATGCTTATAGTCGATCGTCGTACCTTATCTAAGTTTATTTTAGCACTCCGTATCATTAAATTACTTTGCTGCAGAATGCCAAAGAAATGATACCTAATAGAAAAGAAAAATAGAACAAATGTTAGCTTGCAAACTAAGTTTGATCTCGAACCACTGAATTCTTTCGCGGGTACGCAGAGTA
>OX421455.1:10546167-10548667 GCA_949126865.1 Montipora capitata | reverse complement strand
TCGTTGAGGGACTTCGCCGTAATGCAGGTGAGTTGGTTCGAGGTAGAAGCGAAAGTGAAGAGAGGACAAGCGTCAGGGGCAGGAACCATCCTCAGTAATAACTTGAGAGTGGTGGTTGGGCAGAGCGACGATCCGGGAATGAGGGGAACTGGAACGACAAGGGCTGTATCACCCGCTTGCCGAGTTTTGGTTCTGGTGACTGTGAAACAGGCGCCGGAATCGTTGAAGTGGACGCTGCCTCTAGATAAGACGTGTTGTGGAGAGAAACTGTCGAACGCCTGAGGAACGAGATTGGCTGTGCGAAAAAAGGTGAAGAAACCAACCAGAAGGGCGCACCACAAGGCTAAATGGGCAGAGTCGCGCAGATTAAGGTGAGCATGGAAAAGAAACAAAATCGACGGCGTAAGAGGAGCTTTGCGGTGGGGAATGTGAATCATGGACTTCTCCAGACCTTTTTGCGTCAGTTTGACCTGAATGTCGCCAAAGGCTGAAGCATCCAAGTGACAGAAGACGTGAAGACGCCGCAGGGCGCTGAGATAATTGTTGATGGTGTGGTGAGATTTGACGGAGAAAATGACTAGAGTGATGAACGCGGCAATTGTAGATGGGGAAGCGGGGAAGGGTTGAAGCTTGTAGAGGTCGCAGAAGTTAAGGTAGGTGTTCCAGACGGAGTGATAGTTTCGCTTGGTGGCTGCTGATAAGGCGAAGTCTTGAATTCGATGGACATGATGCTGTAAATCGCATAGATGGTAACCTGGAATACGAAAAAAAAAAATGAAGAGGTGATTACCACTGGCAGTCAAAACGAAACAAATCAGACGAGCAACTATATTCCGTTAAGGTGTTGTAATGAAGATGAGTTGCCTCGTAGAAAATGTGTTGATATTGTGGATCATGGTCCCAGCGAGAGAGAGAATCAGCAATGGTATTCTGGTGACCCGGGATATAAAGGGCACGAAGCTCAAAATCAAAACGGGAAGCATAAAACCAAAGTTCGCGTAAACAGGATTGAACAAAAGGGACACGTGAGCGACCGGTGTTGATGGCAAGTTCAGTGTTTTGATTGTCAGTTCGTACTAAAATACGCTGGCCACGCAGTTCTTCGGACCACAGTTTGAGACTAACGATGACAGCTAACATTTCGAGCGACGCGATGGACAGCAAGGCTGTGTCGATGAAAGGTGGATAAGAGGAGTGGAAGAAACGACCGTCGAAAAAACCGCCAATGCCGGAAATGCAGGCGTCGGTGCAGAAACGAACAGTCGTGTCAATCCAAGGAGAGGAACGTAAAAGAGAGACTCCATTGTAAACGGCTAGAAACTCGTTCCACCAGCGCAGATCGGCTAGCAGGGCGGAACTGGGCGTGAAGCGGGAAGATTTGTGGGGTAGGCGACGGAGGTCAGAAAGCATTCGCTGCATGAAAATTTTTCCGGGGCTGATACAGGCGCAGATGTAGGAAAGTTGGCCAATGAGTGACTGTAAATCAGATTTTGTGGTGCGTGGGGAACTGAGCCAAAGACGAATGAGGGCGGAGGCACGTGACAGCTTGTCTTCAGGAACTTCCAGAGTCATAGTAACAGTATCGTAAACGAGGCCGAGGAAAACCATTCTAGTTGAAGGAGGGCAATCTTTTCCCGGGGAGGATTCCAGACCCAAGCGGTTGAAAAGGGTTTCAAGTTCCTGGAAGGCGTGAAGAGCGTCGTCGTGCGAGGACTCTACGCCACCAAAGTCATCGATGTAATTCACGCACTGGTGATGATAAACGGAATAGAAAATGTGCGCAATCGCGTTGGTAGTACGTTGGCAAGCGAGAGTGGCTGAACGAAGGCCGAAGGGAAGAACCAGATCAAAGTATAGAAGGTCATTCCAGTGGTAACCGAGTAAATTGTAATCCCTAGGATCAACAGGGATTTGACGATATGCGCGCTTCAAATCCTTCTTAAAAAGGAAACAACCTGGGCCCTTCGCGATGATGAGATCGACAAAGTCGGCGGAGCGAGGAAGAGAAAGATGAAAAGGTTCGTCCAGAAAAGAGTCTTTGGGGATGCCGTCATTAACGGAGGCACCGGGGGGAAAGCTCAAATCCAAAACGACGCGACGCTTACAGTCATCTTTGGGGACAGTTTGCAGCGGTGAGGTTTGGAGCGGCGACGGGAAAGGGTTCTGGAGAAATGGTCCAGCGGTGGCCCCATGAGAAATTTCGGCTGCGATGAAGGAGTTAATAGCATCGCGGAAACGGACTGCGGAGGAGTGGTTAGACTTGGAAGGTGTAGGAACGGAATTGGAGCGGTAGTTGATGGGCCAACCAAATGCGAGAAAAAGGGCCACTACAGAATCGGAGTACTTGTCGAGAGCGGATTTCCACGGAGGAATATTCAATTTCGAAGGAACGGGAACACGAGCTCCGAAGGCGTTGGGGTAGGACGACTTGGAGCAAAGGATATGGCGAACAACGGCGGCATACGAACGGGAACTGGAGAGCAAAGGCTGACCAGACGGC
>OX421455.1:10526167-10538667 GCA_949126865.1 Montipora capitata | reverse complement strand
TCGGCTTGTCGAAAGGCGGATCTTCGTACAACCAAAGGGGTACTCCTGTATGGAACCCCAAGCCTGGAGAAAAAGATGGATCCTGAGATGTTGCTCAATGAGGTTCACCGCACTGTTAGTGGAGATTTGCGCCAAGTGGCTGATATCTCTTTCCGTGACCCTGATACATTTAAAGCGGGAGAAATTCATAAACATTTTGATACCTGGAAAGTAATTTTAGAGGGCTATGAGCAACAGGAAAGGGTCTTACAATGAATTAGTAAAGGAGTAAATGTTGTTAACTTCGTGAGACCCTTTAAAGGAATGTTCAAGGGTGTTTACTATGATTGTGATATCCCCCCGGCAAAGGTCATGGGTAATCATAGTTCATGCAACAAGTTTTCGGACTTCATTTCGCACACTTTGGAAGAGCGCCTATTGACTGGGGCGGTTTGCGTATTGGGGAAGGTTGGTGAGGTTGCCCCTCCCCGATTGGTACTACCGCTGACTGTCGGGTCTTCTAAACCAAGGCTGTGTATTGATGCCAGATTCCTTAATCTGTGGATGAGAGATTCCCCTTTCTCGTTAGACAAGCTTAGAGATGTGCCTCGTTATGTTTATCCCGATTCGTTAATGTCTAAGATAGACGATAAATCGGGATATGACCACGTGTTACTTATAGAAGAGTCTATGCAGTACTTTGGAATAAGGTAGGGGGGTAGAGGGGTTGGTGGTTGGTTTGCGCAACGCTTCCCATCGGTTGAAAGAATTCTCCTTTCGTCTATCAAACTTTAGGTTTGTCGGCAACGCATTTTTTTAGTAACATTGGAATTGCGTTCTCCCTATAGATGATCGTCTTAATGGGAAAATCTTCACCAATGAGGGTTATTGGTCTAGGCCGATAGCAGAGAGAGATGCTGTTTACAGCAAACAGTCTGCGGAAGCTACCCTCTACATTGTGTGCAAGCTATTGGTTCATCTGGGCTATTTTTTAGGTTTGGGAAAGTGTGTACTGATACCTACTAATTTCATCACATATCTTGGAATGGAAGTGAATTCCTCCTTACAGGCATTTTAGATTCCTGTCGGGGAAAAGGTTACCTTCGCTGCACTGAGAGAGGTTTTAAGCGGGTCTGTGAATATCCCGGTTGAGACGTTGCAACGACTTGTGGGAAAGGCTATATCTTTTTCATGAGCTTTCCCCGGCGCAAGGTTTTTCATTCGGGAGATGGCTACAGCAGTTAATTTGGCGTCTGATACGGGGCTCGCGAAATTACCCCGGCGCTTAAGGGAGACATCCTTTTCTGGAGGTTCTTAGATGATTGGACTGGTCATGTTCCGTGGCCTTTGGAAAAAACATGTTGCGAATGAAATCTCAACAGATGCGTCTCAATCACGTTGGGCTGGTGTGATTCACCATCAACCTACAGATCTTGTGTTGGGTGATTTCAACATTAAAGAGTTTTGGGCGGTAGCTAAGGTGCTCGAGGCATTGCCTGAAGTGATAGGGGATCATCGAGTTCCTGTCCAGGTGGATAATCAGGCAGTTTTACATACATGGATGGGCCGGGGCGGACTCGCACTTGGCATGTATCCGGTTGCAAAGAGGATTTTTCACTTGACCCAGGAAGAGAATCTCCATTTAACTATGTCCTTTGTCGCTTCAGCGAACAATCCAGCGGACGAATTTTCAAGAAATTCGTCAGATTCGGACTCTATGCTGTCACCCAAGTGTTGGAATAAGGTCCAAGACTTGTTTGGTGGTCCTTCTGGTCATACCCTCGACTTAATGTCACTTGATTCTAATGTCCAGCGAGATCGTTTTGGCGAGCCGTTACCGCATTTCACACCATACCCCACACCGGGCTCTGTTGGTGTAGATGTATTTAGTCAGAACTTGCAACATTGTGACGGGAAGGAGG
This sequence comes from Montipora capitata, assembly GCA_949126865.1. Classification (NCBI taxonomy): domain Eukaryota; kingdom Metazoa; phylum Cnidaria; class Anthozoa; order Scleractinia; family Acroporidae; genus Montipora; species Montipora capitata. The sequence goes on along the minus strand of OX421455.1, from coordinate 10,536,766 downwards.
TTAATGCATATGTTTTCCCTCCTTTTGGTTCGATACACCCTCTGCTAGGTTATCTTCAATCCCGGAGAGCAATTGTGACAATGGTGGTCCCTGGGAAATCCCCTTGTCCTCCTTGGTGGCCAACTATTGTATCCATGTCTTCGACAGGCGTTGTCCTCGCCAGAAATGGTGCCTTAGATGTTTTGCTTGCCCCTGCCAAGCGTGGATTTAAACCTACAAGATTGAATTTTGACTTATGGGTTTCCAAATTGACAGATTCTAATATGTAGGGTTTCCTTTTCAGGCGCTACCAAGGGTCCCTAAACTTTTTGTGCCCTCAGTGGGGCGTCCCCAGTGCGCCTACCCTAATGATGAGTTTCAGGTTCTGTCAATCTTGTGGTTACCGTAGGTACCCGTTAATATTCAGGATATTAGGAGGAGAAAGTTGGAACTTACGTGCCGTTGGAGTGCTACTCCCTATGGCAAGCAAAAATCAGCACTGGAGAAGCAATTTACTGTTTTTTTTTTTTAGAGTTTCTTGATCCGCCGTTGGACATTCTGTCGGCAACTCCGAGTGCAGTTGTTGACTTCCTTATATGGAAAGATAATTTTGGAAAGACAAAGGTGCACCGCCAACGTTGCCTTTTTTTTCTGGACAAAGGTAAAATACACAGTGTTCTTGTCCTAAGAGACTAGCTTATGGTAATATAGATTCTCTGATAAGAAAGCTCCGTTCTATATTGTGCTTCAGTACGGTCGCGGTTCGGATGAGTCCCCCATTCTAGGTTATGGAAACCCAGCTGCCTCAAAAGTGGTAAAAGATTATCTTTCCATGGTTCGGGAGGAACAATTACAGGCTAAATTTCTCCTACTCAAGCCCAACCTTTTTTCATTGCTGATCTATTGGCTTTATCCGCTTACATTGAAAAGAGATTGATAGACAGGCATATTTCGTCAAAGGGGCTTTATACGTTTGCAAGAGATCAGGCCTACTTTAAGACTTTATTTTTTGTGGGGGATAGAGCGGGAGATCTTGGGAAAATGAAAACTGAAGAAGTGCTTTATTTTCCACGCAAAGAGGGTTTATTGTTTAATCATCTTATTACCAAATCTCTTAGAGATGGTACATCCAATTTGCTTTCACTCAAACGCTATAGTAAAGATTTGTCTCTTTGTCCAGTTACTGATATAGAAACATATATTGCTATTTGTGATGTTTTAAGTTACCAGTACGTCATGGTTTCTTGTTTAGACCCCTCTCTCCCCAGGGATTTGTCCAGCCATCACCGTTTGACTCGTCAGCAGCGCAAGCGTGGTTGAATTTCTATGTGGAAATCTTGCGCATGTGTTCGAGCATCGGAATATAACTTTGCATGGGCTGCGTAATGGGTGCGCTATTTCTTTGGCGATGGCTGGCGCAGATATTCAGACGGTAATCGATCACATAGGATGGAAGACCCCCCTCTATGGCCCGTCACTACATAAAGTTGAACCACGTTCTGGGTTCTGGGGGCGCGGGTGATTTATCTTTGTTGCCAATGAACATTACAGATAGTCATCGAAGGCAAAATGACTTACTAGGATTCACCCAAGCCTTTGTTGAATATCACATATTGTCTTATTTTCTATAGTAACGTTTTGAATAATTTGAATAGAGCTTTACTCTTTTGTCTTATTTGTTTGGGGTTGGAGTTGGAGGCTTGGGGATAGTATTTATTGGGATTGGGAGGGTTTTGTGTAGGGTATATTGAAGAGCTTCCTTAGCCGGACAAGACAGGGAGGACTTCCCATATCTTATGCTAATGAGGCAGCAAAAGGGATAATGAACTATTCAAACCTCGTTGAATATTCATGATCCCTCAGGATGTTTATTAAGCACGTAATGATATGCATCGGTGTCAGTTTAGCTTGTAAATCTCGGAAAACAACTCGCCCACCCTCCCTCCCTGGTAGCAATGCGTAGTATTACTTGATTGTCGACAGCCCACCCTAGTTGGTTCACAATGTACAATGTTTACCTGTTCGTTCTTTCTTTCAATTTTTCCTCTTTGGCATAGCAATCAATTGTTGCGGTTGCTCTCTAGGAGCCATTAGTTTTTTCCTCTCCCTCATGTTGCCTCTCTTGCACTCCGTGCTTCTATCGGTCGTTGACTCGACAGGGAGGACTTCCCATATCTTATGTTAATGAGGCAGCAAGAGGGATCATGAACTATTTAAACTCTGAAACCGCTCGTACCAATTTATTTTCAGGATACTTCGCCCACATTGTAGCAAGTGAACGAGACTGAATAATCGCGAAAGAATTATACTAGAGTCAAGTGATATTTTGAGGTGACGTTTTCGTCGACAGTCGTCGTCGTAGATCTTAAATTCCCTACTCCATATACTACTACTCTTCCCAAAAAATAGACAGAACGAGGAGGTTATAAGCTTATTCACTCTTTTGAGGAGTACACGAGACAGGATATTTCGGGCTAGTGAGAGAACAAAGATGCCTCGATAGTTGGCACAGTCCTTTGTATTAGGGCGCGTTCTTTTGGTACTATTCCGAAATAGGAATACACGGAATAGACGGTATTCCTATTCTTTTGGGACCTATTCCGTTTTCGGAATTAACGGAATACTATGCCGTTCATTCTGCTCCAGATAGCAGAATGAACGGAATGACCGGAATACGGTTCACTCGGAGTAGGCAAAATATCCGTTCTTTTGGGAAGTTTTGGCGGGAAATGATTTGCTTTCAATAGTTTGTCTTCTTAGCATCTGAAACACATGGACAATTGACATCTTACTTCAAGCCGGCAACCAGTCGACATGATATGCATGTTTAGGCAGTGGGTACACATACGCTTGTAAAATGGTTTCTAATTAATTTACTTGTACAACTGTATTGCAAGGTGAATTTTAACTGCCGGCCTTGGATTTTTCTCAGACCGAATCGTCTTGTCAATACAACAAGTCTTTCTATGGATTATTTTATGATATGTCCGCTTCAGAAGCTAACCCACTCTTTTTCACCTTACTTGAACAACCTTGAGAAGGAAGAAGACCAAGCCCCTTGCCTACACGGAAGACTCAACGGAGCGTTATCAGCATCTGCGACTAACTATCCGAACAGTCTAGCTTGTTGACTTACTTCTGAACTCATGCAAGGTGTCGTATTTGAAATACACAAGTCATCCGACACCACTACTTGAATAAATTCTAGAATTACAGTGCTAAATGGTAATCCTGGATTACAAATTGAGTCAATGGCCGAAGTAACCGGATCGAGACGTTTTCAGGATCTATATAATTTGCTTTTATCACGACAGCAAAGTCGAAAGCAGCTACCTTTAAGTGGCCAAAATAATATTTCTTATAACATACAATATTCTATTTCATTGACAAGGAAGTCTTCTAATTCAATTCTTCATCTCTTTCATACCTGAAAGGAAGTGACAAATTCTGGTAACGACAATCAGTCCCTTTCTGCACTCGGCCATCGGGATGACGAGATCTATCGAACTTCGAGGAGAAAACGAAAGAATAAAGTTTAATATAAAAAATAGCAATTAAAATTGACTTGTTCTTTCCATAAAGCATATATCAACAAATATCTGTTCAGGACAGAGATCAAGAGAATAAATAACTATTTCAAATATTTTTTCCCAGTTCAGGCGGGAAAAAGCTTGTCATTATTGACCGAAACAACTAGTTCCTGTTTTTTTCCATACTGAATCGTTACCTTATATTACTAGTTTCGTTTCGTCCTTGAGTGACAGTTCGATCGGATAGGATGTAAAATCAAATCTTACCCTGAAATATGTGTTTCAAATCGTTACTCCCGAACATTGAAAATCCACGTATTAGTGAATGAATAAAGGTATTTTCTCTGGCGTGAAAGATTTGACAGGTGCTACCAAACAGAAACACAGTGTGACATACAAACTCTTTGCCTATATAGGGAATCACTACTGATGGTGACGGTGGTCTTTTTCCGGCGCGCATCTATCATGTAATACAGGCAGTATTTTTTGATGACCCTGGGCAATCAGTGAATTTTCTGTTGATTCTAAAAGCTATTCTGTGTTTGAAACCGGATGTAGACCTGGATAAAAGAAAATAGACCGTTAAAATTTTGAGTAAGGGTTCAAATTAAAATATTCGTCTTCCAGTCTAGTGCATGACTTGGATACGAAGGGGAGGTCACTATCATGATTTGTATGGGTTTTTTCCGTTTTTGAAGGTACACTTCCTGAATATTCCTCACCAAATAACTCCACCTTTAGTACAATCATTTGCATAAAACTTAGTTTTATAGCATCTTTAAATCTGTAATTATTGTTCGCCTCATAAGAAGGCTTTTGTCAGGGAACGCATTTGTTGAATCTTTAGCTTGCTGTGAAGCATCATTTCAAGACAAAGTAAAAGGTTCTTTGGTCAATATAAGGGGCGAAATGCTCCAGTGAGTTTTGGTTTATTCGTAAAAAGCATACACGATTGAAAGCAAATGAAAAAAGAAACCCAGGATGCATAGTGTTAGAAACTGAATTCAAGGGCGACATAATCTCGACATGAACAACATGCAAGTCAATATACTCAGCCATCCATGTCTTCTTTTTCTTCCTTCATCTTCATGCGCAATTTATTTCATTGCCAATATGCATTCAAGTGCTTAAATTTGGGAATTTTGGGTGATATTCCTGACATGATCATGAGGTTGCAAGTTGATGAAATTGTGAGACATAATTGTGGCAGTGTTTTGTTCCATGTCTTTTTTTCAGCAGGTACCTGCTGGCGGCAACTGGTGATACTTAAAATTTGGGATTTCTATGAGTAACAACAGTTAGTGTTGAATATGAGCCCATTGATTGGGACTGGGTCTCGCGGGATCTGGCGGGATTAGTCCTTTCCTTTCAGATTATAAAAGTCAGTGAACTTAGCATACACGATGAGTAGTAGTTTGCGGGATGAAATATTACAATTTAAGATTATGCGTCTGTAAGTTGCTTTTCTCTGAGAGCAGCCGGGTCTTTTATTCGATAACGCCGTCATCGCCTTATTGAGGGGAGTTAAAGGGAGAATAAAAATAAAATCTGAAATTCTGTATGCATTTTATTATCGTCTGTTCAATCACGAGTGATGTGAATTATTATTTGTGCAATATTTGAACCATCATATATGCAACAGTTGCTGAAAATCACTCCATGATCAGGCTTGCGTGAGGTCTTTACAAGATACTGTAAGATTCCAATTTAGTACAAGGCGGCGAAACCTGAACTTATTGGACATTTAAAATTTCGAAACGGTTTCATTTACCTACTTTCGTAGTCGTCTTTTAGCCTGTTTAAGTACAGAGTATTGTAGGAACGTGCCTGACAATATTCTTGTTCCGCGCTTTGCGAATGTTCTGTTGTAGATGATGTAATGTTCAGTAAGTAAGCTCTGAACTCTAGGAACGAAGGACACGTGCGGAAAAAGAATAACTGAAACGCCAAGGACTTGTGACACTAGAAATGTTCCTGTGATGTAAAAGACAAATAAAGCGAGGCTTAGAGAAGAGTCAAATACTACTTTATCGGTTTTAGGAAAACGAACACGAGGAATTTTTCGTAGGAAAATCAATACCACTCACAAAACCTGAAGGCTAATGAAAAACACTTTGAGTTGGTAACTGTTTGGTAAAGTCAGCCACTGAAAATCTGGGAAGACAAGCAAGATAAGATTTAGAGTGGAACGATCACATGCATAATTTTACTGCCAATCCATCTCCTAATGTCCCTGCCTTCTTTGATTCATTTTTTGTGTGTGCTTGCATTAGATAAATGCTTAAGTAGGTCTTTTTTTTCTCAATATTTCTGTACTTAATTTTGATTCTTAAGTTATGTAACTTATCTAGGTAACTTAACTCACTTGTATGACTGCAAGGACATGTTTCAATAAGCGATTTATTGTTTGATTGATTAATTAATTTCCCTGCTAGCACAGGTCCCTTTTCCGTTTTGCTTTCGCTGGGCTGACGAGTACGGGAAAAGAGACCTCTGCCGTGGGTCCAAATTCACTTTGATCAAACCGCCGTCCACAACCTTGGATGGCACTCCCCATGATATGTTTGCTGACTTTGACATGAGCCCGCTGTGTCCCGTTTCTGCTGTTGTTAAGTGAGCCCACGCAACGTGAAAAATCACGTGAGGATTCGGGGTAACCTCCGTGCATACCCAACACAATGAGTTTCGACCCATGGCAGAGATCTCTTTTCCCGTACTCGTCCGCACAGCGAACGCAAACGAAAAGAGATCTCTGCTAGCAGGGAATGATTTGATTTAACAGGCTGCGATTCACTCAAAGACTTTCTCTGGAAAGGGAAGGCTTGCTAATGAATCTTTGTTATTCAACTTATTAAGTAGTTGGATGTCATTGTTTTGTAATATAAACCAGGGTAGAGTCGTTCGGAAGTGTTACTCTAAATGGCGTGTATGCAGTGAGAGAATCAAACCGAATCTGTGCACTATTGTGAGATTCAGATCACAGGAACGTGTTTCTGGTTCGTTTTCTATCTCTTCACTTGTTGTGAATAAAAGACAAAATATCCTAAGCAGGATATGGATTTTACCCTTCATAAAAGAAGGTAGCAAAAATTGAAAATCCAAGTAAGATGTGAAGATAGCATACAAATAGATTACTTCATAGAAAAACGAACGAGTGAGCGTAGCGAACGAGTGAGTTTCTAAAGTTCTGCAACGAGTGAATAATATCCGTACAAAGCACTTTCTATGGTGTAATTTGTTTATTATATATTGAAGGAGAATAAAAGCGTGTAAACAGCAATTTTATTTTTTTCGTTATGACCTAAGGTTTATAAACCACGTTTGCGAAATAGCGAAACCTCAGGAATCCAATTTTAAAATTTACGAAATGCGCAAAATCTGTCTCTAGGAGAAAACGTTTCAGGTATTAAAAAACCTCCTCATTCAGAACAACGCTAAATGCGAAAAAAATCAAAAGTATAATGACGAAAACACTTCTTCACATTTATTTCAAGTCCGATTAATCACTGTCTCAGATTCAATCACATAATGGCTGCGCTTCGCGCTGTGCACAGACAAGTTTGGACTCTGCTTACTTACACTGTTCATCGAGATATTAAATGTTCCTCCGTGAATATTTGCACCTCGAAGTAGGGACAATACTTCTTGAGGCGATTCTTGGTTTTCTGAGAAACTGACATCTTCTCTTTCTTCAATTGCGAGCGACCTCCTAGTTGACGTGGTACTGCTCAAGATGTTGGAGATATTCCGCTGTTGTTGTTTTCGAATTCTTCGTCTTTTCCTTTCATTCTAATAAATTCTTTGAGTAAGGAAACATCTCTTTTGGTGTTACTCAACGTGTTTTTGTTTGCTTGCTCCTCGATAAAAGCCTCTAAAGTTGTTTCAGGTGGAACAAAACGTGTTGAAGCCATGTTTTGCGAAAAACACAAAATGTTTTCTCAACCGGCGCGCCTCGGAACCCATTTGAGTGTTATGTTCTGATTGGCGAATGCTTGATTCTACTCAATGCTCATTGGGTATATTTTTCACATGTGAAAAAAGCTATACTGGAAGCTGATTGGACGTATCGCTTTTTCCACATGTGAAATATGAGGAAGAGAGATTTCTATTTGGAAGGTTTATCACATGAGATTCGCCCTATATATATATAATAAAACATGGTAAGCTTCTAACAATAAGCAAATGAGGAATTACTAGTTTTCAAAAGCTACATTATTGAACAGTATAAAAACGGTGGATGGATCAGGGCTTAGTGAATATGTCTCCAAGCTCCTCCGATGGTTTTACTCCCTCTATTGAAAAAAGAAGGAAAGACATTTTTCCTTAAAAAGGTCTTTGTCTTTTTCTCTGTGGTTGCACTAGGAAGAAAATACAGGTAGTTCAATCTCTTGTACTTTCGTAAGGAGGAACGCCCATGGCTGAATTCAGAAAAATTTATCGCTGATCTAAAACCGGATCGGAAGAAATAAACAAACAAAAGATTGTAGATGGTCAAACGTTCATATACCAGGTATAAGTTATTCAATACTTCAATGTGGTGTTCCGGAAGTGTTTTTGCGAGAGATGAGCCAAGAAAATCCGGGTCACAACTGAGTGCGATTCCCCCAAAGCATGTTATGTCTCTCGCATGTTAACTAAATATGGTTAAATCTATTACATAACAGTAACTTTGAAGACAGACATGTTTATGCGAAATTTACGAAATGAGGTCAAAACGAAACTTCGGAAAGGAGTCGCGAGATGCCATATATTCTTTCCTGAATCACTCTCTTGTGCATATTGCAGAGTAGGCATAGAATATCTGCCTTCCCTACTGTCGGAAACAGCACGTTCAGTCTACCGCCAGTAGTTCAGTCAAGTCTGAATTTGGTGTCGTTATAACTGAAGCCGAAGGCTCGAAGGTTCGAAGGTTCTCTCGCAGCTCTGTGCTTTAGTACTTCAGCCGTCTTTTATTTGTCAACCTTCATTTATACTCCTTCTTAGCCAGACATTTATGAAGATATAGTATACACCACGTAGTCTTTGATAAAATTCTTGAGACGTATCCAGAAACCATCAAGTGCCAGTCACAGAATCGGCCAGTCACGAAAGCTTCTCACCCAAACACTGATGCCTGGGACAAACTCAAGGAGGAAAAACTTTAGGAGAGTTTTGTGACTCTCTCAAGTGGATATAAGAGTAAGAAAGCGTTTGCCACTCCTACCCTATTCGTTCAAAGAGCAGGTATAAATTATGTACTGTAGCTTTATCCAGCGGATTAAAATTAATGTACAGTGACCTCCCTCAATGCGCACACCCCTGTAAGGCAGACACGTCTCTAAGGGGGACACCTTTGCCTGGCCCCAGCTGAATTGCACTATACTGTATTCTCTGTCCGCCTTAGGAGGAGCTCTCTATAGTGGACACTAAGAGCTGGTCGCGAAAGTGTCCGCCTTAGAGGGAATTTAAAAGTTGTACAATTGTTTATCAGTTGCATAGTGACTTCTCAGGTGGATAAAATCATCTGCTCTTCAAACAACTGGGGCAGAAATAGTGAGCTGTGCGGGTCTCCTGTAAGTGTTGTGGTTTAAGGTTGCATTGGTTGAAAATTTTCAAGCCACAGACCAGCAAATAATTTTTCTTTCAATCTGCATTTGTCTCATACTATTATATTTATTAATAATGATTAGTTTGCCCTGCAAGTTTGAGAACAGGGCTGATTGTTCAAGAAGCAGATTGATGCCCGGGTTATATTTTCTTTGGTGAAAATACCTCTAAAAGATAATTGTAAGTCATTATGGTAGTTGTTCATCTAAATCAAAACTGAAAAGAAAATTTAACTTATTAATTAATAAACCCTTTTGAAAATAAAATTTAAAAAAAAAACAGGTTTTTGAATTAGTGATGCAGGCTGCCTAATACATGAAATACCACCCTATCCATGTGTAGTTATTGGTTGTATTATGCCCCTTGCTCTTTCCTAAGAACATAGCTGAACCTCCTGTTACGAGGATCAGAATTATTTTTCGTTTACCCGTCATGCAATTCCAGACTTTTCTAGAATTGCCTTAGAATCTGTAATATTCCAGAAATTTCTTTCATGTGACTCAGCAGTTTCCACAAATAGCACATCGTGTAATACGCTAAATAGCAATAGAACGTTCTAGATGCTTAGAGCAAAAGTATAAAAGCAGGCTTGTAAATAATAGAAAAAACTCTCTTTTGCCCGAGGGCTTACCCTCGTGGCCAGCTGTGATTGATGGATGCGACACTGTGATGAAGCTATAATCGACTGCGATATGCGGAGAGAAGAAAGAAAAGAAGAGACGATAGCTGAAAAGGCAAGAAGATAAAGAGTTCAGAGTTTACTGTGAAGTCCTTCGTGAGAGTTTGTGTACACAAAGAATCTAGTGAATCAAGAAAGTCAAGACGTCTACAATCAGTGGAACATGGAGTTCGAAGTTAATCAAGATGAATCCTTGAAAAGCCATGAAAGACAGTAAGCCCGCTTTGCTTTACGAACTGCTTAACGTAATCTTTAACCAAAGTAATTGTAACAGTGTAAAACTAATTAAATAATAGTGAAAAGGGTAACTGCTTGTTGTCACATTTTTATTGCGTGCCTTATATCGTACTCGGGAGTTATTTTCATTCATGCCTTGTTTGCGGACATCTCTTGGTTATTCCTGCACGTAACACTCTTAAGAGGTTTACATGGCCAACAGAGGCTCTGGGGGCAGGTGATCACTTCATTACCCAGTCTCCACCCAACCCCGAGATGAATTGATTGGACAGACCACAGTAACAAGGGTTCCTTTTCCGATCTTTTTTGATAACTGTGTGGGATGTTTTATGTCCCTTACAAGTGTTAATATGTGGATGTGAAGGAGACAAGGTCAATGTCTTAAAGGGGCAGTGTCACAGCCATTTATGTTAACAAAAATCTGGAAAGCAAAGGAAACCTGTTTACCTTTGGCAAAGGAAAAATAATGGCCAAATGTTCTTCAAAATGGCTATTAATAGTGAGCTCACGGAGACCATTCTTAAGTGTTTCGGGTTACACGAAAGCCGAGATGAGAATGCAGGATTCCAACTTAAAAACGTCGCGATC
>OX421455.1:10496167-10518667 GCA_949126865.1 Montipora capitata | reverse complement strand
AACAATACTGAGATCTTTCCCTGGTGGAAGCTTAACATTGAAAAAGTAAAAAGTATATATTTATGGTTAAGAGAGAACTTAAATAAACAGAAACAAATTAAACGCTGATTGAACAGAAACAATTATGCTTCACGGCAATTCATTTCCAAGCCTTTGATGTAAAAACTAGAAACACTATAATCCTTCCTGTCTTAGATTTTGTCTATAATTCTTCGATATTTTTCTCAGCAGTGTGGATTCTTGTTAGGCGGATTACACCACTACATTCTGGCCGTCCATTGAATTCGATCTTGCAGGTTTGTTTTCTGAGTTTTGCTGCAATCGCTGTCCTAAGATTAAACAGACAACAGAGAAATGGCCCACTTTTATAAATGGCGACCACCTTTACATTCTTTTGTATTTATGTTAATTAGACCTACTGCCATCATTTTGAAACTCTCTCGCGTAGAGAGGCTAGAAAGTCTTATTAGCATTAAAACAAAAGAATATTTTATTTGGCTGCCATTATGAAAGAGGGCTATTGGTGGCACTTGACACAACTAGCTAGGAGCATATAATAATATCTCCGTAAATTATTGAAAGCTAAAGCGAATTTATAATTCTTATCTCAATAAGACTACAGTCTGCATCCGAAAAAACATGTTTGTGTATTTTGATCGTGCTTTAAAGAAACGATCTTCAAGTTCTAAAAATAGGCAAAAAAGTGGCAAAAGTAGCTCATGGACCTGATACGGGTTCTATTTTAAAACAAACCTTTGTTTTCGTCAGAACGTTTCTCCAGAATTGGACAAACTTTCCCTCCTCATCAAACCCGTCCAAGGCGCTTTCATAAGCCGTAAAGCAGTCGTAAAACTGGCTTTCCTTTCCGTCCACGTTTAAAATCGAGATGGCATCCACGTAGATTCTCATCACTTTACGTACTTCCTCGCCAAATCGCTTCACGTCTTCCTCCAGCTCGCCATCGTTCTGTTCATGGTACTTCTTTACCAAGTAGTCAGCAGTGCGAAGATCGTCAAAGCGGTTTTCTATTTCCTCCAATGTTTTTACCAGAGCCCGATTCGGCTGATATGTTTTCATACATGGTATCAATGTCTCTGTTGGTTGAAGCTCCAACTAGGTGACAAAAATGCAAGAAGTCAACAATTTTTTACAGTTTATATCTAGTCACCAGCTTTTTAGTTTAAATGCCATTTTAACACTTCTTGGCTGGTTCTAGTAATTTTTGAACCGATTTAAAGACATCAAAATATCTAAGAAGGCGGAGTTAAGAAAAACTTTTACGAACCATCCACTGACCGATCGAGCGAGCTAGTTAATCTTTTCTTCAACAAACTGCTTCAACTCGCTCATAGCTTAGAGAGGAACCACGCTATAAAGTAGTGGGAAGGGGTTTTTAGCATAAATTTGGATTTTAGTGAAAGGGTGGTCACGCACAGGGATGATGACGTCACGCAGACCGAATTCCCACGCAGACCTAGTTTATTGGTCTTAAAAAACGACTATTTACAAAACTATGCACAAAAAAGCCAGTAGTCCGAGTTCCTTAGAGTTTTGGACTCTGGTGCCCGGCCGTGAACCCCGTGACTTGTTACTCAGTGGTCGTTCTCCGCTTGGCCTCCGCTTCCGCCTCTTTTTCTCGCTTATGCCATCTCTCACGTTCCTGAGCCCGCCGTCGCTCCAGGGTCTCGCTTTTTCGTTGCTTCTTGGAGCCAGGTCTGCGTCTCGGCGAACTGGGCCAGGGTCTCTGGGTGCTCCGTCCAATACCCATACGAGTACGAGATGGCGGTATTGGGATCCACCACCCGCTTATCAAACACTAACTGGTAGCGTTTGATCTAGTCTGTGCGAAGCACATGGTCGGCATTCCGCGTGATGAATGCCGTTGAAAGACGGGAAGCTGCTGCGGTTGATCCAATCGATCTCGGAGTTTCTGTTTTGATGACGTGGTAGTTGAGCTGCAGTTTGCCGCAGTAATTGTGATACAAGCCCTTGGATTTGCAGCAATGCTTGACTTTTTTGGTCTCGTAGCCATAGTTTTTAGGACCCGCCGACACGAACTCCTAGATGTAATTGTCAGGATCCTCTCGCTCGTCCGTCATTTCGCCCAGAAAGTTTCCGAACTCGATCTCGGTTTGCCCCTGCCACCACTTGTAAATCACCGGTGCGTGGGTTCTTAGCGACTACCTCGACGATGTAGTTGTAAGTCACATCGAGGATGTCGTCGTTGATGACCCGCACGGCGTGAATGTCGATCGACTCGTCACGCAAGAGTTGGTAGAGCCGGGCTGGCGTGGTCACTTGCTCCGCTTGACATTTATTGAGCCGCTTGGCAAACTTGCCCCAAAAGGAGTTCAGCATCAGTTTGGTGACCGCTTTACGACCCGGGTTCTTCTCGACCTTGGCAGGGTCCAGGCGGATACCTTCGCGGGGCAAGTAATCGGCCACTTACCGATCACGGGTCGCTTGACACTCGGGTGATCGGGATCCCGAGCATGACCTGGGGGCCATCCACTGGCATCGGTCTTAATTTTCAACCACGTGTTTACGTAGTCGGCAAAAAGACCTTTCTGACGCCTTCAGAAATCCCAGACCACGCGAATGCGGATGATCTGGTAACCCATTCCCACCGCCTTCCTGATCTCCAGGGTGCACCACGTACCGGTCAGCATACGCTTTCTGTGGGAGTGCGGACAAAGCCACATCCGGTCCAGCATGCGTGGTTTGGCCTGTTCGTTGGCCACACAGGTACGGCAAAGAGGAAACATCAGCTTGTTTCCACTGTGTAGAGGCTACACGGGATGGTGCAGCATCCGGAGGTTGCAGGATGGTCACTTAAGGACGGTGCCTACTATTGTTATTGCGCATACGTTCTGCTCATTTCGAGATACTCGAGTCTCCTATCGGTGATGCTCACTAATACAGGGATATTTTTGCGCGGTTTAAAACTATCCGGAGAAAGTAGATCTTAGTAAGTGGTCTTGGTATCCAAAAAGAAAATTGGGGGTAACCATGCATTTTTGAGAGATAATTTAGCTTCAATTTGAGAAAGAACGCCATACATTGCTTTGTATTTTAAAGCTTTTTACAAATATTATTCATAAATTATCTTGGAAAAATGCGAGGTTACACCAATTTTCTTTTTGGATTTCAATGACACTTGTCAAAATCTACATTTCCTGCATAATAATAAACCGGGGCAAATACCTTTGAATTAGTAGGCACCGTCCTTAAGCCAATCCAAAGTGGAGCGACAGACCGGTCCCGTTCACGTGAGTCTTGATCTCTGGGTGTCTCCCACAGGGTACTCGCAGTACTTGTTCACCCACGGGTAGAGGGAGGTGACGTCCACGTAGAGGATCTCTTCTTCTTTCTCTGGATCGACGACGGCATACAGCACGGCCGTGTTAGTATGATCCCCGAAAAAAGCTTCCCGAGGATTAAGTGGTAGCATGATGGGATGGTCGGCCAGACAGGCACGAATGTCTTCACGCTGCGACATGAGCTTTTTCCAGTCGCACTAGTGTTTGGCCCGAGTCACCTCATGGACTTCACTGAAGGTTAGGTCGCGACGCATCCGGCCCCTGTCTTTCATCTTGATCTTAAAGCAGCTTGTACACCCGTGATGGTAACATCGGTCGAACTCGTAGGCGGTGTTGGTGACAGGATCGAACCCATCCACATCGGTCTTGCTGTTGATGCGAAGCCGTTGTTCGCCACGATTTCCGACGTGGGCCCATGCATTCGGATCCACTCGCGGCAGTTCCTCTTCGCACCAGTGAAGCCATTACAACGCCTCGACACTCTGGCGGGGGTATGCCTCATGCCAACCCACTGGGGGTCCCAAGGCAATGGTGTTGGGTTTGGGCATCTTCTTTTGGAAGTAGCGCATGCAAGCCGAGGCGTTGGTGATGTTGGTGAGAAAGGCATCAAAATCTGCTTCCTTTTCGAATTATTTGAAGAAACAACGGCACCCTTCCTTGAGCAAGCGAACGTTGGATTTGCCCGGCTCTACCAACTCTTGCGTGACGAGTCGATCGGCATTCACGCCATGCAGGTCATTAATGGCGACATGCTCGATATGGTTAAGAAAGCCAGCAAGCTTCAAACGAGTATGTTTTCGTTCAATTTTATCGCTTATCACGTGCCAATGACCGTGCACACGAATTTCATAATGGCGTCTAGTCGAGTGTACGTGGCTGACGTGTTTCAGGGTATTTTTTTTTTTCTGATTAAAACGAATCGCTCTAATTTTAAAGAAAAGAGATGTAACTAGGAAATGCCAGGCGACAACTGTTTGGTTTTTGGTTGTGGGTCGTTTCGCTGAACAAAAGGGATCGAAATTTGGAAGCTGCCTTTGCCAAAGGACGAAGCCCACAGGAGATGGCGAGAAGAGTGGCTTGGGGAAATAAAAAAGACGAGAGATATGGACGCCGATTTCAGGGAGCAGATAAAGAAGGACAGAGCGTATACCTGCAAAAAGCACTTTGCACCAGAAGATATCGTGAGTAGCAGCTTGTTTTTCTTCGTGTTTACATGCTCGAGGCTTGTTCCTATGCCCACGAATTCATCTTGATTTTGCGATGGGTTGATATTTATGCGAACCTTTTGCCCTTTTCTTATAGTTAAATATGAGAAAATGACAAAGAAGAAAGCGAGATTTGGGGCATTGCCTAAATTAAATATGCTGAAAAAAAGCCACCAATCTACCAAACCAGCACCTCGAACAACACGAACCTCAGTGGTGCAAGAAACGGACCTACCCTGTGTAAACCAAGGATACTACAAGTCCTTTCTTAACTTGTGTCAGCGAGTAAAATCGCTAAAAACCATAGATCAGTGGACTAAAAAAGTGCTGCCAGATCGACTAATCTTAAAGAAAGTGTATGAACTGTTTTTGCTTCCAAAACTGAAGATCATCATAGATGACAGTCTGGGTTATACTGCGAAAGTTTACTGCTGTTATCTTGTAGAAGACCACCCAATATATCTTGACTATCGCAGGACAATGCGGAACTGATAACAGTCTCGAATTTAGTGAACGAATTAGAGGCCTGTACACTATGTGAAGGAGTAGATGCTGACTAGTAAGATATATCATCATGTAATTCCAGCTAATCATGACCCAATGGATGTTGATGGGCAGTCACAACCGCAATTTCCCCACCAAGGATATTGGCGAGCTAAGGATTGTTTGCTTCTCCGTCAACAGCACAATGTTTGCAGTACATGCAAAAATTTTTTACCGTGTGCAGATAATGCCAAAAAAGAAAAACAAAGGCAATCTTGCAAACCAGCTAGTGGAAAAGTGCCAGTGTCAAAGACAGATCCCCAGAGAATAAAGCTGACTCTACAGAAACAAAGGATAAAATGTGCAGAACTTGAAAGGGAGTTAAGTGCAATGAGAACTGAACTGCAGAAGTCAAGTGTTGAAGTAGATAATGATCTAAGTAATGATTTTGTACAAATACTTGACTCAGCTGATTCAAAAATAACTCCCTTCATGAACTTGTTTTGGCAAGAGCAGAAGAAGTTATTCAATAAAAGTGCTATAGGCGTTCGTTATCACCCCATGATCATCAGGTTTTGCCTTTCCCTAGCTGCAAAATCACCTTCGTGCTACGAAGAACTTAGAAACAGTGGGGTGTTAACTCTACCAAGCCAGCGGGGTCTTAGAGACTATCGCAATGCAATTAAACCTAAGAGAGGATTCCAGAAAGAAGTGATTGATGTCTTGAAAGAGAAAACTGCGAGCTATTTTTATGTTCAGCGTTATGTAGTTCTCATGTTTGATGAGATGAAAGTGATGGCTAACCTTGTGTTTGACAAGACAACAGGAGAGCTTATTGGCTTTTAAAATTGCCAGTGCTTGTTGGCTCTCATGGGTTGAATGTTTTGCATACTTCTTGTGCAGATTATGCAATACATATCCACCTAGTATATATTGCAATCCAGATGTCTCTTTATCTGACAGCAGTGTCTGAGATGGTGAGTATTCATCAGAAGTGGGTAGGAAAAGTTTGCAATATGTAAGCAATGTTGCAGAATTGAGCGACAATCCTTGAAAATACCTTGTAGCATTCAATGGAATTTGACCATAAAACTTTCCATAAAATTTCTCCTTATCTCCATTTTTCATAAATCCATCATACAGTGTTTTCATCACAGAGAATTCCTCTGTTCCTTGAATTGATCTGGCTCCCCATACTGATATTGAATTTGCTCAAATCTTTAACTAGCAGCAAATACGTGTCAGCTGGTTCTACGAACTATGGCTAGGAGACCAAAAAAGTCACGCATTGCTGCAAATCCAAGGGCCAATCTCTCAATTACCGCGGCAAACTGCAGCTCAACTACCACGTCACAACAGAAGATCCGGGATCCGTTGGATCAGCCGCAACGGCCTCCCGTCTTTCAACCGCATTCATCACGCGGGATGCCGACCATGTGCTTCGCACAGAGAGTTAGATCAAACGCTACCAGTTAGTGTTTGATAAGCGGGTGGTGGATCCCAACACCGCCATCTCGTACCCGTATGGGTATTTAGAGGAGCACCCAGAGACTCTGGCCCAGTTCACCGAGATGGAGACCTGGCTCCAGGAAGCAACGAAAAAGCGAGACTCTGGAGCGAAGGCGGGCTCAGGAACGTGAGAGATGGCATAAGCGAGTAAAAGAGACGGAAGCGGAGGCCAAGCGGAGAACGACCGCTGAGGAAAACGTCACGAGGTGCACATACGGAGCACCAGAGTCCAAAACTCCAAGCAACTCGGACCATTGGCCTTTTTGTACATAGTTTTTAAATAGCCGGTTTTTTCTACCAATAACCCTTCATTCGTATATTTTTTCAGGCATTTTTCGTGTTCTGAGCCGTGTGGGGACTGGGTTTGCGTGACGTCATCCTTTTGCTGAAATCCAATTTTATGCTAAAAACCCCTTCCCAATACTTTATACCCCAATTTGGTCTCCTTTCCGGTTTTATGCTCATATATGGCCTCCGCATCTTATTATAAGTTCAAGTTTTCGCAGCAAAACTTTTTCCGGCCTTCTGATTGGTCGAGAACAGCCATGTGGGCCAAATCCGGCATTCTGATTGGCTGCTGTGTAGAACGCCGTGTTTCCTCTCTTAGCTTACCAATCACGAGTTTAAAATGACAGTAACCAGCTTAACGAGCCCAAACTAAATCAAAGAAGGAAAAATACCTCGATAGGAATCTCTTTCCTTGCCTTGATTGTGTGTAATCTGAAGTCCTTTAACAATGTTATCAGCTCCTGAAGATTGCAAGTCGATGAAGGCTGATTAGGCATTTCTGTTGTGTAGTAACAAATAGAAATGCTGGATGCCCTTTCGCACTCGGATGACATAATATACAGATGTTGGGACAAATACTTAGCCACCTCTTGAGAAGTCAATTTTCCCTCTACGGTCCCTTCCACGTTAGGTCTAAAATGGAGCGAAAAGGAAAGCACTGCTTATTGCGTTCATTTGTTGCCATTTTAAATTGAGCTGACTCAAATACTTTTATTTATTATAGGACTAGCTCCGTGAGCGGGCATGATGAACAAAATTCCGTGCTGATTAGCTAGCCGAGCGGGCAAGATAAAGCTATACTGCCCGCTCGGGATTTCCCGCGTACTCCCGCAAGATCAAAGATCATTTTTTTGGTGTTTTATCACATATAATAAATCCCTGTTCGGTCAAGATTGCTGGATATTGGCCTCGATCTTTTTTTTGCGTGTTTATGGACCGAGACGAAGTCGAGGTCCATAAACACGCAAGAAAAGAAGTTTGCCATTATGCAGCCAGCAATGGTCAATAACCTATATTTATTATATCTCTCAGATAGTACGCGCGCTGTAATTGGCTAAATTAGCGGGCCGAATTCTACAGTACGGCCCGCTGTACAGCCCGCTAAATTTAAAATTTCGACAAAACATCATCTAGCGAGTTTTTCATGTCATTTCCGTTGCATTAACTTGTACTGAAAACTGTTTGAATCTTGCAGGAACAATTTCAAACTTAACAGCCAATAAGATTTAGTTTTTGGGATTTTGGCACGGCATTCTTTGTGGCAGTTGAACCTTCCGCTTCACTTTGACTAGTTTCCTTGCCCGAGCGCCGGTTAACCTCAGAGATATAATAAATATCTTACTAACCGAGTTTTCTCGGTCCGTACTGGAAGTTACGGATCCTCGTTTTTTCCAGTTGATTGATGGCCCAAGCGCGAAGCGCGCGGGCCATAAATCAACGGGAAAAAACTCGGTCCGTAACTCACATTACGGACCTCGAACTCGGTTAGTAAGAGGTATAAGTAAATAAATGAGAATGGATATATGAAAATCATAGAAGGAAGCAAGGAAGCAAGCAAGCAAAGCAAGCGCAGCAAAAAAAAATAAAAATAAATGAACTGCATAACTGATCTTTACATCCACTTTTATAAGCATGAGGAACATGGTTTTGGGATATGTGCCCCTTCACTGACAAAGAAATAAGCAAATTTACGTAAACCATTTTCCATACGTACCTTGTTGAGGTTGGTGGAAAACTGAGTTTGATACTCGCCACCATCTGACTTCCATATGAGATGCGCCTCACATAATGGGTACCCAGTCCATCAACCACATTTCCTGTTTTCAGAATCTCACTAGACCTCGATGAGTGGTTTATCTTCTTGGAGACCTTAAAAGAAAACGCACTGAACAGCTCCTACAAGAGTTTTCACACCGTGATCTTCTAACACGTGTTCAGCAAACGCTCGGGTTTGTTAGTGTTCTTCTAACTTCTAATCCAAGAAATGTTACTCATTCACGAAAAGAAACTCTCAATTAAGTGCTATTCGAGCTTTATCAGAATCGATGCAAATCATATCATAAAACATAACATAACATTTAAGTAGAGGAAAGTTTTATCAAATGACGCAACGAGTCATACCGTGATGCATTTCATGAGAATCAATACTTCAGTTTTTCCTTCCCCGGTTTTGATCTCGGTGAAATATTTCCCTGGACCTTCCACAGATATCTTGTTTGCCTTGATCCTCAATGGCAGATCAAAGGGTATACCCAATAACTCTTTGACTTCGTCGTTTTCCGCGACGACTTTGTAGCGGAAGGAAAACGAGTTGACGTTTTTAGTCTTCGTTGGAATATCCGATGGAAAAATATCTTGGCCTTTTCTTGAACAGTTGAAATCAAATGTGCTGCCAATGCTCAAAGTGGGGACAGTGAACGTAGGAATATTCATCTTTGATCCTGGAGGTAAAATTAGATCCTTGTTTAGTTTCCGAACTGATACTGGTTTGTATACTTTATAGTTGACTCTACAGTTTGAAATAGAAGCCATTACAGATTGAAATAGAAGGAATCGCATCGCCAGGCATATAGTCATTGATGGTAGTTAATTTTGCACTCAGAGAGAATGAAATCTTTTTATGTTTTATAAACGTGTTCCACAGTGTGGAGGAGCTTCGGATCGAATTCCACATATAGACCAAATTAACACAAATTATCTCGTTTGCGGCTGTGCCTTTCTGTAGACAAAGCATAGTTGAAAAATATGCCGTGACGGATTAGGTACAGAATAAAAACACTGACAAACTGGTTTTTTGATTCCATAAAATGAATCATAAATTACCTTCGTCAGGAACTACAGCCATGACACTGCCCTAAGCGGATGTTCTGTGAAAAAGAAAGTAAACAAAATTAAAAGCCGATTATCCACGTTATGTGGTGGGTGAAATTCCTAGAAACAGTCCAAAAAGAGGAAGATTAATAGCCGACTTGTAACGTTTTATGCCTTATTTTAAACGTTAGAGAGAGAGAGAGACGAATGCTAGTCTTATAAAACTTTTTTGATTCCGATCGCGTCTACGTCCAGCGGTTCTACATGATCCAATTTCGAATTTAGAATGGTGTTCTGATAATCACGAGATACAATCATGTCAAATCATAACAAGAGTCGATTACACTATTATAAGAATGTCACACACTGTCACAATGCGGTATCGTTACATCACCCTTTCCTTAAAGTCAAGTATTCAAGACATAGTCATTATGCCACGCTGGTGGTTTCCGGCTACGGGATTACCTCCGTAATTGTACGGCTGCAGGCTGGTCTTGATCAATAATCAATTCTGCGTCCTGGCTTGTGCTGGGAGGCTTTGATGTCTGTGGAAGATGGTGCGAAGCACCTTCTTCGAGTGAGCGGGGTATCTCAGCCGTTGTTCTTAGCTGGCGCCCGTTGCGACGGTAGCGGCGGCCGGCAACCTCTGACACCATGTAACGCTTTATACCTTATTTTAAACGTTAAAAAGAGAGAGAGAGAGAGAGAGAGAGAGAGAGAGAGAGAGAGAGAGAGAGAGAGAGAGAGAGAGAGAGAGAGAGAGAGAGAGAGAGACGAATGCTAGTCTTGTAATACTTTTTAATTCCGATCGCGTCTACGTCGAGCAGTTCTACATGATCCAATTTCGAATGTTTAGAATGGTCTTCTGATAATCACGAGATACAATCATCAATGTCAAATCATTACAAGAGTCGATTACACTATTACTGTCACAATGAGGTATCGTTACACGACTATCAAAACAATTTATGGAAGCTTTGCTTCTCGTTGTACGTCTTTGCAATAAATTGCACTTACACCAGCAATAACGATTCCTTGTTCTCATTTCTCCAGACAGGATTATAAATTCAAAGAATGAATAAGTTGATCTTTTGACCCAGTTTGAATTTACACCAAGCATAACAGTAACAAACTTGTACGACGATCGTCAGTTCTGATCAAGGACATTAAAATTTCTGAATTTCCCAGGTTTATTGTTGTTTTGTTTCTTGTTTTTTAACTTGGAGAAAACCTCAAGATTCCATTCAAGTACGCGAAGTTACAAAGAGGAATTTCAAGATTTGTTTCACTCTTGCCAAAATAGTGGTGACTCGGGGAGTAGTAGACTACGCTAGAGTCCAAAACCCTAAGGAAATACAACCATATTTCTTGGATTATATTATGCAAACTGCCTACACGTTAAAGCGTTGATATTTTCTACCTTTCAAGCCGTACATTTCGGCGAATTATTGTCAAGATTGAGAGCCCAGTGAGATGCAGCACCACAAATAATATGAGACAGACGAGGTGAAAGTAAAGAAGTTTGAGTGTGATCACGAATGCCCTTAGTTGCAATCAAGAGGACTGTTGGACTACAACACATCACTATTAGCAAATAGCGTCCCTGAAAGCTGCCTCGAGGAAATAATTCCACGAAAATCAACTGAATCGTATCTCATCGAACAGACATTTCGCCTTTAGGTTCAGTCTTTCAGTTACAAACAACGTTTTGGGAGGGGCAACCCAATAAGACTGGGTAAAAGACAAAATTAATTATTGAACATTTAACAAGCAATTGATATTAAATTGGGGGACTTACCATTGGTCAAATTTCTCCTTGTCGGTGTTTTTCTGTCAATGTTGCTAGGTTGTAGCTGTGGAAGGTTGTTGAGCTTTCCTTGCCGCCCCTCCCACAATTTGTCAACTGTAGCGGAAGCCCCAGCAAGATTGTGACTCAGAGAATCAATTTCGGGATCATTTTAACAAGTTAAACGTCTCCCTACTGGCCCGAAGGCCCGTTTAACTCAAAGGTAAGACGGAGAATACATCCATTGAGGTTTATGATTCTCCAGTTTTATTCAGCAGTCAATAGATTTGCTTGCTACTTGGCCTTTCGTGTCTGATTGTAACTCATGTTTGTAACTCCAATTTTCATGGGATCCGTAACGTTACTAGCAAGCCATTTCTTTGACATTTCAGAAGCTAAATGAATCTACACTAAATATTTCGGTTGTTGCAAGTATGTTTCGAATCCAAATTATATTGAATCACCGAATTACTCGCCTCCATCTTAATAGGAAGTGAACGTGATCATGACACCCTTTGACACTTGCTTCGACTTCATTTATATATTAAGTGATCAATAATACAGTATTGAATTAAAAGGATAGTAACTTACGAAATAAAGAATGCAAAACGTTAAAAGAGGCCTATAAAAGATATTATATTATGCATTTTGACTTGCAACAGCTATAGCTATGCAATTCATCTGTTATTAATGAGATCACAAGACTGAAGAATTTATTGACCAGGATAATGATCTGGCCCCAGTTGTTCGAAGGGTGGATAGCGCTATCCACTGGATAAATCACTATCAACTGGATAACTCAAATATCCATATTTTGAAGAAGCAATGCCTGACCTTATATAACTCCAAACTCCTTAGGCTGGAAGATGTAGGTTTACTCTATCCATTACAGTTAAGTTTTAGAAGAATATGATCTCCAAATATGGGGCGTATTTAATTTAAGGTACCTGGTATAGCAAACGCCATTCAACCAGCCGCTCAATTAAGGTGTGATCATGGGTGCAAAGCTGAACCTTACCAAAATGATCGTGGGTCGCCTCTTCTTACTTTCTGAACCGTGTTAACGCAATCCAGTTACGATTAGCATAACGCAATCTATTGACTGGCGAAGGTTCTTTGGCATTCATTGTCACCCAAACTGCAAATCTATACTATCGATAGTTTTTGTCATGTCAACATCGAATGAATAGGAGTTTTCGGCTTTCTTGGAACTACTCTTGCATTTATTTGAGCTTATGAAAATGGACACCGAGAGAGAGCTTCCGCAAGTAAGTTAGGCTTAACAAAAACCCGATAGAGTCAGTAGAGTACTCAGCACTGCAATTTTTTGCGTGAATATGGTTTGATATCAACATCAGAATGAGAAATACTGAAACCGGTTTTCAAAGAAATGGTAACATATAAGATAGAATTGCGGAATTTCTATCTTTTTTGTCGGTTTTTGTCTCCAGTTTGTCACATTATTCTTAGAAATGAGACTAGCCTCCTAATTACATTCGTTGACAATAAGAGAAACTTTTTTTTGAAACGAGGAAAATCGTTTATATAATAATTATTGCATACCATTATGTTGTAAGACAGGTATATCTCTCGGAAGGAATGCCAAAGCATTCCTTTACATTTGCAGCGTCGTTTACAAATGGTATCTATAAATTACATTTTGTTTTATTCACAATTTGGTTTGTAGATTTCCTGATGGATGTGCCAGCGTGGGCCTTTCCTAATTTGTGCATTGGTCGTTCATACGACACCAAAGATAACAGAGCTGGTCTGGACCTTTTTCAGCCAGAAATCCACAGCAAAACACAAGACGTGAACCTATTCTCGTTCCGTTACAAAACCATAAAATCAAACGAAGATGTCAGAGATTTGCTGAACATATCTGGAGACATTTCTTTGAAGATCAAAGCGAACATTCTTAAAGCAGAAGGAGGAGGGAAGTACATCAGGAACAGGAAGAAGGAAGAGGAAACTACAGAGGTCTTGGCTGTCATGAAATGCACAACGGTGAGATGCAGCAGCGATTTGTGATTTCTGAAGAATAACGAGCTTATAAACGACTTCAGGATATTTTCGTCATACGAAGTGGTCTGAATACTCTTAAACATCGTATAATGAATGGAAACTTAACATAAAGTTTATTAACGAAGATAATTTATGTGATACAGATGGATTAGACTACTGTAGGTTGTAAGTTTTCTACTTTTTAGTGCTTACTTCAGTTTTTTTTTCTTTTTTTCATTAATTGGATGTAAGAAGTTCTTCACTAGGATGAAATAGGTAATTAGGAATATTCTTAACAAGAGTTTAATAGAGTTTTAATCAATGTTTACCTTGTTTTGTAATTAGCGTCACCAATAGTCCATTTTACAGTTGTGTGCTTAGTTACCGGCCCTGTGAATGAAAGTGACTGAGGCTGGAGTTGACCTTGTTTTGATAGAAACCTCACTGCTTTTCTTATGTAAATTTTTACTAATTAGCATGACAGCAATATCATTAACACAAGAAAAGGAGGGAGGTCTGTATCATAACAAGGTCAACACCAGCCTCACTTTCATTTAAAAGCCAGGTAACTAAGCACACAACTGTAAAGAGGCCTATTGAAAATGCTACAACGAATAACACTTTAAAATAAAGTTTACTACTACTACTACTACTACTACTACTACTACTACTACTACTACTACTACTACTACTGATACTACTATTACTACCACTACTCCTATTACATACGTCTTTGGAACTGTTTGGTTATCACCCTTTTTTCTCTAGGTCAATGAAACAATGGATGGATCAGCGACTGTTAAACCTGAAATGGAGAAAGCTCGATCCCTGGGTACCCACTATGTGAGAAGCGTGACTTATGGGGCTGAAATGGTTGCAAGCCTCAAATTCAAGTCATCGTCTTCCACAAAAAGGTGACGTACCAAGAATTGTATGTTAGAATCGTTCATCTTGATAATTTTGCGCAACTGGAAAATTTAGCCTTTTTAGCGATCAATCAAAAAGTGAAACTTGTTTACTTGATTAACGTTATGACAGGGTTCCACATAAATGTTTTCAAGGAAAAAAGTCATCAACCTTTAGATATTCCTCGCATGAGCTGACTTCTATCAGTGTGAAAAGGGATCAGATGAAATATGAGTAGTAAAAGCTTTCAACAAGTAGCGGGCACATCATTTCCATGCCGTCATATCACCAACACCACCATCACCACTGCCGTCACCGCTGATCACCACCTCCACCATCAATCATTACAACCATTACCGTCTTTGCCACAAACACCCTACATCTCACATTATTATTCATCACATTGTGACTATGTCCAAATATGGTCATAGCGCGCTCAATATTCGTCGTGCGTACTCAACGTGTATCCTGCGATATACGTAGTTTTGTGTGGCGGAGAAAAATGATAGTTTTTCCAGCTTTTTTTTCCAATAAAACGTAGAAAATTGTGCTTTGTCATCAAAGTGTTGAATAATAAAACAATTATGCTGCTCAATCTTGTGGAATATCGCCTGATTTTAGCCCACTCAGCCTACGGCCTCGTTGGCTAAGTATCAGGCGATATTGCGCGGGATTTCGAAGGATAATTGTTAATTGTCACTGCAACTACCACCATCATTGCTAATATAAGTGTCGTCATTATCATCATTATCGGCTTATCGCGCGATCCCTGTTTTCCGTCACCAACAACTTAACATCGTGTTCACAACCACCATCGTCATCAACATTACAACCACCACCGCGAACACGAAGTGGACATGACACTATCACATGAAACCCACTAGCAACGTTTTATTTTGTGACATCACAGAAAGACCATAAGTGGTAAAATTGAGGGAGGCTTTAGCATTCAAGGAGTGGTCAGTGCCGGCTTAGAAGCTCAGTTGAAGAAGCTGTCGTCCGAATGCGGTGGTGAAAGCGAATTATCTATTGGGTACTATGCAACAGACCTGCCAGACAAAAACCCAACTAACTTGGAGGACTTCATCAAACTTATTCAGGAGTTTCCGTCAAGATTGAAAAAAATCAATGAAGGAAAGGGAGTCCCCATTCAGGCAGGTTTAGTACCGTTATCATCACCACCCACTATCATTATAATTGTTATCAATTTTATTAGTGACCGATAAGAATTTGGTGAAAAGTATAAACCACGTTTGTTATACTTCCGACAAGAAACAAATTAAAAGATTGACCTTTATTCACCCTCGGCAGTATTTATAGCGCAAAGTCTAGTGGGGCTGGGCAAATACGGAAACAAATAATTCAAATAAACATAGCAAGGTGAAGAAACTAGCTGGCAGTAGGCAAACCAATTGGCTGTTCACAAGCGTGGCAGAGCTAGAGTGGGACGGTAGAGCGGGATGCTGTAAAGCCAGAAAACAACAGGGGTAATAGTGCAATAGCCGAAGCTTCAAAGCTAGCGTTGAAGGTGATCAAGCCGCTAACATAATCTTCCAAACTGTTGCTAAGATTCTTGAAAATTAGACTGCTATGTAAACCTAATTTTTCAGGCCTGCTTCTTTTTACTGATAGAGCATCCAAACTTTTTTTTTCCAACAGTATGAGCTTCAATCAATAGCAAACGTTTTTCCGGCGCTGCATCAAGACCATAATGTTCGAGCGCCAGAATGCGAGATCAATGAATTAGAAAGACGCTACGACGATCTTAAACTGGCGAGACGTCTTGTGGCCACGAATCCAGACACTGAGCATGATTCAGACCAGGAAATGGAAGAGTTTAAGTCTGCGATCACCAAGATCCTGCGTAGTTTTCACTCTGCTATCTCTACTTTGGATGCAGAAAGTGTGAAAAGGTGCATTCAAGAGTACACGGAATCATTGAATGGAAAAGACGAGGATGGAAAATTTGAACGATACTGGAGGAACCTGTTGAAGAAAAGGGTTTGTGACAGCCATCAGTTTATTTTCTTTTCCTGTGATTGATGGAAGTTGATGACGTTCGTTGCCTGTATGGAACGAAATTTAATGTGAAAGACGTTGGTAGTGCATTGACAAGGGGTCTTCATGTAAGAGTCATTGTAGTAGATGGCATGTTCGGCTCTTTCCTGGCTACAACTTTTAAAGTCTTCATCAAACAAATTGCAATTTAGGTGTCAGAAACTACCTGTATAACTGCATGACTTAGCTGTTGATCTTTTTCGTTTTTTCATTTCTAGCAGCATAAGCTTAATAGAAAGCAAACTCGTAAACAAAAGCTAATAGTATGGAGGATATTACAGTACATGGCCCCGCGGAGATACGAAAATTCTCTTCGAGTGTTGAAAAATACGCGAACGAGTGAAATATTCTTCAACACGAGAAGAGAATTTCGTATCTCCAAGTGGCCACGTAGTGTTCTATTTATTATGTAAACACCAATAAAATACTAAACCATTTCACTTGAATGTCTTTTTTTTTTTTTGCCGCGAAAGGCGTGATTCATTATTTAACCATAGCAACGGTGGTCTTTTCGCATGAGAGGATAACATGCTATTTTCACGTGTGAAGATTTTATGCTTTCGCGCGAAAGCTCACCTGGTATTTTATGGTGATGTACAGTAAAATAGAGGATATTACTTGGCCACTTTGGCCGATTTCTCTTCTCGTGTTGAAAAATATGTCAGGAGTGAGCAGCAGCGAACGAATGAAATATTTTTTAACACAAGAGGAGAAATTTCGTATCTCCAAGCGGCCGTGTAATATTCTATTTTTTATATAAACACGAGTGAAATACTAAATCATTTCACGAAAGGCATCGAAAGGCGCGATTTTTATATATAACCATAGCAACAATGAACTTTTCACGTGTGAAGTAAACTTGTTGTCTTCACATGTGAAGATATCATGTTTTCGCGTGAAAGCTCACTTGGTATTTCATTGGTGTTTATGTAATAAAAAAGGATCCTTTTTGTATCTTTACGATTGTGCTTTGGCTTGCCTTTCAGAGACTTTGAACGTATTTGTTGCCTGCACTTATTGGTTTTTGTCGTAATTTCAGTGCACAAACCAGTGTGCAAAATATAACCAAGTTGTAGAGTTTGAAATCAAAAGCATGGAGAAAAATATAACAGTTTTTAAACATCAAACAAGTGATCGGCTTCCATCGATCATCTGGCTCGGAGTGTTTCCTATTACTAAAGTTGTATTACTTTACTCTTCGCAGGTACCATCAACCAACATCAAGGTAAGTATAAATATTTTTCTAAAAAACCTTCGTATAGGCGTGACAAGATTACCTATTCATTATTCACGAGGGTATTAGCCAATCAGAGTACCCTACATTGCTCTGGTGAATGTATCTTCAAGTTGATACCCAATGAAAATACGGATCAAGACACGTCCGCGATTAGTTAAAAAACTGATCATTAATAAGTATTTTCTTTGATACGGACTTTGTAACAAAAAATTAGCGGTAAAACGACGTTTCAACCCCTCCGAACTCATCAGCGGTGGATGTAGAAAATCGAAAAACAGGGGGACAAAAAATTGCGACGGGAGCGCACATAAGCCACCCCATCCCCAACGAAAATTCAGTTTAGTCGAGATGATGCTTGCAGCATTCTTAGAGCATTTGTGGCCAAAACGTAGGGCTTCAGAAGGCAAAATTTGAGAGTTTTGCAGAAACATTTTTTAAATACAGGAAAAAGGGGGGAACCGCGACCTCCCTGGCTTCCCCCCACCCCTAATTCCGCCCCTGGTCACTTCAAATTTCAAATAAAATATAAAATTTAGCATGGACATATATAGAGGATATTACATGGCCGCGTGGAGATACGAAATTTCTCTTCGAGTATTGAAGAATATATTTCACGAGTGAGCCCAGCGAGTGAGTGAAATATTTTTCAACACGACATTTTCAACACGATATTTTTCAACACGTGTTTATTATATAAGCACCAATAAAATATTAAATCATTTCACAAAATGCATCGAAAGGCGCGATTTTTATATGTAACCATAACAACAGTGATCTTTTCACGAGTGAAGATAACATGTTATTTTCATGTGTGGAGATATCATGTTTTCGCGCGAAAGCTCAGTGGTATTTCATTGGTGTTTATATCATAAACAGTATAAAAAGCGAATGAGAATGCCAGGGACTTTAAAATGTGGCAACATTAAATTAATTACAAATTGCTAATTTTTTTGAAGTTGAAAAAGATCTATCGCGAATTTTTTTTACAAAGTCAAATATTCATTCATTCCCTCCCTCCTCCCTCTCCCTCTTCCTTCCCAACTCCAGCCTTCCTTCCTTCTTTCGCACCTTCCCGTGATATTGTTGAACATGTATGTTTATCATTTATCGGGTCAGACAGTTCTTTATATGTTATTTGTTTTCTCTTTCTCTCTCTAGCTCCCCAGTGGAAAAGACCTAACTGTCGCTGTTGTTGGAAAGACTGGTAGTGGAAAAAGTGCCACAGCGAACAGAATTGTTGGGTATAACCACTTTGAATCAACCTTAAGCGCTTCGTCTGTCACTAAATTATGTGCCTACGGCAGTAGAACAGGAGAGCGAAAAGTAAACGTCATAGACACCCCTGGTTTGTTAGATACTTCCTCAGTGAAAATGCTGAAAAGCAAGAAACTCCGCATCCAGAGTAGACAAACCCAAAGAGAAATTTTGAAGGAAGTGTACAAAATTTTTACACTGGCACCAAACGGTTTTGATGCAATAATCTTAGTGGTGAAATATGGCGATAGCTTCACAGGAGAGGATGAACAAGCGTTAAATCTCCTTCAAACCTTTCTGGGCAAAGAATCCACGAAGAGCATGATTCTCATTCTCACCTGGGGAGACCAAGCCCTGCTTCATGCAAGAGATAACGATATAACCCAGGAAGATTGCACTAAGAACTGGATTGGAACATTGCCGGAATGGATGAAAGAATTCATCGCTGAGATAAATCAGAGATGGGTGTTGTTTGACAACCGCCTAAAGGAAGCCGACAATCCAGAGGCCTGTAAAAAGCAACTATCTGTGCTCATTGAGGTAATTTATCTCGCAAAATAGTACATTTCGAAGTTCAGCAGCGAACTGGGGCGAGTTTCAAATTTTAACAAATCGGTAAATTGACACCATCACGTGAAATTTAAAGAACACGTTGAGATGGGACATTTGACTAACTTTGATGCTTTTAGGCGGAACAGAGACAAACATAGTTCAAAATTTATACAAACCTCTCTAATTTTGAGGCTGCGTCCCCCAAAACCATATCAACTCTTAATCTTGTGACAACTGTAAAATCCGATCATGCGCCTTCTATTTCGAAATAACTGGGGTGAAAATCACTTTGTTGAGCCCTTTTTACGAATATCACAGAAATCTTAAAAGATTTTAAGAGTTTATATGGGGGACGCTGTCAAGAAATTGGAAAACTTGATCTCTGTTCCACATAAAAGCATCAAACTTGGTCAATTTATCGATTGGTTAATATTGGAAACTTGCCCCAATTCCCTGCTCAACTTCGAAAAGGCCTATTCTTTTGCTTAAATTAGTGTTGTGACAAACAGACACTCGGAAATAAAATTCTTCGGAGAAGAGCCGAACCTATGACGTTCCAATTATTAGTTCCGATGTTCTACCAGTGAGCTATAAGAGCTGAATAGTCCCTTTTCGTATTTAAAATCGCCGCTGAATACAGACGCCAGTGACACACTGACACAAGATTACGGTCTCGACCTTAAGTAAGATATTCACAAAAACTGGCGAGAAGGGGCCCAGAATTTCAAAATTAAACAGTAGAGTTGTGAACAGGTCGTCTTCTTCTTGGAGTTAAGATGGAGGCTAACCCTGTAAAATATGCTTTTCAGTGCTTTCATTCAGCGGTCATAGACCCTTTTCATAATGGCGCCCGAAAAATTAACCTTTTATTTCTATGATAATTAGATTTTCTAGCCTAGTTGGCATGCGCAATCAAAATCGTCCGCCATTATGAAAAAAGTCCATGGCGAACTCGAAAGTGGACTATTATTCCACTACAAGGAAAGGTTACATTTATACAAACGTTGGCCTTGTAGCACTTATATTTTAAACAGAGTTAACTGAATAGAGTGTAATGTGAAGTGCTAGATTTTTATCCCATATGAACCATGTGAGCGTTAGCCCTACTGATGGAAATGGGCCCACACAAGGACAGAGAAAAACTCTGACCAGGGTGGGAATTGAATCCACGACCTTCGGGTTAGATCTCCGCCCCTCTACCGACTGAGCTACAAGGTCAGACGGGAGCAGGCCGTGGGAACTGAAGATGTTAAAGTCACGGCAATGAACATGTACAAGTACAAAGAAAGGTTACATTTATACAAACGTTGGCCGTGTAGCACTTATATTTTAAACAGAGTTAACTTCAGAGTGGGTTCAATTCTCACCCTGGTCAGAGTTTTTCTCTGTCCTTGTGTGGGC
The DNA here is from genome assembly GCA_949126865.1 of Montipora capitata. Classification (NCBI taxonomy): domain Eukaryota; kingdom Metazoa; phylum Cnidaria; class Anthozoa; order Scleractinia; family Acroporidae; genus Montipora; species Montipora capitata. Next base: position 10,497,853 of record OX421455.1, on the reverse strand, counting down.
CCATTTCCGTCAGTAGGGCTAACGCTCACATGGTTCATATGGGATAGAAATCTAGCACTTCACATTACACTCTATTCAGTTAACTCTGTTTATTATTCCACTAGTTTTGTTAGCAATAGTCGCTTCCAACAACACATGCGCATTGGTGCGATGCAATTGATTGTGTTCTCCACTGCCTCGTACTTTGAACAAGACTGGAAAGAACCCCTAGGTTCACGATTCTGTTTTTGTTTTTTGTATTTTTTTGTTTTTTAATATGACGGGAGTAAAACAGAAGTCCAACATGGCACTGAATCCTAATCAAGTGCATTTCAAGTCGGATATTTTCAGACTTCGCAGATAAGACATTTCCGAGAGTCGTTCTTTCCCCGACCGCTGATCAAGGGGAGCGAAGACTCTGGGTTTGGGCCTGCTGTCAAACATGGAAACTGTATTGAAAACAGGCAAAAAGAACTATGCTTAGTTGCCAAGGACTACCTTACGCTTGCGTTGTTTTCCATTTGCCAAATTTTGCATGGCTGTTTTCCCTTGCGTTTGCGTTACCAGTTGAAAAACCGGTTAGGCTTTCCTTAATGATTTCTATCTTTCTACGCAAAATTAAAAATAAATGATACTGGATATTTTTTTTTCTTTATTCAAATATTTAGGTTATCGATAAAATGAACGAGGGGAGGAGTCCATTCATCCACGATTTATGTAAAGCCCCCAATAAAGACCTTGAAAAACATATCAAGAAAGCATTAGACGACAGTGGATTTGAGTCCGACGGTTGTTTCCCAGAATCCGCCACGGTTGTTGTCAAGAACGGCTGTCGGAAGACCATGGATTCCCTGCAAAGTGGCGAGTACATTCAGGTCATTGACAATGGAAAGATTTGCTTGGAGCCAGTCATCACGTTTATTCACCGCCAACCAGAGGTGCTGCAAGAATTTCTCAGCATCACAACAGCCACCAACAAGAATCTGAGGATCACCGAAGACCATCTTCTTTTCGTGAAACGAAAAGGACAAGTAAGAGCCATTCCCGCCAGAGATATCGAAACAGGAGACACACTCTACGTCCGAGGGAACAACATCCTAACCACTGATACAGTCCAAGCCATCATCAGCGTCTATGAAAAAGGCGTTTACGCCCCGGTGACTCTCAGCGGCACTATCCTGGTCAACGATGTGCTCGCCTCGTGTTACTTTGATGTGCTCTCTCATGAGTGGTCCCACAGAGCTATGGGTGCAGCTCGTGCCATTTATCACTTGTCTCCCTGGATGGTTGAGTGGATCAGTGGTGTTGGAGAAAAGAATGGATTCCCAGGCTGGTGCAGAGTAGCTCACAAAGTGCTCACCTGGCTTGAGTGAGCTCTATGACATTTTCAATTGACGGTACTGAGTATTAGTTTGTCCATGGTTTATAGTTTAGGTCGGAAGACCGGTCAAATCTATTTTCAATCCGTAAGATGTATAGTTTTGTTTTAAATTTAATTTTTTTGTTACTTTCAATTGATGATTATATAGCAATTTTATCAGTATTACTGCGCCTTTTAATAACAAATAAAGTTCGATGTAAGATTTCGTGTTTCTGTGACGTCTGTTACTGTGGCGGACCTCTCAGGAAACAGAATCAAATGGTGGTCATTTGTAAAACTGTGATTAGGGGTGTTTTTTTTTTTTTTCAGAATATTTGGTTATCAAA
>OX421455.1:10478667-10483667 GCA_949126865.1 Montipora capitata | reverse complement strand
TGGACATTTAAAATTTCGAAACGGTCTCATTTACCTACTTTCGTAGTCGTCTTTTAGCCTGTTTAAGTACAGAGTATTGTAGGAACGTGCGTGACGATATTGTTGTTCCGCGCTATGCGAATGTTCTGTTGAAGATGATGTAATGTTCAGTAAGTAAGCTCTGAACTCTGGAAACGAAGGACACGTGCGGAAAAAGAATAACTGAAACGCCAAGGACTTGTGACACTTGAAATGTTCCTGTGATGTAAAAGACAAATATAGCGACGCTAAGAGAAGAGTCAAATACTACTTTATCGGTTTTTAGAAAAACGAACACAAGGAATTCAGGGAGATTTTCGTAGGAAAATCAATACCACTCACAAAACCTGAAGGCTAATGAAAAATGCTTTGAGTTGGTAACTGTTTGGTAGAGTCGGCCACTGAGAATCTGGGAAGACAAGCAAGAGAAGATTTAGAGTGGAACGATCACATGCATAATTTTACTGTCAATCCATCTCCTGATGTCCCTGCCCTTCTTTGATTCGTCTTTTGTGTGTGCTTGCATTAGATAAATGCTCGAGTAGGTCTTTTTTTCCCCCAATATTTCTGTACTTAATTTTGATTCTTAAGTTATGTAACTTATCTAGGTAACTTAATTCACTGGTATGACTGCAAGGCCATGTTTCAATAAGCGATTTATTGTTTGATTGATTAATTAATTTCCCTGCTAGCACAGGTCCCTTTTCTTTTGCTTTCGCTGGGCTGACGAGTACGGGAAAAGAGACCTCTGCCGTGGGTCCAAATTCACTTTGATCGAACCGCCGTCCACAACCTTGGATGGCACTCCCCATGATATGTTTGCTGATTTTGACATGAGCCCGCTGTGTCCCGTTTCTGCTGTTGTTAAGTGAGCCCACGCAACGTGAAAAATCACGTGAGGATTCGGTCGCTAAGTAACCTCCGTGCATACCCAACACAATGAGTTTCGACCCATGGCAGAGATCTCTTTTCCCGTACTCGTCCGCACAGCGAACGCAAACGAAAAGAGATCTCTGCTAGCAGGGAATGATTTGATTTAACAGGCTGCGATTCACTCAAAGACTTTCTCTGGAAAGGGAAGGCTTGCTAATGAATCTTTGTTATTCAACTTATTAAGTAGTTGGATGTCATTGTTTTGTAATATAAACCAGGCTACAGTCGTTCGGAAGTGTTACTCTAAATGGCGTGTATGCAGTGAGAGAATCAAACCGAATCTGTGCACTATTGTGAGATTCAGATCACAGGAACGTGTTTCTGGTTCGTTTTCTATCTCTTCACCTGTTGTGAATAAAAGGCAAAATATCCTAAGCAGGATATGGATTTTACCCTTCATAAAAGAAGGTAGGAAAAATTGAAAATCCAAGTAAGATGTGAAGATAGCATACAAATAGATTACTTCATAGAAAAACGAACGAGTGAGCGTAGCGAACGAGTGAGTTTCTAAAGTTCTGCAACGAGTGAATAATATCCGTACAAAGCACTTTCTATGGTGTAATTTGTTTATTATATATTGAAGGAGAATAAAAGCGTGTAAACAGCAATTTTATTTTTTTCGTTATGACCTAAGGTTTATAAACCACGTTTGCGAAATAGCGAAACCTCAGGAATCCAATTTAAAATTTACGAAATGCGCAAAATCTGTCTCTAGGAGAAAACGTTTCAGGTATTAAAAAACCTCCTCATTCAGAATAACGCTAAATGCGAAAAAAATCAAAAGTACAATGACGAAAACACTTCTTCACATTTATTTCAAGTCCGATTAATCACTGTCTCAGATTCAATCACATAATGGCGACGCTTCGCGCTGTGCACAGACAAGTTTGGACTCTGCTTACTTACACTGTTCATCGAGATATTAAATGTTCCTCCGTGAATATTTGCACCTCGAAGTAGGGACAATACTTCTTGAGGCGATTCTTGGTTTTCTGAGAAACTGACATCTTCTCTTTCTTCAATTGCGAGCGACCTCCTAGTTGACGTGGTACTGCTCAAGATGTTGGAGATATTCCGCTGTTGTTGTTTTCGAATTCTTCGTCTTTTCCTTTCATTCTAATAAATTCTTTGAGTAAGGAAACATCTCTTTTGGTGTTACTCAACGTGTTTTTGTTTGCTTGCTCCTCGATAAAAGCCTCTAAAGTTGTTTCAGGTGGAACAAAATGTGTTGAAGCCATATTTTGCGAAAAACACAAAATGTTTTCTCAACAGGCGCGCCTCGGAACCCATTTGAGTGTTATGTTCTGATTGGCGAATGCTTGATTCTACTCAATGCTCATTGGGTATATTTTTCACATGTGAAAAAAGCTATACTGGAAGCTGATTGGACGTATCGCTTTTTCCACATGTGAAATATGAGGAAGAGAGATTTCTATTTGGAAGGTTTATCACATGAAATTCGCCCTATATATATATAATAAAACATGGTAAGCTTCTAACAATAAGCAAATGAGGAATTACTAGTTTCAAAAGCTACATTATTGAACAGTATAAAAACGGTGGCTGGATCAGGGCTTAGTGAATATGTCTCCAAGCTCCTCCGATGGTTTTACTCCCTCTATTGAAAAAAGAAGGAAAGACATTTTTCCTTAAAAAGGTCTTTGTCTTTTTCTCTGTGGTTGCACTAGGAAGAAAATACAGGTAGTTCAATCTCTTGTACTTTCGTAAGGAGGAACGCCCATGGCTGAATTCAGAAAAATTTATCGCTGATCTAAAACCGGATCGGAAGAAATAAACAAACAAAAGATTGTAGATGGTCAAACGTTCATATACCCGGTATAAGTTATTCAATACTTCAATGTGGTGTTCCGGAAGTGTTTTTGCGAGAGATGAGCCAAGAAAATCCGGCTCACAACTGAGTGCGATTCCCCCAAAGCATGTTATGTCTCTCTCATGTTAACTAAATATGGTTAAATCTATTACATAACAGTAACTTTGAAGACAGACATATTTATGCCAAATTTACGAAATGAGGTCAAAACGAAAGTTCGGAAAGGAGTCGCGAGATGCCATATATTCTTTCCTGAATCACTCTCTTGTGCATATTGCAGAGTAGGCATAGAATGTCTGCCTTCCCTACTGTCGGAAACACCACGTTCAGTCTACCGCCAGTAGTTCAGTCAAGTCTGAATTTGGTGTCGTTATAACTGAAGCCGAAGGCTCGAAGGTTCGAAGGTTCTCTCGCAGCTCTGTGCTTTAGTACTTCAGCCGTCTTTTATTTGTCAACCTTCATTTATACTCCTTCTTAGCCAGACATTTATGAAGATATAGTATACACCACGTAGTCTTTGATAAAATTCTTGAGACGTATCCAGAAACCATCAAGTGCCAGTCACAGAATCGGCCAGTCACGAAAGCTTCTCACCCAAACACTGATGCCTGGGACAAACTCAAGGAGGAAAAACTTGAGGAGAGTTTTGTGACTCTCTCAAGTGGATATAAGAGTAAGAAAGCGTTTGCCACTCCTACCCTATTCGTTCAAAGAGCAGGTATAAATTATGTACTGTAGCTTTATCCAGCGGATTAAAATTAATGTACAATGACCTCCCTCAATGCGCACACCCCTGTAAGGCAGACACGTCTCTAAGGGGGACACCTTTGCCTGGCCCCAGCTGAATTGCACTATACTGTATTCTCTGTCCGCCTTAGGAGGAGCTCTCTATAGTGGACACTAAGAGCTGGTTGCGAAAGTGTCCGCCTTAGAGGGAATTTAAAAGTTGTACAATTGTTTATCAGTTGCATAGTGACTTCTCAGGTGGATAAAGTCATCTGCTCTTCAAACAACTGGGGCAGAAATAGTGAGCTGTGCGGGTCTCCTGTAAGTGTTGTGGTTTAAGGTTGCATTGGTTGAAAATTTTCAAGCCACAGACCAGCAAATAATTTTTCTTTCAATCTGCATTTGTCTCATACTATTATATTTATTAATAATGATTAGTTTGCCCTGCAAGTTTGAGAACAGGGCTGATTGTTCAAGAAGCAGATTGATGCCCGGGTTATATTTTCTTTGGTGAAAATGCCTCTAAAAGATAATTGTAAGTCATTATGGTAGTTGTTCATCTAAATCAAAACTGAAAAGAAAATTTAACTTATTAATTAATAAACCCTTTTTAAAAATAAAATTAAAAAAAAAACAGGTTTTTGAATTAGGGATGCAGGCTGCCTAATACATGAAATACCACCCTATCCATGTGTAGTTATTGGTTGTATTATGCCCCTTGCTCTTTCCTAAGAACATAGCTGAACCTCCTGTTACGAGGATCAGGATTATTTTTCGTTTACCCGTCATGCAATTCCAGACTTTTCTAGAATTGCCTTAGAATCTGTAATATTCCAGAAATTGCTTTCATGTGACTCAGCAGTTTCCACAAATAGCACATCGTGTAATACGCTAAATAGCAATAAAACATTCTAGATGCTTAGAGCAAAAGTATAAAAGCAGGCTTGTAAATAATAGAAAAAAACTCTCTTTTGCCCGAGGGCTTACCCTCGTGGCCAGCTGTGATTGATGGATGCGACGCTGTGATGAAGCTATAATCGACTGCGATATGCGGAGAGAAGAAAGAAAAGAAGAGACGATAGCTGAAAAGGCAAGAAGATAAAGAGTTCAGAGTTTACTGTGAAGTCCTTCGTGAGAGTTTGTGTACACAAAGAATCTAGTGAATCAAGAAAGTCAAGACGTCTACAATCAGTGGAACATGGAGTTCGAAGTTAATCAAGATGAATCCTTGAAAAGCCATGAAAGACAGTAAGCCCGCTTTGCTTTACGAACTGCTTAACGTAATCTTTAACCAAAGTAATTGTAACAGTGTAAAACTAATTAAATAATAGTGAAAAGGGTAACTGCTTGTTGTCACATTTTTATTGCGTGCCTTATATCGTACTCGGGAGTTATTTTCATTCATGCCTTGTTTGCGGACATCTCTTGGTTATTCCTGCACGTAACACTCTTAAGAGGTTTACATGGCCAACAGAGGCTCTGGGGGCAGGTG
>OX421455.1:10451167-10471167 GCA_949126865.1 Montipora capitata | reverse complement strand
GAGCGCGCTATGACCATATTTGGACATTGCCACAATGGGTTGAATAAGGCCCCGTCCACACGTACCCGGAGATTTTTGTATCCGCAAATTCTTTTTATGCGGATACAAAAATATCTGCGTCCACACGTAGCGTATACGAATCGTATACGACCGTCCACACGTATCCGATTCGTATCCGGAGATCTCAAAGGAATCTCGAAAATCTCGCGCGGAAAAAGACTGGTTCTGATACTGTGACGCCAGCGTATACAAAAATATACGGATACGAGCGTCCACACGTATCCGGATACACAGCGTATACAGAAATTTCCACTCTGGAGAGCGTATACAGAAATCTCCGGATACACCGCATAAAAAAAATTGCGGATACAAAAATCTCCGGATACGTGTGAACGGGGCCTAAGAATAATTGATATTTGCAACTGTCTTAAATACGTTCAGATTGCTTCTACCTGTTGAAAGGAAAAGGAAACGCAGCCCTACCTTGTCTCAATCCGAAAGATCTGGTTTCAATCAAATGAAACAGTTATAATACTCGACCATTTTGAAAATGAAACCGCTTACAAATATTTAGTTTCTTTGACATGATTTTCTCCTTTTCTTTTTTTCATGTAGGTTCTTTGCCTCTGGCGTGTGTTGTATGAACAGACAGTAGTTCTCCCTTGTTAAAAGATTTTGTTTCTATATTATATATCGCTGATTTTGAGAAATGAGAAATTGTTCTATTAAGTCTGTTGTTGAAAGGTTTAAACTTGAGTCAATACAGTCGGTGTTAAGTTTAATCATATTCTTCCAGGTCCCTGTTGCTAGAAAACCCCAACTAGATACTGACTCTGTCTTTGCAATAATGTTATCGCCAATTGGTTTTTGATTCACAGAACTGTCGCGATTGCTAAATTGCCTTTATTAATCTCTCTATTTAAAATATGCACCTCCCAGTCCAAGCCGTAGAAGTGAAAAACATAAACACTGAGTATCAGCAATGCAACATGTGTCTCTAAATCAATTGAAGCAGACAGTTGTAATTGAAGAAGGCCGGCCATTGCCCGGTTACATTAACTATGACAGTCCGGCTCAGCTGAGAAATGCTGCGTTCCATAACTGCTAAGAACTGGAGCCCAGAGAATGTAAAAGTGCCGAGAGTTAAACATGTGACAAGTAAGATTCCAGAATCCCCATGTCTTAAAGAAGTACTCTAGAACGTTTGCAAAAGCTCATTATAATGTAAACTACGACGTGTGAGCATATACCCTACTGGGAAAAAAGTACTCTGACATACTCAATAATGTAATGGGGTATTAAAAAGCAGTTTCTCCGTTCGGTTTACAAGATCGTGCAACACGTTTTGCTACAACTTGTGTTGATACAACATATTCTCTGGCACAAAGAACAGTCTGTATTCGCATCACGAGGCAAAAGCTCCAAGTCATCTCGTTGAGACTTCCTTCCTCTTCGAGTTCGCTTTGTTGTGGCTTTCTTTATCTTTCTTATTAAGTCTCCTCTAGATTTCTTGGTCTGCAAGTAGGGTGGCGTGATTTTGACAATACCATCTATTCCCTAGAAATTAGAAATCTAGATTAGAATTTTGAGTTATTGTCTGAGAAAGCTTGAGGGCGTAAGCTAAGTTGTAAACCCAGGACGCACAAACAAAAAAAAAAAAAAAAGGCGACCGAAAGCAAGCAATCCATGCACGCTAAAGAACATTCTTGGAATTAACCTTTTTCGGTAGTATGGTATTACCTTTCTAAAGACTGTGAATTTTGAATGAAAAGACTGTTGAATATTGTATGTCTATATGTAGTTACTAATTTTACTTTGTACTGTGAAATAAAAGTCTCGAAAAACAAATTGAAGAAGAGATCCAAAGTCTTAATAAATTCTCGAAAATTTAAAAAGGCTTTCAAGGGGTCAGTCATGACGGGCCTAGTTCGTGGAAATTCTACTTTTACTACGACCTCATATTTCCTAGCCATTTCCTACGCATACCCCGATTAACTGCGACAGCTGAGTTTTACAAGCGTCAGGGTTTCTCTCTGGATTCAATCGGTTGTTGAAGAAAATGACTCTTTCATCTATTTCTCTGATAAACGCTTGAGCCCAATCTGGAAGAGTTGTCAGCCAGTGCTTACGGTATGCGTCAAGGGGCAATGTGACTCTGTCTTCTTTAGTCTCGTGCTCAGCCTGGTCTGCGTAAGTAAGAAGCAATATGATTTTGTCCTTAGCTCTGTCACCTAAAACCTTTCGCAGTAACTGCAACGCTTTTGCGTCTTTAGCAGTCAGCCTTTCGCCATACCTCGCTACAAGGACGATGGCGTCGAATCCGTTAGGGTACTTGCTAAGAATTGTAGGGACCTCCTTTTCAAGTTCTCCCTTTAGAACTCCGGGGGTGTCCAATACGTCAATCTTTCGCTCCTCTATTCTGCACCCAAACTGAAATTCTGACGACACTGTAGTGGTTGACCAGAGAGTTGTTTTAAAGATGTGCTTTCCAACGATACTGTTTGCCGTTGAACTTTTTCCGCTTCCTGGTTGTCCGATCAAAACAATACTGAGATCTTTCCCTGGTGGAAGCTTAACATTGAAAAAGTAAAAAGTAAACATTTATGGTTAAGAGAGAACGTAAATAAACAGAAACAAATTAAACGCTGATTGAACAGAAACAATTCATTTCCAAGCCTTTGATGTAAAAACTAGAAACACTATAATCCTTCCTGCGTTAAAACAAAAGAATATTTTATTTGGCTGCAATTATGAAAGAGGTCTATTGGTGGCACTTGACACAACTAGCTAGGAGCATATAATAATATCTCCGTAAATTATTGAAAGCTAAAGCGAATTTATAATTGTTATCTCAATAAGACTAGAGGCTGCAATCTAAAAAAAATGTTTATGTATTTTGATCTTGCTTTAAAGAAACGATCTTCAAGTTCTAAAAGTAGCCAAAAAAGTGGCAAAAGTAGCTCATGGACCTGATACGGGTTTTATCTTAAAACAAACCTTTGTTTTCGTCAGAACGTTTCTCCAGAATTGGACAAACTTTCCCTCCTCATCAAACCCGTCCAAGGCGCTTTCATAAGCCGTAAAGCAGTCGTAAAACTGGCTTTCCTTTCCGTCCACGTTTAAAATCGAGATGGCTTCCACGTAGATTCTCATCACTTTACGTACTTCCTGGCCAAATCGCTTAACGTCTTCCTCCAGCTCGCCATCGTTCTGTTCATGGTACTTCTTTACCAAGTAGTCAGCAGTGCGAAGATCGTCAAAGCGGTTTTCTATTTCCTCCAATGTTTTTACCAGAGCCCGATTCGGCTGATATGTTTTCATACATGGTATCAATGTCTCTGTTGGTTGAAGCTCCAACTAGGTGACAAAAATGCAAGAAGTCAACAATTTTTTACAGTTTATATCTAGTCACCAGCTTTTTAGTTTAAATGTCATTTTAACACTTCTTGGCTGGTTCTAGTAATTTTTGAACTGATTTAAAGACATCAAAATATCTAAGAAGGCGGAGTTAAGAAAAACGTTTACGAACCATCCACTGACCGATCGAGCGAGATAGTTAATCTTTTCTTCAACAAACTGCGGCAACTCGCTCATAGCTTAGAGAGGAACCACGCTATAAAGTAGTGGGAAGGGGTTTTTAGCATAAATTTGGATTTTAGTGAAAGGGTGGTCACGCACAGGGATGATGACGTCACGCAGACCGAGTTTATTGGTCGAAAAAAACGACTATTTACAAAACTATGCACAAAAAAGCCAGTGGTCCGAGTTCCTTAGAGTTTTGGACTCTGGTTCCCGGCCGTGAACCCCGTGACTTGTTACTCAGCGGTCGTTCTCCGCTTGGCGTCCGCTTCCGCCTCTTTTTCTCGCTTATGCCATCTCTCACGTTCCTGAGCCCGCCGTCGCTCCAGGGTCTCGCTTTTTCGTTGCTTCTTGGAGCCAGGTCTGCGTCTCGGCGAACTGGGCCAGGGTCTCTGGGTGCTCCGCACAATACCCATACGAGTACGAGATGGCGGTGTTGGGATCCACCACCCGCTTATCAAACACTAACTGGTAGGGTTTGATCTGAGTCTCTGTGCGAAGCACATGGTCGGCATTCCGCGTGATGAATGCCGTTGAAAGACGGGAAGCTGCTGCGGTTGATCCAATCGATCTCGGAGTTTCTGTTTTGATCACGTGGTAGTTGAGCTGCAGTTTGCCGCGGTAATTGAGATACAGGCCCTTGGATTTGCAGCAATGCTTGACTTTTTTGGTCTCGTAGCCATAGTTTTTAGGACCCGCCGACACGAACTCCTAGATGTAATTGTCAGGATCCTCTCGCTCGTCCGTCATTTCGCCCAGAAAGTTTCCGAACTCGATCTCGGGTTGCCCCTGTCACCACTTGTAAATCACCGGTGCGTGGGTTCTTAGCGATTACCTCGACGATGTAGTTGTAAGTCACATCGAGGATGTCGTCGTTGATGATCCGCACGGCGTGAATGTCGATCGACTCGTCACGCAAGAGTTGGTAGAGCCGGGCTGGCGTGGTCACTTACTCCGCTTGACATTTATTGAGCAGCTTGGCAAACTTGCCCCAAAAGGAGTTCAGCATCAGTTTGGTGACCGCTTTACGACCCGGGTTCTTCTCGACCTTGGCAGGGTCCGGGCGGATACCTTCGCGGGCCAAGTAATCGGCCACTTACCGATCACGGGTCACTTGACACTCGGGTGATCGGGATCCCGAGCATGACCTGGGGGCCATCCACTGGCATCGGTCTTAATTTTCAACCACGTGTTTACGTAGTCGGCAAAAAGACATTTCTGACGCCTTCAGAAATCCCAGACCACGCGAATGCGAATGATCTGGTAACCCATTCCCACCACCATCATGATCTCCATGGTGCACCACGTACCGGTCAGCATACGCTTTCTGGGGGAGTGCGGACAAAGCCACATCCGGTCCAGCATGCGTGGTTTGGCCTGTTCGTTGGCCACACAGGTACGGCAAAGAGGAAACAATAGCTTGTTTCCACTGTGTAGAGGCTACACGGGATGGTGCAGCATCGGAGGTTGCAGGATGGTCACTTAAGGACGGTGCCTACTATTGTTATTGCGCATACGTTCTGCTCATCTCGAGATACTTGAGTCTCCTATCGGTGATGCTCACTAATACAGGGATATTTTATGCGCGGTTTAAAACTATCCGGAGAAAGTAGATCTTAGTAAGTGGTCTTGGTATCTAAAAAGAAAATTGGGGGTAAGCATGCATTTTTGAGAGATAATTTAGCTTCAATTTGAGAAAGAACGCCATACATTGCTTTGTATTTTAAAGCTTTTACAAATATTATTCATGAATTATCTTGGAAAAAATGCGAGGTTACACCAATATTCTTTTTGGATTTCAATGACACTTGTCAAAATCTACATTTTCTGCATAATAATAAACCGGGGCAAATACCTTTGAATTAGTAGGCACCATCCTTAAGCCAATCCAAAGTGGGGCGACAGACCGGTCCCGTTCACGTGAGTCTTGATCTCTGGGTGTCTCCCACAGGGTACTCGCAGTACTTGTTCACCCACGGGTAGAGGGAGGTGACGTCCACGTAGAGGATCTGTTCTCCTTTCTCTGGATCGACGACGGCATACAGCACGGCCGTGTTAGTACGGTCCCCGAAAAAGGCTTCCCGAGGTTTCAGTGGTAGGATGATGGGATGGTCGGCCAGACAGGCACGAATGTCTTCACGCTGCGACATGAGCTTTTTCCAGTCGCACTAGTGTTTGGCACGAGTCACCTCGTGGATTTCACTGAAGGTTAGGTCGCGACGCATCCGGCCCCTTTTCTTTCATCTTGCTCTTAAAGCAGCTTGTACACCCGTGATGGTAACATCGGTCGAACTCGTAGGCGGTGTTGGTGACAGGATCGAACCCATCCACATCGGTCTTGCTGTTGATGCGAAGCCGTTGTTCGCCACGGTTTCCGACGTGGGCCCATTCGCTTCCTTTTCGAATTATTTGCAGAAACAACGGCACCCTTCCTTGAGCAAGCGAACGTTTGACTTGCCCGGCTCTACCAACTCTTGCGTGACGAGTCGATCGGCATTCACGCCATGCAGGTCATTAATGGCGACATGCTCGATATGGTTACGAAAGCCTGCAAACTTCAAACGAGTATGTTTTTGTTCGATTTTATCGCTTGTCACGTGCCAATGACCGTGCACACGAATTTCATAATGGCGTCTAGTCGAGTGTACGTGGCTGACGTGTTTCAGGGTATTTTTTTTTTCTGATTAAAACGAATCGCTCTAATTTTAAAGAAAAAAGATGTAACTAGGAAATGCCAGGCGACAACTGTTTGGTTTTTGGTTGTGGGTCGTTTCGCTGAACAAAAAGGATCGAAATTTGGAAGCTGCCTTTGGCAAAGGACGAAGCCCACAGGAGATGGCGAGAAGAGTGGCTTGGGGAAATAAAAAAGACGAGAGATATGGACGCCGATTTCAGGGAGCAGATAAAGAAGGACAGAGCGTACACCTGCGAAAAGCACTTTGAACCAGAAGATATCGAAATATGTGAGTAGCAGCTTGTGAGTTTGTTGTTTTTCTTCGTGTTTACATGTTCGAGGCTTGTTCCTATGCCCACGAATTCATCTTGATTTTGCGATGGGTTGATATTTATGCGAACCTTTTGCCCTTTTCTTATAGTTAAATATGAGAAAATGACAAAGAAGAAAGCGAGATTTGGGGCATTGCCTAAATTAAATATGCTGAAAAAAAGCCACCAATCTACCAAACCAGCACCTCGAACAACACGAACCTCAGTGGTGCAAGAAACGGACCTATCCTGTGTAAACCATGGATAAAACAAGTCCTTTCTTAACTTGTGTCAGCGAGTAAAATCGCTAAAAACCATAGATGAGTGGACTAAAAAAGTGCAGCCAGATCGACTATCTTAAAGAAAGTGTAGGAACTGTCTTTGCTTCCAAAACTGAAGATCATCATAGATGACAGTCTGGGTTATACTGCGAAAGTTTACGGCTGTTATCTTGTAGAAGACCACCCAATATATCCTGACTATCGCAGGACAATGCGGAACTGATAACAGTCTCGAATTTAGTGAAAGAATTAGAGGCCTGTACACTATGTGAAGGAGTAGATGCTGACTAGTAAGATATATCATCATGTAATTCCAGCTAATCATGACCCAATGGATGTTGATAAGCAGTCACAACCACAATTTCCCCACCAAGGATATTGGCGAGCTAAGGATTGTTTGCTTCTCCGTCAACAGCACAATGTTTGCAGTACATGCAAAGAATTTTTACTGTGTGCAGATAATGCCAAAAAAGAAAAACAAAGGCAATCTTGCAAACCAGCTAGTGTAAAAGCGCCTGTGTCAAAGACAGATCCCCAGAGAATAAAGCTGACTCTACAGAAACAAAGGATAAAATGTGCAGAACTTGAAAGGGAGTTAAGTGCAATGAGAACTGAACTGCAGAAGTCAAGTGTTGAAGTAGATAATGATCTAAGTAATGATTTTGTACAAATACGTGACTCAGCTGATTAAAAAAAAATAGGTCCGCAATGCGTACTTGGGGTCTTATGCTTAGCTTAACTCCATTCAGCCCTTACAGAATTTGGTACTACGGTCTCACTTTTACCATGCGTGATTGGTTCAAAATTTGCCATAACAATGCAGCAGTGAAATGACTTCCTTAAGTATGCTTCAAATTTCAGACCTGTTCAGAATTTTACATCGATGACTTGCCACTAAAATTTCTCTTAATGCCATTTGCACAGTTTAGACAACTCTTGCTGAACGCTACATCATCTCTATCAGCTATTTACCAGTAACAGAAGCACTAGATTGGCTAAGAAACAAGCATGGCACTGTCATACATTCATATGATCTTATAAATGATCAAAAGAATGCTGAAATTCAACTAGAATTCTAAGATGAATCATCACTCAAGGCTGTTGCCTAACAGGAGCCCGGTAGCCTGGGGCTTCCAAAGAATAGCTCTGGGCGCCTTAATTTTTCACAGCAACACCTTTCTCTTCATATGTTGGGCTCCTAAGTTCTCAGCGTTTAGCTCTGAGGGCCCCTTTAAAATTTTCTTAGGCAGCAGCCTTGATCACTAGATGAGGCGTTCAATGAACAAGTACTCTCAGAGCTTGGTGCAAATCCCCACACTACTGGAAATCAGTCCATCACCAGTAACAATGTATAAACAGCCAAGAGAAATATCTGATGACCAATTACGTCGATCAGTTACATGTAGATCATTACATAATAAAAAACGCAACCTAAAGCTTACAACAGGGTGCTTTCATGGACTAGAAATAAAATGAAAACCTCAACAGTCTGAAGTCACAAAATGTTGAACCAGTTTATTTGTTTATAACTGGAGGTGGTGGTGCTGGGAAAAGCCATTTGATTAAAACACTTTACCATACTGTAGTAAAAACCTATAGACATGCTCCAATGAATCCTGAGATTCCAACAGTGTTACTAGCAGCATCTACTGGAGTAGCAGTAATAAACATTGATGGTACACACAGCATTAGCAATACAGGTGATGATGTGGAGGAAAATCCAGGTCCTACAATGTTTGGCATCATTGATCCAACAACCACTGTATCCGCTGACTCTAGTCAAGGAAATGAAGCAACCTTTGGTGTGAATGCTGGAAGCAATGTGTAGCAATGTCACATACTGCTATGATATACCACCAAATACAAGATATTAGTTTGTGGGCTAATTCTACTTTGAACAATATTTTGGTTATTGGAAATAATCTATACAGTTCTATAACATGTTCTGTGCAAACAAATGACTATTTGATGATAACTGATGTTGCAGACATGGTTTCAATATTTGATAAAGTGTATTTATTACAATATACACCCTTTTAATAAGTCTAATATATGCCGTTTTCCACTAATGACGTCAAACTCATGCTTTTAAAATTCATTCAGAAATGTATAAAGGCTTCAAAAAAGAAAAGAAATCAGAAAAGTTTTAGGCCTTTGTACATTTCTAAATAACATTTGAAAGCAAGAGTTCGACGTCATTAGCGGAAAACGGCATATATTAGACTTATTAAAAGGGTGTATAGTGAGTCATTTACTGGAAGTTTGTTCATGACATCAAACATTGGTCCATATATGTCTCTTAGAAATTCACTTCTAGGAGTATTTTCAAACTCTCAACGGAATTACAATTGTTGTTTGTTAACTAATGGCATTAATACACTATATTGCAATAAATACACTTTATCAAATATTGAAACCATGTCTGGAACATCAGTTAACAGCAAATAGTCATTTGTTCGCACAGAACATCTTATAGAACTGTATAGATTATTTCCAATAACCAAAATATTGTTCAAAGTAGAATTAGTCCACAAACTAATATCTTGTATTTGATGGTATAATACCAGGAAGTGACATTGCTACACATTACTTTACCAGCATTCACACCAAAGATTGTTTCACATCCTTGACTAGAGTCAGCGGACACAGTGGTTGTTGGATCAATGATATCAAATATTGTAGGACCTGGATTTTCCTCCACATCATTTGCTTGCCTTATAAGCAATGGGATATAAACATTGTAGCACATCATTTGTGCAAACCAAAACATCACCTCATTACACGACTTGTAATGTCCAACAACTTGTTTTAATGTTGGCAAGTAAAACACATTTAAGTAAAACATCATAAGCATCGTATTCCAAAATCGCCCTCGCACACCTGAAAATGCATCCTTGACTTTCACAAAATTGTTGTGACAGCCGATCCTTGACCGGTATTGTTCGATTGTTGTTCCCATGCTGGCGGCTAGTAGCAGACAACAGTAAGAGTACGAAATACTATTTTTTGAGAGTGCAAAACTCTAATTCAATGCCACTATTTTTTAGAGTACAATAACTCTTTCAGTTTGGGATGTAACCCACACCGACATTTCAAGCCGATAAATACTGGTTTGTGATAGCTTGTGAGATACTTGTGAGGTATGTGGTGCGCAACGGATTTCGAGCCTATGAATGTGGGCTTGCGAAAGCGTCTTCGCTTCAGTGCAATCCGCACTAAACACAAGCCGAGTCTAAATATGTTGGCTTGCGAGAGTAAACAACTCCCGTATCGATTCCACTCAGCTACGTCACCTGGATGAAATAACAAAGAACAAACAAGGCAGGCTAGGATAGTTAATTTTCGAAATAAAAGAAAGAAAACCAATCTGAAACAGCACGACAGATCAATTTTGAAACACAAATAACTTACCTTACAACTAATTTGCGACGGAAAACTCTTCAAATTATTCCCAAAACAGGGAAAACGACCGCAGATTTACTTGCAAACAACGAACGCTAGAAGCAATAGCCGACACTTGAAAACAATGACCTCGCAATTACTAGTACCCAGTCTACAAGCCAGACTGTCACGTGTGTTCTCGTCCTCAAAGTGACAAACTGACAAGATCTGCCTCTGACTTAGGGGTCTTTATGCATAATGCATAAGACCCCAATAACTCCCTTCATGAACTTGTTTTGGCAAGAGCAGAAGAAGTTATTCAATAAAAGTGCTATAGGCGTTCGTTATCACCCCATGATCATCAGGTTTTGTCTTTCCCTAGCTACAAAATCACCTTCGTGCTACGAAGAACTTAGAAACAGTGGGGTGTTAACTCTACCAAGCCAGCGGTGTCTTAGAGACTATAGCAATGCAATTAAACCTAAGAGAGGATTCCAGAAAGAAGTGATTGATGTCTTGAAAGAGAAAACTGCGAGCTATTTTGATGTTCAGCGCTATGTAGTTCTCATGTTTGATGAGACGAAAGTGATGGCTAACCTTGTATTTGACAAGACAACAGGAGAGCTTATTGGCTTTTAAAATTGCCAGTGCTTGTTGGCTCTCATGGGTTGCATTGAATGTTTTGCATACTTCTTGTGCAGATTATGCAATACATATCCACCTAGTATATATTGCAATCCAGATGTATCTTTGTCTGACAACAGTGTCTGAGATAGTGAGTATTCATCAGAAGTGGGTAGGAAAAGTTTGCAATGTGTAAGAATGCTATCAGCTACTTTAGTTACAAGCAATGTTGCAGAATTGAGTGACAATCCCTGAAAATACCTTGTAGCATTCAATAAAACTTTCCATAAAATTTCTCCTTATCTCCATTTTTCATAAATCCATCATACAGTGTTTTCATCACAGAGAATTCCTCTGTTCCTTGAATTGATCTGGCTCCCCATACTGATATTGAATTTCCGCAAATCTTTAACTATCAGCAAATACGTGTCAGCTGGTTCTGCGAAAGATTACTAGGAGACCAAAAAAGTCAAGCATTGCTGCAAATCCAAGGGCCAATCTCTCAATTACCGCGGCAAACTGCAGCTCAACTACCACTTCACAACAGAAGATCCGGGATCCGTTGGATCAGCCGCAACGGCCTACCGTCTTTCAACCGCATTCATCACGCGGGATGATCAAACGCTACCACTTAGTGTTTGATAAGCGGGTGGTGGATCCCAACACCGCCATCTCGTACCCGCATGGGTATTTAGCGGAGCACCCAGAGACTCTGGCCCAGTTCGCCGAGATGGAGACCTGGCTCCAGGAAGCAACGAAAAGGCGAGACTCTGGAGCGAAGGCGGGCTCAGGAACGTGAGAGATGGCATAAGCGAGTAAAAGAGGCGGAAGCGGAGGCCAAGCGGAGAACGACCGCTGAGGAAAACGTCACGAGGTGCACATACGGAGCAACAGAGTCCAAAACTCCAAGCAACTCGGACCATTGGCCTTTTTGTACATAGTTTTTTAAATAGCCGGTTTTTTCTACCAATAAACCTTCATTCGTATATTTTTTCAGGCTTTTTTCGTGTTCTGAGCCCTGTGGGGACTGGATTTGCGTGACGTCATCCTTTTGCTGAAATCCAATTTTATGCTAAAAACCCCTTCCCAATACTTTATACCCCAATTTGGTCTCCTTTCCGGTTTTATGCTCATATATGGCCTCCGCATCTTATTATAAGTTCAAGTTTTCGCAGCAAAACTTTTTCCGGCCTTCTGATTGGTCGAGAACAGCCATGTGGGCCAAATCCGGCATTCTGATTGGCTGCTGTGTAGAACGCCGTGTTTCCTCTCTTAGCTTCCCAATCACGAGTTAAAAATGTCGGTAACCAGCTTAACGAGCCCAAACTAAATCAAAGAAGGAAAAATACCTCAATAGGAATCTCTTTCCTTGCCTTGATTGTGTGTAATCTGAAGTCCTTTAACAATGTTATCAGCTCCTGAAGATTGCAAGTCGATGAAGGCTGATCAGGCATTTCTGTTGTGTAGTAACAAATAGAAATGCTGGATGCCCTTTCGCACTCGGATGACATAATATACAGCTGTTGGGACAAATACTTAGCCACCTCTTGAGAAGTCAATTTTCCCTCTACGGTCCCTTCCATGTTAGGTCTAAAATGGAGCGAAAAGGAAAGCACTGCTTATTGCGTTCATTTGTTGCCATTTTAAATTGAGCTGACTCAAATACTTTTATTTATTATAGGACTAGCTCCGTGAGCGGGCATGATGAACAAAATTCCGTGCTGATTAGCTAGACGAGCGGGCAAGATAGAGCTATACTGCCCGCTCGGGATTTCTCGTGTACTCCCGCAAGATCAAAGATCTTTTTTTTGGTGTTTTATCACATATAATAAATCCCTGTTCGGTCAAGATTGCTGGATATTGGCCTCGATCTTTTTTTTGCGTGTTTATGGACCGAGACGAAGTCGAGGTCCATAAACACGCAAGAAAAGAAGTTTGCCATTATGCAGCCATCAATGGTCAATAACCTATATTTATTATATCTCTCAGATAGTACGCGCGCTGTAATTGGCTAAATTAGCGGGCCGTATTCTACAGTACGTCCCGCTGTACAGCCCGCTAAAATTAAAATTTCGACAAAACATCATCTAGCGAGTTTTTCATGTCATTTCTGTTGCATCAACTTGTACTGAAAACTGTTTGAATCTTGCAAGCAACTATTTCAAACTTAACAGCCAATAAGATTTAGTTTTTGGGATTTTGGCACGGCATTCGTTGTGGCAGTTGAACCTTCCGCTTCACTTTGACTAGTTTCCTTGCCCGCGCGCCGGTTAACCTCAGAGATATAATAAATATCTTACTAACCGAGTTTTCTCGGTCCGTACTGGAAGTTACGGATCCTCGTTTTTCCCGTTGATTAATGGCCCAAGCGCGAGGCGCGCGGGCCATAAATCAACGGGAAAAAACTCGGTCCGTAACTTACAGTACGGACCTCGAACTCGGTTAGTAAGAGGTATAAGTAAATAAATGAGAATGGATATATGAAAATCATAGAAGGAAGCAAGGAAGCAAGCAAGCAAAGCAAGCGCAGCAAAAAAAAATTAAAAATAAATGAACTGCATAACTGATCTTTACAGCCACTTATATAAGCATGAGGAACATGGTTTTGGGATATGTGCCCCTTCACTGACAAAGAAATAAGCAAATTTACGTAAACCATTTTCCATACGTACCTTGTTGAGGTTGGTGGAAAACTGAGTTTGATACTCGCCACCATCTGACCTCCATATGAGATGCGCCTCACATAATGGGTACCCAGTCCATCAACCACATTTCCTGTTTTCAGGATCTCACTAGACCTCGATGAGTGGTTTATCTTCTTGGAGACCTTAAAAGAAAACGCACTGAACAGCTCTTACAAGAGTTTTCACACTGTGATCTCCTGACACGTGTTCAGCAAACGCTCGGGTTTGTTAGTGTTCTTCTAACTTCTAATCCAAGAAATGTTATTCATTCACGAAAAGAAACTCTCAATTAAATACTATTCGAGCTTTATCAGAATCGATGCAAATCATATCATAAAACATAACATAACATTTAAGTAGAGGAAAGTTTTATCAAATGACGCAACGAGTCATACCGTGATGCATTTCATGAGAATCAATACTTCAGTTTTTCCTTCCCCGGTTTTGATCTCGGTGAAATATTTCCCTGGACCTTCCACAGATATCTTGTTTGCCTTGATCCTCAATGGCAGATCAAAGGGTACACCCAATAACTCTTTGACTTCGTCGTTTTCCGCGACGACTTTGTAGCGGAAGGAAAACGAGTTGACGTTTTTAGTCTTCGTTGGAATATCCGATGGAAAAATATCTTGGCCTTTTCTTGAACAGTTGAAATCAAATGTGCTGCCAATGCTCAAAGTGGGGACAGTGAACGTAGGAATATTCATCTTTGATCCTGGAGGTAAAATTAGATCCTTGTTTAGTTTCCGAACTGATACTGGTTTGTATACTTTATAGTTGACTCTGTAGTTTGAAATAGAAGCGATTACAGATTGAAATAGAAGGAATCGCATCGCCAGGCATATAGTCATTGATGGTAGTTACTTTTGAACTCAGAGAGAATTAAATCTTTCTAAGTTTTATAAACGTGTTCCACTCCACAGTGTGAAGGAGCTTCGGATCGAATTCCACATATCGACCAAATTAACACCAATTATCTCGTTTGCGGCTGTGCCTTTCTGTAGACAAAGCATAGTTGAAAAATATGCCGTGGACGGATTAGGTACAGAATAAAAACACTGACAAACTGGTTTTTTGATTCCATAAAATGAATCATAAATTACCTTCGTCAGGAACTACAGCCATAACACTGCCCTAAGCGGATGTTCTGTGAAAAAAAAAGTAAACAAAATTAAAAGCCGATTATCCACGTTATGTGGTGGGTGAAATTCCTAGAAACAGGCCAAAAAGAGGAAGATTAATAGCCGACTTGTAACGTTTTATGCCTTATTTTAAACGTTAAAGAGAGAGAGAGGGAGACGAATGCTAGTCTTATAAAACTTTTTTGATTCCGATCGCGTCTACGTCGAGCAGCTACATGATCCAATTTCGAATTTAGAATGGTGTTCTGATAATCACGAGATACAATCATGTCAAATCATAACAAGAGTCGATTACACTATTATAAGAATGTCACACACTGTCACAATGCGGTATCGTTACATCTCCCTTTCCTTAAAGTCAAGTATTCAAGACATAGTCATTATGCCACGCTGGTGGTTTCCGGCTACGGGAGGACCTCCGTAATTGTACGGCTGGCTGAGAAGTGACGGCTGCAGGCTGGTCTTGATCAATAATCAATTCTGCGTCCTGGCTTGTGCTGGGAGGCTTTGTTGTCTGTGGAAGATGGTGCGAAGCACCTTCTTCGAGTGAGCAGGATGGCGGTATCTCAGCCGTTGTTCTTAGCTGGCGCCTGTTGCGACGGTAGCGGCGGCCGGCAAACTCTGACACCATGTAACGCTTTATACCTTATTTTAAACGTTAAAGAGAGAGAGAGAGAGAGAGAGAGAGAGAGAGAGAGAGAGAGAGAGAGAGAGAGAGAGAGAGAGAGAGAGAGAGAGAGAGAGAGAGACGAATGCTAGTCTTGTAACACTTTTTTAATTCCGATCGCGTCTACGTCGAGCAGTTCTACATGATCCAATTTCGAATGTTTAGAATGGTCTTCTGATAATCACGAGATACAATCATCAATGTCAAATCATTACAAGAGTCGATTACACTATTATAAGAATGTCACACACTGTCACAATGAGGTATCGTTACACGACTATCAAAACAATTTATGGAAGCTTTTGCTTCTCGTTGTACGTATTTGCAATAAATTGCACTTACACCAGCAATAACGATTCCTTGTTCTCATTTCTCCAGACAGGATTATAAATTCAAAGAATGAATAAGTTGATCTTTTGACCCAGTTTGAATTTACACCAAGCATAACAGTAACAAACTTGTACGACGATCGTCAGTTCTGATCAACGACATTAAAATTTCTGAATTTCCCAGGTTTATTGTTGTTTTGTTTCTTGTTTTTTAACTTGGAAAAAACCTCAAGATTCCATTCAAGTACGCGAAGTTACAAAGAGGAATTTGAAGATTTGTTTCACTCTTGAAAATAGTGGTGACTCGGGGAGTAGTAGACTACGCTAGAGTCCAAAACCCTAAGGAAATACAACCATATTTCTTGGATTATATTATGCAAACTGCCTACAGGTTAAAGCGATGATATTTTCTACCTTTCAAGCCGTAAATTTCGGCGAATTATTGTCAAGATTGAGAGCCCAATGAGATGGAGCACCACAAATAATATGAGACAGACGAAGTGAAAGTAAAGAAGTTTGAGTGTGATCACGAATGCCCTTAGTTTCCCATCAAGAGGACTGTTGGACTACAACACATCACTATTAGCAAATAGCGTACCTGAAAGCTGCCTCGAGGAAATAATTCAACGAAAATCAACTGAATCGGATCTCATCGAACAGACATTTCGCCTTTAGGTTCAGTCTTTCCGTTACAAGCAACGTTTTGGGAGGGGCAACCCAATAAGACTGGGTAAAAGACAAAATTAATTAGTGAACATTTAACAAACAATTGATATTAAATTGGGGGACTTACCATTGATCAAATTTCTCCTTGTCGGTGTTTTTCTGTCAATGTTGCTAGGTTGTAGCTGTGGAAGGTTGTTGAGCTTTCCTTGCCGCCCCTCCCACAATTTGTCAACTGTGGCGGAAGCCCCAGCAAGATTGTGACTCAGAAAATCAATTTCGGGATCACTTTAACAAGTTAAACGTCTCGCTACTGGCCAGACGGCCCGTTTAACTCAAAGGTAAGACGGAGAATACAGATAGATAGATAGATTTAAATCAATAGATTTGCTTGCTACTTGGCCTTTCCTGTCTGATTGTAACTCATGTTTGTAACTCCAATTTTCATGGGATCCATAACGTTACTAGCAAGCCATTTCCTTGACATTTCAGAAGCTAAATGAATCTACACTGAATATTTCGGTTGTTGCAAGTATGTTTCGAATCCAAATTATATTAAATCACCGGTTCACTCGCCTACATGTTTAGAGGAAGTGAACGTGATCATGACGCGCTTTGACTCTTGCTTTGACTTCATTTGTATATTAAATGATCAATGATAATACAGTATTGAATTAAAAGGATAGTAACTTACGAAATAAAGAATGCAAAACGTTAAAGGAGGCCTATAAAAGATATTGTATTATGCATTTTGACTTGCAACAGCTATATAGCTATGCAATTCATCTGTTATTGACGAGATCACAAGAATTAAGAATTTATTGACCAGGATAATAATCTGGCCCCAGTTGTTCGAAGAGTGGATAGCGCTATCCACTGGATAAATCACTATCAACTGGATAACTAAATTGCTTTTGCTCGTGTTTATCCGCGGCGCTGGATAGTGATTTATCCGGTGGATAGCGTTATCCACCTTTTGAACAACCGAAGCCTGACCTTATATAACCCGAACTCCTCGCGTTGGAAGATGTAGGTTTACTCAATTCATTACAGTTAAGTTTCAGAACAACGTGGTATCCAAATGTGGGGCGTATTTAATCAGTAAGGTACCTCGTATATCAAACGCCATTCAACCAGCCGCTCAATTAAGGTGTGATCTTGTGCGCAAAGCTGAACCTTACCAAAATGATTGTGGGTCGCCTCTTCTTACTTTCTGAACCGTGTTCACGCAATCCGATTTTCATACACGAACTGCCACAGAAATGCAGTTACGATTAGTATACCGCAATCTATTGACTCGCGAAGGTTCTTTGGCAATCAATGTCACCCCAACTGCAAATCTATACTATCGATAGTTTTTGTCATGTCAACATCGAACGAATAGAAGTTTCCGGCTTTCTTAGAACTACTCTTGCATTTATGTGAGCTTATGAAAATGGACACCGAGAAAGAGCTTGTCCAAGTAAGTTAGGCTTAACAAAAACCCGATAGACTGGATAGAGTACTCAGCACTGCAATTTTTTGCTTGAATATGGTTTGATATCAACATCAGAATGAGAAATACTGAAACCGGTTTTCAAAGAAATGGTAACATATACGATAGAATTGCGGAATTTCTATCTTTTTTTTCGGTTTTTGTCTGCAGTTTGTCAAATTGTTCTGAGAAATGAGACTAGCCTCCTAATTACATTCGTTGACAATAAGAGAAGTATTTTTTTGAAACGAGGAAAATTGTTTATTTTATAATTATTGCAGGCCATTATGTTGTAAGACAGGTATATCTCCCCGAAGGAATGCCAAAGCATTCCTTTACATTTGCAGCGTCGTTTACAAATGGCATCTATAAATTACATTTTATTTTATTCACAATTTGGTTTGTAGATTTCCTGATGAATGTGCCAGCGTGGGTCTTTCCTAATTTGTGCATTGGTCGTTCATATGACGCCAGTGATAACACAGCTGGTGTGGACCTTTTTCAGCCAGATATCCACTTCAAAACACAAGACTTGAACACATCCTCGTTGCGTTACAAAATCATAAAATCAAACGAAGATGTCAGAGATTTGCTGAACATATCTGGAGAAATTTCTTTGAAGATCAAAGCGAACACTCTCAAAGTAAAAGGACCAGGGAAGTTGATCCGTAACACCAAGAAGGAAGAGGGAACTACAGAGATCTTGGTTGTCATGAAACACAAAACGGTGAGATATAGCGATTTGTGATTTCTGAAGAGCTTATAAACGACTTCAGGATATTTTCGTTATCCGAATTGGTCGCAATGCTTTTAAGAGCGACTTGCTGTAAAAGTCACCTACACCTATGCAAGATGAAAAAAAAATCGATTTTCTGAAAAGTTGTCAGGAAGAAGGTTTTTATTAAGGGACTGTGCAATAACAAGAGATTATGAAGGTAAGAGAAGTAATCCCTCATACTGGCCCTATTCCATCGTAGTCCCGCTTAGGTTATTTTTAGATGATATCAAGTTTCCAGCGGATGATGTTACCGCGCGCGTTACGTGGAAGTTTCGTGGAGGAGAGAAAGTGCAGCAAATTCTGTACGATGCCATTCTCCGTTTTCAAAATTGAGTTTCATGGCCTGATAAAATTCATTGTCTGCAAGATACAGGTTTCAAACATACATCCTTGGAATTGCTTAACTGTCTAGTTTACAGTGATACCAATTTGAAGAATTTCCAATCTATCAAACCGTGTTAAATTATTTTGACAGATGCAGATACGTTTACCTTGGTTGCATTTGCGTTACTTGTCCATTTTAGTGCGCACTTTCTCACCGTCTACAAAATTCTGTCGCTTACAAAACTCGTCCCTGTCAAGATGCAGTTTGCAACCATATATCATGGAAATCGGTTTACTGTATAATTCACCCTGATACCAATTTTACGATTTTCTAATGTAGGAAACCGTGTTAAATAATTTTGAAAGAGGGAGTTATGTTTTACGCGTGCGTTGCAAATTGACTTCAAACCGATCTTACGGTTTTAACAATTTTTATCGCGCGGTCAATTGAAATTTTCCTGTCATGTGTGGTACCGTTTGAAAGCGTCAGCTGTCTAATTTATGAATATCATAGAATGAAGTTACCATAGTTTAAGTCCGCTAAGAAAATCGAGAACGCGTTGACCAAGTCAGGAAAATGTTACTTGGTGACTGTAGTCCGCGATATTTCATTGTGTACAAAATTCTGTCGCCTATAAAACTCGTTACTTTCAAGATACAAGATGCAAAGATATATCATTCAAATCGCTTAACTGTGTTGTTTACAGTGACACCATTTTCAACACTGTCTAATGTACGAAACCGAGTTTAATAATTTTGAAAGATGCAGGTATATTTAACATGCGTGCATTGGAAATTGACTTCCCTCCGATACCACGTGTTCATAAATTTTTATCGCACTGTCTGTTCAAGTTTTCCTTTCATGTTTGATATCTGTCTAATTTATGAATATCTAATATTTAAGTCGTCACATTTTAATCCCGCGAAGAAAATCAAGAACGCGTTAACCGATTCAGCGATGTTTACTTGTTGACTGTAGTCTGCGAATTGCCAATGTTTACAAAATTCTGTCGCTTATAAAACTCGATCCTTTCAAGATACAGGTTTCAAACATCTATAACTGAAATCGCTTAATTGTCTAGTTTTCAA
>OX421455.1:10441167-10446167 GCA_949126865.1 Montipora capitata | reverse complement strand
ACCAAAAAGTCAATCTGGTACATGGATTTACCTTTCAAAACTATTTTTCTGGATAAAAGTATCACTTCATCTTACCTTTTATCGCAAATCTAGCTTGGGTAAATAAAACGCAAAAATTTGACAGCGTCTTGTAATTAGACACTTGAGCTAATCGCTTGATATTTTGACCTTTCACGCCGCGATTATCATCTCGAACATCGATCCTGAAGTGTTCGCCTGTGGGTCTTTTCTCCCGTAAAAATAATTGTTTTCAGCCTCCAGATATCAGTTGCTGTAATTTAAAGACAGTTTCTAGCCGCAAACGAGTATATTTAGCAAAGGCTTGTTTTGAATAATTAATTAAACATTTGGCGGTTGGCGAGCAAAGACGAAGCACGCAACAAAATGTCAGTTTACGAATCGTTTTCAAGAAAAATCTTTAGAAACTATATTAGAATAAATAGTTGAATAAATACTCGGAGTTATTTCTTACCTCAATTTCGCCTTTCTTGATAAGAAAGGATAACATTGCTGCTGACTCTTAAGGAACTTTATTTATTTAAGTGTTGAGTTAAGCATTAATTGGGGACGCTGCAATCTCGTACCCAGAGTCCTCGGGCTTTTTGGCCAGCGGGTGAGCGCCCGGAGAGACTCTGGGATAATCGATTTGAACTATATTTTTGATTGGCCGCTTGCGTAACAATGGCAGTGCGACAGGAAGTCGGTAAGTAATTCGGAAGCCCCAGAATTTGGAGGGAGATTCAAAATCTAAAACAAGTTTCAGTGCTGATTGATTTTTTCAACCTCAGAAATATATAAATCACAAAAATAATAAAACGACGAGGTTTGAATTATGTCATATACCGCACGGGAATTTTCCCACGCTGCTAAAACTGCTAAAAAGTGATTACTGTTGCTGTTGCAAAAGTACCGTGGGAAAACATTACATCAGTCTCTTTGAGGAGAAATCCGTGGAATAAGGTCTTGTCGAAGCCATTCAGAATTACGGAAACATCAACTTGTAGAAGAAGAGGACATTTGTGTCATTTCCACAAAAAAAATTTGTCGATCGTGTTGCTTGCACGATGGCATTCTCATTGCATTCTGTACGGTGGAATGTACGCTGAAACACCAAAAATACACTCACCGAAAGCGTCAGAGGTTTCATCTTCACTTGCTCTTACAGCAATCCAATGATCATTTCTCCAGTTTCTTTGTGTGTAAGGCTAAAATTCTTGTTTCTCAAACACTTTCAACCCGCCATTTCTACTGTTAACGGTTTTCTCTTTTCTGCTTCCGTTTAAACTCAACCATACGTCATAAGACCGGAACCCACGTTTTCTGGGAAAATGGAGTCGATTATCCCAGAGTCTCTCCGGGCGCTCACCCGCTGGCCAAAAAGCCCGAGGACTCTGGGTACGAGATTGGGGACGCTGTGAAGTGAAATTAACAATCAACGCAAATCAAATCAACTGTTGGTTTTTGAGGAGAGGGGAAACCGGAGTACCCGGAGAAAACCTCTCGGTGCAGAGTAGAGAACCAACAAACTCAACCCATATATGACGCCGAGTCTCGGAATCGAACCCGGGCCACATTGGTGGGAGGCGAGTGCTCTCACCACTGCCTAAGGTATTTCTGTCTCATTTTACATGATGAATGTAAAACAATTAAGACAGCACGCTTTGTTATCTTACATTTGCGAACACACTTCCTTGTATAAGCTGTCGAGACTTTTACATTTGCGAACACATTTCCTTGTATAAGCTGTCGAGACTTTTGTGACCGACTTGTTTGTTGTACTAAAAGTGAGTAAATTATGAGCCCTACCTTACTCTCTGAAAAGTACGTTAAGCGGGGTAAAGGGCGAAAATAATTTATGAGCCTGCGTTGCAGGTGTAAACGGGAAGGGAGATGTAGGGGAGGTGAAAACCAATGTCCCGTCCTTAGCCTCCATTGGCGCAATTCCTCCCACTGCCCGGTTTTACGGGTGCTCCGCAGGCTAGAATTGAGGAGGCCACTGAAGCCCTTTCTCATTAGATGTCATTCTCCTCGGCTCAGCCAGGTTCTAATCGCTTTACTTGCGAATTTTTATTTCGCCCTATACTCCACTAGCTAGCGAGATGTTCTCTGGCTACTGATAGATCGAAACGTTATGCATATGGTATACATGTATCCTATTTTTTCTTACTCATTACAATTGCAAGCTAAAACAAGTCCACTTAGAGCATCTATGTATTCTGCCTTGCGTTTGTTATTAGAACCTTCCGTTGCAATATCAAAGTAGTTGCATACAATACGAAGCATAGCAATGCTGAGCTGCTTCAGACTCTTTTCTTTGTACAAGGCGCAAATGTCTAGGTTGTCATATACAAAATTGGATGCCGCAACTGAACTTCTTGAAGTATGGCGTGTCGTGTGACATCCATTTGCGGCTGCTCTTCTGCCGCCATGATATCTGGCGCTGAAAGTTCACCTTGATAACAACGTCATTTCGCCGCCATTCTAGAAAAAAAAAGACTGCACCTTCTGCGTGGTGACATACTCGTCTCTCTTGAACAGCTTCGAGCCATCCATCTTCTTGGCAAATCTCATGTTTCGGGCTACATTAATGGGATCCTGTTTTTGGCCTGTTGTCTGGCCAAGATTAAATTTTTCCTCCAAATATTTCTTCTGGGTATCACTGAATCGATTAAACGTTTTGATAGTCTTCAAGGCCCACCCCTCGGGTAAAGTGTTGGCTCTTATTGAGGTGTCTTCTTGTTCAAGGGCTGCCGAGACTGCTTCACTCGAGCCCTAAATGGGCGTGGTATTTCTTTTTAGCCACGTCCAACAGAATGCATCTCTAAGGCACCATCTTGCACTGACCAAACAATAGGTGCTTTTCCAAACCGGAATGCCTCTGGTACATTTTGACACATCCTTCATTTGGGCAGATAAGGAGTTCACTTGAGAACTTCTCACTCTCTGCTGCTGGCTGCTCATCGTCCACTTGCACTTTTTTTTTACCTTTCTTGTGAAACACTAACAAAGTCTTCGTGGGAGAATCTTCCCTCGAAGGAACAACTTTGCAAGTAATTTGGAACTGGAAGAAACAGAACCCTAGCGTTTTGTAAAGGTTTGAATGTTGATTTAATAGAGCATTCATCGCAATATAGTCCACGCAAAATGATTCATTTCATCATATGACGAAAATGCTTTGCTATTTACTCATTTGACTTCTCAATTGACTTTCTAACTCGCGCGTAGAACGTAGAAACATTTTTTGTGTTCTAATACCTTTGTAATGGTCATTTGAGTAGTTTTCAAAAGGCCACAAACAGAAGACAGCCGTTGTATAGGCAAGTCATACGACCTTAGTGAACCCCAGAAAACTCCAACTATGTACCCAAAATTCTGAGAAAGGGTTTGAGCTGTGACTGTTTATTTGATATGTGCTAAATACAATCGTTCCTCTTCATATATCTCCACCGTTAATGTGGGTTTTGAATAAGGTGATCATGACGTTACATAAGCAGGCGTTACAGGGGTATTTTACTCGATAGCCACTTAACTTGAAAATTGTAAGACCCTGGGGAAGAAGTTGTGCTAAAAACAGCTCACAAACCCCTGAAAACTAATTATATTCCGCTTCATTTTACGGCATACAGCAGCCAACAGTTACAGTTTCCAGGCAAATTATTCGGACAGGAATAATATAATCAGTGGTATAGACTGCAATGCTTATGTGAAACATGCATGCAATACGTACCTTCAATTTGGCTTTGGTTGATTAGTTACCCTTGTCCCACCTGAAACGCCCTCCAGACAGTAATACCTTGCTCGCTGTACTGGAAGGAACTTACTCCCGCGAACTTAACGTGAGGGAGAACACACTTTCCTTTAGTGCTTGCGTCAACTAGGGCAACATGTACGCAATTTAGACCTCCATTAGACAACATAGCGTCTCTGAAGTCTTTGGAATTCTGCACATCGTGACCCTCGTTAATGTGACGTCTGACGTGAGCCTTTATTGAGGCAGCTTTCCTGTCGGAGGCGCGGTGGACTCATGGTTCGTGTGCTCGACTCCGGAGCGAGTGGTCCGGGTTCGGGTCCTGGCCGGGGACATTGTGTTCTGTTCTTCGGCAAGACACTTAACTCCCACGGTGCCTCTCTTGACCCAGGTGTATAAATGGGTACCGGCCAAATGCTGGGGGTAACCCTGCGATGGACTAGCATCCCATCCAGGGGGGAGTTTAAAATACTCCTAGTCGCTTAATGCTATGGAAACCGGGGATAAGCACCGGCGTGTTGGGTCATTGGCTCGGAAAGCGCTTACTCTACCCTACCTATTTCCTGTCGCAAGCTCCTTTTCCGCTTTGCGGGTTGCTGAAGTCGACCTGGTGGACTCTGACACCGGTTTTGGACTTCATTGCGTTACATGTTGCCAGCAACACTGAGTTGTGATAACACCCCGCGTTGTCCTGGCGAAGAAAGGCAGATGTAGTCTCTGGGTGCTCGAATTTAAGGGTGCGCAAAAAGTATGCTCTAGTAAACAGTTCTCGATGATATGCACGAATGTCTGGCTTTGCAGTCTTTGTCTAATTTTCGCACCACAACGCTTAAATGCTACGAGAGCCCCCGTTTTCCGAACTAATCGGACTGAGATTCGCGATAGATCGCGGGTAAAAATTTTATCGCCCACTCTTGGATTATGAGAACCGAAACGTCGTCAAGCAAATTCAAGCAGTCAATTCTCGCTTGATCTTGCCAAACACTGCGAAGTTGGTGTGCTTTCCAAGTCGTAATAGCCTCCTGTGATTGTTTGAACGTGTATAACTGGCCTTCTAATTCCTCCTCTGGCATACGGGCCTCGTTCAACAAATACCCTTCAATGTTCCGCAGGACGCTTCGGAGATCTTCACACTGTGAGCAACTCCGGTCATGTACATGTTGGCATGGGGTTTGTGGTTGGCTATCGGTGGTATCACTCAGTGCATAAGTGCTGCAATGAGCAGCAACAACAGTGCTCTCCGAAATATGAA
>OX421455.1:10426167-10433667 GCA_949126865.1 Montipora capitata | reverse complement strand
TGCAGATGTGTCAGCAGTCTCTTTAAGTAAACGAGTAGGTATTTTGTCAATCCCACAAAACTTATTAGCATTAGGACGTTTGAGAAGTTTTCGAACTTCTTTAGTGTCACATGCCACATGGTTGGTAACGACATCAGTACTTGGATAAGTAAGTCAGTTTGTATTGGGGCTGGTTTGTCGCAGATCTTCTGTTGTAATTGTTTACATCGGAAAGCCGTTTTGATTTCGACTTAATTGAGTGGTATAGCTCCAGAATCGTTTCGGGTTTATCTTAAGTTGACTGGACAGATGCTGTAGATATCGTTTGTATTCAGATCTTAGTAACTGTTTGACAGATCTTCGTAACTCCTTAAACTTCTGGCTAAGGGCTTCTGATGGACGAGCCTTTAGTTTTCTCCATACCTTTTTTTTCTTGTTGACCTTATTAGAACATCCCTAGTGATCCATGGAGGACTAATTTTCTTTTTCACAGTAAAGGTTGGAATGCACATATCTGCTGCAGCTAGTAATAAGTCGTTGACTCTTTCAGTACAAATATCCACGTCCTCTTCCAAAAAAGCACAATTCCATGGGATCAGTACTTCAACAATTCATTCAGTTCAGTAAAGTTTGCCCTTTTAAAGTTGTAGTTTTTCCTTGAGACAGACTTACGAGGGCGACCACATAAAAGTCTAATATTGAAACTACGGTAACAGGAAAATGATCAGAATTAAAATGATCAGTCAGTACTTCAATATTACTAACCAGATCAGGAGTTTTAGACAGGATTAAATCAATTATATTACCATCAGCTTCATTTAGCATTCTTGTTGGATTAAAATTACATTGAACCAGAAAATGATGATTAAGCATGTCACAAAAATCAGCTGAGTACACGGCAGGTACAAAACGCAGGTCACAGGTCACAGGTCATTATTTAACCTATACAGAAAGTATCCTAAACATTCATCAAAGCTAATTTTATGGCCTAATTAGGCCTAAAGAAAAGTTTTTAGGCCTAAGGTTAGCTTTTCTGAATGTTTAAAACAATGACCTGTCAACTGTGCCCTGTGCCTTGTGCCCTGTGACCTGTGCCCTGTGACCTGCGTTTTGTACCTGCCGGCTGAGTACATCTATCGCTTGAGGTAGCAGTTAAACTATGCCAGTCTATACTTGAGAAGTTAAAGTCACCCACAAGATAACACGTAGCAAATCTAGTCATTTCAATTCTATCCAAACATTGACGTAATTTGAGCGAATATTCCACATCAGCACTAGGCGGTCTGTAGCACACTCCAAATAAAATATTATCCTTCGATGATTGACAAATGTCCACCATTACGGTTTCAATATTGTCATTATTCTCCAGATCCCTTCTTCTTACCGAAATCAAGTCCGTATGTACCGCCAAATGGACACCCCCACCTCTACGATCGTGTCTGTCTTTGCGATGCACGTAGTAATCATTTAGCCCCAATTCGGAGTGAATGAAGATAGGGTCTAGCCATGTTTCGGTGATAGCTATGACCGCAAAATAATCTTCTAGCAACAGGGCTTACAAGTCCAACACCTTCTTCCTTAAACTTCTGGCGTTAAGTAATAAACATCGAGGATTATTAGTTGAAGATCCCGCATTGGAAGACAAATTATTGACAATTTCATCGCCTGGATTAGTTTCAACATCACCACCGCGAATAATTTTAAAGGCAGATGGATTAAAAGTAGAAATCTCATTCGTATGATAAACAATTCGAGTGGGAAAGTACCTAATTCGTCGAAGCTGTCTCTCTAAAACAAGATGGCCGCCGCATAGACCAGATGGAAGTATGAAAAGTTCGCCTCCACATTGCTATTTAGATAGTATATGTAGATTTACAGAGACGCTGGAAGTCGCAGATTTTAGTGGACTTTCAGAGCTAAATAGTAGGAAGCCGTAAAAGCATGTCTTCCCTCCAAGATCACGTGACCGTGACAAATTTTTACTAATTAGCATGGCAACATCATTAACATAAGAAAAGGAGGGAGGTCTGTATCATAACAAGGTCAACACCAGCCTCACTTTTATTTAAAGGACAGGTAACTAAGCACACAACTGTAAAGAGGTCTATTAAAAATGCTAGAACGAATAACACTTAAAAATAAAGTTTACTACTACTACTACTACTACTACTACTACTACTACTACTACTACTACTACTACTACTACTATTACTCTACTACTACTACTACTACTACTATTGCTACTACTACTATTGCTACTACTACTACTACTACTACTACTATTGCTACTACTACTACTACTACTACTACTACTACTACTACTACTACTACTACTACTACTACTACTACTACTACTACTACTACTACTACTACTACTACTACTACTACTACTCCTATTACATACTTTGGAACTATTTGGTTATCACCCTTTCTTTCTAGGTCAATGAAACAATGGATGGATCAGCAACTGCTAAACCTGAAATGGAGAAAGCTGGATCCCTGGGTACCCACTATGTGAGAAGCGTGACTTATGGCGCTGAAATGATTGCAAGCCTCAAGTTCAAGTCTTCGTCTTCTACAAAAAGGTGACGCACTAGGAATTGTATGTCAGAATCGTTCATCTTGATAATTTTAGCGTTTTCAGTGATGAATCAATCAATCAAAAAGTGAAACTTGTTTATTTGATTAACGTTATGACAGGGTTCCACTTAAATGTTTTCAAGGGAAGAGTCATCAACCTTTATCTTTCCAACCTTTAGATATTCCTCGCATGAGCTGACTATCAGTGCAAAAAGGAATTAGATGAAGTATGAGTAAAAGCTTTCAACGAGTAGCATGCACATCATTACCATGCCGTCATATCACCAACACCACCATCACCACTGCCGTCACCGCTGATCACCACCACCACCATCAATCATTACAACCATTACCGTCTTTACCACAAACAATCTACATCTCACATTGTCACCGCAGCTATCACCATCATTGCTGATATCAGTGTCGTCATTATCATCATTATCAGCTTATCGCGCGATCCCTGTTTTCCGTCACCAACAACTTAACATCGTGTTCACAACCACCATCGTCATCAACATTACAACCACTACCGTGAACACAAAGTGTACATGACACCATCACAATGAAACCCACAAGAGAACAACCAATAACCAATCCAACAACGCTTTATTTTGTGACATCACAGAACGAGAGTAACTGGTAAATTTGATGGAGGCTTTGACATTCCGGGAGTGGTCGAAGCCGGCTCAGAAACTCAATTGAAGAAGCTGTTGTCCGAATGCGAAAGTGCAAGCGAATTATCTATCGATTACTATGCAACACACCTGCCAGAGAAAAACCCAACTAACTTTGAGGACTTGGTGAAACTTATTCAGGAGTTTCCGTCAAGATTGGAAAAAATCGATATAGGAAAGGGAGTCCCCATTCAGGCAAGTTTAGTACCGTTATCATCACCAACCATAATCATTATTATTGTTGTCAATTTTATTAGTGACCGATAAGAATTTAGTGAAAAATATAAACCACGTTTGTTACACTTCCGACAAGAAATAAATTAAAAAATTGACCTTTATTCGCCCTCGACAGTATTAAAAGCACAAAGGCTAGTGAGTCCGGGCAAATACAGAAACAAATAATTCAACTGAACATAACAAGGTGAAGAAACTAGCTGGCAGTAGGCAACCCAGTTGGCTGTTCACAAGAGTGGCCGAGCTAGAGTGGGACGGTAGAGCGATATGCTGTAAAGCCAGAAAACGACTGGGGTAATATTGCAATAGCAGAAGCTTCAAAGCTACGTAGAGTTTGAAGGTGATCAAGCCGCTAACATAATCTTCCTAACTGTTGCTAAAATTGTGGAAAATTAGACTACTATGTAGACCTAATTTTTCAGTTCTGCTTTTTTTTTATTGATAGAGCACCCGAACTTTTTTTTTTTCCAACAGTATGAGCTTCAACCAATAGCAAACGTTTTCCCGGTGCTGCATCAAGGCAGTAATGTCCGAGCGCTAGAATGCGAGATCAATGAAGTAGATAGTCGCTACGACGATCTTTCCCTGGCGAAACGTCTTGTGGCCAACTATCGAGACACTGGGCATGAATTAGACCAGGAAGTGAGATGGTTCAACTCTGAGATGACCAAGACCCTGCGTAGTTTTGACTCTGCTATCTCTACTTTGGATGCAGAAAGTGTGAAAAAGTGCATTCAAGTGTACGCGGACTCATTGGATGGATATGACGAGGAAGGAAAATTTGTTCGATACTGGAGGGGCCTGTTGAAGAAAGGGGTTTGTGACAGCCATCATTTTATAACTACATGAGTTATTTTCTTTTCTTGTGATTGATGGGAACTGATGACGTTGGTTCCCTGTATAGAACGAAATTTGTTTTGAAAGACGTTGGTAGTGCAGTGACAAGGGATCTTCATGTAAGAGTTATTGTTGTAGATGGCGTGTCCGGCTCTTTTTCTGGTTACAACTTTTAAAGTCTTCATCACAGTCAAGTCAGTGTTTCCTATTACTAAAGTTTTATTACTTTAATCTTCGCAGGTACCATCAACCAACATCAAGGTAAGTATAAATATTTTTCTAAAAAATCTTCTTTTAGCCGTAGCAAGATTAGCTATTCATTATTCATAAGGATATTAGCCAATCAGAGTACCCTATATTGGTCTGGTGAATGTATCTTCATACCCATTGAAAATACGGATCAAGACACGTCCGCGATTAGTTCAAAAACTGATCAAGACACTGATCAAGATCCTGAATTTTCGTTAGCAACTTCAAAACATTACAACGCAGGCAATTATTAACTAGCGTCTTTACAGTTCTGGACTCTCCGACCTTCTTTGATGCCAATCTCCATCTTCGCATCTCTATATACATCCCCATCTCTTTTCCCCTGAGTATCAAATGCCTACCTATTCCCTTGGAATATTTCGATCGCAAGCAATTGTTTCTCCTTACAGGAGGATCTTATGATCACACGTTTGCTTTATTAACATATATTAGCATACATGGCAAAGCAAGCTACTGATAAATACACACCAGAGATTAAAAGTGCTTGGCAAGATTAGTACTGACTCACCGAAAATTTGAGCATGACAAGTTCAGTGGTTTTTGCGAAATGGCCGTTTAAAATTTCAAGATTTTATAAAGAATGTAGGGCTGGCTGGGTAGCTGCAGCTCTTGCCACCCAGCCTAACAATTCCTTGTAAATGTCACAGGTTTTCTAAACCAGTTTCTCCGACAATATTCAACATATTGGGCTGATATTCACACCAGCTACCAAAATGTAAACAATGACATCAGCAAGGAATCTTTTGTAAAGTTAAGAACCCCGAAATATAAGGATGGCTTGGATGGCAGTCCTTTGCCGACCGATGGAATAGCCAAAGAGTAAAATATTGTTAATAAGTATTTTCTTTGATACGGACTTGGTAACAAAAAATAGCGGGAAAAGAGAAGGTCGTTTCAACCTCTCCGAGTTCATCAGCGGTGGATCCAGAAAGAGGGGGACAAAAAAATTGCGGCGGGAGCGCACATAACCCCCCCCCCCCCCCACCCCCAACGAAAATTCAGTTTAGTCGAGATGTTGCTTGCAGCATTCTTAGAGCATTTGTGGCCAAAACGTAAGGCAAAATTTGAGAGTTTTAAAGAAACATTTTTAAAATACGGGGAAAAGGGGGACCGCAGCCCCCTTGGCCTCCCCCGGCCCCTAATTCCGCCCCTGGTCACTTCCGATTTCAAGTAAAATATAAAATTTAGCATGGACACATAACAGTATAAAAAGCGAATGAGAATGTCAGGAACGTCAAAATGTGATAACATTAAATTACTTACAAATTGCTAATTTTTTGAAGTTGAAAAAGACATTCGGGAGGTCGAAATGTCGTTCTCTTTTATCGCTAATTTTGGGCAGTGTGGACGAGTGGTTAGGGCGCTTGCCTTGAGATCCGAAAACCCAGGTTCAAGACCCGCTCTGACCACTCGTTGAATTTGATCCTGGTAGTCCCTGGTTCAACTTCCCAGCCGCACTTGTAAATAGCCAACTGGTTTGCCTCCAGCCAGTTGGGATTCTTAACAATTGTTGTTGTTCTGTTCTTTCGTTTCGTTGTGTTTCATTGGCCCTGAAAAGCCCCTATGGGGAGCGGTCAATTAAGTATGTATTGTATTGTATTGTATTGTATTGTATTGTATTGTATTGTATTATTACAAAGTCAAATAGTGGTTGCGTAAATTCATTCATTCATTCCCTCCCTCCTCCCTCTCCCTCCTCCTTCCCCACTCCAGCCTTCCTTCCTTCTTTCGCACCTTCCCATGATATTGTTGAACATGTATGTTTATCATTTATCGGGTCAGACAGTTCTTTATCTGTTATTTGTTTTCTCTTTCTCTCTCTAGCTCCCCAGTGGAAAAGACCTAACTGTCGCTCTTGTTGGAAAGACTGGTAGTGGAAAAAGTGCCACAGCGAACAGAATTGTTGGGTACGACCACTTTCAATTATCCCCAAGCGCTTTGTCTGTCACTAAAGTTTGTGCCGAAGGCAGGAGAACAGAAGAGCGAAAAGTCAACGTCATAGACACCCCTGGTGTGTTAGATACTTCCTCAGTGAAAATGCTGAAAACAAAGGCACCCCTTAGCAGCCAGGAAAGACACACCCAAACAGAAATTTTCAATGAAGTGTATAAAATGTTTCAAATGGCACCAAAAGGTTTTGATGCAATAATCTTAGTGGTGAAATATGGCGATAGATTCACAGAAGAGGATGAACAAGCGTTAGATCTCCTTGAAGCCTTTCTGGGCAAAGAATCCACGAAGAGCATGATTCTCATTCTCACCAAGGGAGACCAAGCCCTGTTTGATGCAGGAAATGAAGGTATAACCCAGGAAGAATGCGTCAAGAAATGGATTTCACAATTGCCGGAATGGGTTCAAGCATTCATCACTGAGATAAATCACAGATGGGTGTTGTTTAACAACCACATAAAGGAAGCCAAGAATCCAGAGGCCTGTAAAAAGCAACTCTCTGAGCTTATTGAGGTAAACCTGAATTTATATCTTAAAATAGACCATTTCGAACTTAAGCAGGGAGCTGGGAAGAGTTTCAAATTTAAACCAATCGATAAATTTACACCATCACTTGAAAGATCACGTTGAGATGGGACATTTGACCAATTTTGATGTTTTTGGGTGGAACAGAGACCAAGTTATGGACATTCAAACGTAGTTCAAATTTGATACAAACGTCTCTAATTTTGAAGCTGCGTCACGTAAACCATATTAACTCTTAAAAATAGCTTCAGTTTTGTGACAACTGTAAAATCCCATCATGCACCTTCTATTTGGAAATAACTGGGGTGAAAATCACTTTCTTGACCCCTTTTTACGAATATCACAGAAACCGTAAAAGATTTTAAGAGTTGATATGGTTTGGTGGGACGCTGTCAAGAAATTAGAGACACTTGTATGGGTTTTGAACTATGTCTCACGGTCTACAATTTGA
>OX421455.1:10416167-10423667 GCA_949126865.1 Montipora capitata | reverse complement strand
GCGCGCGAGCGTGTTCGGCGCGAGCGGAGCTCCGCTATGAACGGGAGTAAAACAGAAGTCCAACATGGCACTGAACCCTAAGCACGTGCATTTCAAGTCGGATATTTTCAGACTTCGTAGATCAGACATTTCTAGAGTCGCTCTTTCCCCGACCGCTGATCAAGGGATCTGGGTATGAGACTGACTCCATTGATTCATATTCAGTTGGGCCTGCTGTCAGACATGAAAACTGTATGGAAAACAAGCAAAAAGAATATGCTTAGTTGCCAAGGACTACCTTACGCTTGCGTCGTTTTCCATTTGCCAAATTTTACACGGTTGTGTTTCCCCTTGCGTTTGCGTTACCAGTTGGAAAACCGGTTAGGCTTTCCTTAATGATTTCTATCTTTCTACGCAAAATTAAAAATAAATGATAGTGGATAATTTTTTTTTCTTTATTCAAATATTTAGGTTATCGATAAAATGAACGAGGGGAGCGGTCCATTAATCCACCCTTTATGTAAAGCCTCCAAGAAAGACCTTGAAAAACGTATCAAGAAAGCATTAGACGACAGTGGATTTGAGTCCGGCGGTTGTTTCCCAGAATCCGCCACGGTTGTTGTCAAGAACGGCTTTCGGAAGACTATAGATTCCCTGCGAAGTGGCGAGTACATTCAGGTCATTGACAATGGAGAGATTTGCTTCGAGCCAGTCATCACGTTTATTCACCGCCAACCGGAAGTGCTGCAAGAATTTCTCAGCATTACAACAGCCACCAACAAAAATCTGAAGATCACCGAAGACCATCTCCTTTTCGTGAAACGAAAAGGACAAGTAAGAGCCATTCCCGCCAGAGATATCGAAACAGGAGACACACTCTACGTCCGAGGGAACAACATCCTAACCACTGATACAGTCCAAGCCATCATTAGCGTCTATGAAAAAGGCGTTTACGCCCCAGTGACTCTCAGCGGCACTATCCTGGTCAACGATGTGCACACCTCGTGTTACTTTGATGTGCTGTCTCATGAGTGGTCCCACAGAGCTATGGGTGCAGCTCGTGCCATTTATCACGTGTCTCCCTGGATGGTTGAGTGGATCAGTGGCGTTGGAGAAAAGAATGGATTCCCAGGCTGGTGCAGAGTAGCTCACAAAATGCTCAACTGGCTTGAGTGAGCTCTATGACATTTTCAATTGACGGTACTGAGTATTAATTTGTTCATGGTTTATAGTTTAGGTCGGTAGACCGGTCAAATTTATTTTCAATTCGTAAGATTTATAGCATTGTTTTGTTTTAAATTTAAGTTTTTTGATACTTTCAATTGATGATTATGTCAAGTATATCAGTATTACTGCGCCTTTCAATAACAAATGAAGTTCGATCTAAGGTTACGTGTTTCTGTTTCGTCAGTTACTGTGGCGGCCCTCTCAGAAAACAGAATCAAATGGTGGTCAGTTGTAAAACTGTCACGTGATTGCCGGTTTTTTTGTTTTTGTTTTTGTTTTTGTTTTTGTTTGTACAGAATATTTGGTCATCAAAGGCGAACAACCTATACCTCACTTCAGACTTAGCAATGATCACCTATTAGCTTGCCCTACGCAGCCTTAGTGTTTTTGGAGGGATATTATAATGAGGGAAACATAGTACTTATAGGCAAATAGATACTATTACTTATAATAATTTTTTTTTTGTCTCTAGAAAGGAGCTTAAATCTGCGTAACAAATGCTTATAGTCGATCGTCGTACCTTATCTAAGTTTATTTTAGCACTCCGTATCATTAAATTACTTTGCTGCAGAATGCCAAAGAAATGATACCTAATAGAAAAGAAAAATAGAACAAATGTTATCTTGCAAACTAAGTTTGATCTCGAACCACTGAATTCTTTCTCGGGTACGCAGAGTGTTCTTCTTCTAGCAAGAGCAGGTTTACACACACGACGCAAGCTACTTGGTACAAAACTTGATACAAAACCAGCCTTCTCTGCGGCAAATTTTCAAAGAGCCACCACTCATACCTTTTAAAAGGGGAAAATTTCTAAAAGACTCGCTCGTACGCGCGAAGCTTTAAAGAGGTCAAAGACCGAAAATACTGTCAAAAGTCTCAACC
The DNA here is from genome assembly GCA_949126865.1 of Montipora capitata. Classification (NCBI taxonomy): domain Eukaryota; kingdom Metazoa; phylum Cnidaria; class Anthozoa; order Scleractinia; family Acroporidae; genus Montipora; species Montipora capitata. The sequence continues at coordinate 10,421,579 of OX421455.1, read as the reverse complement.
ATTAAGGAGTTGTGTAGGCCTGTCAATCCTTGCTACTTCCTACTGTGACTTTTTTCCAAACAGAGCCCCGTCCTTACACGTGAAACCTAAATGTAACACTTGTATTACCACTCTTTATGTACTGCACCATTTGAAATCAAGGAATATATGTAGAAATACACGTTATTATGCTGAACTGTTTACAGCAAAAGTTATCTAAAACGTTCAGGCCATTGTGTATTCCAGCCTAAGGTAGTAAAAAAACTTAAAAAACCTTGTTATACCGAGAAAATTCCCCTTTTAGTCCCCTGTGAAAACATAGCTCACAGCTTGACGATTAAGGTAATTCCCTTGAAATTGTTCTACTATCAAACTTTTTTGGAAACTTGGCCTAATTAACATTCATGATCTTGGCCTAATTAACATTCATGATATGACCATTGAAAAAATGCAATAAAAAAATGGGGTCACCGTGCTTGTTTACGCGTCAGCAGGCTCTTTAAATGAGGTATTTTTACTGTTTTCGGGTTTAAAAATTCGAATCACCTTCATACAGAATTAAGTCTTGGTTACTTCATAGACACAAAATTTTATTTTGAAAATAAAGCTTCTTTTATTTACATAAGCAGTAACGCTTCATTTGTGCCGACTTTGGTTCCCTGGTTGTGGGAATAGTGCACTTTTTGGGACAGTTCCGTGGTTAGCTTGAGGTCCTCGCCTTGGGTAATTAAAATACACCCAGTACGGAAACTGTTTTCCAAAAAAAATTCATGTTTTAGTATCAAACTTTTTTTCTTCTTCAAAGATGTTCTTTATTAGACTGTTCTTAGCAAATACCTGAAAAAAAATCAGAGGTCACAGTGCTCGTTTGAGAGAAAAGGAGCATTTATTTTGCTATCGGGTTTAGTTTGAGCGAAATCTCTTACGTTTTGTATGCGCACGTGCTCATGTGCGCGCGCTAATTACGCGAAAATCGTGCGCAGTAGGGATGCGAAATGCAATACTAAGGAATTACCTTAAACGGATAGAAAATTCAGCTACCTGATTGGCTGGCAAGGATCAATTACAAAGCGCCTTTTTTAATCCTAATTTCAAATTACTGTGGCTATATAAAACCCAACTGCCAGTACGCTTCTCGGTTAAATAGAATTGAGTCAAACATTCTACTGTTGGTAGTATATGGAATAGCGATTCTACGACGGGTGGAGCTGTGGAGCCCTGAAGCTCCACAACCCTAACCCTAAACTCCAGCTACGAAGCCTAAACCTTAACCCTTTCAAAACGACAAAAGAAGAGGCGTGCATAAATTAGGGGCAAGTTGGGGCTTTACGCAACGCAGCGTAACCTTAACAAGTGTAACAACATGTGCATTCATAGTCATCGCATATATTAGGATTAGGCTAATGAGATGCAAGTCACGAGGGTTTTTAGAAAGCGAGCGGGCCTGCATAAATTAGGGGCAAGTTTGAACACGTAACCCTAGCTCCACAACACCTGCAAATTTCGGTGTCGGAAAATATATTAGGCGCGCGCGTGTGTGGCGCATAAAATAGTACTGTGTGTGCATATTATTTTGGCGGTATGTGAATATCCTGGTTGGAATGAGAGAGCTCTGTCCGGCACAGCTATGAAACAGTAAGGATCAAGTGAGTAGCGCAATAAATTCATAATATAGGGACAAGAAACCAATCACAAGCAGACAAGATGACCTCACCAAAAACCAATCAGAACAGCCAAAATAACCTCATCCAAAACCAATGAAAACACGACAAAATTAAAGTTTTAGCGGACAAACGTCCGAAATATTCCAAACCAAATGAGCGCTGTCTTTCTTTTGCAATGTTTGAAGCCGGTCTCCCTTCCTTGACTGCAATAGAAGTGCTAGTGTTTTCCATTCAAAGCGATAATCCTTTACAAGAGTTAACGATTTTATTTGCGTAACGTTTGATTCGTTTTTCAATCAAGCATGGCATACGTTACCAAACTTTTATAAGAAAAGGGGCAGCAATGGTTCTAAACTTTCGAATCACTACGGACCATTTTAAACGAAAGTTAATCTAGTTCAAAGTTTTCTTAATTTGGATTTCGAGAACGCTCCGTATGAATAAAACACGTGAATTGCAAACCTCCAGTTTTGATCTTTGAACTTTGTAAACTGTTCCGTCTTCCGTTAGCAGGAGTTTACGCTACTAGCCTTTATGTTCCACAGACTTCACGTCGAGGACTTTGAGCACGGTCCCTTTTTTTGTCTCCGCTAGCAACAGAGGCACATTTTCGGAGTCTAGTGCGCCAGCCCAGTCACAGCACTGTACGATCTTACACACGCAAACTTATATTTCTGTTTGGCGATAAGTTTGTTTTGGATATGACGATCTTACACATATCCGTGATTGGTTTCTTGTTTTTCAGACAAGTTGGAGTCCACTTTTTCTGCCATGCAGATAAGCAAAGAAACAGACCGTGCATTTCAAGTACTTTATTGAAGTAAACAAAACCATCTTATTACAACCTGATCGTTTCGCCGCAAGTTACTTTACGTAATACCAGAAACCCATAAGGGTTGAAACGTGTAACGCGCGTTCACAGCTACCGAATATTCAGTGCGAACTGATTGGTTGAATGTTTCAGTGCTAAGTACCATATTTGGAAACCCCTCGCTCTTGTTGTTCCAAATATGGTACTTAGCAAATTGAATAGTCAGAAGCTTGTTTCCCAGAACACAAGGGGCCGTTACACGTTTCAACCCTTATGGGTTTCTGGTAATACTTAACTAATATTCCTGCTGCTATAGATGCTCTCAGCAGATAAGAACTTGTTTGCTATATTTGCAAGAAATAGTTTTCTTTAAACAAACGAACGACACAACATAATCGTAACAGTCATTACCTTAATTCGAAAAAAAAGAAAAGGTTGTTTTGAAAAGCATATCTCGAACATTGGCTTCGCGATTAAGAAAAAAGCGAAATGTAAACAACGTTTAAAAAAGAGTAAGTTGTGTTATTGTGAAAAAGATTAATCCTGCAGATGGCATGGAAAAATGCACATCGTTCCTCCAGCGCTGAGGCGAGGCTAGTTGTTTGTTGTTCCTTTGGTTTGGCGCATTCCCGTTTACCTTTATACCTACAAACAGTTGTGAAAGTTGTCTTTATTCAGACGAAGGAGAAACCAGTTTGCACAATTTAGTACACAAGAGTTTTTTCAACGCATTTGTCCGGCTTTTACAATATTTTCCAGCTTGGATGTTTTGACTCTGTAAACAGTCCTGGTGAGTACATTTCGAGTGGGAATGGTTAGGTACCTTTTTTCCTGAGGAAATCTGAGCAAACCCCTGTATGCTGAAGGGAGAGCAGCTGACAACAGAGTTTCTCTGAGTAACTCCGAGCAAAGATCATATGACCCTGAAGGGGTGCAACGCGCAGCTCCGAGCAACTCCAAGTAACTTCGAGTAACTCCAAGCAAAGATGAGTAGGCCCCTCTTGGAGCGCAACGCGGGGCTCCGAGTAACTCCGAGTAACTCCGAGAAAATGAGTAGGTCCCTGTAGGGATGGGACGTGCAGCTCCGAGCAACTCCGAGTAACTCCGAGCAAATACGAGTAGGTCCCTGTTGGGGTGCAACGCGGAGCTCCGAGTAACTTCCTGTAACTCTGAGAAAAGATGAGTAGGTCCCTATTGGGGTGCAACGCGGGGCTCCGAGAAACTTCGAGTAACTCCTAGCAAATGTAAGTAGGTCCCTGTAGGGGTGCAACGCGCAGCTCCAAGCAACTCCAAGTAACTCCGAGTAACTCCTAGAAAAGATGAGTAGGTCCCTGTTGGAGTGCTACGCGCAGCTCCAAGCAACTCCAAGTAACTCCGAGGAACTCGGAGTAATTCTGAGTCGGCTCCAGTGGGGTAAAGCACACTCACACATCGTCTTCCATAAAACGACGTAATGTTTTCATAACCTTCTTGTGCTCTGGATCAGTTTTCAAGTCGTGGTACCACCTTAGATATTGTGAATATGAGTATCGTAGCCTTTTGCGGTAAACAGGAAACAGACGGTTAGATGTTTGAATTTGAGCATCATCCTTTGACAAACCCTGACGTAGATTTTCTTCTACCTGTTCTGTCCAGGTTGAATTCGGGTCATTGATAACTTCCTCTCTTAGTTTATCCCAAGGATTAACTTCATCATTTTTTTTTTTTAATTTTAGTGTCGCTTTCATTAGTTTCGTCCTCCTCCTTCTCCTCCTCCTCCTCCTCCTCATCATCATCATCATCATCATCATCATCATCATCACCATCTGCACTTTTACGGAAATATTTTTCCAATTTCTTGTTCCATACTCTCTTCCTCATTTGAAAAGCTGGTCACTCCTTTTTCGTCATCAAAGGGTTTAGAGCAACGGACTGCTTCGTGTCGATCTCTGTTGAACTTGCGGCTGAATGCTCTCCCACAGAATTGGTCCAACATGGACCTACTCATATTTGCTCAGAGTTACTCGGAGTTGCTCGTAGCTGCGCGTCGCATCCCTAAAGGGACCTACTCATATTTTCTCGGAGTTACTCGGAGTTGTTCGGAGCCCCGCGTTGCACCCCAACAGGGGCCTACTCATCTTTGCTGGGAGTTACTCGAAGTTACTTGGAGTTGCTCGGAGCTGCACGTTGCACCCCTTCAGGGCCATGTCATCTTTGCTCGGAGTTACTCAGAGAAACTCTGTTGTTGTCAGTTGCTCTCCCTTCAGCCTGCTCAGCCTGCTCCTCCCTTCAGCCCGCTCCTCCGGAAAAAGGTACCTAACCATTCCCACTCGAAATGTACTCACCAGGACTGTTTACAGAGTCAAAACATCCAAGCTGGAAAATTTTGTAAAAGCCGGACAAATGCGTTGAAAAAACTCTTGTGTACTAGATTGCGCAAACTGGTTTCTCCTTCGTCTGAATAAAGACAATTTTCACAACTGCCTGTAGGTATAAAGGTAAACGCGAATGCGCCAAACCAAAGGAACAACAAACAATTGGCTTCGCCTCAGCGCTGGAGGAACCATGTGCATTTTTCCATGCCAGCTGCAGGATTAATCTTGTTCACAATAACACAACTTAATCTTTTTTAAACATTGTTTACATTTCGCTTTTTCCTTAATCGCGAAGCCAATGTTCGAGATATGCTTTTCAAAACAACCTTTTTTTTCTAATTAAGGTAATGACTGTTACGATTATGTTGTGTCGTTCGTTTGTTTAAAGAAAACTATTTCTTGCAAATATAGCAAACAAGTTCTTATCTGCTGAGAGCATCCATAGCAGCAGGAATATTAGTTGAGTATTACGTAAAGTAACTTGCGCCGAAACGATCAGGTTGTAATAAGATGGTTTTGTTTAATTCAATAAAGTATTTGAAATGCACGGTCTGTTTCTTTGCTTGTCTGCTTCGCAGAAAAAGTGGACTCCAACTTGACTGTA
>OX421455.1:10391167-10406167 GCA_949126865.1 Montipora capitata | reverse complement strand
AGAATCTTCTTTGAGCTGGGGACTGTGCTATATGTCATTCAAGAGATAAATGGACGATTGGTGCAGCTAAGGAAGGAATTGGAACGAATGAAACAATCTGCTGACTGTCAGATAGTTCAGACCGCTCTAGCGAGTGTTCAAGCGTTGATAAAGAAACCTCCAGAGCTGTTTTTATCAATATGCAGCTATGGCGGCTTTGGAGCACCTCGTAAATGTTACAAAGGATAAAGGGGACTCGGGAGGCCGAAAATGTTTTGCATGTGGGAGACCCGGACATTTTGCAAGATTTTGTCCGTTTGAGCAAGCGCCATTGGATTGGAAAAGGACATTCAATGATGTATTTTGTGTACTTTTGAACATTTGGCGACCGATTATCTGTGCACCGGTGCTCAGTTGGATGAGCACCGGGCTGTCACGCGGGAGGTCGTGAGTTCAACTCCGGCTGGACCAACACTCAGGGTCTTTAAATAACTGAGGAGAAAGTGCTGCCTTTGTAATTACATCTGCAAATGGTTAGACTCTCTAGTCTTCTCGGATAAGGACGATAAGCCGGAGGTCCCGTCTCACAACCCTTCAATGTTCATAATCCTATGGGACGTAAAAGAACCCACACACTGTTCGTAAAGAGTAGGGCATGTAGATAGGGTAGGGTGGAGCACCTCGCATAGGACTTCGAGTCCTGTTCGTGCTCCTTCCCTCTGGGCACCTTTGCCCAGTAGAAGAGACAAACCAGATGTCTCGTAAAACTAAACGGAATAAAGACTAATGATTATGGACTGAACTTTAGTTATTTATTGTGTCTTGTTAATTGTAATAAAAGGCATTTAACAAAGTGTTTTTAAAAGTTTTTATTCTTCTGTGCGCTCTCCTACTTACACAAACATACACACACGCACACACACGTACTTCCATTTGTTTTGAGTGCATTTCGGAAAATCAATTTTTTCTTAACCCTTGAACGGTGGGATGACTCGGCAAGCGTTTTGTCTTATAGGGCATTCCCTTGTTGCCACGATTTTTCGGGCTGATGAGTCATTTCCTCCGGGCTTGGGTTTCCATCTAGGAGTACTAGTTCTCCTAGCCGAGTATAACGGATTTTCTTTTGATGATGGTAGCCTATGAGGGAAAAACAAAGGTTTGTGTGGCAATTTGACCCACTCTCGGCTTGTCGAAAGGCGGATCTTCGTACAACCAAATGGGTACTCCTGTATGGAACCCCAAGCCTGGAGGAAAAGATGGATCCTGAGATGTTGCTCAATGAGGTTCACCGCACTCTTAGTGGAGATTTGCGCCAAGTGGCTGATATCTCTTTCCGTGACCCTGATACATTTAAAGCGGGAGAAATTCATAAACATTTTGATACCTGGAAAGTAATTTTAGAGGGCTATGAGCAACAGGAAAGGGTCTTACAATGAATTATTAAAGGAGTAAATGTTGTTAACTTCGTGAGACCCTTTAAAGGAATGTTCAAGGGTGTTTACTATGATTGTAATATCCCCCGGCAAAGGTCATGGGTAATCATAGTTCATGCAACAAGTTTTCGGACTTCATTTCGCACACTTTGGAAGAGCGCCTATTGACTGGGGCGGTTCGCGTATTGGGGAAGGTTGGTGAGGTTGCCCCTCCCCGATTGGTACTACCGCTGACTGTCGGGTCTTCTAAACCAAGGCTGTGTATTGATGCCAGATTCCTTAATCTGTGGATGAGAGATTCCTCTTTCTCGTTAGACAAGCTTAGAGATGTGCCTCGTTATGTTTATCCTGATTCTTTAATGTCTAAGATAGACGATAAATCGGGATATGACCACGTGTTACTTATAGAAGAGTCTATGCAGTACTTTGGAATAAGGTAGGGGGGTAGGGGGGTTGGTGGTTGGTTTGCGCAACGCTTCCCATCGGTTGAAAGAATTCTCCTTTCGTCTATCAAACTTTAGGTTTGTCGGCAACGCATTTTTTTTAGTAACATTGGAATTGCGTTTTCCCTTTATATAGATGATCGTCTTAATGGGAAAATCTTCACCAATGAGGGTTATTGGTCTAGGCCGATAGCAGAGAGAGATACTGTTTACAGCAAACAGTCTGCGGAAGCTACCCTCTACATTGTATGCAAGCTATTGGTTCATATGGGCTATTTTTTAGGTTTGGGAAAGTGTGTACTGATACCTACTAATTTCATCACATATCTTGGAATGGAAGTGAATTCCTCCGTACAGGCATTTTAGATTCCTGTCGGGGAAAAGGTTACCTTCGCTGCACTGAGAGAGGTTTTAAGCGGGTCTGTGAATATCCCGGTTGAGACGTTGCAACGACTTGTGGGAAAGGCTATATCTTTTTCATGAGCTTTCCCCGGCGCAAGGTTTTTCATTCTGGAGATGGCTACAGCAGTTAATTTGGCGTCTGATACGGGGCTCGCGAAATTACCCCGGCGCTTAAGGAGCCATCCTTTTCTGGAGGTTCTTAGATGATTGGACTGGTCATGTTCCGTGGCCTTTGGAAAAAACATGTTGCGAATGAAATCTCAACAGATGCGTCTCAATCACGTTGGGCTGGTGTGATTCACCGTCAACCTACAGTTCTTGTGTTGGGTGATTTCTGGGAGGCACCTTCAACCAAGGAGAATATCAACATTAAAGAGTTTTGGGCGGTAGCTAAGGTGCTCGAGGCATTGCCTGAAGAGATAGGGGATCGTCGAGTTCCTGTCCAGGTGGATAATCAGGCAGTTTTACATACATTGATGGGCCGGGGCGGACTCGCACTTGGCATGTATCCGGTTGCAAAGAGGATTTTTCACTTGACCCAGGAAGAGAATCTCCATTTAACTATGTCCTTTGTCGCTTCAGCGAACAATCCAGCGGACGAATTTTCAAGAAATTCGTCAGATTCGGACTCTATGCTGTCACCCAAGTGTTGGAATAAGGTCCAAGACTTGTTTGGTGGTCCTTCTGATCATACCCTCGACTTAATGTCACTTGATTCTAATGTCCAGCGAGATCGTTTTGGCGAGCCGTTACCGCATTTCACACCATACCCCACACCGGGCTCTGTTGGTGTAGATGTATTTAGTCAGAACTTGCAACATTGTGACGGGAAGGAGGTTAATGCATATGTTTTCCGTCCTTTTGGTTCGATACACCCTCTGCTAGGTTATCTTCAATCCCGGAGAGCAATTGTGACAATGGTGGTCCCTGGGAAATCCCCTTGTCCTCCTTGGTGGCCAACTATTGTATCCATGTCTTCGACAGGCGTTGTCCTCGCCAGAAATGGTGCCTTAGATGTTTTGCTTGCCCCTGCCAAGCGTGGATTTAAACCTACAAGATTGAATTTTGACTTATGGGTTTCCGAATTGACAGATTCTAATATGTAGGGTTTCCTTTTCAGGCGTTACCAAGGGTCCCTAAACTTTTTGTGCCCTCAGTGGGGTGTCCCCAGTGCGCCTACCCTAATGATGAGTTTCAGGTTGTGTCAGTCTTGTGGTTACCGTAGGGCGCCGTTCAAGAAGTCACCCATTTCTCTTAAGGTACCTGTTAATATTCAGGATATTAGGAGGAGAAAGTTGGAACTTACGTGCCGTCGGAGTGCTACTCCCTATGGCAAGCAAAAATCAGCACTGGAGAAGCAATTTACTGTTTTTTTTTTTTTTTAGAGAATCTTGATCCGCCGTTGGACTTTCTGTCGGCAACTCCGAGTGCAGTTGTTGACTTCCTTATATGGAAAGATAATTTTGGAAAGACAAAGGAGCACCGCCAACGTTGCCTTTTTTTCTGGACAAAGGTAAAATACACAGTGTTCTTGTCCTAAGAGACTAGCTTATGGTAATATAGATTCTCTGATAGGAAAGCTCAGTTCTATATTGTGCTTCAGTACGGTCGCGGTTCGGATGAGTCCCCCATTCTGGGTTATGGAAACCCAGCTGCCTCGAAAGTGGTAAAAGATTATCTTTCCATGGTTCGGGAGGAACAATTGCGGGCTAAATTTCTCCTACTCAAGCCCAACCTTTTTTCATTGCTGATCTATTGGCTTTATCCGCTTACATTGCAAAGAGATTGATAGACAGGCATTTTCGTCAAAGGAGCTTTATACGTTTGCAAGAGATCAGGCCTACTTTAAGACTTTATTTTTTGTGGGGGATAGAGCGGGAGATCTTGGGAAAATGAAAACTGAAGAAGTGCTTTATTTTCCACGCAAAGAGGGTTTATTGTTTAATCATCTTATTACCAAATCTCTTAGAGATGGTACATCCAATTTGCTTTCACTCAAACGCTATAGTAAAGATTTGTCTCTTTGTCCAGTTACTGATATAGAAACATATATTGCTATTTGTGATGTTTTAAAGTTACCAGTACGTCATGGTTTCTTGTTTAGACCCCTCTCTCCCCAGGGATTTGTCCAGCCATTACCGTTTGACTTGACTTGAATATTCATGATCCCTCAGGATGTTTATTAAGCACGTAATGATATGCATCGGTGTCAGTTTAGCTTGTAAGTCTCGGAAAACAACTCGCCCACCCTCCCTCCCTGGTAGCAATGCGTAGTATTACTTGATTGTCGACAGCCCACCCTAGTTGGTTCACAATGTACAATGTTTACCTGTTCGTTCTTTCTTTCAATTTTTCCTCTTTGGCATAGCAATCAATTGTTGCGGTTGCTCTCTAGGAGCCATTAGTTTTTTCCTCTCCCTCATGTTGCCTCTCTTGCACTCCGTGCTTCTCTCGGTCGTTGACTCGACAGGGAGGACTTCCCATATCTTATGCTAATGAGGCAGCAAGAGGGATCATGAACTATTTTAACTCTGAAACCGCTCGTACCAATTTATTTTCAGGATACTTCGCCCACATTGTAGCACGTGAACGAGACTGAATAATCGCGAAAGAATTATACTAGAGTCAAGTGATATTTTGAGGTGACGTTTTCGTCGACAGTCGTCGTCGTACATCTTAAATTCCCTACTCCATATACTACTACTGTTCCCAAAAAATAGACAGAACGAGGAGGTTATAAGCTTATTCACTCTTTTGAGGAGTACACGAGACAGGATATTTCGGGCTAGTGACAGAACAAAGATGCCTCGATAGTTGGCACAGTCCTTTGTATTAGGGCGCGTTCTTTTGGTACTATTCCGAAATAGGAATACACGGAATAGACGGTATTCCTATTCTTTTGGGACCTATTCCGTTTTCGGAATTAACGGAATACTATGCCGTTCATTCTGCTCCAGATAGCAGAATTAACGGAATGACCGGAATACGGTTCACTCGGAGTAGGCAGAATATCCGTTCTTTTTGGAAAGTTTTGGCGGGAAATGATTTGCCTTCAACAGTTTGTCTTCTTAGCATCTGAAACACATGGACAATTGACATCTTACTTCAAGCCGGCAACCAGTCGACATGATATGCATGTTTAGGCAGTGAGTACACATACGCTTGTAAAATGGTTTCTAATTAATTTACTTGTACAACTGTATTGCAAGGTGAATTTTAACTGCCGGCCTTGGATTTTTCTCAGACCGAATCGTCTTGTCAATACAACAAGTCTTTCTATGGGTTATTTTATGATATGTCCGCTTCAGAAGCTAACCCACTCTTTTTCACCTTACTTGAACAACCTTGAGAAGGAAGAAGACCAAGCCCCTTGCCTACACGGAAGACTCAACGGAGCGTTATCAGCATCTGCGACTAACTATCCGAACAGTCTAGCTTGTTGACTTACTTCTGAACTCATGCAAGGTGTCCTATTTGAAATACACAAGTCATCCGACACCACTACTTGAATACATTCTAGAATTACAGTGCTAAATGGTAATCCTGGATTACAAATTGAGTCAATGGCCGAAGTAACCGGATCGAGACGTTTTCAGGGTCTATATAATTTGCTTTTATCACGACAGCCAAGTCGAAAGCAGCTACCGTTAAGTGGCCAAAATAATATTTCTTATAATATACAATATTCTATTTCATTGACAAGGAAGTCTTCTAATTCAATTCTTCATCTCTTTCATACCTGAAAGGAAGTGACAAATTCTGGTAACGACAGTCAGTCCCTTTCTGCACTCGGCCATCGGGATGACGAGATCTATCGAACTTCGAGGAGAAAACGAAAGAATAAAGTTTAATATAAAAAATAGCAATTAAAATTGACTTGTTCTTTCCATAAAGCATATATCAACAAATATCTGTTCAGGGCAGAGATCAAGAGAATAAATAACTATTTCAAATATTTTTTCCCAGTTCAGGCGGGAAAAAGCTTGTCATTATTGACCGAAACAACTAGTTCCTGATTTTTTCCATACTGAATCGTTACCTTATATTACTAGTTTCGTTTCGTCCTTGAGTGACAGTTCGATCGGATAGGATGTAAAATCAAATCTTACCCTGAAATATGTGTTTCAAATCGTTACTCCCGAACATTGAAAATCCACGTATTAGTGAATGAATAAAGGTATTTTCTCTGGCGTGAAAGATTTGACAGGTGCTACCAAACAGAAACACAGTGTGACATACAAACTCTTTGCCTATATAGGAAATCACTACTGATGGTGACGGTGGTCTTTTTCCGGCGCGCATCTATCATGTAATACAGGCAGTATTTTTTGATGACCCTGGGCAATCAGTGAATTTTCTGTTGATTCTAAAAGCTATTCTGTGTTTGAAACCGGATGTAGACCTGGATAAAAGAAAATAGACCGTTAAAATTTTGAGTAAGGGTTCAAATTAAAATATTCGTCTTCCAGTCTAGTGCATGACTTGGATACGAAGGGGAGGTCACTATCATGATTTGTATGGGTTTTTTCCGTTTTTGAAGGTACACTTCCTGAATATTCCTCACCAAATAACTCCACCTTTAGTACAATCATTTGCATAAAACTTAGTTTTATAGCATCTTTAAATCTGTAATTATTGTTCGCCTCATAAGAAGGCTTTTGTCAGGGAACGCATTTGTTGAATCTTTAGCTTGCTGTGAAGCATCGTTTCAAGACAAAGTAAAAGGTTCTTTGGTCAATATAAGGGGCGAAATGCTCCAGTGAGTTTTGGTTTATTCGTAAAAAGCATACACGATTGAAAGCAAATGAAAAAAGAAACCCAGGATGCATAGTGTTAGAAACTGAATTCAAGGGCGACATAATCTCGAGATGAACAACATGCAAGTCAATATACTCAGCCATCCATGTCTTCTTTTTCTTCCTTCATCTTCATGCGCAATTTATTTCATTGCCAATATGCATTCAAGTGCTTAAATTTGGGAATTTTGGGTGATATTCCTGACATGATCATGAGGTTGCAAGTTGATGAAATTGTGAGACATAATTGTTGCAGTGTTTTGTTCCATGTCTTTTTTTCAGCAGGTACCTGCTGGCGGCAACTGGTGATACTTAAAATTTGGGATTTCTATGAGTAACAACAGTTAGTGTTGAATATGAGCCCATTGATTGGGACTGGGTCTCGCGGGATCTGGCGGGATTAGTCCTTTCCTTTCAGATTATAAAAGTCAGTGAACTTAGCATACACGATGAGTAGTAGTTTGCGGGATGAAATATTACAATTTAAGATTATGCGTCTGTAAGTTGCTTTTCTCTGAGAGCAGCCGGGTCTTTTATTCGATAACGCCGTCATCGCCTTATTGAGGGGAGTTAAAGGGAGAATAAAAATAAAATCTGAAATTCTGTATGCATTTTACTATCGTCTGTTCAATCACGAGTGATGTGAATTATTAGTTGTGCAATATTTGAACCATCATATATGCAACAGTTGCTGAAAATCACTCCATGATCAGGCTTGCGTGAGGTCTTTACAAGATACTGTAAGATTCCAATTTAGTACAAGGCGGCGAAACCTGAACTTATTGGACATTTAAAATTTCGAAACGGTTTCATTTACCTACTTTCGTAGTCGTCTTTTAGCCTGTTTAAGTACAGAGTATTGTAGGAACGTGCCTGACAATATTCTTGTTCCGCGCTTTGCGAATGTTCTGTTGTAGATGATGTAATGTTCAGTAAGTAAGCTCTGAACTCTGGGAACGAAGGACACGTGCGGAAAAAGAATAACTGAAACGCCAAGGACTTGTGACACTAGAAATGTTCCTGTGATGTAAAAGACAAATAAAGCGAGGCTTAGAGAAGAGTCAAATACTACTTTATCGGTTTTTAGGAAAACGAACACGAGGAATTTTTCGTAGGAAAATCAATACCACTCACAAAACCTGAAGGCTAATGAAAAACACTTTGAGTTGGTAACTGTTTGGTAAAGTCAGCCACTGAAAATCTGGGAAGACAAGCAAGATAAGATTTAGAGTGGAACGATCACATGCATAATTTTACTGCCAATCCATCTCCTAATGTCCCTGCCTTCTTGGATTCATTTTTTGTGTGTGCTTGCATTAGATAAATGATTAAGTAGGTCTTTTTTTTCTCAATATTTCTGTACTTAATTTTGATTCTTAAGTTATGTAACTTATCTAGGTAACTTAACTCACTTGTATGACTGCAAGGCCATGTTTCAATAAGCGATTTATTGTTTGATTGATTAATTAATTTCCCTGCTAGCACAGGTCCCTTTTCCGTTTTGCTGACGAGTACGGGAAAAGAGACCTCTGCCGTGGGTCCAAATTCACTTTGATCAAACCGCCGTCCACAACCTTGGATGGCACTCCCCATGATATGTTTGCTGACTTTGACATGAGCCCGCTGTGTCCCGTTTCTGCTGTTGTTAAGTGAGCCCACGCAACGTGAAAAATCACGTGAGGATTCGGTCGCTAAGTAACCTCTGTGCATACCCAACACAATGAGTTTCGACCCATGGCAGAGATCTCTTTTCCCGTACTCGTCCGCACAGCGAACGCAAAAGAAAAGAGATCTCTGCTAGCAGGGAATGATTTGATTTAACAGGCTGCGATTCACTCAAAGACTTTCTCTGGAAAGGGAAGGCTTGCTAATGAATCTTTGTTATTCAACTTATTAAGTAGTTGGATGTCATTGTTTTGTAATATAAACCAGGGTAGAGTCGTTCGGAAGTGTTACTCTAAATGGCGTGTATGCAGTGAGAGAATCAAACCGAATCTGTGCACTATTGTGAGATTCAGATCACAGGAACGTGTTTCTGGTTCGTTTTCTATGTCTTCACTTGTTGTGAATAAAAGACAAAATATCCTAAGCAGGATATGGATTTTACCCTTCATAAAAGAAGGTAGCAAAAATTGAAAATCCAAGTAAGATGTGAAGATAGCATACAAATAGATTACTTCATAGAAAAACGAACGAGTGAGCGTAGCGAACGAGTGAGTTTCTAAAGTTCTGCAACGAGTGAATAATATCCGTACAAAGTACTTTCTATGGTGTAATTTGTTTATTATATATTGAAGGAGAATAAAAGCGCGTAAACAGCAATTTTATTTTTTTCGTTATGACCTAAGGTTTATAAACCACGTTTGCGAAATAGCGAAACCTCAGGAATCCAATTTAAAAATTTACGAAATGCGCAAAATCTGTCTCTAGGAGAAAACGTTTCAGGTATTAAAAAACCTCCTCATTCAGAATAACGCTAAATGCGAAAAAAATCAAAAGTATAATGACGAAAACACTTCTTCACATTTATTTCAAGTCCGATTAATCACTGTCTCAGATTCAATCACATAATGGCTGCGCTTCGCGCTGTGCACAGACAAGTTTGGACTCTGCTTACTTACACTGTTCATCGAGATATTAAATGTTCCTCCGTGAATATTTGCACCTCGAAGTAGGGACAATACTTCTTGAGGCGATTCTTGGTTTTCTGAGAAACTGACATCTTCTCTTTCTTCAATTGCGAGCGACCTCCTAGTTGACGTGGTACTGCTCAAGATGTTGGAGATATTCCGCTGTTGTTGTTTTCGAATTCTTCGTCTTTTCCTTTCATTCTAATAAATTCTTTGAGTAAGGAAACATCTCTTTTGGTGTTACTCAACGTGTTTTTGTTTGCTTGCTCCTCGATAAAAGCCTCTAAAGTTGTTTCAGGTGGAACAAAACGTGTTGAAGCCATGTTTTGCGAAAAACACAAAATGTTTTCTCAACCGGCGCGCCTCGGAACCCATTTGAGTGTTATGTTCTGATTGGCGAATGCTTGATTCTACTCAATGCTCATTGGGTATATTTTTCACATGTGAAAAAAGCTATACTGGAAGCTGATTGGACGTATCGCTTTTTCCACATGTGAAATATGAGGAAGAGAGATTTCTATTTGGAAGGTTTATCACATGAAATTCGCCCTATATATATATAATAAAACATGGTAAGCTTCTAACAATAAGCAAATGAGGAATTACTAGTTTTCAAAAGCTACATTATTGAACAGTATAAAAACGGTGGCTGGATCAGGGCTTAGTGAATATGTCTCCAAGCTCCTCCGATGGTTTTACTCCCTCTATTGAAAAAAGAAGGAAAGACATTTTTCCTCAAAAGGGTCTTTGTCTTTTTCTCTGTGGTTGCACTAGGAAGAAAATACAGGTAGTTCAATCTCTTGTACTTTCGTAAGGAGGAACGCCCATGGCTGAATTCAGAAAAATTTATCGCTGATCTAAAACCGGATCGGAAGAAATAAACAAACAAAAGATTGTAGATGGTCAAACGTTCATATACCCGGTATAAGTTATTCAATACTTCAATGTGGTGTTCCGGAAGTGTTTTTGCGAGAGATGAGCCAAGAAAATCCGGGTCACAACTGAGTGCGATTCCCCCAAAGCATGTTATGTCTCTCTCATGTTAACTAAATATGGTTAAATCTATTACATAACAGTAACTTTGAAGACAGACATATTTATGCCAAATTTACGAAATGAGGTCAAAACGAAACTTCGGAAAGGAGTCGCGAGATGCCATATATTCTTTCCTGAATCACTCTCTTGTGCATATTGCAGAGTAGGCATAGAATATCTGCCTTCCCTACTGTCGGAAACAGCACGTTCAGTCTACCGCCAGTAGTTCAGTCAAGTCTGAATTTGGTGTCGTTATAACTGAAGCCGAAGGCTCGAAGGTTCGAAGGTTCTCTCGCAGCTCTGTGCTTTAGTACTTCAGCCGTCTTTTATTTGTCAACCTTCATTTATACTCCTTCTTAGCCAGACATTTATGAAGATATAGTATACACCACGTAGTCTTTGATAAAATTCTTGAGACGTATCCAGAAACCATCAAGTGCCAGTCACAGAATCGGCCAGTCACGAAAGCTTCTCACCCAAACACTGATGCCTGGGACAAACTCAAGGAGGAAAAACTTGAGGAGAGTTTTGTGACTCTCTCAAGTGGATATAAGAGTAAGAAAGCGTTTGCCACTCCTACTCTATTCGTTCAAAGAGCAGGTATAAATTATGTACTGTAGCTTTATCCAGCGGATTAAAATTAATGTACAGTGACCTCCCTCAATGCGCACACCCCTGTAAGGCAGACACGTCTCTAAGGGGGACACCTTTGCCTGGCCCCAGCTGAATTGCACTATACTGTATTCTCTGTCCGCCTTAGGAGGAGCTCTCTATAGTGGACACTAAGAGCTGGTCGCGAAAGTGTCCGCCTTAGAGGGAATTTAAAAGTTGTACAATTGTTTATCAGTTGCATAGTGACTTCTCAGGTGGATAAAGTCATCTGCTCTTCAAACAACTGGGGCAGAAATAGTGAGCTGTGCGGGTCTCCTGTAAGTGTTGTGGTTTAAGGTTGCATTGGTTGAAAATTTTCAAGCCACAGACCAGCAAATAATTTTTCTTTCAATCTGCATTTGTCTCATACTATTATATTTATTAATAATGATTAGTTTGCCCTGCAAGTTTGAGAACAGGGCTGATTGTTCAAGAAGCAGATTGATGCCCGGGTTATATTTTCTTTGGTGAAAATGCCTCTAAAAGATAATTGTAAGTCATTATGGTAGTTGTTCATCTAAATCAAAACTGAAAAGAAAATTTAACTTATTAATTAATAAACCCTTTTGAAAATAAAATTTAAAAAAAAAACAGGTTTTTGAATTAGTGATGCAGGCTGCCTAATACATGAAATACCACCCTATCCATGAGTAGTTATTGGTTGTATTATGCCCCTTGCTTTTTCCTAAGAACATAGCTGAACCTCCTGTTACGAGGATCAGGATTATTTTTCGTTTACCCGTCATGCAATTCCAGACTTTTCTAGAATTGCCTTAGAATCTGTAATATTCCAGAAATTTCTTTCATGTGACTCAGCAGTTTCCACAAATAGCACATCGTGTAATACGCTAAAAAGCAATAGAACATTCTAGATGCTTAGAGCAAAAGTATAAAAGCAGGCTTGTAAATAATAGAAAAAACTCTCTTTTGCCCGAGGGCTTACCCTCGTGGCCAGCTGTGATTGATGGATGCGACACTGTGATGAAGCTATAATCGACTGCGATATGCGGAGAGAAGAAAGAAAAGAAGAGACGATAGCTGAAAAGGCAAGAAGATAAAGAGTTCAGAGTTTACTGTGAAGTCCTTCGTGAGAGTTTGTGTACACAAAGAATCTAGTGAATCAAGAAAGTCAAGACGTCTACAATCAGTGGAACATGGAGTTCGAAGTTAATCAAGACGAATCCTTGAAAAGCCATGAAAGACAGTAAGCCCGCTTTGCTTTACGAACTGCTTAACGTAATCTTTAACCAAAGTAATTGTAACAGTGTAAAACTAATTAAATAATAGTGAAAAGGGTAACTGCTTGTTGTCACATTTTTATTGCGTGCCTTATATCGTACTCCGGAGTTATTTTCATTCATGCCTTGTTTGCGGACATCTCTTGGTTATTCCTGCACGTAACACTCTTAAGAGGTTTACATGGCCAACAGAGGCTCTGGGGGCAGGTGATCACTTCATTACCCAGTCTCCACCCAACCCCGAGATGAATTGATTGGACAGACCACAGTAACAGGGGTTCCTTTTCCGATCTTTTTTGATAACTGTGTGGGATGTTTTATGTCCCTTACAAGTGTTAATATGTGGATGTGAAGGAGACAAGGTCAATGTCTTAAAGGGGCAGTGTCACAGCCATTTATGTTAACAAAAATCTGGAAAGCAAAGGAAACCTGTTTACCTTTGGTAAAGGAAAAATAATGGCCAAATTTTCTTCAAAATGGTTATTAATATTGAGCTCACGGAGACCATTCTTAAGTGTTTCGGGTTACACGAAGCCGAGATGAAAATGCAGGATTCCAACTTAAAAACGTCGCGATCGGGCAGACTTCTTCAAATTTTTGCTTGTATCTTAGATAAACTTTGTAATGTGCCTCTTGTTTGTTTGTTTTTTTTTTCTTTTCAAATGTACTTGAATTACTTTATCTCGCTGGTGGTCCAGAAGCATTAATTCATAAATGAAAAAGTCACTGGAAATTGATTAAGTAAACTTATGGTCAAAATGTCAGGGATCATTTCCATGATCCTGCCCTTTTAATGTAACTGCCAGATGATGCGATCATGTGAACTGAAGAAGATGTTGAGCACAGTCAACTGCCAAGATCGTGATATTTATGATCCAATTATTTCAAGTTCTGTAACATTCAGTGAATATTGTATTACACTGGATTATATGGCAAGGCTAATAAATGATTAAATAAATAAATTTCAATACCTTGGTTTAGTGCTGTCTGGGACTTGAACTTGCAATCTCCTGCAATCGGGTAACGGTTCCCAGTTCATGTGACTACCTGGTAATTACAGATATAAGGCTTTTTTTTACTCAAAATCTCAATTAAGTGGTTAATAATATCTTATAATGATCCGAAAATCCAACCACCCTGGCCTCAGTCTTTATCAGCATGTACAAGTTTCATGGAGTCATTTTCTGATGAAGTCATCCCCAGTTATAGATAGTAAACCTCAAACTGTCATCTTATTTCTGTAGTGCCTAAGCTTGGTTTCTGTACTGCTGATTTGTTTGAAGACACCAAGTCCTGCAAAATTCAATGCCACATTATGGACCCGTCGACAAAAATTTAATATTTTTACATTACTTTAATTTATTTTACTCTATTTTGCACAGGGCATTTGCTTCTGCGGCCCCAAAGCAAATTGCCTTGTACCATTAGGGGAGAGGGTAATTTTAATCGTTTTAGAACTTTAGTTAAGTCTTACCTTTTTGAAGAGGCTTTTGCTTGCTCAATCCAGAAATTGTTGTCTTCCGGTAATCATAGCGCATGCCACGCAGCACATGTGTAGCTCTTCGATTGGTCAAAGAGGAAAGCCATAAAACAAAGATTTAGTTTAAAAAAGCGTTTTTGCTTCATTCAGCTCACTATTATTTTGGTTGTGATAAAGGTATACTGGGTACATGATTCTTATTACGGTGCGTCCTCATCAAATCACAGTTCCACTGTATTTTATTTTTGGTGTTACAAAGTCAAAAAATGACTTGTAAACTATGGTTTCAGGATGATTGATTCCGCTCAAGCTTATAATGAAGAGCACGTGGGTATTGCCCTGGAGGAAAGTGGTATACCAAGAGAAGAAATTTTCCTTGTTTCCAAAGTTCATCCTCGACTTCTGCGACTTGAAGTATAATAAATAACCCATAAAGGTTTGTAATGCTATGTAAGAAGGAGAGGGGGGGAGGGGGGGGGGGGGGGGGGTGAATTAACAGGAAGCGTGAGCGGTTGGAGACCCCATTGAGAAATATTCTGCTGGTTATACACAGAATGGAATTTCGGTAAGTAGAATGGGGAGAAGAAGTTCAGGAAGTTTGTCAGAGCTATTTTATGAGCTTTAAATCCTACTACGGCTAGGCTGTACTTTTGTTACAAAACAGATGATTTGTTTACTCTAACAATGCGAACCTTAACTGAGTCAGAGGCCATTGTCCTCTCAGTTCGTCTCTTCAGTGATGATGAATTGTCAATGAGCAGAATTAGTCCAAAATGGATCCCTTCCCATGTGTCACAGGTACAGCTTTTGATAGGCGTCTGGATTCATGCGGCTACGCTGTGTGTAGGTTACGCTCCTGTGCGTAACTACAGAGCAAATAATCTCAAGCCTCTCTAGACTCCTGTTATTTGTC
>OX421455.1:10383667-10386167 GCA_949126865.1 Montipora capitata | reverse complement strand
CTCTTCGAGTTCGCTTTGTTGTGGCTTTCTTTATCTTTCTTATTAAGTCTTCTCTAGATTTCTTGGTCTGCAAGTAGGGTGGCGTGATTTTGACAATACCATCTATTTCCTAGAAATTAGAAATCTAGATTAGAATTTTGAGTTATTGTCTGAGAACGCTTGAGGGCGTAAGCTAAGTTGTAAACCCAGGACGCACAAACAAAAAAAAAAAAAGGCGACCGAAAGCAAGCAATCCATGCACGCTAAAGAACACTCTTGGAATTAACCTTTTTCGGTAGTATGGTATTACCTTTCTAAAGACTGTGAATTTTGAATGAAAAGACTGTTGAATATTGTATGTCTATATGTAGTTGCTATGGCCAAGTTAGACATAACTTCTCGTGTTTTTTCTGTCTTTCAAAATCCTAAAGGTGGCTGACACTGGTTTCACTCCACGAATATTCAGCACTACCAGAATTAACATATTATTTTTAGAAAACTGGTATCAAACAAATGCATAACCATTTGTGAACAAGTTATGCCTATTCGCTTCACGAAATATGCTACCCTAACAACAATATAACCTTTCAGCAACACCGTTGATTTAAGTTTTAAGTAATCATAACTCAACAACGAGCTCGCTAAAGCCCTGTTTTGTAATTACCGATTAACGATCAGCCTTGAGATTTAACATCTTCAAAAGTATGTTACGAAGTACGAAATTGAAAGAAAAGTTAAAAGGAAAGAATTCTTCGAGAGGAAGTGGGTTATTTCCCTAATTAACTAAGTTAAATCGTTCCTGGTGTAATTTTGATTATGTCATTATTATATTACAAGTTAATAGTGTGTTGTATATAGTATTGGCTGTGCTAACACTGTTAATAAGTGTAAGTTTCTGTAGTGTACTGTATTAATGGTACAGTAGTATATTGTACTGTTAGTTCTCTCCTTTTCAATTAGTGTTAAGCATTGTATTGAAAGTAATATTTGTATTTTCTTTTTTTTATAGATATTGTCTTGTAAGTACTAATTTTACTTTGTACTGTGAAATAAAAGTCTCGAAAAACAAATTGAAGAAGAGATCCAAAGTCTTAATAAATTCTCGAAAATTTAAAAAGGCTTTCAGGCGTCATGACGGGTCTAGTTCGTGGAAATTCTACTTTTCCTACGACCTCATATTTCCTAGCTATTTCCTACGCATACCCCGATTAACTGCGACAGCTGAGTTTTACAAGCGTCAGGGTTTCTTTCTGGATTCAATCGGTTGTTGAAGAAAATGACTCTTTCATCTATTTCTCTGATAAACGCTTGAGCCCAATCTGGAAGAGTTGTCAGCCAGTGCTTACGGTAAGCGTCAAGGGGCAATGTGACTCTATCTTCTTTAGTCTCGTGCTCAGCCTGGTCTGCGTAAGTAAGAAGCAATATGATTTTGTCCTTAGCTCTGTCACCTAAAACCTTTCGCAGTAACTGCAACGCTTTTGCGTCTTTAGCAGTCAGCCTTTCGCCATACCTCGCTACAAGGACGATGGCGTCGAATCCGTTAGGGTACTTGTTGAGAATTGTAGGGACCTCCTTTTCAAGTTCTCCCTTTAGAACTCCGGGGGTGTCCAATACGTCAATCTTTCGCTCCTCTATTCTGCACCCAAACTGAAATTCTGACGACACAGTAGTGGTTGACCAGAGAGTTGTTTTAAAGATGTGCTTTCCAACGATACTGTTTGCGGTTGAACTTTTTCCGCTTCCTGGTTGTCCGATCAAAACAATACTGAGATCTTTCCCTGGTGGAAGCTTAACATTGAAAAAGTAAAAGTATACATTTATGGTTAATAGAGAACTTAAATAAACAGAAACAAATTAAACGCTGATTGAACAGAAACAATTATGCTTCACGGCAATTCATTTCCAAGCCTTTGATGTAAAAACTAGAAACACTATAATCCTTCCTGTCTTAGATTTTGTCTATAATTCTTCGATATTTTTCTCAGCAGTGTGGATTCTTGTTAGGCGGATTACACCACTACATTCTGGCCGTCCATTGAATTCGATCTTGCACGTTTGTTTTCTGAGTTTTGCTGCAATCGCTATGTCCTAAGATTAATCAGACAACAGAGAAATGGCCCACTTTTATAAATGGCGACCACCTTTACATTCTTTTGTATTTATGTTAATTAGACCTACTGCCCTCATTTTGAAACAAATATTCTTTTGAAATTTGCTCGTCGTAGAGAGGCTAGAAAGTCTTATTAGCATTAAAACAAAAGAATATTTTATTTGGCTGCAATTATGAAAGAGGGCTATTGGTGGCACTTGACACAACTAGCTAGGAGCATATAATAATATCTCCGTAAATTATTGAAAGCTAAAGCGAATTTATAATTGTTATCTCAATAAGACTAGAGGCTGCATCCTAAAAAAAATGTTTATGTATTTTGATCTTGCTTTAAAGAAACGATCTTCAAGTTCTAAAAGTAGGCAAAAAAGTGGCAAAAGTAGCTCATGGACCTGATACGGGTTCTATTTT
>OX421455.1:10373667-10378667 GCA_949126865.1 Montipora capitata | reverse complement strand
GGACGAAGCCCACAGGAGATGGCGAGAAGAGTGGCTTGAGGAAATAAAAAAGACGAGAGATATGGACGCCGATTTCAGGGAGCAGATAAAGAAGGACAGAGCGTATACCTGCAAAAAGCACTTTGAACCAGAAGATATCGAAATATGTGAGTAGCAGCTTGTGAGTTTGTTGTTTTTCTTCGTGTTTACATGTTCGAGGCTTGTTCCTATGCCCACGAATTCATCTTCATTGTGTGATGGGTTGATATTTATGAAAATGAAAAAGAAGAAAGCGAGATTTGGGGCATTGCCTAAATTAAATATGCCGAAAAAAAGCCACCAATCTACCAAACCAGCACCTCGAACAACACGAACCTCAGTGGTTCAAGAAACGGACCTACCCTATGTAAACCATGGATACTACAAGTCCTTTCTTAACTTGTGTCAGTGAGTAAAATCGCTAAAAACCCTAGATGAGTGGACTAAAAAAGTGCTGCCAGATCGACTAATCTTAAAGAAAGTGTAGGAACTGTTTTTGCTTCCAAAACTAGAGATCATCATAGATGACAGTCTGGGTTATACTGCGAAAGTTTACGGCTGTTATCTTGTAGAAGACCACCCAATATATCTTGACTATCGCAGGACAATGCGGAACTGATAACAGTCTCGAATTTAGTGAAAGAATTAGAGGCCTGTACACTATGTGAAGGAGTAGACGCTGACTAGTAAGATATGTCATCATGTAATTCCAGCTAGTCATGACCCAATGGATGTTGATAAGCAGTCACAACCGCAATTTCCCCACCAAGGATATTGGCGAGCTAAGGATTGTTTGCTTCTCCGTCAATAGCACAATGTTTGCAGTACATGCAAAGAATTTTTACTGTGTGCAGATAATGCCAAAAAAGAAAAACAAAGGCAATCTTGCAAACCAGCTAGTGTAAAAGCGCCAGTGTCAAAGACAGATCCCCAGAGAATAAAGCTGACTCTACAGAAACAAAGGATAAAATGTGCAGAACTTGAAAGGGAGTTAAGTGCAATGAGAACTGAACTGCAGAAGTCAAGTGTTGAAGTAGATAATGATCTAGGTAATGATTTTGTACAAATACTTGACTCAGCTGATTCAAAAATAACTCCCTTCATGAACTTGTTTTGGCAAGAGCAGAAGAAGTTATTCAATAAAAGTGCTATAGGCGTTCGTTATCACCCCATGATCATCAGGTTTTGCCTTTCCCTAGCTGCAAAATCACCTTCGTGCTACGAAGAACTTAGAAACAGTGGGGTGTTAACTCTACCAAGCCAGCGGTGTCTTAGAGACTATCGCAATGCAATTAAACCTAAGAGAGGATTCCAGAAAGAAGTGATTGATGTCTTGAAAGAGAAAACTGCGAGCTATTTTTATGTTCAGCGCTATGTAGTTCTCATGTTTGATGAGATGAAAGTGATGGCTAACCTTGTATTTGACAAGACAACAGGAGAGCTTATTGGCTTTTAAAATTGCCAGTGCTTGTTGGCTCTCATGGGTTGAATGTTTTGCATACTTCTTGTGCAGATTATGCAATACATATCCACCTAATATATATTGCAATCCAGATGTCTCTTTATCTGACAACAGTGTCTGAGATGGTGAGTATTCATCAGAAGTGGGTAGGAAAAGTTTGCAATATGTAAGAATGCTATCAGCTACTTTAGTTGCAAGCAATGTTGCAGAATTGAGCGACAATCCTTGAAAATACCTTGTAGCATTCAATGGAATTTGACCATAAAACTTTCCATAAAATTTCTCCTTATCTCCATTTTTCATAAATCCATCATACAGTGTTTTCATCACAGAGAATTCCTCTGTTCCTTGAATTGATCTGGCTCCCCATACTGATATTGAATTTGCTCAAATCTTTAACTACCAGCAAATACGTGTCGGCTGGTTCTACGAACTATGGCTACGAGACCAAAAAAGTCAAGCATTGCTGCAAATCCAAGGGCCAATCTCTCAATTACCGCGGCAAACTGCAGCTAAACTACCACGTCACAACAGAAGATCCGGGATCCGTTGGATCAGCTGCGACGGCCTCCCGTCTTTCAACCGCATTCATCACGCGGGATGCCGACCATGTGCTTCGCACAGAGAGTTAGATCAAACGCTACCAGTTAGTGTTTGATAAGCGGGTGGTGGATCCCAACACCGCCATCTCGTACCCGTATGGGTATTTAGCGGAGCACCCAGAGACTCTGGCCCAGTTCGCCGAGATGGAGACCTGGCTCCAGGAAGCAACGAAAAAGCGAGACTCTGGAGCGAAGGCGGGCTCAGGAACGCAAGAGATGGCATAAGCGAGTAAAAGAGGCGGAAGCGGAGGCCAAGCGGAGAACGACCGCTGAGGAAAACGTCACGAGGTGCACATACGGAGCACGGAGGAAAACTCCAAGCAACTCGGACCATTGGCCTTTTTGTACATAGTTTTTTAAATAGCCGGTTTTTTTCTACCAATAAACCTTCATTCGTATATTTTATCAGGCTTTTTTCGTGTTCTGAGCCGTGTGGGGACTGGATTTGCGTGACGTCATCCTTTTGCTGAAATCCAATTTTATGCTAAAAACCCCTTCCCAATACTTTATACCCCAATTTGGTCTCCTTTCCGGTTTTATGCTCATATATGGCCTCCGCATCTTATTATAAGTTCAAGTTTTCGCAGCAAAACTTTTTCCGACCTTCTGATTGGTCGAAAACAGCCATGTGGGCCAAATCCGGCATTCTGATTGGCTGCTGTGTAGAACGCCGTGTTTCCTCTCTTAGCTTCCCAATCACGAGTTAAAAATGTCAGTAACAGCTTAACGAGCCCAAACTAAATCAAAGAAGGAAAAATACCTCGATAGGAATCTCTTTCCTTGCCTTGATTGTGTGTAATCTGAAGTCCTTTAACAATGTTATCAGCTCCTGAAGATTGCAAGTCGATGAAGGCTGATAAGGCATTTCTGTTGTGTAGTAACAAATAGAAATGCTGGATGCCCTTTCGCACTTGGATGACATAATATACAGCTGTTGGGAGAAATCCTTAGCCACATCTTCAGAAGTCAATTTTCCCTCTACGGTCCCTTCCATGTTAGGTCTAAAATGGAGCGAAAAGGAAAGCACTGCTTATTGCGTTCATTTGTTGCCATTTTAAATTGAGCTGACTCAAATACTTTTATTTATTATAGGACTAGCTCCGTGGGCGGGCATGATGAGCCAAATTCCGTGCTGATTAGCTAGCCGAGCGGGCAAGATAGAGCTATACTGCCCGCTCGGGATTTCTCGCGTACTCCCGCAAGATCAAAGATCATATTTTTGGTGTTTTATCACATATAATAAATCCCTGTTCGGTCAAGATTGCTGGATATTGGCCTCGATCTTTTTTTTGCGTGTTTATAGACCGAGACGAAGTCGAGGTCCATAAACACGCAAGAAAAGAAGTTTGCCATTATGCAGCCATCAATGGTCAATAACCTATATTTATTATATCTCTCAGATAGTACGCGCGCTGTAATTGGCTAAATTAGCGGGCCATATTCTACAGTACGGCCTGCTGTACAGCCCGCTAAATTTAAAATTTCGACAAAACGACATCTAGCGAGTTTTTCATGTCATTTCTGTTGCATCAACTTGTACTGAAAACTGTTTGAATCTTGCAAGCAACTATTTCAAACTTAACAGCCAATAAGATTTAGTTTTTGGGATTTTGGCACGGCATTCTTTGTGGCAGTTGAACCTTCCGCTTCACTTTGACTAGTTTCCTTGCCCGCGCGCCGGTTAACCTCAGAGATATAATGAATATCTTACTAACCGAGTTTTCTCGGTCCGTACTGAAGCGCGAAGCGCGCGGGCCATAAATCAACGGGAAAAAACTCGGTCCGTAACTTACACTGCGGACCTCGAACTCGGTTAGTAAGAGGTATAAGTAAATAAATGAGAATGGATATATGAAAATCATAGAAGGAAGCAAGGAAGCAAGCAAGCAAAGCAAGCGCAGCAAAAAAAATTAAAAATAAATGAACTGCATAACTGATCTTTACAGCCACTTATATAAGCATGAGGAACATGGTTTTGGGATATGTGCCCCTTCACTGACAAAGAAATAAGCAACCTTACATAAACCATTCTCCATACGTACCTTGTTGAGGCTGGTGGAAAACTGAGTTTGATACTCGCCACCATCTGACCTCCATATGAGATGCGCCTCACATAATGGGTACCCAGTCCATCAACCACATTTCCTGTTTTCAGGATCTCACTAGACCTCGATGAGTGGTTTATCTTCTTGGAGACCTTAAAAGAAAACGCACTGAACAGCTCCTACAAGAGTTTTCACACCGTGATCTTCTAACACGTGTTCAGCAAACGCTCGGGTTTGTTAGTGTTCTTCTAACTTCTAATCCAAGAGATGTTACTCATTCACGAAAAGAAACTCTCAATTAAATGCTATTCGAGCTTTATCAGAATCGATACAAATCATATCAAAGAACATCACATAACATCTAAGTAGAGGAAAGTTTTATCAAATAACGCAACGAGTCATACCGTGAT
Source organism: Montipora capitata (assembly GCA_949126865.1). Taxonomy (NCBI): domain Eukaryota; kingdom Metazoa; phylum Cnidaria; class Anthozoa; order Scleractinia; family Acroporidae; genus Montipora; species Montipora capitata. The sequence continues at coordinate 10,374,130 of OX421455.1, read as the reverse complement.
GCATTTCATAAGAATCAATACTTCAGTTTTTCCTTCCCCGGTTTTGATCTCGGTGAAATATTTCCCTGGACCTTCCACAGATATCTTGTTTGCCTTGATCCTCAATGGCAGATCAAAGGGTACACCCAATAACTCTTTGACTTCGTCGTTTTCCGCGACGACTTTGTAGCGGAAGGAGAACGAGTTGACGTTTTTAGTCTTCGTTGGAATATCCGATGGAAAAATATCTTGGCCTTTTCTTGAACAGTTGAAATCAAATGTGCTGCCAATGCTCAAAGTGGGGACAATGAACGTAGGAATATTCATCTTTGAACCTGGAGATAAAATTAGATCCTTCTTTAGTTTCCGAACTGATACTGGTTTGTATACTTTATAGTTGACTCTATAGTTTGAAATAGAAGCGATTACAGATTGAAATAGAAGGAATCGCATCGCCAGGCATATAGTCATTGATGGTAGTTAC
>OX421455.1:10368667-10371167 GCA_949126865.1 Montipora capitata | reverse complement strand
GAAAGCTGCCTCGAGGAAATAATTCAACGAAATTCAACTGAATCGTATCTCATCGAACAGACATTTCGCCTTTAGGTTCAGTCTTTCCGTTACAAGCAACGTTTTGGGAGGGGCAACCCAATAAGACTGGGTAAAAGACAAAATTAATTATTGAACATTTAACAAACAATTGATATTAAATTGGGGGACTTACCATTGGTCAATTTTCTCCTTGTAGGTGTTTTCTGTCAATGTTGCTAGGTTGTAGCTGTGGAAGGTTGTTGAGCTTTCCTTGCCGCCCCTCCCCCATTTTGTCAACTGTAGCAGAAGCCCCAGCAAGATTGTGACTCAGAGAATCAATTTCGGGATCATTTTAACAAGTTAAACGTCTCCCTACTGGCCCGAAGGCCCGTTTAACTCAAAGGTAAGACGGATAATACATCCATTGAGGTTTATGATTCTCCAGTTTTATTCAGCAGTCAATAGATTTGCTTGCTACTTGGCCTTTCTTGTCTGATTGTAACTCATGTTTGTAACTCCAATTTTCATGGGATCCATAACGTTACTAGCAAGCCATTTCCTTGACATTTCAGAAGCTAAATGAATCTACACTGAATATTTCGGTTGTTGCAAGTATGTTTCGAATCCAAATTATATTAAATCACCGGTTCACTCGCCTACATGTTTAGAGGAAGTGAACGTGATCATGACACGTTTTGACTCTTGCTTTGACTTCATTTATATATTAAATGAACAATAATGCAGTGTAGAATTAAAAGGATAGTAACTTTACGAAATAAAGAATGCAAAACGTTAAAAGAGCCTTATAAAAGATATTATATTATGCATTTTGACTAGCAACAGCTATAGCTATGCAATTAATCTGTTATTGATGAGATCACAAGAATTAACAATTTATTGACCAGGATAATGATCTGTCCCCAGTTGTTCGAAGGGTGGATAGCGCTATCCACTGGATAAATCACTATCAACTGGATAACTCAATTGCTTTTGCTCGTGTTTATCCGCGGCGCTGGATAGTGATTTATCCGGTGGATAGCGTTATCCACTTTTTGAACAACCGAGGCCTGACCTTATATAACCCGAACTCCTCACGCTGGAAGATGTAGGTTTACTCAATCCATTACAGTTAAGTTTCAGAATAACGAGATGTCCAAATATGGGGCGTATTTAATTTAAGGTACCTCGTATAGTAAACGCCATTCAACCAGCCGCTCAATTAAGGTGTGATCTTGTGCGCAAAGCCGAACCTTACCAAAATGATCGTGGGTCGCCTCTTCTAACATTCTGAACTGTGTTCACGCAATCCGATTTTCATACACGAATTGTCCACAGACATGCAGTTACGATTAGCATAACGAAATCTATTGACTGGCAAAGGTTCTTTGGCAATCACTGTCACCCAAACTACAAATCTATACTATCCATAGTTTTTATCATGTCAACATCGAATGAATCGAAGTTTCCGGCTTTCTTGGAACTAGCCTTGCATTTATGTGAGCTTATGAAAATGGATACCGACAGAGAGCTTGCCCAAGTAAGTTAGGCTTAACAAAAACCCGATAGAGTACTCAGCACTGCAAGTTTTTGCCTGAATATGGTTTGATATCAACATCAGAATGAGAAATACTGAAACCGGCTTTCAAAGAAATGTTAACATAAACGATAGAATTGAGGAATCTCTATCTTTTTTGTCGGCTTGCGTTTCCAATTTGTCTCATTATTCTGAGAAAAGAGACTAGCCTCCTAAGTAGATTCGTTGGCAATAAGAGAACCATTTTTTTGTAATTATTGCATGCCATTATGTTGTAAGACAGGTTCATCTCTCCGAAGGAATGCCAAAGCTTTCCTTTACATTTGCCGCAGCGTCCTTTACAAATGACATTTATAAATTACATTTTGTCTTATTCACAATTTGGTTTGTAGATTTCCTGATGAATGAGCCAGCGTGGGCGTTTTCTAATTTGTGTATTGGTCGTTCATATGACGCCAATAAAAACAGAGCTGGTGTGGACCTTTTTCAGCCAGATATCCACATCAAAACACAAGACGTGAACACATTCTCGTTCCGTTACAAAATCATAAAATCAAACGAAGATGTCAGAGATTTGCTGAATATATCTGGAAACATTTCTTTGAAGATCAAAGGGAACATTCTCAAAGTAGAAGGAGCAGGGAAGTACATCAGTAACACCAAGAATGATGAGGAAACTACAGAGATCTTGGCTGTCATGAAATGCACAACGGTGAGATGCAATGATTTGTGATTTCTGAAGAATAACGAGCTTAAAAACGACTTCAGGATATTTTCGTTATACGGATTGGTCTGAATGCCTTTAAGAGCGACCTGCTGTAAAAGTCACCTACACCTATGCAAGATAGAAAAATCGATTTTCTGAAAATTTGTCAGGAAGAAGGTTTTTACTAACTTGTTTCAAAACTGTAACTTTCAGGTTGTTTCGATTTTTATTTTCTTCTCCACACGGCCTGTAGTATTTTG
>OX421455.1:10358667-10361167 GCA_949126865.1 Montipora capitata | reverse complement strand
GTTTTTTCATTAATAGAATAATGAATAGAAAGCAGTTTTTAAACATCAAACAAGTGATCGACTGGTTTGCGTGCAAAATATAACCAAGTTGGAGAGGTTGAAATCAACAGCCTGGAGAAAAATATAACAGTTTTTAAACATCAAACAAGTGATCGGCTTTCATTGATCATCTGGCTCGGAGTGTTTCCTATTACTAAAGCGTTATTACTTTAATCTTCGCAGGTACCATCAACCGACATCAAGGTAAGTATTAATATTTTTCTAAAAAACCTTCGTATAGGCGTGACAAGATTACCTATTCATTATTCACAAGGGTATTAGCCAATCAGAGTACCCTATATTGGTCTGGGGAATGTATCTTCAAGTTGATACCCAATGAAAATACGGATCAAGACACGTCCGCGATTAGTTAAAAAACTGATCAATTAATAAGTATTTTCTTTGATACGGACTTTGCAACAAAAATTAGCGGTAAAACGACGTTTCAACCTCTCCGAGGTCATCAACGGTGGATGTAGAAAATCCAGAAAGAGGGGGGCAAAAAAATTGCGACGGGAGCGCACATTAGCCACCCTATCCCCAACGAAAATTCAGTTTAGTCGAGATGATGCTTGCAGCATTCTTAGAGCATTTATGGCCAAACCGTAAGGCTTCAGAAGGTAAAATTTGAGAGTTTTGCAGAAACGTTTTTAAAATGCAGGAAAAAGGGGGGGACCGCGACCTCTTTGGCTTCCCCCTGTCCCTAATTCCGCCCCTGGTCACTTCAAATTTCAAATAAAATATAAAATTTAGCATGGACATATATAGAGGATATTACATAGCCGCGCGGAGATACGAAATTTCTCTTCGAGTATTGAAGAATATTTCACGAGTTAGCGCAACGAGAGAGTGAAATATTTTTCAACACGTGTTTATTATATAAACACCGATGAAATATTAAATCATTTCACAAAATGCATCGAAAGGCGCGATTTTTATATGTAACCATAACAACAGTGATCTTTTCACATGTGAAGATAACATGTTATTTTCAGGTGTGAAGATATCATGTTTTGTATAGGTAATCGCATGGGGCCGAGTAAAATTAAGGATTAATATCACGCGTGTTATCAGCGACGAGGGCAATTTCAGCAACTTCTGAAAACACAAGTGATATTAATCCTTAATTTTACGAGGACCCATGCGATTACTTGTTAATAACAAAGAGGGCAAAATTTTCTTAACACTGTTGAGGCACCTCGAAAAACAGACAGCTAAGCGGAAACACTCGTTCGCTCGGAAGCAAAACAACTGACAAACAGACAAGCAAGTCAACTTGTTCTTTGCGTCCAAAACGAGTATAGATGATTGACGTTATTTACATCCACTCGAGAGGAAAATACGAGTTTCATTCGTGAACAACTGTAACAACGATTAAACCAAATGTTAAGCTTCAATTTATTTTATTCACTTGTGCTGTAGAGGTTTTTACCACTTGCAAATACGCATCCGTAAACATAGCAAACAGTTTGTCCAAAGAAATCCACCAAATTTGAGGTACTCGTTCCTCCTGTCAATGGCAAATTGTTCTGTGACCTTTTTTGTTGAGGTGCAAGATGTCGTGTTAAACTGAAAGCCCTTGACGAAAGGAATCATTTTGTTTTTCAACCACACAATCCCGCTACGCCGGGCGCCATGTAAGCCGATCCAAGTTTTAAGTTTTTCTCGAAAAAAATCTTTTGCCCTTCTTCTTGTCACTCGAAAATTCAAATTTCAGATCATCTTTTAAAGCCAATTCTTAATCTTTATGCCTTTTCGGCGAATGCAGCGCGAATTAAAAGACAAACTTCGATGAAGACGAAGTTGTTTTGCTCAAACAGAAGAAACCAACTGAATGTGGAAGACGTACGTTCAGCCAATCAGGAGCGAGAATTTTTGGCGCTCGACCAATCGTGAGCGAGTAATTTTGCCCTCTTCTCAAGCAAAATTAAGAAAAAATACCCTCTTCATTGACCAATCAGCATTCAGTAATTTTGCCCTCTTTGTTATTACGCGCGAAAGCTCACTTGGTATTTCATTGGTGTTTATATGATAAAACAGTGTAAATAGCGAATGAAAATGCCAGGGACTTTAAAATGTGGCAACATTAAATTACTTACAAATTGCTTATTTTTTCGAAGTTGAAAAAGATCTTCGGGAGGTCGAAAGGTCGTTCTCTTTTATCGCTAATTTTTTATTACAAAGTCAAATATTGGTTGCGTAAATTCATTCATTCCCTCCCTCATCCCTCTCCCTCTTCCTTCCCAACTCCAGCCTTCCTTCCTTTCTTCCTTCTTTCGCACCTTCCCATGATATTGTTGAAAATGTATGTTTATCATTTATCGGGTCAGACAGTTCTTTATCTCCTATTTGTTTTCAACTTATCTCTCTAGCTCCCCAGAGGAAAAGACCTAACTATCGCTCATGTCGGAGAGACTGGTACTGGAAAAAGTAAATTTATTGACCAGGATAATAATGATCT
>OX421455.1:10346167-10353667 GCA_949126865.1 Montipora capitata | reverse complement strand
ATCAGCGACTACTAAACCTGAAATGGAGAAAGCTCTATCCCTGGGTACCCACTTTGTGAGAAGCGTGACTTATGGCGCTGAAATGGTTGCAAGCCTCAAATTCAAGTCATCGTCTTCCTCAAAAAGGTGACGTACCAAGAATTGTATCTCAGACTCGTTCATCTTGATAATTTTGCGCAACTTGAAAATTTAGCCTTTTTAGCGATCAATCAAAAAGTTAAACTTGTTTACTTGATTAACGTTATGACAGGGTTCCACTTAAATGTTGTCAAGGAAAAGTCATCAACCTTTATCTTTCCAACCTTTAGATGTTTCTCGCATGAGCTGACCTCTATCAGTGTGAAAAGGGATTAGATGAAATATGAGTCCAACCTTAATTACATAGGTGTTTCTGTGGACTCAATCTGTTTTCGTATTTACTCATCTATCTACTTATCTATCTATTTATCTGTAGTTTTTACTTTGTGTATGTTCTTCTTCTTTTACTGATTATCCTGGCCCGCCTCGATTAACACTGCTACCTGCAGAGCCAGGGGAATAAGGATTTATTGTCAAATAATAAAATATTGTTATTGTTATTGTTAATATTGTTATTGTTATGAGTAGTAAAAGCTCTCAAAAAAGTAGCGGGCACATCATTTCCATGCCGTCATCTCACCAACACCACCATCACCACTGCAGTCACCGCTGATCACCACCTCCACCATCAATCATTACAACCATTAACGTCTTTGCCACAAAAACCCTACATCTCACATTATTATACATTGGTGTCACCAGCTCGATTTTGATTGGCTATAAGCACGCAGCTAATTCTTGCTTGCTCTGTTTCTCTTACGTCATACCTACAAACAATAGATTTTATATATGTAGAATTGACGTCATACCTACAGACAATAGTTTTATGCATGCAGAAGTGACGTCACCTGACAAACTAACCAGCAGTTTGATCAGTTTTGTCATGGCGGAGCTCAGCTCAGGAATATGCATAATATAACAATTATTGAATTCGGTTTTCGCATGTTAGCGATAATTATCAAGGCCTCAGTTTGTGTTATCCGCCTCAGCCTTCGGCTTCAGCAGATAACACAAACTTTGGCGTTGATAATTATCGCTAACATGCTCAACCTTATCCAATAATTGTTAATTATTATTCAACACATTGTGACAATGTCCACATATTTAACAATTATTCCATGAGCGCGCGTTGGATATGAGATGGTAAATAGCCAACGAGGCGCGTAGCGCCGAGTTGGCTATAACCACTCTCATATCCAACAAGCGCGAATGGAATAATTGTTTTATTAAATTCTTTTAACTCCAAAAGTTTAGAAGTACGAAATACGAGCGAAAAAAGCGAAAAAATCCTAGCGAAATCGAAAAAAGTTGATGAAGATGCGATGTTGTGTAATACCTCGTGGTCAGACAGACGCAGGCTCATCACAAAAACATTTCTTACCTTTTCGCGTATCTCTAAGCTTCAAAAGTGATCTAAACTTTCCAGAAAAACGTTTTTCTTTTGCTTTATACCGAAAGAAATTTCGCTTTCTGGCGTAAACGTTTTTAGTTTAGCAACGCTAAGCGCAATCATTTACCATATAAGGTCAAACTAAGGTATATGAGCTGATAACCGAGATTGAGTGAACCAATCAGAGCACGAGAATTGCATTATCCGAGGTTGAGAATTTAATAAATGGTCAATATTCGTCGTGCGTACTCAACGTATATCACAGTTTTGTGTGTCGCGGAGAAAAATGATAGTTTTTTCCAGCTTTTTCTTCCAATAAAACGTAGAAAATTGTGCTTTCTCATCAAAGTGTTGAATAATAAAACAATTATCCTGCTCAATCTTGCGGAATATCGCCTGATTTTAGCCCACTCGGCCTACGGCCTCGTCGGCTAAGTATCAGGCGATATTCCGCGCGATTTCGAAGGATAATTGTCAATTGTCACTGCAACTACCACCATCATTGCTAATATAACTGTCGTCATTATCATCATTATCGGCTTATCGCACTATCCCTGTTTTCTGTCACTATCAACTTAACATCGTATTCACAACCACCATCGTCATCAACATCACAACCACCACCGCGAACACGAAGTGGACATGACACCATCACATGAAACCCACTAGCAACGTTTTATTTTGTGACATCACAGAAAGACCATAAGTGGTAAAATTGAGGGAAGCTTTGGCATTCAGGGAGTGGTCAATCCCGGCTTAGAAGCTCAGTTGAAGAATCTGTCGTCCGAATGCGATAGTGCAAGCGATTTATCTATCGAGTACTACGCAACAGACCTTCCAGACAAAAACTCAACTAACTTGGAGGAATTGGTCAAGTTTATTCAGGAGTTTCCGTCAAGATTGAAAAAAATCAATGAAGGAAAGGGAGTCCCCATTCAGGCAGGTTTAGTACCGTTATCATCACCACCCATTATCATTTTATTAGTGACAGTAAGAATTTAGTGAAAATTATAAAACGCGTTTGTTACACTTCCGACGAGAAATAAATAAACAAGGTGACCTTTGTTTACCCTCGGTAGTATTTATAGCACAAAGGTTAGTGGGGTCAGGCAAATACAGAAACATATAATTCAAATAAACATAATAAGGTGAAGAAATTAGCTGGCAGTAGGCAACCCAGTTGGCTGTTCACAAGCGTGGCCGAGCTAGAGTGGGACGGTAGAGCGATATGTTGTAAAGCCAGAACTGAATTGACAGGAGTAAAGCTTCAAAGCGACGTAGAGTTTGAAGGTGATCAAGCCGCTAACATAATCTTCCTAACTGTTGCTAAGATTGTGTTGTTCGACTGCTATGTAAACCTAATTTTTCAGTTCTCTTTTTTTTGCTGATAGAGCATCCGAACTTTTTTTTTTTCAACAGTATGAGCTTCAATCAATAGCAAACGTTTTTCCGGCGCTGGATCAAGACCATAATGTCCGAGCGCTAGAATGCGAGATCAATGAGATAGAAAGTCGCTACGACGATCTTTACCTGGCGAAATGTCTTGTGGCCACGTATCGAGACACTGAGCATGATTTAGACAAGGAAATGAGAGAGTTCAACTCTGAGATCACCAAGACACTGCGCATTTTTAGCTCTGCTATCTCTACTTTGGATGAAGAAAGAGTGAAGAATTGCCTTCAAGAGTACGCGGTCTCATTGGATGGAAATGACGAGGAAGGAAAATTCGTTCGACACTGGAGGGACTTGTTAAAGAAAAAGGTTGTGACAGCTATCAGTTTATAATTACATGAGTTATTTTCTTTTCCTGTGATTGATGGGAACTGATGACGTTCGTTCCCTGCATAGAACAAAATTTGTGGTGAAAGACGTCGGTAGTGGAGGGACAAGGGGTCTTCATGTAAGAGTTATTGTAGTAGATGGCATTTCCGGCTCTTTTCCTGGTTACAACTTTTAAAGTCTTCATCAGAGTCAAACAAATCGCAATTTCATTATTAGCAGCATAAGCTGAATAGAAAGCACACACGTAAATGCAAGCGAATAGTATGGAGGATATTGCAGTACATGGACGCGCGGAGATACGAAATTTCTCTTCGAGTGTTGAAAAATACGCGAACGAGTGAAATATTTTTCAACACGAGTGGAGACTTTCGTATCTCCAAGTGGCCATGTAATGTTCTATTCATTATTAAAACACTAATAAAATACTAAACCATTTCACTTGAATGGCTTTTTTTTTTGCCGCGAAAGGCGTGATTCATTATGTAACCATAGCAACTTTGGTCTTTTCGCGTTAGAGGATAATGAAAGCCCACCTGGTATTTCATGGTGTTATACAATAAAAAAAGGATAATACTTGTATTTTTACGATTGTGCTTTGGCTTGCCTTTCAGAGACTTTGAACGTAATTGTTGCCTGTACTTATCGGTTTTTTGTCGTAATTTCTGTGTGCAAACCAGTATGCAAAATATAACCAACTTGGAGAGGTTGAAATCAACAGCTTGGATAACAGTTTTTAAACATCAAACAAGTGATCGGCTTTCATCGATCATCTGGCTCGGAGTGTTTCCTATTACTAAAGTTTTATTACTTTAATCTTCGCAGGTACCATCAACCAACATCAAGGTAAGTATACATTTTGTCTCCACTTCACAACGAATGAAACACACAGCTAATAGGCAAATAAGTTTATTTGGGGAGGTCCTGGCAAGAACCAACCCAAACATTACGTGAATAAGAATGTACATAACACACTCAATAACTGTTTGTTGATGGGTATAAACTCCTGTCGCCGACCACTTGCGCGAATTGTCCATGTGGAAACTAGTGAAGAGTCCATCCTCAAAGCAGAACTGAACATATTACAATAGGTATTTGACGAGTGTTTCTATAGATTGTCCACTACTCTGGACCAAAATCTCTCACGTATACAAATGCGTGTCACAGAACAAAGAAACGAGCATGCAGCTAAAACTTTGGACCAAACAAAACTTTGGACCAAAGAAAATTGTGCCGTTTAAGCTGGGATATCCACTACTTTAGATGAAAATCATTATGTACAGACACGTCACGCCAGTTAGGCAGGGGAGTCCACAACTTTGGACACAAATCCCCGTACACAAATATATCAGGCCAGATAGGCTGGGGTGTCCACAACTTTGGACGAAAATCCCCGTGCAAAATATATCAGGCCACGGTTAGGCTGGGGTATCAACAGCTTTGGACCAAAATCCCCCTACGAAGCATATCAGGCCAGTTAGGCTGGGGCGTCCACAACTTTGGACATAAATCCCCGTACAAAACATATGCGGCCAGTTAGGCTAGGGTGTCCACAACTTTGGACGAAAAAACCCCGTACAAAAACATAACACGCCGGTTAGGCTGGAGTGTCTGCTACTACGGACCCAACAACCCCATATACAAACATTATGTCTTACTAGTTAGGCTAGGGTTCCCACTACGTTGGACAAAATCCCTAAAAACGAGCACATTATGTCAGACAAGCTGAGTCGTTCACTAACCTAAAATACAAAAATATCGTACGTACAAGTAGACAACGCTAATTTACAAGAGGATAATAATAATAATAATAATACAGGAGCCGAGCAACCGCTTACAATAGACGTGCGATTCGAACGGAGGCCAGAAAAAACCTGTCATAAAAAACCCCTTGGGAAAAAAAAGCAGGAAATCTGAGTAGGAACAATAGCTCAAGCTCCGGCGGTTGGTAGCCTTTCCTACGGGGGCTTTACAAAGGTAAGACAGCCGATAGCGCAGTAAAAACAAAACATCTTAGACAACTAGAATGAAAAAAACAAATTAAACGGAGCTCTGAACTGGGTTGATTCAGAGGCCTACATGACTATCAGGTGCTACACTTCCCCTTATATACGGTTTTCTCTCTACCCATGATGCACCGGCCTGGAGCCCAGGCCGCGTTGATTCCCTTGCCGACAAAATAGTTATTTCGGCCTTCTTCGCGACCTTATTCGTCAGAAATAACATATATTTTTCAAAAAAATCTTCTTTTAGCCGTAGCAAGATTAGCTATTCATTATTCATAAGGGTATTAGCCAATCAGAGTACCCTATATTGGTCTGGTGAATGTATCTTGAATCCCATTGAAAATACGGATCAAGACACATCCGCGATTAGTTCAAAACTGATCAAGATACTGATCACGATCCTGAATCTTCGTTAGCAACTTCAAAAAATTACAATGCAGGCAATTATTAACTAGCACCTTTACAGGTTCTGGACCCTCCGACCTTCTTTGATACCAATCTGCATCTTCGTATCTCTATATACATCCCCATCTCTTTTACCCTGAGTATCAAATGCCTACCTATTCTCTTGGAATATTTCGATCGCAAGTAATTGTTTCTCCTTACAGGAGGATCTTATGTTCACACGTTTGCTTTATTAACATATATTAGTATACATGGCAAAGCAAGCTACTGATAAATACACACCAGAGATTAAAAGTGCTTGGCAAACTTAGTACTGACTCACCGAAAATTTGAACATGACAAGTTCAGTGGTTTTTGCGAAATGGCCGTTTAAAACGTCTAGATTTTATAAAGAATGTAGGGCTGGGTAGCAGCAGCTCTTGCCACCCAGCCTAACAATTCCTTGTAAATGTCACAGGTTTTCAAAACCAGTTTCTCCGACAATATTCAACATATTGGGCTGATATTCACACCAGCTACCAAAGTGTAAACAATGACGTCAGCAAAGAATCTTATGTAAAGTTAAGGACTAACATTTGTTGTTTAAGGCGTAAGCTTGGATGGCAGGCCCTTGCCGACCGATGGAATAGCCAAAGAGTAAAATATTGTCAATAAGTATTTTACTTTGATACGGACTTTGTAACAAAAATTAGCGGTAAAAGAGAAGGTCGTTTCAACCTCTCCGAGGTCATCAGCGGTGGATCCAGAAAGAGGGGGACGAAAAAATTGCGGCGGGAGCGCACATAAGCCACCCTACCCCCAACGAAAATTCAGTTTAGTCGAGATGATGCTTGCAGCATTCTTAGAGCATTTGTGGCCAAAACGTAAGGCAAAATTTGAGAGTTTTAAAGAAACATTTTTAAAATACAGGAAAAAGGGGGGACCGCGGCCCCCTTGGCCTCCCCCCGCCCCTAATTCCGCCCCTGGTCACTTCCGATTTCAAGTAAAATATAAAATTTAGCATGGACACATAACAGTATAAAAAGCGAATGAGAATGTCAGGAACGTCAAAATGTGATAACAGTAAATTACTTACAAATTGCTAAGTTGAATCCGGTAGGTCGAAATGTCGTCCTCTTTTATCGCTAATTTTTATTACAAAGTCAAATAGTGGTTGCATAAATTCATTCATTCCCTCCCTCATCCCTCTCCCTCTTCCTTCCCAACTCCAGCCTTCCTTCCTTTCTTCCTTCTTTCGCACCTTCCCATGATATTGTTGAACATGTATGTTTATCATTTATCGGGTCGGACAGTTCTTTATCTGTTATTTGTTTTCTCTTTCTCTCTCTAGCTCCCCGGTGGAAAAGACCTAACTGTCGCTCTTGTTGGAAAGACTGGTAGTGGAAAAAGTGCCACAGCGAACAGAATTGTTGGGTACAACCACTTTGAATCAACCACAAGCGCTTCGTCTGTCACTAAAATTTGTGCCAAAGGCAGCAGAAAAGAAGAGCGAAAAGTCAAAGTCATAGACACCCCTGGTGTGTTAGATACTTCCTCAGTGAAAATGCTGAAAAGCAAGACACTCCGCAGCCAGAGTAGACAAACCCAAAGAGAAATTTTGAAGGAAGTGTACAGAATTTTTAAAATGGCACCAGACGGTTTTGATGCAATAATCTTAGTGGTGAAATATGGCGTTAGTTTAACAGAAGAGGATAAAACAGCGTTAAATCTCCTTCAAACCTTTCTGGGCAAAGAGTCCACGAAGAGCATGATTCTCATTCTCACCTGGGGAGACCAAGCCCTGCTTCATGCAAGAGATAACGATATAACCCAGGAAGATTGCACTAAGAACTGGATTGGAAC
>OX421455.1:10333667-10343667 GCA_949126865.1 Montipora capitata | reverse complement strand
ATTTTAGAGCAAAACAAGCAAACAAATCAACATTTTCTTTATGTCCAAAAGAGTACAGATAATTGTTATTTAATTCCAGTAGACAATAAAAATTCGATTTTCATTCCTGAACAAAGGAAGAACCGATTAAACCACCTTTTAAATGCACGCATCCACTTTAAATAACGCATCCGTAAAAATAACAAACGGTTATATTTTGTCGTTGTCGCTCTCTTTCGCTCTCATTTGGTTTCTGTTCTAGACATAGGTCCTCCAGGCATCATATAACCTTATCAGAGGTTCTAAAGATATGCCAAAAATTGCAATATAGAGAAAAAAACAGCTTTAAGTTTATATCCCTCCGCTGCTTGACTTGAATAACTGCGTAGCCACCAGTGTGGACAACAGATATCATGATATGTCAAAATGGATTGAAAACAGCGAAAAAACCAGAAAGAAAACATCTTCCAAACCGTTTTCCACCTGAACACGAAAAGCGTTGACTGTGTAAGAACTATAGTTGATGTAGTATGGCCGAGCAGCCGCGTCGAGCCACAGAAAGCGCGCGAAAAATGAAGCCTCGCTTATGTTTAGATGCAAAAATTTGGTTTTATCAACGGAGTTGATAATGTAAATTGACCAATACATTATCTAATACATTATCAACTCCGTTACTACTTCCCCATCGACGCAGCACCACAGTTTCTTTAGAAACTACCCCCTTCATTCATATGTTTAAGTGAGTTTACATCGCTTGAGCCTGCAATTAAATCGAAAACCAGTACCTGGTCAGCGGTCAACGTAAAAACTCAGCTGACCTTGGTGAGCTCTAACCCTGTGCCCGCGATATGGTCACGTGATACTGGTCAGCGGATACCTTGTTTTGACAGGTGTCAATTGATCAAAACATGGATGTCCAATATCAAAGATGTATGCTGTAAACTAGCGCGATACTGGTCACATTGGCATACATGGACGGGTGGACGTACGTACGGACGGTCGATGAGGTCATAGCTATAAAACCAAGATTTCTCGCATCGCTGGGTTACCATGTTTTCTTAACAATAGGGAACTTGAGCAACGACAACGGCGACGGCAACGAGAACGTCACAAATGTGCATATTTAGTAGGCAAAAACAATAGCTTTGCACGCCCTGCACTTGCGTTTTTCACTTTTGTCCATTTCTTTGCCGTCGTCAGCAAAACAACAACGTGAAATAGTCAAATTTTAGGTTTTAAGGAGAACGTCAGCACTTAACGCTAAAGTTTCATTTTCTCCCCTAAATTAAGCGCCGTTCCGACCAACGTCATTTTAGAGGAACTACCACACCCTTGTCATAAAAGAAGGGTTGACATGTTTACAAAGTGATTACAATGACGCGAATTTATATTTTGAGATGACTTTCTCGGTGCCGTCGCCGTCGTCGTTGCTTAAGTTCCCTAATGGTGCGTCGCGCGCGAGCGTCTTCGGCGCGCGCGGAGCTCCGCTATGAACGGGAGTAAAACAGAAGTCCAACATGGCACTGAACCCTAAGCACGTGCATTTCAAGTCGGATATTTTCAGACTTCGTAGATCAGACATTTCTAGAGTCGCTCTTTCCCCGACTGCTGATCAAGGGGTCTGGGTATGAGACTGACTCCATTGATTCATATTCAGTTGGGCCTGCTGTCAGACATGAAAACTGTATTGAAAACAAGCAAAAAGAATATGCTTAGTTGCCAAGGACTACCTTACGCTTGCGTCGTTTTCCATTTGCCAAATTTTGCACGGCTGTGTTTCCCCTCACGTTTGCGTTACCAGTTGGAAAACCGGTTAGGCTTCCTTAATGATTTCTATCTTTCTGCAAAATTAAAAATAAATGATAGCGGATAACTTTTTTTTCTTTATTCAAATATTTAGGTTATCGATAAAATGAACGAGGGAAGCGGTCCATTAATCCACCCTTTATGTAAAGCCTCCGATAAAGACATTGAAAAACGAATCAAGAAAGCATTAGACGACAGTGGATTTGAGTCCGACGGTTGTTTCCCAGAATCCGCCACGGTTGTTGTCAAGAACGGCTTTCGGAAGACTATGGATTCCCTGCGAAGTGGGGAGTACATTCAGGTCATTGACAATGGAGAGATTTGCTTCGAGCCAGTCATCACGTTTATTCACCGCCAACCGGAAGTGCTGCAAGAATTTCTCAGCATCACAACAGCCACCAACAAGAATCTGAAGATCACCGAAGACCATCTTCTTTTCGTGAAAAGAAAAGGACGAGCAATAGCCATTCCCGCAAGAGATACCGAAACAGGAGACACACTCTACGTCCGAGGGAACAACATCCTAACCACTGATACAGTCCAAGCCATCATCAGCGTCTATGAAAAAGGCGTTTACGCCCCGGTGACTCTCAGCGGCACTATCCTGGTCAACGATGTGCACGCCTCGTGTTACTTTGATGTGCTCTCTCATGAGTGGTCCCACAGAGCTATGGGTGCAGCTCGTGCCATTTATCACGTGTCTCCCTGGATGGTTGAGTGGATCAGTGGTGTTGGAGAAAAGAATGGATTCCCAGGCTGGTGCAGAGTAGCTCACAAAATGCTCACCTGGCTTGAGTGAGCTCTATGACATTTTCAGATGACGGTACTGAGTATCAGTTTGACCATGGTTTATAGTTTAGATCGGCAGACCGGTCAAATCTATTTTCAATCCGTAAGATGTATAGTTCTGCTTTAAATTTAAGGTTTTTGTTACTTTCAATTGATGATTATGGCAATTTTATCAGTATTACTGCTCCTTTCAATAACAAATAAAGTTCGATGTAAGATTTCGTGTTTCTGTGGCGTCTGTTACTGTGGCGGACCTCTCAGAAAACAGAATCAAATGGTGGTCAGTTGTAAAACTGTGATTAGCGGTGTTTTTTTTTTTTTGTTTTTGTTTTTTTACAGAATATTTGGTTATCAAAGGCGAACAACCTATATCTTACTTCAGACTTAGCAATGATCACCTATTAGCTTGCCTAACACAGCCTTAAGAAAGTCATTTTGATAACTCTCTTTAAATTAATCAGTTCTACCTTAGTGTTTGTGGAGGGATATTTTAATGAGGGAAACATGGTAGTTATAGGCAAATAGATATCATTACTTATAATAATTTAATTTTTGTCTCTAGAAAGGAGCTTAAATCTGCGCAATAAATGCTTATAGTCGATCGTCGTACCTTATCTAACTTTATTTCAGCACTCCGTATCATTAGTGAAGTGAAGTGAAGTCTTTATTTATCGAGGGTAGCTCAAAATAGCATCTAAATGCTAATAAACTAGAGGCCCTGGACAGGTCTCAAAAACCACTGAGCATGCTCACTTATTTCCCGCCATCAATGTTTCAAAATGGCGGACGACAAATGAGATTTCCCCCCCCGTACTTTAACCTCTCACCAGGCCGCTCGTACATTTGTTCAAATTTTAATAATCGGTTGAGTTGCGCCTTCGATATTTCTAGTTTACCTCTGTACGAAGTTTAGAGAGATCGGCGGTTGTTATCCAAAAGATATTGTCCCTTATCTGGTTCTTTCTCGTGTAAATGTTCGCTGCTAGTGGAAGATGAGCCGGACTCTGTTTTTCTCGTTTGTTAAAGCTACCCACGGTTTGTTAAGCTTGAGATGTGGACTACGTTTACGTTGTTTTTTCCACAAAAAAATATCAAAAATGACTTTTTTTTCGTTCCAATGGTCTTGAGAAAACACTTCCTAAAGGTGTTGTTGTGGATTTAAACCGAAAGGAGCGACTGCATGAAGTTCATATAATGGCGAGAGTGACGAGACTAAGTCGGATCGTGTGCAAAAGACGTAGTTACTAAAACATGGAACGACCTAAAACCACCTACAACCACCTAAAACCGCGTACAACCACCTAAAACCATCTACAACCACCTACAACCACCTCATAAAAAATCTACAACCATCTGCAACCACCTACAACCACCTCAAAAATATCTACAACCACCTACAACCACCTACAACCACTCACAAAGAATCGAATACCATCTTAAACAAGCCATAATTGTATAAAATAAGCAAGACGACAATATGTGGTTACCATTTAGCCAAAAAAATTCAGATGGCATGATCGTGGCATAAAGGTAGGCATATTGTAAAACACGGACTGGATTGGATTTGTAAAACACGGACTGGATTTGTAAAACGCGGATTTGTAAAACACGGATTTGTAAAACGCGGATTTGTAAAACACGGATTTGTAAAACACGGATTTGTAAAACACGGATTTGTAAAACGCGGATTTGTAAAACACGGATTTGTAAAACAGGGATTTGTAAAACACGGATTTGTAAAAGGTGGTCTATCATTTTTTGTAAAAATGATAGCATTGTTTGACTGTTTATTTGTTTATTTCTGTCTGTCCCTTTTTAATCTTAATTCTTTTACTTTATATTATTTTCATTTTATGTTACCGCTTCACATTCAAATAATTTCTCTAAAAGATTGTTTGATTGTTTTGAGTAATATTAGCATTTGGAATTTTTTCCGAATAATCGAGAAATACGAGAAGCACTCGCTTACAGCGAGTAAGTATTCCCGGCATTTTCGGCATTCCCTCGTGTTCAAAAACAAAATTCCGCGTACTTATATTTAACTTTACAATGCATTCGGCGCGTTTTTATTTTTAAAATTATCAACATCTCAATACACAGGAGCTGGTCAAGACCGATTTCCAACGTTTTACGGGAATAGGTCATTTTACTAGGGCAAACATGGAACAAAGAAAAGTGTACGTGACATACAAACAACCAGGCTGCCAAAAGACCGTAATTTTAAAAATGCATTGTAGACCTCTGTAGAAAATAAATTTGTATCTTTTAAATTTGCGCGGGAGAAGATAGGTTATTGTGCGAGGAAGGAGTTCTCTTGGAGCTCTGTAAAATTAGAGAAGAGCTTGGAAGCGGGACATTTGGGATCGTCTATTTGGCTGACTGTACATTAGGAGAGATGCAGCGTCATGTTTGTGTCAAGAAGTTAAAAGGTGAATCGTCCAATTCAAAGCGACGCTTCGAGAAGGAAGCCGGTATCCTTCATAGTGTCAAAGGCCACAGAAATATCTCCGGGTTCCTGAGGTTTTGTCACGAGCCGTATGCCATAATGATGGAGTATTCGTGCTTCGACTTCGACTTCAGTGACCTGCTAAGACCGAAGTCTGCGAGTTTACAGACAATAGGGCATTTGGCATACGATGTTTCAAGGTCATCTTTGTCGTAGTGTTGGTTGCAAACCAAAGTATTGCCTGGTTTTAGGTCTCTGTGGGCAATGCCGTTTCTGTGTAGAAAATCTAGCCCAGTGACCACGTCTATTGTGCACACCAATAACACATCGGCTAACGAGGAAAAGTCAAATTCAGCGTCTACCAAATGCACGAAATCTTGAAGTGTGGTCACCTTTTTTTCTACGCCAAAATGACCGAGGTCGAAGCACGAATACTCCATCATTATGGCATAGGGCTCGTGACAAAACCTCAGGAACCCGGAGATATTTCTGTGGCCTTCGAAGCGTCGCTTTCAATCGGCGGAAAATCGGTCTTGACCAGCTCCTGTGTATTGAGATGTTGATAATTTTAAAAATAAAAACGCGCCGAATGCATTGTAAAGTTAAATATAAGTACGCGGAATTTTGTTTTTGAACACGAGGGAATGCCGAAAATGCCGGGAATACTTACTCGCTGTAAGCGAGTGCTTCTCGTATTTCTCGATTATTCGGAAAAAATTCCAAATGCTAATATTACTCAAAACAATCAAACAATCTTTTAGAGAAATTATTTGAATGTGAAGCGGTAACATAAAATGAAAATAATATAAAGTAAAAGAATTAAGATTAAAAAGGGACAGACAGAAATAAACAAATAAACAGTCAAACAATGCTATCATTTTTACAAAAAATGATAGACCACCTTTTACAAATCCGTGTTTTACAAATCCGTGTTTTACAAATCCGTGTTTTACAAATCCGTGTTTTACAAATCCGCGTTTTACAAATCCAGTCCGTGTTTTACAAATCCAATCCAGTCCGTGTTTTACAATATGCCATAAAGGTAGCGATTTTCCGAATTTGTTAAAAACCAACCGGATGTGAATAGCGGTTTACCCTGCATTCCATCCTGTAAACCGCGCTAAAATCGTGAGAAAGGGCCTGGAAACGAATTTCCCGAATTCCGGGAAATGTGCGCCGGCACTCTATTTCTATTTCCCGGAATTTGGGAAATTCGTGACGATCGTTCCGTTTCCATGCCCTTTTTCACGATTTTAGCACCCTTTACAGCATGGAATACAGGGTAAAGCGCTATTCACATCCGGTTGGCTTTTAACAAATTCGGAAATTTGCTTACCTTTATGCTACGATCACGCCTTCCGGATTTTTTTGGCTAAATGATAACCACATATTGTAGTCTCGGTTATATTATACAATTATGGCTTGTTTAAGATAGTATTCGATTCTTTGTGAGTGGTTGTAGATGTTTTTGAGGTGGTTGTAGATGGTTGTATATTTTTTTATGAGGTGGTTGTCGGTGGTTTTAGGTCGTTCCATGTTTTAGTAACTACGGTGCAAAAGATGACTTCGCAAACTAATCTGTGAGTAATAATTTACAATTTTGTTTTTCCGCTTAGCGTTCGTCTAGCGTTATAGCCCCATCATGATTGTAATTTCACGTTAAGAAATGCTTTAATATCGTCCATTTATCTTTGTACGCTGCTCTCTTTTGATGTGAAAATAAACTGGATTCGTCTTAAGTTCGATTTTAAGGTCATTTATATTCCCTTTTCTGGTGAATGTCTAAGTTCTTGTACTTTTTAGCAGTCACAACTCAACAATCCTTGCGTTCAAGTAGTTACCAAGTTATGGATTTGCAATTAATTTGAGTTTAAAATCAAAATCAAAATCCATGTTAGTTAAAATAATGTTTGGAAGAACAGAAGTGTAGGTACAGATGTATATAGATCTCTATAGATTCAGGTTCGTGACTGTTTTCCAAATCTTTTTTTTTAGACTGTTGTTTTCTGGAAGCATTAATGATGTAATTTTGGTTTTTGGGGGACTGTCATGTGTTGTTGGATCAAGGAATCTGTTTTGAGTCAAGTATGGTTGACAGTGGATAGTTTTTCCTGAAAAGGCTGAAAGGAAGCTTTATTGCCTTGGACTTTTTTTGGTTACACCCCACATGTTTGTTCTTTTCTTAGATGGCAAAATTTATCAATATATTATGTGATTTGGAGCTGCAGCTAGAAACAGTGTCCCATGCATAAGGTATCATTGGGTTTGATGGCAGTAAAATAATTTTGGTAAAAAATATGTTTAGAGTTTATATCATAACTTCTCATCTCTCTGATGGACTTCAAACATGCTCTACCATTTTGCACAAGGAACTTGTCAATCAACCGTTACCTTTTGGTGTATTTGCAATAAGATCTTTGGATAGCAATTGATTTATTTTTCTTATCCCTTATGTGTAGATATCCTATGTCTGTCACATAAATAGTTTTAAGCTTTTATTTCATGTAGTGTATCTTTATTATAGTTAGCACATGACCCCACAAGCATGTATTATTGCGTTAATATTGATTGTGTTTGAATAAAGGATATTGTTGTCTTGTCTTGTAGATAAGGCAAAACAGCCTCAGTTGTATTTGCATTATTATTTCTGAGTGTTACTTTTAAAGGGCAAACCATTTAAAAGTGCACATAGTTTGCAGGAGTCCAGGAAAATTATTTCAAATATTCATTGATTTGAAGTTCCTGAAGCAGGTAAATCTTGAAGAGTTTATGTAACAATATTTGGAATATACAACATTTCTATTTGGGAATGTTTAAGTCCACAGAATTTATTTTCTTTATGTTGAGAAGTACTGTAAGAGCTGTCAGGTAACTCAGATGGAAATTTGACAGACCTTAGCTGTAATTCAAATTATTAGTACAGTTTTGGTCGTTAGTGGAACATAATATTTTATTGGGACATTTTTTAGTGAGTGATTAACCCATTGACTCCTGGGGATTCCCCATTGACAAGTAAAATCGTCTGGTGTTAGAGTAAAATGCTAAGTATGGCCGGTTTATGGGTGAAAGGGTTAAAGTGCTATTGTTAGTTTGACTTTCTTTTTCTTCATTTGAACCAAAACAAGTGATTAATCATCACCTCCACCATGCTTTGCTTTGCGTTGCTTTGGCGTTTAGAACAAAGTATCAAAGTTGAAGCTGGTGGCTCGAGGAGTAAACTATAAAGACTATAATAGTGTTTGAGTATTATTGTAGAACAAATTTGCCTATATCATTAAAGTCATTAATCAATGGGAATCCAAACATGAGGATGCAGTTTGCTCAGGAGGGGTTTTCCCTATAAAAATGGCCACTTATTGGATTTTTTTTAAAAACAACCCTTAAAGGTAACAGAACCTTGTTTTGTGGACGTAGGCTAAAGAAATCTGACCCCTTAGAGGAACCAGTTCTAAAGTGACAAATGACTGGCAAATAATGTTTACTTATGAATTATTCATAAGTAAAAGTTATTTGCTCGTGTACCAAATTGTCTTACAGTTCCAGTCATTTTTCAGATTGATAGCCTTAAATGTACTGCAGCAACTCCGCCAGCCGTTTGGTCTCAGCATCACAGGCAGTACAAATCCACATTTTTTTCTCCAAAAAGGAACAAAAAGAACCCCTGTCATTTTCGTAAGGGAGCCCCCCTTGGGGCAGTTTGTTTACTTTACCACCATTGTTTAATACTATCCAGGGACTAAATCAAGAATGGAAATAGATTACAGTTTGAAAAAATATGCCACTTTTTTTTACTTCTTACACTTACTGCATTCAACTTTAATTTATTCATCCTTGGAAATGGTAGGAATGATTAGTATTCTTTAAAGCAATTGCTAAAAATTCATTGCACCTAATGTTGAAATATTTTTTCCATATGGAAAGGTAACAGCAGTTATTTCTGTGAAAGCCTTCTCCAGAAAACTCCAACATGGGATTACGCCCCTTTGAAATGTAGCTTTGTATGCTTTTGCTCGATGACTTTGAACAATTATTACACAAATATGAAGTTATGGAGTTTTTTAAAAGTTAAATCAAATGGAAGGGGATTTAAGTTATTGAAACCACTGTGTTGCAACCAGAGTCCACAAAGAGAGGTTGAATAATCTATTGCACTGGAAGTATTTAGTAGGCCAGCATGAAATTTGTTTTGGATAATAGCACTGAATCACCTTCAACAAGTTTTCTAAACTTTGAAGATACCTAATTTTATATCCTCCTGCTGTTTTATTGCTGGAAGATAAAACCAATTCTTGATTAATTATTTTTGTTGTCACGTTAACTCACTACAATGTGTTGAATGCGTATTATTAGCTGTAGTAATATTTTGTTACAGTAAAATCCCCCCTGCTAGTGAGCTGGATTTCTGAATCAAATTTTCAACTTGGAATACTGGTATTGTTGTTTTGGCTATTCAGAGTTAACCTAATCTAAGTTTATTTCTATAATTTGGAGGGAAGCAAACGATTGGCATTTGCTTGAAATGACTATAGCAAAATATAATTGCAACTAAAAGGTTTCCTTCTAGTGTACCCAATATGAGGTGCTTATATGGCATGTTATGTATGACATTGGTGCTAATTCACTTTAAAATTTACCTTTGAACGACTGAAATACATTTCTATCTTTTCAGGGACGTCATGCATTTCTTTTTTTCCTCCGTCTTAATAAATGTGCCTCCATGGATCACTTGAATGGCCATTTTAACAACTTAATTTTGAAGAAAAATGCAAAAATCTTAACATTTTCTGCTAGATGCGGGCCCCCGCGGAAACAGTGTGCAAATATTTAGTCGAAAGAAAACCATTTGGAAATTTAGTGATATATTTTTTGCTCCACTTTTTAAAAGAAAAACCCGTGAATTGAAATCAAGATGGTACTCCATTAGCCGGTAAGCTCCACAAACAAATTTCCACTCAAACACTGTCACAGCAACCTTAGGAC
>OX421455.1:10326167-10331167 GCA_949126865.1 Montipora capitata | reverse complement strand
GCAGACGATCCATATCCATCCAATTGACGGAACAAGTTAATGTCGTGTCGTCAGCATAAAGATCAGTATTAGCAGAACTAACATGTAACGGAAGGTCGTTAATGAACAAGACAAACAGTAAAGGGCCCAAAATAGAGCCCTGAGGTACACCATGCGGAATAATAGATGTAATAGATTCCTTTTCACTCGTGGATACAAATTGACGCCTGTCACTGAGATAGGATTGAAACCACGATAATGATGTGTTGTCTAAACCATAGGCATGTAGTTTGTCCAACAGGATAACATGATCAACCATGTCAAAGGCCTTGCAGTAATCGATTAAGATCATGCCACTTACACGATTGTTATCCAAGTTAAATAACAGTTCATCTATAATTCTGATCATGGCTGTTTCTGTACTATGAAGCTTCCAGAAACCAGATTGTTTAGAGTAGATCAAGTTGTTTTCACAAAGATAGCCAGAGAGTGAGTTATGTACATGCCGTTCAATTACTTTTGAGAGCACAGGCAAAACAGAAATTGGTCGATAATTATTTAAGTCCTCTGAGTCCCCACCTTTAAGTAAAGGAGAGACTTTCGCAGTCTTCCAGCGTTGAGGAAACGAGGCCGTATTGAAGGAATGATTTATTAGCTTGGCAATAGATGGAGCTATTATAGGAGCTGCTAACTTGAGCATTCGTGGACTGAGCTTGTCGACACCACAGGCTTTGTGTAAATCAATGCTCTTAAGACAGCCAATGACCTTGGACTCTGTAATAGGTGGAATGCAAAAGAGCACGTTATTATCCTTTTTTGAGCAGACAAAATTGATCAGTTTAGACATGTCAAAGTTTGTTTGAGGAAGTAACGACCTGAGTTTATCGGCAACAGATGTAAAATGAGAATTAAACTCAGACGCCATTTCAGCTGTATCCTCGATAATGCGATCCTCAACTCGAAGGCTGTTCACACGTTTGGACTGATTAACCATTCCTTAGGATGATTTAATAGACCATTTTACAGTTGTGTGCTTAGTTACCTGGCCTTTGAATGAAAGTGAGGTTGGAGGTGACCTTGCTTTGATAGAAACCTCACTGCTTTTCTGATGTTAATGATGTTGTTGTCATGCTAATAAGTAGGAATTTACATAAGAAAAGCTGTGAGGCTTCTATCAAAGCAAGGTCAACTCCAGCCTCACTTTCATTCAAAGGCTCTGCAACTAAGCACACAACTGTAAAATGGTCTATTATTTTCCATGTTCCTTTTGCGTTGTTTACATTTTGCTCTAGTTTAAAGACATAAAACTTGCGTTTAGCACTTCTTAACATTGCTTACTGCTTTATTTCTCGCCTTTTTATAATCAGCCCAAACACATGGATTGCGATGATGCTTAAACTTTTTCAGTAAGGCATCCCTAAACTGTAGTTGTTTTATAATCGCAGGTGTTATCCAAGGAGCTTGATTAACACGAGCAACACGTTTAATTCTCCATGGACAGTGTTGTTCAAGAGCGTCATTAAATAGTTTCTCCCAGGAGTCCAACATGTCATCAATGTCATCAAAAATAAAGACAGAATCCCAAGGGGTCTGCATTAGAGTTTGCTTAAAAAGTTCAGCATCAAACCTTTTCATGTTGCGGTATTGTATGTAGTTGTTGATCTTTCTGGCGTTGGGACGTTCTCGTTGATTACTATATTTTCTCACCGCAAACAAAGGTAGATGATCAGCAAGTCCAACAACAGGACAAACAATATTATGGATCCTATGAGAATGGTTTGAATAGATATGGTCCAGACAGGTTCCGCTCATTGGACGTGTTATTTCAAGCACAAATTGATTAAGATTCATAGCCAATAAACCTTTGCTGAGATGATGTTTCTTGAATTTTAGCCGATCAAGTGCATTAATGTTCCAGTCTCCAAGTAAAATGAGCTCTTTATTCAGAAGATAAGCCTGTTCAATGTTTTTTTCGAGGCGAGTATCATCTGCCAAAGAATACCAGGGTGGGCGATAAATTCCAGAAATAAATAAAGATCTGTTCGACTTAAAAGGGAAAACTTCCAACCAAATTACTTCTAAATCCAAATCCTCCAGATCGTCCCTGCGTTTCAACTTCAGATCATCGTTACCAAACACTAAAACTCCGCCACCACATCTCGATACTCTATCATGGCGATGAATCGAGAAACCAGGAACAGCATACAGCACATCCGGAATGTCTGGTTTTAAGAAAGTTTCGGTTAGAAAAAGTTTGATCTGGTCAAATTTTGCTAAACTTAGGCGATTAACGTTCCAGTGGCCAATTCTTAGTCCTTTGTCGTCCAAGCCAAGGTCGAAATGAAGGAAGATATTATTGCAGTCTTCCAACATATTTGATGAATCGAAGGAATCCAACGAGGACTCATCACTGAAAAATGAGGATGATGAGAACGACGAATGGTAGGTCCAGGATTTAAAGATATATCGTTGTATAGAATCACAAGATTTGCCGCCAGAGCAAAACGTAGAATACGAATCGCCACAAGTAATTTAACACTCGACGCCATGACAGTTTCACTCGCTGATTTCATGCGACAGGAAACAGGACATGGAATTCTTGGTGACGATGCTTCTTTAGCCAGAAATAAAGTTGTGAGCTCACTGCCAACATTCTTGGAAGCCGAAGTAAAAACACTATTTCTCATGGATAAGCTTACAAGGTATAATAAAAGGTAAACTACCGCGGAACGGGAAAACACACGCCAAGCCGCCATCATAACCGGTTGTGTTAAATTACTTTGCTGCAGAATGCCAAAGAAATGATACCTAATAGAAAAGAAAAATAGAACAAACGTTAGCTTGCAAACTAAGTTTGATCTCGAACCACTGAAATCTTTCGCGGGTACGCAGAGTATTCTTCTAGCAAGAGCAGGTTTACACACACGACGCAAGCTGCTTGATACAAAACTTGATACAAAACCAGCCTTCTCTGCGGCAAATTTTCAAAGAGCCACCACTCATATCTTTTAAAAGGGGAAAATTTCTAAAAGACACGCTCGTACCCAAGAAACTTTAATGAGGTCAAAGACCGAAAATGTGGTACAAAAGTCTCAACCATTAAGGAGTTGTGTAGGAGTGTCAATCCTTGCTACTTCCTACTGTGACGTTTTCCAAACAGGGCCCCGTCCTTCCACGTGAGACCTAAATGTAACACTTGTATTACTACTCTTCATGTACTGCACTACTTGAAATCAAAGAATATATCTAGAAATACATGTTATTAAACGTTCAGCCCATTGTGTACTCCAACCCAAGGTGTACAAAAACTTAAAAAACCTTGTTATACCGAGAAAATTCCACTTTTAGTCCTCTGTGAAAACATAGCTCAGAGCTTGACGATTAAACGGATAGAAAATTCAGCTTACTGATTCGCTGGCAAGGACCAATTACAATGCGGCTTTTTCAATCCTAATTGCAAATTACTGTGGCTATAAAAAACCCAACTGCCAGTACGCTTCTCGGTGGAATAGAAGTGAACTAAACACTCTACTGTTCCCCAAAAACAGACAGAAGGTTGGAGGTTATAAGCTTATTCACTCTTTTGAGGAGTACACGAGACAGGATATTTCCGGCTAGTGAGAGAAGAAAGACGCCTCGATAGTTTCCACAGTCCTTTCTGTTAGGGCGCGTTCTTTTGGTACTATTCTGGAATAGGAATACGCGGAATAGACGGTATTCGTGTTCTTTTGCGACCTACTCCGTTTTCGGAATGAACGGAATACTATTACATTCATTCTGCTCCCGATAGCAGAATGAACGGAATGATCGGAATACGGTTCACTCGGAAGGGGCAGAATACCCGTTCTTTTGGAAAAGTTTTGGCGCGAAATGATACGCGGCCGGCTGGCCGCCCGCCGGCCGCCCGCCGGCGGCTTGAAATTTGTAAAAATTAGAACGGAATAGCAATGCAAAATGTCTACGTAGATGCGGATATGCTTGACCTCTGTTCTGTTTCTTTACCGCGGCTAGAACAAGAAAAGGTGTAAGTTTGTGTTAATAAACAAAAGAAATGACGTTGGAATTAATTGGTTTGTGCAAAAATCACGAACCTTTTATCAGTTAAGTCGACATCAAAAAGATGAGCATATGGGAACACATTTGCACCACGCAAAGTACTCACAAGTAAAAAAAAGAATTCTTCGCCATCTTCCCCCTTAAGGTTTCCGGCAAATGAAGCAAACCGGAAAATTGGTACGTATGGCCATATTTCAACATTTTCGTGTTCCAAACTTTCGGGAAACTTTTTTCACTCGCACATACCAACGCAATTGGTGCATGCGCAGATACAATAGTTCCCAGGTCACCTTCGCTAATAGTATTCTGTTTTCAGAATTCGTGTTCTTTTGCAACTGATATTCCATGTATTCTGTTATTCCTAATCCGGAATGAGAATAGTCAGGATACTCCAAAAAGAATGAACCCTTAGATTAGCTCGATACTAGCATCCTTCCCGTCTTCCATGGTCATTTCCTCATTTTCCCAAATCCTAAAGATTGTTTGTAAAGATAACAAGCGAGTTTCACACCGGTATGTTTACAGATACAGCAGATATACCACACCTACCAGGGTCTTTACTTTCCTTTGTTTCTTAGTTTCATTGATGGCATCTAGCAGTTTCTTGAAGTCAGGTTTTGGAACAAGGCATGCAGTGCGTATTGTCTGCGCAATGGTGCAGGGTATCCATCTATGCTGGTATCAGTAACATGCTGGTCAAAGTGATTTGCAAATCTATCAAGAATCTAAACTTTCTTTCTCTAGTTTGCATTAATTCCCATTCTCTAAGAGAATTCAATTGCTGGTTTTCTCCCTAGCTTCAAAAGGCAAAATCTTAAACTTCAGTCAGTCAATCTGTTTCAGTGAATATGCCAGTCTGAGTTGCCACTAGTGCTGCTACTTCAAAACTTTGCTTTTCCTAAATGCTCTTCAGCTCCAAAATTATATCAAGGTCTTTTTTTGAGTTGAGAGACAAGTTATAATTA
>OX421455.1:10316167-10318667 GCA_949126865.1 Montipora capitata | reverse complement strand
CCCCTCCTCAACTATAATTTGCTGTATATTTACTAAGTCTCTCGCGAACTGACTCGCGGCAGTCCGATGGATTCTTGCCACGGCAACCCGTCTCCATCGGATCCGATGGAGTCCGTTTGCCGACATTTTGCACCCCCTCCTCAACTATACTTTGCTGTATATCTACTAAGTTTCTCGCGAACTGATTCGCGGCAGTCCGATGGATTCTTGCCACGGCAACCCGTCTCCATCGGATTCGATGGAGTCCGTTTGCCGATATTTTGCACCCCCTCCTCAACTATACTTTGCTGTATATTTATTAAGTCTCTCGCGAACTTACTCGCGGCAGTCCGATGG
This sequence comes from Montipora capitata, assembly GCA_949126865.1. NCBI lineage: Eukaryota > Metazoa > Cnidaria > Anthozoa > Scleractinia > Acroporidae > Montipora > Montipora capitata. The sequence goes on along the minus strand of OX421455.1, from coordinate 10,318,331 downwards.
ATTCTTGCCAGGGCAACCCGTCTCCATCGGATCCGATGGAGTCCGTTTGCCGACATTTTCCACCCCCCTTCAACTATACTTTGCTGTATATTTACTAAGTCTCTCGCGAACTGACTTCCGGTGAGTCTGGTTGCTCATGGCCTTCGTCCATCGGACTCAGTTTGGGTGTATTGGACAACCCTCGACATTCCTGACATGATCATGAGGTTGTAAGTTGATCAAATTGGGAGACATAATTGTTGCAGTGTTTTGTTCCATGTCTTTTTTTCGGCAGGTACCTGCTAGCGACAACTGGTGATACTTAAAATTTGGGATTTCTATGAGTAATAGGAACACAACAGTTAGTGTTTAATATGAGCCCATTGATTGGGACTGGGTCTCGCGGGATTAATCCTTTCCTTTCAGATTATAAACGTAACCGAACTTAGCATACACGATGAGTAGTAGTTCGCGGGATGAAATATCACAATTTAAGATTATGCTTCCGTAAGTTGCTTTTCTCTGAGAACAACCGGATCTTTTATTCGATAACGCTGTCACCGCCTTATTGAGGGGAGTTAAAGGGGGAATAAAAATAAAATCTGAAATTCTGTATGCATTTCACTATCGTGGCTTCAATCACGAGTGATCTGAATTATTATTTGTGCAATATTTGTGCCATCATATATGCAACAGTTGCCAAAAATCACTGCATGATCAGGCTTGCGTGAGGTCTTTACAAGATATTGTAACATTACCGCAAGTACGTCGTCTAGCTGGACGGCTCACGGTTCATTCCATGTACATCCAATTCAGTACAAGGGGTCGAAAGCTGAACTTATTGGACATTTTAGATTTCGAAACGGTTTCATTTACCTACTTTCGTAGTCGTCTTTTAGCCTGTTTAAGTACAGAGTATCGTAGGAACTTGCGTTACAATATTGTTATTCCGCGCTTTGCAAATGTTCTGTTGTAGATGATGTAATGTTCCGTAAGTAAGCTCTGAACTCTGGGAACGAAGGACACGTGCGAAAAAAGAACAACTGACACGCCAAGGACTCATGACACTTGTAATGTTCCTGTGATGTAGCAGACGAATAAAGCGAACCTTAGAGAAGAGTCAAATACTACTTTATCGGTTTTTAGGGAAAACGAACTCAAGGAATTCAGGGAGACTTTCGTAGGAAAGTCAATACCACTCACAAAACCTGAAGGCTAATGAAAAACGCTTTGAGTTGGTAACTGTTTGGTAAAGTCCGCCACTGAAAATCTGAGAAGACAAGCAAGATCAGATTTAGAGTGGAACGATCACATGCATAATTTTACTGTTAATCTATTTCCTGATGTGCCTGCCCTTCTTGGATTCACTTTTTGTGTGTGCTTGCATTAGGTAAATGCTCGAGTGTGTATTTTTCTTTCCAATATTTCTGTACTTAATTTTGATGCTTAAGTTATGTAACTTATCTAGGTAACTTAACTCACTCGTATGACTGCAAGGCCATGTTTCAATAAGCGATTTATTGTTTGATTGATTAATTAATTTCCTTGCTAGCACAGGTCCCTTTTCCGTTTTGCTTTCGCTGGGCTGACGAGTACGGGAAAAGAGACCTCTGCCGTGGGTCCAAATTCACTTTGATCAAACCGCCGTCCACATCCTTGGATGGCACTCCCCATGATATGTTTGCTAATTTTTACTTGAGCCCGCTGTGTCCCGTTTCTGCTGTTGTTAAGTGAGCCCACGCAACGTGAAAAATCACGTGAGGATTCGGTCGCTAAGTAACCTCCGCGCATACCCAACACAATGAGTTTCGACCCATGGCAGAGATCTCTTTTTCCCGTACAGCGAACGCAAACGAAGAGAGATCTCTGCTAGCAGGGAATGATTTGATTTAACAGGCTGCGATTCACTTATGGACTTTCTCTGGAAAGGGGCAGATTTTCTAATGAATCTTTGTCATTCAGCTTAAGTAGAATTCAAATCGTCTTGCGTTATGGATGTCATTTTTTGTAATATAAAGCAGGCTTAAGTCGTTCGGAAGTGTTACTCTAAACCGTCTGTATACTGTGAGAGAATCAAACCGAATCTGTGCACTGTTGTGAGATTAGATCACAGGAACGTGTTTCTGGTTCTTCACGTGCTGTTATAAAATAGACAAAACATCCTAAGCAGGATATATATTTTATG
>OX421455.1:10291167-10311167 GCA_949126865.1 Montipora capitata | reverse complement strand
TCTAAGAATGCTGCAAGCATCATCTCGACTAAACTGAATTTTCGTTGGGGGTGGGGTGGCTTATGTGCGTTCCCGCAGCAATTTTTTTGTCCCCCTCTTTCTGGATCCACTGCTGATGACCTCGGAGAGGTTGAAACGACCTTCTCTTTTAGTACCGCTAATTTTTGTATCCAAGAAAATAGTTATTAACAATATTTTACTCTTTGGCTATTCCATCGGTCGGCAAGGGACTGCCATCCAAGCTTATGCCTTAAACAACAAATGTGAGTCCATACATAACTCCATGTATCTCGGGGTACTTAACTTTACATAAGAGTCTTTGCTGACGTCATTGTTTACACTTTGGTAGCTGGTGTGAATATCAGCCCAATATGTTGAATATTGTCGGAGAAACTGGTTTTGAAAACCTGTGACATTTACAAGGAATTGTTAGGCTGGGTGGCAAGAGCTGCTGCTACCTAGCCCTACATTCCTCATAAAATCTTGACATTTTAAACGGCCATTTCGCAAAAAACCACTGAACTTGTCATGTTCAAATTTTCGGTGAGTCAGTAGTAAGTTTGCCAAGCACTTTTAATTTCTGGTGGGTATTTACAGTAGCTTGCTTTGCCTCGTATGCTAATATATGTTAATAACGCAAACGTGTGAACATAAGATCCTCCTGTAAGGAGAAACAATTGCTTGCGATCGAAATATTCCAAGGGAATAGGCAGGCATTTGATAGTCAAGGTAAAAGAGATGGGGATGTATATACAGATGCGAAGATACAGATTGGCACCAAAGAAGGTCGGAGGGTCCAGAACTGTAAAGACGCTAGTTAATAATTGCCTGCGTTGTAATTTTTTGAAGTTGCTAACAAAAATTCAGGATCTTGATCAGTGTCTTGATCAGTTTTTGAGCTAATCGCGGACGAGTCTTGATCCGTATTTTCAATGGGTATCAAAATACATTCACCAGACAAATATATAGGGTACTCTGATTGGCTAATATCCATATGAATAATGAATAGCTAATCTTGCTACGGCAAAAAGAAGATTTTTTAGAAAAATATTTATTCTTACCTTGATGTTGGTTGATGGTACCTGCGAAGATTAAAGTAATAAAACTTTAGTAATAGGAAACACTCCGAAACAGATGATCGATGAAAGCCGATCACTTGTTTGATGTTTAAAAACTGTTATATTTTTCTCCAACTGGGTTATATTTTGCATACTGGTTTGCACACAGAAATGAAGACAAAAAACCGATAAGTGCAGGCAACAATTACGTTTAAAGTCTCTGAAAGGCAAGCCATAGCACAATCGTAAAAATAAAAGTAGTTTTTTTTTTTATTGTATAAACACCAATGAAATACCAAGTTTGAAGACATGTTATCTTCACACGTGAAAAGTTCATTGTTGCTATGGTTACATATATTAAATCGCGCCTTTCGATGCCCTTCGTGAAATGATTTAGTATTTCATTTGTGTTTATATAATAAATAGAATATCACATGGCCGTTTTGAGAGAAATTTCGTATCTCCGCGCGGCCACATAATAACCTCTATTTATTGTATAACACTATAAAATACCAGGTGAGCTTTCGCGCAAAAACATGACATCTTTACTCGTGAAAATAGCATGTTATCCTCTCTCGCGAAAATACCACCGTTGCTATGGTTAAATAAAGAATTACTCCTTTCGCAGCCAAAAAAGAAGAAAAAAAGACATTCATGTGAAATGGTTTAGTATTTCAATGGTGTTTATATAATGAATAGAACATTACATGGCCACTTAGAGATACGAAGTTCTCTTCTCGTGTTGAAAAATATTTCGCTCGTTTGCGTATTTTTCAACACTCGAAGAGAAATTTCGTATATCCGCGCGGCCATGTACTCTAATATCTTCCATGCTATTACCTGGCGTTTACGTGTGTGCTTTCTATTCAGCTTATGCTGCTAGTGATGAAAAAAAGAAAAAGCTCAACAGCTAAGTCATGCAGTTATACAGGTAGTTTCTCACAGCTAAATTGCGATTTTTTTGACTGTGATGAAGACTTTAAAAGTTGTAACCAGAAAAAGAGCCGGACACGCCATCTACAACAATAACTCTTACATGAAGACCCCTTGTCACCGCACTACCAACGTCTTTCACCTTAAATTTCGTTCCATACAGGGAAGGAACGTCATCAGTTCCCATAAAACACTGGAAAAGAAAATAACTCATGTAAGTATAAACTGATAGCTGTCACAACCTTTTTCTTTAACAAGTCCCTCCAGTGTCGAACAAATTTTCCTTCCTCGTCATTTCCATCCAATGAGTCCGCGTACTCTTGAAGGCACTTTTCCACTCTTTCTGCATCCAAAGTAGAGATAGCAGAGTTAAAAATACGCAGGGTCTTGGTCATCTCAGAGTTGAACCACATCATTTCCTGGTCTAAATCATGCTCAGTGTCTCGATACTCGGCCACAAGACATTTCGCCAGGGAAAGATCGTCGTAGCGACTTTCTACTTCATTGATCTCGCATTCTAGCGCTCGGACATTACTGCCTTGATGCAGCACCGGGAAAACGTTTGCTATTGATTGAAGCTCATACTGTTGGAAAAAAAACAAGTTCGGATGCTCTATCAGTAAAAAAAAAGCAGAACTGAAAAATTAGGTTTACATAGTAGTCTAATTTTCCACAATTTTAGCAACAGTTAGGAAGATTATGTTAGCGACCTTCAAAGCGACGTAGCTTTGAAGCTTCTGCTATTGCACTATTACCCCTGTCGTCCCTACCGTTCCACTCTAGCTCGGCCACTCTTGTGAACAGCCAACTGGGTTGCCCACTGCCAGCTAGTTTCTTCACCTTGTTATGTTCATTTGAATTATTTGTTTCTGTATTTGCCCGGCCCCACTAGCCTTTGTGCTTTTAATACTGTCGAGAGTGAATAAAGGTCATTTTTTTAATTTGTTTCTTGTCGGAAGTGTAACAAACGTGGTTTATATTTTTCACTAAATTCTTATCGGTCACTAATAAAATTGACAACAATAATAATGATTATGGTTGGTGATGATAACAGTACTAAACCTGCCTGAATGGGGACTCCCTTTCCTTCATTGATTTTTTTCAATCTTGACGGAAACTCCTGAATAAGTTTCATCAAGTCCTCCAAGTTAGCTGAGTTTTTCTCTGGCAGGTCTGTTGCATAGTACTTGATAGATATATCGCTTGCACTTTCGCATTCGGATGACATCTTCTTCAATTGAGTTTCGAAGCCGGCTTCGACCACTCCCGGAATGTCAAAGCCTCCATCAAATTTACCAGTTACGGTCGTTCTGTGATGTCACAAAATAAAGCGTTGTTGGATTGGATATTGGTTGACCTCTTGTGAGTTTCATTGTGATGGTGTCATGTACACTTTGTGTTCATGGTAGTGATTGTAATGTTGATGACGATGGTGGTTGTGAACACGATGTTTAGTTGTTGGTGACGGAAAACAGGGATCGCGCGATAAGCTGATAATGATGATAATGACGACACTGATATCAGCAATGATGGTGATAGTTGCGGTGACAATGTGAGATGTAGATTGTTTGTGGCAAAGACGGTAATGGTTGTAATGATTGATGGTGGAGGTGGTGATCAGCAGTGACGGCAGTGGTGATGGTGGTGTTGGTGATATGACGGCATGGTAATGATGTGCATGCTACTCGTTGAAAGCTTTTACTCATACTTCATCTAATTCCTTTTTGCCCTGATAGTCAGCTCATGCGAGGAATATCTAAAGGTTGAAAAGATAAAAGTTGATGACTTTTTCCTTGACAACATTTAAGTGGAACCCTGTCATAACGTTAATCAAGTAAACAAGTTTCACTTTTTGATTGATTGATTGATTGATTGATTCATCACTAAAAACGCTAAATTTTCAAGTTGCACAAAATTATCAAGATGAACGACTCTGACATACAATTCTTGGTGCGTCACCTTCCTGTGGAAGACGATGACTTGAACTTGAGGCTTGCAATCATTTCAGCGCCATAAGTCACGCTTCTCACATAGTGGGTACCCAGGGATCGAGCTCTCTTCATTTCAGGTTTAGCAGCTGCTGATCCATCTATTGTTTCATTGACCTAGAAAGAAAGGGTGATAACCAAACAGTTCCAAAGTGTCAGTGTAATAGTAGTAGTAGTAGTAGTAGTAGTAGTAGTAGTAGTAGTAGTAGTATAGTAGTAGTAGTAGTAGTAGTAGTAGTAGTAGTAGTAGTAGTAGTAGTAGTAGTAGTAGTAGTAGTAGTAGTAGTAGTAGTAGTAGTAGTAGTAGTAGTAGTAGTAGTAGTAGTAGTAGTAGTAGTAAACTGCGAAAACAAGGTCAACTCCAGCATCACTTTCATTCATAGGCCAGGTAACAACTAAGCACACAACTGTAAAATGGACTATTGGTGACGCTAATTACAAAACAAGGTAAACCTTGATCAAAACTCTAGAAAACTCATGTTAAGAATATCCCTAACTACCTATTGCATCCTAGTGAAGAACTTCCTACATCCAATTAATGAAAAAAAAAAAGAGGTAAACACTAAAAAGTATAACAATTACAACCTAATCTAATATCTATCTGTATCACATATCTTCGTTAATAAACTTAATGTTAACTGTACGATATTTTAAAAAAGCATCCAGACCAATTCGAATAACGAAAACATCCTGAAGTCGTTTTTAAGCTCGTTATTCTTCATAAATCACAAATCGCTGCATCTCACCGTTGTGCATTTCATGACAGCCAAGACCTCTGTAGTTTCCTCATCATTCTTGCTGTTACTGATGTACTTCCCTGCTCCTTCTGCTTTAAGAATGTCCGCCTTGATCTTCAAAGAAATATCTCCAGATATGTTCAGCAAATCTCTGACATCTTCTTTTGATTTTATGATTTTGTAACGGAACGAGAATGTGTTCACGTCTTGTGTTTTGATGTGGATATCTGGCTGAAAAAGGTCCACACCAGCTGTGTTATCATTGGCGTCATATGAACGACCAATGCACAAATTAGAAAAGGCCCACGCTGGCACATTCATCAGGAAATCTACAAGCCAAATTGTGAATAAAACAAAATGTAATTTATAAACGTCATTTGTAAAGGACGCTGCGGCAAATGTAAAGGAAAGCTTTGGCATTCCTTCAGAGAGATGAACCTGTCTTACAACATAATGGCATGCAATAATTATTATATAAACAATTTTCCTCGTTCCAAAAAATATGTTTCTCTTATTGCCAACGAATCTACTTAGGAGGCTAGTCTCTTTTCTAAGAATAATGAGACAAATTGGAAACGCAAGCCGACAAAAAAGATAGAGATTCCTCAATTCTATCGTTTATGTTAACATTTCTTTGAAAGCCGGTTTCAGTATTTCTCATTCTGATGTTGATATCAAACCATATTCAGGCAAAAACTTGCAGTGCTGAGTACTCTATCGGGTTTTTGTTAAGCCTAACTTACTTGGGCAAGCTCTCTGTCGGTATCCATTTTCATAAGCTCACATAAATGCAAGGCTATAGTTCCAAGAAAGCCGGAAACTTCGATTCATTCGATGTTGACATGACAAAAACTATGGATAGTATAGATTTGTAGTTTGGGTGACAGTGATTGCCAAAGAACCTTTGCCAGTCAATAGATTGCGGTATGCTCATCGTAACTGCATTTCTGTGGCAATTTGTGTATGAAAATCGGATTGCGTGAACACGGTTCAGAAAGTAAGAAGAGAGGACCCACAATCATTTTGGTAAGGTTCAGCTTTGCGCACAAGATCACACCTTAATTGAGCGGCTGGTTGAATGGCGTTTGCTATACGAGGTACCTTACTGATTAAATACGCCCCACATTTGGATACCACGTTGTTCTGAAACTTAACTGTAATGAATTGAGTAAACCTACATCTTAAAGCGCGAGGAGTTCGGGTTATATAAGGTCAGGCTTCGGTTGTTCAAAAGGTGGATAACGCTATCCACCGGATAAATCACTATCCAGCGCCGCGGATAAACACGAGCAAAAGCAATTGAGTTATCCAGTTGATAGTGATTTATCCAGTGGATAGCGCTATCCACTCTTCGAACAACTGGGGCCAGATCATTATCCTGGTCAATAAATTCTTAATTCTTGTGATCTCGTCAATAACAGATGAATTGCATAGCTGTAGCTGTTGCTAGTCAAAATGCATAATATAATATCTTTTATAAGGCTCTTTTAACGTTTTGCATTCTTTATTTCGTAAAGTTCTATCCTTTTAATTCTACACTGTATCATTGTTCATTTAATATATAAATGAAGTCAAAGCAAGAGTCAAAGCGTGTCATGATCACGTTCACTTCCTCTAAACATGTAGGCGAGTGAACCGGTGATTTAATATAATTTGGATTCGAAACATACTTGCAACAACCGAAATATTTAGTGTAGATTAATTTAGCTTCTAAAATGTCAAGGAAATGGCTTGCTAGTAACGTCATGGATCCCATGAAAATTGGAGTTACAAACATGAGTTACAATCAGATAAGAAAGGCCAAGTAGCAAGCAAATCTATTGACTGCTGAATAAAACTGGAGAATCATAAACCTCAATGGCTGTTTTCTCCGTCTTACCTTTGAGTTAAACGGGCCGTCGGGCCAGTAGGGAGACGTTTAACTTGTTAAAATGATCCCGAAATTGATTCTCTGAGTCACAATCTTGCAGGGGCTTCTGCTACAGTTGACAAAATGGGGGAGGGGCGGCAAGGAAAGCTCAACAACCTTCCACAGCTACAACCTAGCAACATGGACAGAAAACACCGACAAGGAGAAAATTGACCAATGGTAAGTCCCCCAATTTAATATCAAATGCTTGTTAAATGTTCAATAATTAATTTTGTCTTTTACCCAGTCTTATTGGGTTATCCCTCCCAAAACGTTGCTTGTAACGGAAAGACTGAACTTAAAGGCGACATGTTTGTTCGATGAAGTACGATTCCGTTGATTTTCGTTGAATTATTTCTTCGAGGCAGCTTTCAGGTCCGCTACTTGCTAACAGTGATGTGTTGTAGTCCAACAGTCCTCTTGATGGGAAAGGAAGGGCATTCGTGATCACACTCAAACTTCTTTACTTTCACTTCGTTTGTCTCATATTACTTGTTGTGCTGCATCTGACTGGGCTCTCACCCTTGACAATAATTCGCCGAAATTTACGGCTTGAAAGGAATATCATCGCTTTAACCTGTAGGCAGTTTGCATAATATAATACAAGAAATATAGTTGGATTTCCTTAGTGTTTTGGACTCTACCGTAGTCTACTACTCCCCGAGTCACCACTATTTTCAAGAGTGAAACAAATCTTCAAATTCCTCCTTGTAACTTTGCGTACTTGAATGGAATCTTGAGGTTTTCTCCAAGTTAAAAAAAAAAGAAACAAAACAACAATAAACCTGGGAAATTCAGAAAGTTTAATGTCGTTGATCAGAACTGACGATCGTCGTACAAGTTTGTTACTGTTATGCTTGGCGTAGATTCAAACTGGGTCAAAAGAGCGACTTATGTATTCTTTGACTTTATAATCCTGTCTGGAGAAATGGGAACAAGGAATCGTTATTGCTGGTGTAAGTGCAATTTATTGCAAAGAAGTACAACGAGAAGCAAAGTTTCCATAAATTGTTTTGATAGTCGGCTATTAATCTTCCTCTTTTTGGACTGTTTCTAGGAATTTCACCCACCACATAACGTGGATAATCGGCTTTTAATTTTGTTTACTTTCTTTTTCACAGAACATCCGCTTAGGCCAGTGTTATGGCTGTAGTTCCTGACGAAGGTAATTTATGATTCATTTTATGGCATCAAAAAACCATACACCATTTTGTACCTAATCCGTCCACGGCATATTTTTCAGCTATGCTTTGTCTACAGAAAGACACAGCCGCAAACGAGATAATAAATTTGGTCGCCGTGGAATTCGATCCGAAGCTCCTTCCCACTGTGGAGTGGAACACGTTTATAAAACTTAGAAAGATTTCATTCTCTCTGAGAGCAAAAGTAACTACTATCAATGACTATATGCCAGGCGATGCGATTCCTTCTATTTCAATCTGTAATCGCTTCTATTTCAAACTATAGAGTCAACTATAAAATTAAGTATACAAACCAGTATCAGTTCGGAAACTAAACAAGGATCTAATTTTATCTCCAGGATCAAAGATGAATATTCCTACGTTCACTGTCCCCACTTTGAGCATTGGAAGCACATTTGATTTCAACTGTTCAAGAAAAGGCCAAGATATTTTTCCATCGAAAGTCGTCGCGGAAAACGACGAAGTCAAAGAGATATTATTGGGTTTACCCTTTGATCTGCCATTGAGGATCAAAGCAAACAAGATATCTGTGGAAGGTTCAGGGAAATATTTCACCGAGATCAAAACCGGGGAAGGAAAAACTGAAGAATTGATTCTTATGAAATGCATCACGGTAATACTCGTTGCGTCGTTTGATAATACTGTACTCTACTTAAATGTTATGTTATGTTTTATGATATGATTTGTATCGATTCTGATAAAGCTCGAATAGCATTTAATTGAGAGTTTCTTTTCGTGAGTGATCGCATGAATAACATTTCTTGGATTAGAGGAACACTAACAAACCCGAGCTTTTGCCGAACACGTGTCAGAAGATCAGGGTGTCAAAACTCTTGCAGGAGCTATTCAGTGCGTTTTCTATTAAGGTCTCCAAGAAGATAAAACCACTCAGCGAGGTCTAGTGAGATCCTGAAAACAGGAAATGTGGTTGATGGACTGGGTACCCATTATGTGAGGCGCATCTCATATGGAGGTCAGATGGTGGCGAGTATCAAACTCAGTTTTCCTTCAACCTTAACAAGGTACGCATGGAAAATGGAAAATTTGTCGGTGAAGGGCCACATATCCCCAAACCATGTTCCTCATGGTTATATAAGTGCCTGTAAAGATCAGTTATGCAGTTCATTTATTTATTTTTATTTTTTTTTTTGGTTGTGCTTGCTTTGCTTGCTTGCTTGCTTGCTACCTTCTATGATTTTGATATTCATTCTCATTTATTTACTTAGTTGCTTATTTGCTCGCTTGCCTGCACGGTTGTTTACTCACTAACTCAGAACTCCTGACCTGTCTTCACGGATTCAAGGTTTGGTTATTCCGTTCACACCTTTTGTCAGATTGAGTATATGAGTATATATGGGTTATTGACCAAGCGTGAGGTCAAGATGGCTGCGTAATGGCAAACTTCTTTTCTTGCGTCTTTATGGACCTCGACTTCGTCTCGGTCCATAAACACGCAAAAAAAGATCGAGGCCAATAAGCAGCCATCTTGACCGAACAAGCTTGGTCAATAAAGGATTTGTTATATGTGATAAAACACCAAAAAATGATCTTTGATCTTGCGGGAGCACGCGAGAAATCCCGAGCGGGCAGTATAGCTCTATCTTGCCCCCTCGGCTAGCCAATCAGCGCGGAATTTGGTTCATCTTGCCCCCTCACGGAGCTAGTCATATAATAAATAGAACTAGACCCTCCGTGAGGGTACACTGGGTTGCCTGTGGTACGTGCAGCGTTCCAGGCAATTTTTTTCAAGTTGGGGTTTGTAGCCGATATAACGCGCGCTCTGATTGGCTAATTGTGACTGGCCCACGGGCCGATTACGGGCTTGCAAAAACAAAGCAAAAGCTAATTCAAAAACCATATAATAAACTACTTACTAACCGAGCTAGCTCGAGCCGTACTGGGGAATATTGGCCCCGGGTCGTTTTTGTACGGAACTCGCTGCTCTCGGTCCGTACTGCCACGACCTCGGGCCAATATTTCCCTGGCAGTACGGCCCTCGCGCTCGGTTAGTAAGAAGTTATTAAGGGGTCACCCAGAAGTCATACCAGCAGAGGCCCTTTGGCTCACAGGTCCTTACACGTTCGTACGACGAAACAGATCCTTTTCTGAGGTTAAAAACCTGGCTACCGGCCTAACTCTTTTTCCTACTTCCCAACCGCGAGAAAACCGCGGTAAATCAGCCATCGCCAAAAAATGTTTTTTTTCTCAAAAAATATTTAAAGTTAGAGGGAAGAAATACATCATTTTAAAGCTAAGAAAATAAGCTTTCCAACAGCATATAACTTATTTACAGACAACTGAAACATTTTATAAAAGCGAAAGTTGAACGAAAAAATTTAAGAAAAATAACAGTAAAATATGTTTTCCGGGCAAAATTTGGTCATTTTAGCGTTGATTACAAATTTTTGGATGCAAAACTAAAATTTTCTGCAATTTATCTGCTTTCTTGGACATAAATTCGACCAAAAACTGATGAGGCACGAATATTTTTAGATTTTTAGGAATACAGTCCGACCTCTATTAAGCGGCCACCCTTCTTCTAGATTTCCAATACAGTAGTAATGAGGTTTTCCTTCAGAGATTTTGGTTGTAACAAAACAGTGGGTCAGCTCAATCTATTGATAGCACGTACTGAATCGTTGCTTGTATAGTGCCGGATGTGACAAGTTTGCACGTGTACGCCGCTTGTGACTTGTTATAGTAGAGATTAAATCACGGTTCTTGTTTTCTTGTTGTTATCAGTAATCATCTTGTATCATCTGTCAACATTTCGCTAGGAAAGATAATTTGCTGGCCGCTTAATGGAGGTAAAAAACCACATAAATAATACACTTGCGACAGCAAAAAGGTGGCCGCGGCCTCTTAATGGAGGTGGCCGTTGAATAGAGGTCTTAATTACAGCAATTTACTGACAAATAAATCGGGACTTGGGAAAGTGGCCTCTTAATGGAGGGTGGCTGCTTAATAGGTGGCCGCTTAATAGAGGTCAATGCGTAATGTGATAATGCGATAAAAGTGTCAAATTTGCGACCCACTGATAACGGCAACGGAAGCGATCGCATTACGAATAATTAACCTCTGTTGCCAAAAACCACCCAAATAATCGGTCAGTGTAAAACGCAGACTGCAGACTGAGGGTAAAATGCGGACTGCAGACTGCGGGTTAATAAAATAATAATGAAAAAAGAGTTATAAGAGTGTTAGTAGCCGTTTGTACTTTCACACTGAAACTCCAACACAGCTCCCATCGCTTTGGTTGCCCCACCGCATGTTTTAAATCCGGATTTTCATCGAACTCTGTAAGAATCGAAGCTGTTTGAATCCTTGTTGTTGTTGGAAAAAGGATAGTTTCGTTAAGTGAGTTGCTTTTAGGCAAAGAAGTCACCACCCCGTAATTCAACTGTCCATTTTGCTGCACTGAACAAAGTAATCGAGTAATTACCCAATAACTCAATTTATTTTGACATGCATGGCTACAATACCAATTAACAAAGACAGAGATAACGTGGATTTTGCAACCATTTAACGTTTCAAGTCAGTCGGCTTAAGCCAGTATGACTGAGGTGTAAAAACTTCTTATTAGGATCCTTTCATTCGCTTTCGTGTACGTTATGTTTATCCTTTAGTTTACAAGTTCGTTTGTTTTGCATCTGGAAGATGTAATTTTCAATTATAACCTCTCCCTAGGGGTTATCACGCATAGCTTAACCAATGAAATCCCCGCGTCCTAATTGCTCGGAATACATGAAATTCTTTGTGCATTTCGTTGCACCGAAAAAAGACAACCGAGATTATTCAGGTATTCGAAGTAATAATTGTTGGTTTTTCGATCGATTTCCCTCGATGTACCGGTGTGACAAATAATTTGGAACATTGCAATGCATCTGGAAGCGCAAAAACAAAGCACAGATGATTTCAACGCGTACGATCGCATCCCCAAAAGGTGCAGCGACCTGCAGTCATGATAATGTGAGTTGACAGATGTAAAACAGGATTGTCTTTCAAACAATCTTTATTTTATCCTTATGACTCGTTTTTTTATTATTAATATTTATTTTACCCTCAGTCTGCATATCGCTGCCCTGCGAATCTTCAATGTTCTACATAACAGCACACTTTATAAAAGACGGCTCGACGGGCGACAGATTGTTGTCGATGTTGTCGCTTGTCTTGTTCAGTATCCAATTGATTTGCCATTTTTGAGCTTCATAATGGTATATTTTGTTCAAAGATCCACTAAAACGCCATTCGCGTTACATGAACTTCGACGCCATTACAGGTTAAGTTAATGATTCTACTGTGTTCACCAGAGAAATGTACGCATTTCCACTACCCTCTCGATCCTAAGAAAATACGCGCAGAAGGCTCTATGCACAAAGACACCACTTACCGGGGGAGTGACAGGCAAGACTTTTACCGACACGGAAAAAAATAAAACGGAGAAATTCTACCCATTTTCCAACTGGGATTGCCGTATACGGCAACCCAGTAATTATTTGAGTCAGCTCAATTTAAAATGGCAAAAAATAAACACAATAAGCAGTGCTTTCCTTTTCGCTCCCTTCTAGAACTAACATGGAAGGGACTGTACAGGGAAAACTGACTTCTCAAGATTTGGCTAAGGCTTGGTCCCAACAGCTAAATATTATGTCATCCGAGTGCGAAAGGACATCCAGCTTCTTGATACCATATCCAGTTGTTCAAAAATAATGCTATACCAATGTATTGTTTGTCACAGCGCGATAATGATTAATTTATATTACTTTGTTCTATTTTAGGCTCAATCAAAGAACATTGTTAGCATCGATTGTGGAAAAAAATGCAAGTCTAGTGGAGGATACAAAAGACAGAACGGCTAAACACAAGTCTGAGCAATCTCAAAACCCAACCACTCTGACGCCAAGCATTCTGTCGGAGATTGTGATAAACGCCGTTAAACATGTGAAGGAATCAGAAGTATTTGCTGATAGTTAAAGATTTGAGCAAATTTAATATCAGTATGGGGAGCCAGATCAAGGAACAGAAGAATTCTCTGTGATGAAAACACTGTATGATGGATTTATGAAAAATGGAGATAAGGAGAAATTTTATGGAAAGTTTTATGGGCAAATTCCATTGAATGCTACAAGGTATTTTCAAGGATTGTCGCTCAATTCTGCAACATTGCTTGCAACTAAAGTAGCTGATGGCATGCTTACATATTGAAAACATTTGCTACCCACTTCTAATGAATACTCACCATTCCAGACACGGTTGTCAGATAAAGAGACATCTGGACTGCAATATATAGGTGGATATGTATTCCATAGACCTTATTCATAAATGGCGGCCAATTTATAATTCTGTTGTCGAAGTGCAAATTAGCCTACCAAGCCTCGATACCATACAGTGAATTGAAAAGAATTCTTGCTCTAAAATGAGGCTTGGTAGGCTAATTTGCACAAAAGAATTATAAATGTGGCCGCCATTTATGAATAAGGTCTATAAGCTGCACAAGAAGTATGCAAAACATTCAACCCATGAGAGCCAACAAGCAATGGCAATTTTAAAAGCCAATAAGCTCTCCTGTTGTCTTGTCAAACACAAGGTTAGCCATCACTTTCATCTCATCAAACATGAGAACTACATAGCGCTGAACATCAAAATAGCTCGCAGTTTCCTCTTTCAAGACATCAATCACTTCTTTCTGGAATCTTCTCTTAGGTTCAATTGCATTGTGATAGTCTCTAAGACACTGCTGGCTTGGTAGAGTTAACACCCCACTGTTTCTAACTTCTTCTTAGTACGAAGGAGATTTTGCAGCTAGGGAAAGGCAAAACCTGATGATCCTGGGGTGATAACGAAAACCTTTAGCACTTTTATTGAATAACTTCTTCTGCTCTTGCCAAAACAAAATCATGAAGGGAGTTATTTTTGAATCATCTGAGTCAAGTATTTGTACAAAATCATTACTTAGATCATTATCTACTTCAACACTTGACTTCTGCAGTTCAGTTCTCATTGCACTTAACTCCCTTTCAAGTTCTGCACATTTTATCCTTTGTTTCTGTAGAGTCAACTTTATTCTCTGGGGATCGGATCTAAAGTGGACACTGGCGTTTTTACTAGCTGGTTTCCAAGATTGCCTTTGTTTTTCTTTTTTGGCATTATCTGCACACTCACAGCAAGAATTCTTTGCATGTACTGCAAACATTGTGTTGTTGACATAGAAGCAAACAATCGTTAGCTCCGCAATATCCTTGGTGGGGAAATTGCGGTTGTGACTGCTCATCAACATCCATATCTTGCTAGTCAGTTCATCAGCATCTACTCCTTCACATAGTGTACAGGCCTCTAATTCTTTCACTAAATTCGAGAGTGTTATATTCCGCATTGTGCTGCGATAGTCAAGATATATTGGGTGGTCTTCTACAAGATAACAGCCGTAAACTTTCGCAGTATGACCCAGACTGTCATCTATGATGATCTCCAGTTTTGGAAGCAAAAACAGTTCCTACACTTTCCTTAAGATTAGTCGATCTGGCAGCACTTTTTTAGTCCACTCATCTAGGGTTTTTAGCGATTTTACTCGCTGACACAAGTCAAGAAAGGACTTGTAGTATCCATGGTTTACACACGATAGGTCCGTTTCTTGCACCACTGAGGTTCGTGTTGTTCGAGGTGCTGGTTTGCTAGATTGGTGGCTTTTATCTTAGCGTTCAAGGCTATCCACGGGCTAGCACCTCAGTACACTACGGATCTAATTAACGTTAAGCAACAATTCGAACGTATGATGTTACGATCTCAGTCTGAACTACAATTATTGCCACTTAGGACCATAACTAAGAACACTTTAGGTGATAGATCATTTATGGCATCTGCTCCTAAACTTTGGAACAGATTGCCACCAAATATAAGAGCAGTAAATGATCTTAATTGTTTTAAAACACTTCTTAAAACACATCTTTTTAGACAGGCATTTTCATGTTTGCTTTTATAGTTCGTTTTTATATTTTTTAGTTAGTCAAACTGTATATTCTTAGCCATTTATAGTTCGTTTGATATTTTATTTTGCTTAGTCTTATTGTATAGCGCATTAGATCATATCCACATGTATTTTGCGCTATATAAGTAATAAATTATTAATTATAATTTTTTTCGGCATATTTAATTTAGGCAATGCCCCAAATCTCGCTATCTTCTTTGTCATTTTCTCAGATATAACTATAAGAAAAGGGCAAAAGGTTGGCATAAATATCAACCCATCGCAAAATCAAGATGAATTCGTGGGCATAGGAACAAGCCTCGAACATGTAAACACGAAGAAAAACAAGCTGCTACTCACATATTTCGATATCTTCTGGTGCAAAGTGCTTTTTGCAGGCATACGCTCTGTCCTTCTTTATCTGCTCCCTGAAATCGGCGTCCATATCTTTCGTCTTTTTTATTTCCCTAAGCCACTCTTCTCGCCATCTCCTGTGGGCTTCGTCCTTTGCCAAAGGCAGCTTCCAAATTCGGATCCCTTTTGTTCTGCGACACGACCCACAACTCTTTTCTTTAAAACTAGACCCTCCGTGAGGGTACACTGGGTTGCCTGTGGTACGTGCAGCGTTCCAGGCAATTTTTTTCAAGTTGGGGTTTGTAGCCGATATAACGCGCGCTCTGATTGGCTAATTGTGACTGGCCCACGGGCCGATTACGGGCTTGCAAAAACAAAGCAAAAGGTAATTCAAAAACCATATAATAAACTACTTACTAACCGAGCTAGCTCGAGCCGTACTGGGGAATATTGGCCCCGGGTCGTTTTTGTACGGACCTCGCTGCTCTCGGTCCGTACTGCCACGACCTCGGGCCAATATTTCCCTGGCAGTACGGCCCTCGCGCTCGGTTAGTAAGAGGTTATTAAGGGGTCACCCAAAAGTCATACCAGCAGAGGCCCTTTGGCTCACAGGTCCTTACACGTTCGTACGACGAAACAGATCCTTTTCTGAGGTTAAAAACCTGGCTACCGGCCTAACTCTTTTTCCTACTTCCCAACCGCGAGAAAACCGCGGTAAATCAGCCATCGCCAAAAAATGTTTTTTTTTCTCAAAAAATATTTAAAGTTAGGGGGAAGAAATACATCATTTTAAAGCTAAGTAAATAAGCTTTCCAACAGCATATAACTTATTTACAGACAACTGAAACGTTTTATAAAAGCGAAAGTTGAACGAAAAAATTTAAGAAAAATAACAGTAAAATATGTTTTCCAGGCAAAATTTGGTCATTTTAGCGTTGATTACGAATTTTTGGATGCAAAACTAAAATTTTCTGCAATTTATCTGCTTTCTTGGACATAAATTCGACCAAAAACTGATGAGGCACGAATATTTTTAGATTTTTAGGAATACAGTCCGACCTCTATTAAGCGGCCACCCTTCTTCTAGATTTCCAGTACAGTAGTAATGAGGTTTTCCTTCAGAGATTTTGGTTGTAACAAAACAGTGGGTCAGCTCAATCTATTCATAGCACGTACTGAATCGTTGCTTGTATAGTGCCGGATGTGACAAGTTTGCACGTGTACGCCGCTTGTGACTTGTTATGGTAGAGATTAAATCACGGTTCTTGTTTTCTTGTTGTTATCAGTAATCATCTTGTATCATCTGTCAACATTTCGCTAGGAAAGATAATTTGCTGGCCGCTTAATGGAGGTAAAAAACCACATAAATAATACACTTGCGACAGCAAAAAGGTGGCCGCGGCCTCTTAATGGAGGTGGCCGTTGAATAGAGGTCTTAATTACAGCAATTTACTGACAAATAAATCGGGACTTGGGAAAGTGGCCGCTTAATGGAGGGTGGCCTCTTAATAGGTGGCCGCTTAATAGAGGTCGGACTGTAATAGATAACGTGGATTCAATGCGTAATGTGATAATGCGATAAAAGTGTCAAATTTGCGACCCATTGATAACGGCAACGGAAGCGATCGCATTACGAATAATTAACCTCTGTTGCCAAAAACCACCCAAATAATCGGTCAGTGTAAAACGCAGACTGCAGACTGAGGGTAAAATGCAGACTGCAGACTGCGGGTTAATAAAATAATACTGAAAAAAGAGTTATAAGAGTGTTAGTAGCCGTTTGTACTTTCACACTGAAACTCCAACACAGCTCCCATCGCTTTGGTTGCCCCACCGCATGTTTTAAATCCGGATTTTCATCGAACTCTGTAAGAATCGAAGCTGTTTGAATCCTTGTTGTTGTTGGAAAAAGGATAGTTTCGTTAAGTGAGTTGCTTTTAGGCAAAGAAGTCACCACCCCGTAATTCAACTGTCCATTTTGCTGCACTGAACAAAGTAATCGAGTAATTACCCAATAACTCAATTTATTTTGACACGCATGGCTACAATACCAATTAACAAAGACAGAGATAACGTGGATTTTGCAACCATTTAACGTTTCAA
The DNA here is from genome assembly GCA_949126865.1 of Montipora capitata. Taxonomy (NCBI): domain Eukaryota; kingdom Metazoa; phylum Cnidaria; class Anthozoa; order Scleractinia; family Acroporidae; genus Montipora; species Montipora capitata. The sequence continues at coordinate 10,293,919 of OX421455.1, read as the reverse complement.
GTCAGTCGGCTTAAGCCAGTATGACTGAGGTGTAAAAACTTCTTATTAGGATCCTTTCATTCGCTTTCGTGTACGTTATGTTTATCCTTTAGTTTACAAGTTCGTTTGTTTTGCATCTGGAAGATGTAATTTTCAATTATAACCTCTCCCTAGGGGTTATCACGCATAGCTTAACCAATGAAATCCCCGCGTCCTAATTGCTCGGAATACATGAAATTCTTTGTGCATTTCGTTGCACCGAAAAAAGACAACCGAGATTATTCAGGTATTCGAAGTAATAATTGTTGGTTTTTCGATCGATTTCCCTCGATGTACCGGTGTGACAAATAATTTGGAACATTGCAATGCATCTGGAAGCGCAAAAACAAAGCACAGATGATTTCAACGCGTACGATCGCATCCCCAAAAGGTGCAGCGACCTGCAGTCATGATAATGTGAGTTGACAGATGTAAAACAGGATTGTCTTTCAAACAATCTTTATTTTATCCTTATGACTCGTTTTTTTATTATTAATATTTATTTTACACTCAGTCTGCATATCGCTACCCTGCGAATCTTCAATGTTCTACATAACAGCACACTTGATAAAAGACGACTCGACGGGCGACAGATTGTTGTCGATGTTGTCGCTTGTCTTGTTCAGTATCCAATTGATTTGCCATTTTTGAGCTTCATAATGGTATATTTTGTTCAAAGATCCACTAAAACGCCATTCGCGTTACATGACTTTCGACGCCATTACAGGTTAAATTAATGATTCTACTGTGTCCACCAGAGAAATGTACGTATTTCCACTACCCTCTTGATGCTAAGAAAATACGCGCAGAAGGCTCTATGCACAAAGACACCACTTACCGGGGGAATGACAGGCAAGACTTTTACCGACACGGAAAAAAATAAAACGGAGAAATTCTACCCATTTTCCAACTGGGATTGCCGTATACGGCAACCCAGTAATTAGAGCGATTCGTTTTAATCAGAAAAAAAAAAACTACACTGAAACACGTCAGACACGTACACTCGACTAGACGCCATTATGAAATTCGTGTGCACGGTCATTGGCACGTGACAAGCGATAAAATGGAACAATAACATACTCGTTTGAAGTTTACCGGCTTTCCTAACCAGTCCCCACTCTTAACTCTGGTCATATCAAGCATGTCGCCATTAATGACCTGCACGGCGTGAATGTCGATCGACTCGTCAAGCAAGAGTTGGTAGAGCCGGGCAAGTCCAACGTTTCCGCAAAGAATTCGAAAAGGAAGCAGACTTTGATGCCTTTCTCACCAACATCACCATCGCCTCAGCTTGCATGCGCTACTTCCAAAAGAAGATGCCCAAACCCAACACCATTCCCGTGGAACCCCCAATGAGTTGGCAAGGAGCACGCACCCGCCAGAGTGTCGAGGCCTTGTAATGGCCTCACTGGTGCGAAGAGGAACTGCCGCGAGTGGATCCGAACGCAGGATGGTAGATCGTATAGCCCTCGTCGGAAATCGTGGCGAACAACGGCTTCGCATCAATAGCAAGACCGATGTGGATGGGTTCGATCCTGTCACCAACACCGCCTACGAGTTCGACCGGTGTTACCATCACGGGTGTACAAGCTGCTTTAAGAGCAAGATGAAAGACAGGGGCCGGATGCATCGCGACCTAACCTTCGGTGCAATCCACGAGGTGACTCGGGCCAAACACTAGTGCGACTGGAAAAAGCCCAAGTCGCAGGGTGAAGACATTCGTGCTTGTCTGGCCGACCATCCCATCATCCTACCACTGAATCGTCGGGAAGCCTTTTTCGGGGACCGTACTATCACGGCCGTGCTGTATGCCGTCGTCGATCCAGAGAAAGGAGAACAGATCCTCTACGTGGACGTCACCTCCCTCTACCCGTGGGTGAACAAGTACTGCGAGTACCCTTTGGGACACCCAGAGATCAAGACTCACGTGAACGGGACCGGTCTGTCGCCCCACTTTGGATGGGCTTACGTGACCATCCTGAAACCTCCGATGCTGCACCATCCCGTGTAGCCTCTACGCAGTGGAAACAAGCTGATGTTTCCTCTTTGTCGTACTTATGTGGCCAACGAACAGGCCAAACCACACATCCTGGACAGGACTTGGCGTTGTCCGCACTCCCCCAGAAAGCGTATGCTGACCGGTACGTGGTGCACCCCGGAGATCATGAAGGCGGTGGGAATGGGTTACCAGATCATCCGCATTCGCGATGTCTGGCATTTCTGAAGGCTTCAGAAAGGTCTTTTTGCCGACTACGTAAACACGTGGTTGAAAATTAAGACCGATGCCAGTGGATGGCCCCCAGGTCATGCTCGGGATCCTGACCACCGAGTGTCAAGCGACCCGTGATCGGTACGTGGCCGATTACTTGGCCCGCGAAGGTATCCGCCTGGATCCTGCCAAGGTCGAGAAAAACCCGGGTTGTAAAGCCGTCGCTAAACTGTTGCTGAACTCCTTTTGGGGTAAGTTTGCCTAGCGGCTCAATAAGTGTCGAGTGGAGCAAGTGACCACGCCAGCCCGGCTCTACCAACTCTTGCGTGACAAGTCGATCGACATTCACGCCGTGCGGGTCATCAACGACGACATGCTCGATGTGACTTACAACTACATCGTCGAGGTAGTCGCTAAGAACCCACGCACCGGTGATTTACAAGTGGTGGCAGGGGCAAACTGAGATCGAGTTCGGAAACTTTCTGGGCGAAATGACGGACGAGCTGGAGGATCCTGACAATTACA
>OX421455.1:10281167-10286167 GCA_949126865.1 Montipora capitata | reverse complement strand
AGCCAGTCATCACGTTTATTCACCGCCAACCGGAAGTGCTGCAAGAATTTCTCAGCATTACAACAGCCACCAACAAGAATCTGAAGATCACCGAAGACCATCTTCTTTCCGTGAAAAGAAAAGGACAAGCAAGAGCCATTCCCGCCAGAGATATAGAAACAGGAGACACACTCTACGTCCGAGGGAGCAACATCCTAACCACTGATACAGTCCAAGCCATCATCAGCGTCTATGAAAAAGGCGTTTACGCCTCGGTGACTCTCAGCGGCACTATCCTGGTCAACAATGTGCTCGCCTCGTGTTACTTTGATGTGCTGTCTCATGAGTGGTCCCACAGAGCTATGGGTACAGTTGGTGCCATTTATCACGTGTCTCCCTGGATGGTTGAGTGGATCAGTGGCGTTGGAGAAAAGAATGGATTCCCAGGCTGGTGCAGAGTAGCTCACAAAATGCTCACCTGGCTTGAGTGAGCTCTATGACATCTTCAATTGACGGTACTGAGTATTAGTTTGTTCATTGTTTGTAGTTTAGGTCGGTAGACCGGTCAAATCTATTTTCAATTCGTAAGATTTATAGAACTATTTTGTTTTAAATTTAAGTTTTTTGTTTCTTTCAATTGATGATTACGTCAAGTTTATCAGTATTACTGCGCCTTTCAATGACAAATGAAGTTCGATCTAAGGTTACGTGTTTCTGTGACGTCAGTTACTGTGGCGGACCTCTCAGAAAACAGAATCAAATTATCAGTTTTAAAATTGTGATTGGTGGTTTTTTTTTGGTTTTTTTTTTGGCACAGAATATTTGGTCATCAAAGGCGAACAACCTATATCTTACTTCAGACTTAGCAATGATCACCTATTAGTATAGGTAATCGCATGAGGCCGAGTAAAATTAAGGATTAATATCACGCGTGTTTTCAGAAGTTGCTGAAATTGTCCGAGTCGCGCAGCGGCGAGGGCAATTTCAGCAACTTCTGAAAACACAAGTGATATTAATCCTTAATTATACGAGGACCCATTGCGATTACTTGGTAATAACATAGAGGGCAAAATTTTCTTAACACTGTTGAGGCACCTCGAAAAACAGTCAGCTAAGCGTAGTTAAAACACTCGTTCACTCGGAAGACAAAAAACTGACAAACAGACAAGCAAGTCAACTTGTTTCTTTGCGTCCAAAACGAGAATAGATGATTGTTATTTACATCCACTCGAGAGGAAAATACGAGTTTCATTCCTGAACAACAGTAACAACGATTAAACCAAATGTTAAGCTTCAATTTATTTTACTCACCTGTGCTGTAGAGGTTTTTGCGTCTTGCAAATACGCATCCGTAAACATAGCAAACGGTTTGTCCAAAGAAATCCACCAAATTTGAGCTACTCCGAGTTCCTCCCGTCAATGGCAAATTGTTCTGTGACCTTTTTTGTTGAGCTGCAAGATGTCGTGGTAAACTGAAAGCCCTTGACGAAAGGAATCATTTTGTTTTTCAACCACACAATCCCGCTACGCCGGGTACCATGTAAGTCGATCCAAGTTTTAAGTTTTTCATGAAAAAAATCTTTTGCCCTTCTTCTTGTCACTCGAAAATTCAAATTCCAGATCATCTTTTAAAGCTAGTTCTTAATCTTTATGCCTTTTCGGCGAATGCAGCGCAAATAAAAGACAAACTTCGATGAAGACGAAGTTGTTTTGCTCAAACAGAAGAAACCAACTGAATGTGGAAGAGGTACGTTCAGCCAATCAGGAGCGAGAATTTTTGGCGCTCGACCAATCGTGAGCGAGTAATTTTGCCCTCTTCTCAACCAAAATTAAGAAAAAATGCCCTCTTCATTGACCAATCCGGCAGTATTCAGTAATTTTGCCCTCTATGTTATTAGCTTGCCTAACACAGCCTTAAGAAAGTCATTTTGATCACTCTCTTTGAATTACTTCTACCTTAGTGTTTTTTGGAGGGATATTGTAATGAGGGAAACATGGTACTTATAGGCAAATAGATATTATTACTTATAATAATTTATTTTTTTGTCTCTAGAAAGGAGCTTAAATCTGCGCAACAAATGCTTATAGTCGATCGTCGTACCTTATCTAACTTTATTTCAGCATCCCGTATCATTAAATTACTTTGCTGCAGAATGCCAAAAAAATGATACCTAATAGAAAAGAAAAATAGAACAAACGTTAGCTTGCAAACTAAGTTTGATCTCGAATCATTGAATTCTTTCGCGGGTACACAGAGTATTCTTCTAGCAAGAGCAGGTTTACACACACGACGCAAGCTACTTGATACAAATGAATGAAGGGGTAGGTTATAAAGAAACTGTGGTGCTGCGTCGATGGGGAAGTAGTATACAAAAATTTGGTTTTATCAACGGAGTTGATAATGTAAATTGGCCACCGTACAGAGATTCTAAAAGCTGACGTTTCGAGTGTTAGCCCTTCGTCAGAGCGAATCGAGGGATTATGGGTTACGTGTAGTTTTTATAGTAGAGTAGGAGCTACGCTATTGGTGGTAACATGGCAACGTGAAAAATAGGAATATATTAGTTAAATGAAAAGCGTTCGTTAATACCGTGAGGATTAAGGGTGCCGATTTGAAAGATGAATTTTTGTTCCAGATTCTTGCGGCTTTCCGTCGTACCTAGATGTAGGGAAAGGCCGCAGACAGCCATGTGTTTTTTGGAGTGGTTAGGCAGATTAAAATGGCGAGCGACTGGCTTAGATGCATCCTTGTCATTCTTCTCAACATCACGAAGGTGTTCGCGGAATCGGTCACCTAGTCGTCTACCTGTCTCACCAATGTATAATTTATTGCATAACGTACAGGTTATGCAATAAATGACATTTGCGGAGGTACATGTGAAACGATCGGTGATCTTAACAGATCGCTTAGGTCCCGATATCTTGCTAGTGTTAACAATGAAAAGACAAGTTTTGCATCGTGAGCGCGCGCACTTGAAAGTGCCGGGTTGCTCGTTAGTTTTGAGCGCGCTTCTAACTAAGAAGTTGCCTACGTTTTTGTCGCGTTTGAATGAAATAAGTGGAGGTTGCGAAAAGATTCTACCAGTCTCGGGATCATTTTGGAGTAATTTAAAATTACTAAGAATGATGTTTTTGACTGCGTGATTATGAGGATGGAAAGTGAGGGTGAATGGAATTCTGTCATTCTTATCTTTTTGTGACGTTTGTAGTGATGACTGTCGATCAAATTGTTGGGCGCGATGATGGCCCGCTTTGACCTCAGAGACAGGATAGCCACGTTTCTCGAAGAACTGGCACATCTCCTCTGATTTGCTGGAAAAATCGGAGTCATCACTACATAGACGTCGAAGTCTAAGAAATTGAGAATAAGGAATGAAGTTCTTGACATGTGATGGATGTGACGATGAATACAAAACTTGATACAAAACCAGCCTTCTATGCGGCAAATTTTCAAAGAGCCACCACTCATATCTTTTAAAAGGGGAAAATTTCTAAAAGACACGCTCGTACCCAAGAAACTTTAATGAGGTCAAAGACCGAAAATATGGTACAAAAGTCTCAACCATTAAGGAGTTGTGTAGGAGTGTCAATCCTTGCTACTTCCTACTGTGACGTTTTCCAAACAGGGCCCCGTCCTTCCACGTGAGACCTAAATGTAACACTTGTATTACTACTCTTCATGTACTGCACTATTTGAAATCAAAGAATATATCTAGAAATACATGTTATTATGCTGAACTGATTACAGCAAAAGTTATCTAAAACGTTCAGCCCATTGTGTTCTCCAACCCAAGGTAGTACAAAAACTTAAAAAAACCTTGTTATACCGAGAAAATTCCACTTTTAGTCCTCTGTGAAAACATAGCTCACAGCTTAACAATTAAACGGATAGAAAATTCAGCTAACTGATTGGCTGGCAAGGACCAATTACAATGCGCCTTTTTCAATCCTAATTGCAAATTACTGTGGCTTTATAAAACCCAACTGCCAGTACGCTTCTCAGTGGAATAGAATTGAACTAAACACTCTACTGTTCCCCAAAAACAGACAAAAGGTTGGAGGTTATAAGCTTATTCACTCTTTTGAGGAGTACACGAGACAGGATATTTCCGGCTAGTGAGAGAAGAAAGACGCCTCGATAGTTTCCACAGTCCTTTCTATTAGGGTGCGTTCTTTTGGTACCATTCCGGAATATGAATACGCGGAATAGACGGTATTCGTGTTCTTTTGCGACCTATTCCGTTTTTGGAATGAATGGAATACTATTCCATTCATTCTGCTCCCGATAGCAGAATGAACGGAATGACCGGAATACGGTTCACTCGGAAGGGGCAGAATACCCGTTCTTTTGGAAAAGTTTTGGCGCGAAATGATACGCGGCCGGCAGGCCGCCCGCCGGCGGCTTGAAAATTGTAAAAATTAGAACGGAATAGCAATGCAAAATGTCTACGTAGATGCGGATATGCTTGACCTCTGTTCTGTTCCTTTACCACGGCCGTATATTCTATTATTCCTAATCCGGAATGAGAATAGTCAGGATACTCCAAAAGAATGAACCCTTAGATTGTCTCGATACTAGCATCTTTCCCGTCTTGCAAGGTCATTTCCTCGTTTTCCCAAATCTGAAAGATTGTTTGTAAACGTAATAAAGCGAGTTTCACACCGGTATGTTTACAGATACAGCAGATATACCACACCTACCAGGGTCTTTACTTTCCTTTGTTTCTTAGTTTCATTGATGGCATCCAACAGTTTCTTTAAGTCAGGTTTTGAAACAAGGCATGTAATGCGTAGTCTCTGCACAATGGTGCAGGGTATCCATCTCTGCTGGTATCATTAACTTGCTGGTCAAAGTGATTTGCAAATCTATCAACAATCTAAACCTTCTTTCTCTAGTTTGTATTAATTCCCATTCTCTAAGAGAATTCAGTCGCCGGTTTTCTCCTTAGCTTCAAAAGGCAAAATCTTAAATTTCAGTCAGTCAATCTGTTTCAGTGAATATGCCAGTCTGAGTTGCCACT
>OX421455.1:10261167-10276167 GCA_949126865.1 Montipora capitata | reverse complement strand
GACACTTGTAATACCACTGGCAGTACTAAATCCTAACATTACTCAACAACAATGACAATATTATTTGTGTTCCTTTAATATATGTTTTACAACTAAAGCAGACACTGCATTTAGCTCTCTTGTGCACCATACAATTTCACCAGTCACTAGTCAACCACTAAACAAAAGGAGGAAAGAACTTATATGATCCAGACAAAATGGGAAATTTTGGTGGTGAACATTCTCCAGACCTGTTTGAAAATATCTTCCATGCCACAATGTATTTACAATAATGAAAAGGGTTTTCCGTGAACCAAGAAAGCTAATCTGCAGAGAGTAAAAGTAGGTTGCTGTACTACTGCACAACTTCAGTTTCTTCATAAATCAGGTATGGCTACCATTTCCAACAAACAAAAACAATGATAAAACCATTACACAGAAAGTGAATAATGACAGTGTAAGCAAGGGGAAAGATAATACCTTACATTATGAAATTTTGAACCACCGATACTGTGTTTTTAGCTTTCTGATTGGTTCACTCACTCTCAGTTAACAGCTCTTATACAGTATGACATAATATGGAAACTGATTGCGTCAATTGTTACCACGCTGGAAACTGATTGGCTTTAAATTTGTCCAAGTGTTAAGAATCAAATGAAAATTTAATAAAACAATAATTAATGGATATAATTGAGTGGTTGATCTCATATCAACATGCACTCATGGAATTATAATCATATTATTGTTCATTATTGTCTTGTGCTATAGGAATTATATGCTTATTAGTATTATTACTGAAAGTTCTCTGCGCTGAGTGGTTGTCATTGAGATGATTATTCTTACGTGATAATCACCTAAGCGGTTTTTCAAAATAGCCACAAGCTGTTTTGTTGAGGTGACAGACGAATAAATTAATTGTTTTAAAGAAAATGTGTATTATTCAAATAATCAACTACGTAATAGGCGATTTGCATGATGGCATCATTTACTAAGAAATTGAGTTGCTTCTTTGTCAGGAAAATTTAAATTATTGTTTCCGATATTCCCTTAGACTCTATGAATGTTGGTGAATAAAAACCTCAACTTCATCTCGGTTTTTATTAACCGATATTCACCTTGCCTTCGGCAAATAATAATTGTTAATAATTATTATTTGGTGTTCATACTAATTTTTAGTGTTAAAGAATTTTCAGTCAGGGGTACGCATCTAACTAAAGCTGTAAGGCTTATTACTATTATTATTATTATTATTATTATTATTATTATTATTATTATTATTATTATTATATAATGTACCTGAAGTGTTTGCATGCTTCCAAAGCTTTGCTGCACATGTGTTTTTGTAGCCGTTTTGCAAACTTACATTTATAAATGTGAAAAAGTTGACCAATATGGTTACTCTGGTGTTCATACTAATTTTTAGTGTTAAAGAATTTTCAGTCAGGGGTACGCATCTAACTAAAGCTGTAAGGCTTATTACTATTATTATTATTATTATTATTATTATTATTATTATTATTATTATTATTATTATTATTATTATTATTATTATTATTATTATTATTATTATTATTATTATTATTATTATATAATGTACCTGAAGTGTTTGCATGCTTCCAAAGCTTTGCTGCACATGTGTTTTTGTAGCCGTTTTGCAAACTTACATTTATAAATGTGAAAAAGTTGACCAATATGGTTACTCTGTTACAGTAATGTACTTTTCTGGGCTGTTCCACAACTGATCAGGACAATATTGCCAAACACTAAGTGGAAGACGCTTTGATGCAGATTTCCTGGAATGGTTTCTGCAAAAATATTTGCGAGGAACAGCAACAAAAACCTCGCACAGATCGATGGCATTTAACAGTCAAGGTTACGTGACGTGGAAATTGTAAATCCCAGGTGTTAAAAAAATTCAACTTTGTGGCTGAAGTTCACTCACAGTTCATCTGCAGCAAGAAACCCAGTGGACGATTTTATACGATCAAAGTTGTATGACCGCGTTACAGTTCTCAATAACGTACAACGGCCAGCCAAACTTATTTTCAAAAGCAAAAACCTTTCGTCCATCAAGACCAAGTTGCTCCTGTAGTTCCCGAGAAAAAAGAAGAATTTCGTTGCCAGTTCGATGGTTTCTGTAAGATTTTTAAATAATCTGGGGGCAGACCAACACCCCATGTCAAGAAAATTCACAGTAGCCAAAACCAACAAAATGATACAAGAGGACGCATTGCTACTTGACATGCAGACTTGCGAAGTAATCAATCGTGTGTCCTCGACCGTTGATCTGGAATCGCTGAGTGTTCTCTCCGACCTTGAAAAAAAAATTCCTCTGGCACCCAGGGTATGAGTCGTCTAACTTTCCACGAAATTTGACAAATGCTAGAGTTTTATCCTCCACTTCGATCGATCACTGTCTCGATCACTTCGAATCTTTAGAGTTTGCGCAGGCGCAGTTACGCGAAAAAAGCCATTTTACGTCATTATTCTCTAGCCAATCAGCGGTTTTTGCGCTCTGTCTATTGCCTCCTGGATGAGCTCTAAACTTGAGCCCGTGATATGGTTACGTGTACTGGTCACATTGGCATACATGAAGGGGCGGACGGACGTACGTACGTACGTTGTACGGACGTTCATGACGTCATGGCTATAAAACCAAATTTTCTCACATCGATGGGTTACCATATTTTCTTAAGTATGGTGCTCCGCGCGCGCGCGCCTTCGGCGCGCGCGGAGCTCCGCTATTATTCCATTTGGTTGACAAGGAAGTTTTCTAATTCAATTCTTCATCCTTTTCATGCCTGAAATGAAGAGGAGACAAATTCTGGTAACGACAATCAGTCCATTTCCGCACTCGGCCATCGGGATGACGAGATCTATCGAACTTCGAGGAGAAAACGAAAGAATAAAGTTTAATACAAGAAATAGCAATTAAAATTTATTTGCCTTTTCCACTGAAAGCATATAATCAAAAATTATCTGTTCACGGCAGAGATCAAGAGAATAAATAAACTATTTAAAATATTTTTTCCTAATTCAGGCGGGATAAAGCTTGTCGTTGGGGAGCTTAAGCACGCGCGTTTTTGAGACGCGGACGGCAACCGGAAGAGAACATTTTACCCTGAAATCTGTGTTTCAAATCATTATTCCCGAACATTGAAATCCACGTCTTAGTGAATGAATAGATGTGTTTTCTCTGGCGTGAAAGATTTGACAGGTGCTACCAAACAGAAACACACACAGTGTGACATACAAACTATATAGGGAATCACTACCGATGGGTGACAGTGATCTTTTTGCGGCACGCACCTATCATGTAATACGGAGCGCAGTATTTTTCGCGGATAACCCTGGAAATCAGTGAATTTTAAGTTGATTCTAAAAGCTATTCCGTATTTGAAACCAGATGTAGACCTTGATAAAAGAAAATAGACTATTAAAGTTTTTAGTTAGGATTCAAATTAAAATATTCGTCTTCCGGTCTAGTGCATGACGTGAATACGAAAGGGTCGTCACTGTCATGATTTGTATAGGTTTTTAAGTTCTTGAAGGTAAACTTAATGAACACTCCTCACCAAATAACTCCACCTTTACGATCATTTGCATAAAACTTAGTCTGCGGCCTCTTTAAATCTGTAATTATTGTTCGCCTCATAAGGAGGCTTTAGCCAGGGAACGCATTTGTTGAATCTTTAGCTTGCTGTGAAGCATCATTTCAAGATTCCTTGGTCAGTATAAGGGGCAAAACGCTCCAATGAGTTTTTGGCTTATTCGTAAAAAGCGTACACGATTGAAAGCAAATGAAAATAGAAACCCAGGATGCGTAGTGTTAGATACTGAATTCAAGGGCGACATAATCTCGACGTGAACAACAAGTCAATATATGCAGCCATCCATGTTCTTCTTCTTCAACCTGCATCTTCATGCGCAATTTATTTCATTGTCAATATGCATTCAAGTGAGCTGATCAAATTGTGAGACATAATTGTTGCAGTGTTTTGTTCCATGTCTTTTTTCGGCAGGTACCTGCCGGCGACAACTGGTGATACTTAAAATTTGGGATTTATATGAGTAATAGGAACGCAACAATTAGTGTTGAACGGGGACTGGGACTGGGTCTAGCAGGATCTGGCGGGATTAGTCCTTTCCTTTCAGATTATAAACGTCAGCGAACTTAGCATACACGATGAGTTGTAGTTCGAGGGATGAAATATTACAATTTAAGATTATGCGTCTGTAAGTTGCTTTTCTCTGAGAGCTGCAGTATCTTTTATTCGATAACGCTGTCACTGCCTTATTCAGGGGAGTTAAAGGGAGAATAAAAATGAAATCTGAAATTCTGTATGCATTTCACTATCGTCTCTTCAATCGCGAGTGATCTGAATCATTTATTTGTGCAATATTTGTACCATCATATATGCAACAGTTGCTGAAAACCACTCCATGATCAGTCTTGCGTGAGGTACTGTAACATTTCCGCAAACACTTACTCAAGTTGGACGGCTCACAGTTCGTTCCATGGAAATCCAATTTAGTACAAGGCGTCGAAAGCTGAACTTATTGGACATTTAAAATTTCGAAACGGTTTCATTTACCTACTTTCGTAGTCGTCTTTTAGCCTTTTTAAAGACTCTCTGTCTACCAAGATGCAATGCGCGCAGGCTCAGAGGTTTCGTATGATATGAAACCTCCATTTTTCCGTCGGTGCGTTGTTCCTTCGTTAAATCATTTGTTATCGGAGTCATCCATTGGGATTTGTTCTTACTTGGTGCTTCTTATTTCAGCCACGTTATCGTAGTTTATTAGATATTTTGTCGTTAATTGCAATTCTCAAGCGTTTTAACGTCCGTTGACTTACTGAGCAGTTGGACCAACGGTGAACTGATCCCGAAAAATCCAGGTGAAGATCTCAAAGACCTGAGCCGCCTAAAGCAGTCTATTCACAGACATCAGTTCGAGATCACTGAGAGCCCGTATGGATTCATGGGGATACCACTAGCTATAAACCAAGAGCGAGTTTACTGAAGTCCTTTCGCAGTAAGCCGAGTGACATTTGCACAGTTTGTAATCTCCTAGTTGGATACATGTAGTTACCGTGACTTACCTTAAATTAAATCTTATTTTCGAGACTTGTTTGGATTTCTAATTCTTGTTTCATACAACATTTGGATTAGATGCTTTTGCTTGTTCATCAGCTAAAAGCATTCCTGAAAACATTCACGAATTGAACGATCCCCAATTTGTTGTGTGACTCTTTAACGGCTACATTTTTAGTGAACAAATTTGCCAGGAAGAGTACAATCAGTGAATAATTTTATAACGTTTTTTTCAATTTGTCAACGTCAAAAAAAATACTTTTTATTCGACCAGCCAGCTTTCTAATATTCCACTGTAGCTTTTTGTTGCCTATTTCTTTCCCACTCGTTACTTCAAGCCAAATAAAAACATAAACAAAGGTGCCCATTGCATCTTGGTAGACAGAGAGTCTTTAAGTACAGAGTATTGTAAGAACGTGCGTTACAATATTGTTATTCCGCGCTTTGCAAATGTTCTGTTGTAGATGATGTAATGTTCCGTAAGTAAGCTCTGAACTCTGGGATCGAAGGACACGTGCGGAAAAAGAATAACTGAAACGCCAAGGACTCGTGACACTTGTAATGTTCCTGTGATGTAACAAACGAATAAAGAGAAGCTTGGAGAGGAATCAAATAAAATACTACTTTATCGGTTTTTAGGAAGACGAACTCAAGGAATTCAGGGAGACTTTCGTAGGAAAGTCAATATACCACTCACAAAACCTGGAGGCTAATGAAAAACGCTTTGAGTTGGTAACTGTTTGGTAAAGTCGGCAACTGAAAATCTGAGAAGACAAGCAAGAGAAGATTTAGAGCAGAACGATCATTAGCATAATTTTACTGTTAACCTATCACCTGATGTCGCTGCCCTTCTTTGATTCATTTTTTGTGTGCTTGCATTAGATAAATGCTTGAGTATGTATTTTTCTTTCCAATATTTCTCGTATGACTGCAAGGCCATGTTTCAATAAACGATTTATTGTTTGATTGATTGATTAATTTCCCTGCTAGCAGAGGTCCCTTTTCTTTTGCTTTCGCTGGGCTGACGAGTACGGGAAAAGAAACCTCTGCCATAGGTCCACATTCACTTTGTTCAAACCGCCGTCCACAACCTTGGATGGCACTCCCCATGATATGTTTGCTGATTGTGACTTGAGCCCGCTGTGTCCCGTTTCTCTGTGGTTAAGTGAGCCCACGCAACGTGAAGTATCACGTGAGGATTCGGTCGCTAAGTAACTTCCGTGCATACCCAACACAATGAGTTTCGACCCATGGCAGAGATCTCTTTTCCCGTACTCGTCATCACAGCGAACGCAAACGAAAAGACACCTCTGCTAGCAGGGAATGATTTGATTTAACAGGATGCGATTCACTCAAGGACTTTCTCTGGAAAGGGGAAGGCTTTCTAATGAATCTTTGTTATTCAACTTATTAAGTAGAATACAAATCGTCTTGTGTTGGATGTGTTTTTTGTAATATAAACCAGGCTAAAGTCGTTCGGAATTGTTACTCTAAATGGCGTGTACGCAGTGAGAGAATCAAACCGAATCTGTGCAGTATTGTGAGATTCAGATCACAGGAAAGTGTTTCTGGCTCGTTTTCTATGTCTTCACTTGTTGTGAATAAAAGACAAAATATCCTAAGCAGGATATGGATTTTACGCTTCATAAAAGAAGGTAGCAAAAATTGAAAATCCAAGTAAGATGTGAAGATAGAATACAACATGGTAAGCTTCTAACAAATAAGCAAATGACGAATTACTAGTTTTCCAAAGCTACGTTATTCAACAGTATGAAAACGGTGGCTGGATCAGTGCTAAGTGAATATGTCTCCGAGCTCCTCCGATGGTTTTATTCCCTCTATTTCAAAAAGAAGAAAAGACTTTTTTTCTTTAAAAGGGTGTTCGTCTTTTTCTCTGTTATTGCACTAGGAAGAAAATACAGGTAGTTCAATCTCTTGTACTTTCGTAAGGAGGGAAGCCCATGGCTGAATTCAGAAAAATTTCTCGCTGATCTGAAACCGGAAGAAATAAACAAATAAAAGATTGTAGAGGGTCAAACGTTCATATACCCGGTATAAGTTATTCAATACTTCAATGTGGTGTTTCGGAAGTGTTTTTGCGAGAGATGAGCCAAGAAAATCCGGGTCACAACTGAGCGCAATTCCCCCAAAGCATGTTATGCCTCTTTCATGTTAGCTAAATATGGTTAAATCTATCACATAACAGTAACTTTGAAGACAGACATGTTTATGCCAAAATTACGAAATGAGGTCAAAACGAAACTTCGGAAAGGAGTCGCGAGATGCCATATATTCTTTCCTGAATCACTCTCTTGTGCATATTGCAGAGTAGGCATAGAATGTCTGCCTTCCCTACTGTCGGAAACACCACGTTCAGTCTGCCGCCAGTAGTTCAGTCAAGTCTGAATTTGGTGTCGTTATAACTAAAGCCGAAGGCTCGAAGGTTCTCTCGCAGCTCTGTGCTTTAGTACTTCAGCCGTCTTTTATTTGTCAACCTTCATTTATACTCCTTTTTAGCCAGACATTTATGAAGATATAGTATACACCACAAAATCTTTGATAAAATTCTTGAGACGCATCCAGAAACCATCAAGTGCCAGTCACAGAATGGGCCAGTCACAGAAGCTTCTCACCCAAACACTGATGCCTGAGACAAACTCAAGGAGGACATACTTGAGGAGAGTTTTGTGACTCTCTCAAGTGGATATAAGAGTAAAAAAGCGTTTGCCACTCCGACCCTATTCGTTCAAAGAGCAGGTATATATTATGTACTGTAGGTTTATCCAGTGGATTAAAATTAATGTACTGTGAACTCCCTCAATGCGCACACCCATGTAAGGCAGACACCTCTCTAAGGGGGACACCTTTGCCTGGCCCCAGCTGAATTGCACCATACTGTATTCTCTGTCCGTCTTAGGAGGAGCTCTCTATGATGGACACTAAGAGCTGGTCGCGAAAGTGTTCGCCTTTGAGGGAATTTGCAACTAGTGCAATTGTTTATCAGTTGGATGGTGACTTATCAGGTTGATAAAAGTCATCTGCTCTTCAAACAACTGGGGCAGAAATAGTCAGATGTGCGCGTCTCGTGTAAGTGTTGTGGTTTAAGGTTGCATTGGTTGAAAATTTTCAAGCCACAGACCAGCAAATAATTTTACTTTCAATCTGCCTTTGTCTCATACTATTATATTTATTAATAATTATTAGTTTGCCCTGCAAGTTTGAGAACAGGGCTGATTGTTCAAGAGGCAGATTGATGCCCAGGTTATATTTTCTTTCGCGAAAATGCCTCTAAAAGATAATTGTAATTCATTATGGTAGTTGTTCATCTAAATCAAAACTGAAAGGAAAATTTAACTTATTAATTAATAAGCCCTTTTGAAAATAAAAAAGAGGTTTTTAAATTAGTGAAGCCAGCTGCCTAATACATGAAATACCACCCTATTCATTTGTAGTTATTGGTAGTATTATGCCCCTCGCTCCTTCCTAGGAACAAAGCTGAACCTTCTAAGAGGTTTTCATGGCCAACAGAGGCCCTGAGGGCAGGTGATCACTTCATCACCCAGTCTCCACCCAACCCCGAGATGAATTGATAGGACAGACCACAGTAACAGGGATTCCTTTTCCGACCCTTTTTGATAACTGTGTGGGATGTTTTATGGTTTTATGTCCCTTACAAGTGTTAATATGTGGATGTAAAGGAGACAAGGTCAATGTCTCAAAGGGGCAGTGTCACAGCCATTTATGTTAGCAAAAATCTGGAAAGCAAAGGAAACCTGTTTACCTTTGGCAAAGGAAAAATAATGGTCAAATTTTCTTCAAAATGGCTATTAATTTTGAGCTCACGGAGACCATTCTTAAATGTTTAGGGTTACACGAAGCCGAGATGAAAATGCAGCCGGATTCCAACTTAAAAACGTTGCGATCGGGCAGACTTCTTCAAGTTTTCGCTTGTATCTTACATAAACTTTGTAATGAGCCTCTTGTTTGTTTGGTTTTTTTTTTTTTCAAATATACTTGAATGACTTTATCTCACTGGTGGTCCAGAAGCATTAATTCATGAATGAAAAATTCACTGGAAATTGATTAAGTAAATTTATGGTCAAAATGTCAGGGATCATTTCCATGGTACTGCCCCTTTAATGTAAGTGCCAGATGATGCGATCATGCGAACTTAAGAAGATGTTTAGCACAGTCGTGATATTTATGATCCAATATTTTCATTCTGTAACATTCAGTAAACATTGTACTACACTGGATTATATGGCAAAGCTAATAACTGATTAAATAAATAAATAAATAAATTTCAAGACCCTGGTTTAGTGCTGTCTGGGATTTGAACTTGCGATCTCCTGTAATCGCGTAGCGGTTCCCAGTTCATGTGACTACCTGGTAATTACAGCTATGCGGCTTTTTTGACTCAAAATCTCAATTAAGTGGTTAATAATATCTTATAATGATCCGAAAATCCAACCACCCTGGCCTCAGTCTTTATCAGCGTCTACAAGTTTCATGGAGTCATTTTCTGATGAAGTCATCCCCAGTTATAGAAAGGTAACCTCAAACTGTCATCTTATTTCTGTAGTGCCTAAGCTTCGTTTCTTTACTGCTGATTTCTTTGAAGACACCAAGTCCTGCAAAATTTGATGCCACATTATGGACCCGTCGACAAAATTTTAATATTTTTACATTATTTTAATTTATTTTACTCTATTTTGCAGTGGAACCCCACGGAGAAAAGATGGTCATTAGCGATTTGGTTAAGGCCCTCCCTCGCGTTATAATGTACAGCCTTGTAGCTAGCTTCTACTGATGCCACTTAGGGCTATTACTAAGAAGACGCTGGGGGACAGGGCATTTGCTTCTGCGGCCCCGAAACTCTGGAACAAATTGCCTTGTGCCATTAGGGGAGAGGGTAATTTTAATCGTTTTAGAACTTTAGTTAAGTCTTACCTTTTTAAAGAGACTTTTGCTCGCTCAATCCAGAAATTGTTGTCTTTGTTGTTGCCCAGTAAACATAGCGCATGCCACGCAGCACATGTGTAGCTCTTCGATTGGTCAAAGAGGAAAGCCATAAAACAAAGATTTAGTTAAAACTGGGTTTACATTAAATGAGTCTTTGCTTCATTCAGCTTACCATTATTTTGGTTGTGATAAAGGTATACTAGGTACACGATTCTTATTACGGTGCGTCCTCATCAAATCACAGTTCCACTGTATTTTATTTTTGGTGTTACAAAGTCAAAAATGACTTGTAAACTATAGTTTCAGGATAATTGATTCCGCTCAAGCTTATAATGAAGAGCACGTGGGTATTGCCCTGGAGGAAAGTGGTGTACCAAGAGAAGAAATTTTCGTTGTTTCCAAAGTTCATCCTCGACTTCTGCGACTTGAAGTATAATCAATAACCAAAAAAATTTGTAATGGCTATGTAAGAAGGGGAGATGGGGAAGGGGGGGGGGGGGGGATGAATTGACAGGAAGCGTGAGCGGTTGGAGACCCCATTCAGAACTATTCTGTTGGTTATACACAGAGTGGAATTTCGGTAAGTAGAAAGGGAAGGAGAAGTTCAGAAAGTTAGTTCGAGCTATTTTATGAGCTTTAAATCCTACTAAGGCTAGCCTGTCCTCTTGTTACATAACAGCTGATGTGTTTACCTTAACTGAGTCAGAGGGCATTGTCCTCTCAGTTCGTCTCTTCAGTGATGATGAATTGTCAATGAGCAGAATTAGTCCAAAATGGATCCCTTCCCATGTGTCGCACGCGCAGCTTTTGATAGGAGTTTGGAATCATGCGGCTATTCTGTGTGTAGGTTACTCTCCTGCGCGTAACTACAGTGCAAATAATTTCAAGCCTCTCTAAACTCCTGTTATTTGTAAACACCTCTACATTTGCCTGAAATAAGATGTGATGTTTTCCGACTATTTCACTTTATTTCTGCTTATTCAGTGTACTTGTTTGTCTTAATTTAAACTGCTACAGGTCAGCTGTTAACCCAATAGTTTGAATTCTTTTCGTCACAATTATCCTTCCCACAATAAGTGGTAAACTAAGAATTTTACTAGTATAATCATGACTTTTTCTATAATGCCTCAAAATATCCAGCAGTCATCACCACGTTATGTAATTTGATTCATTAAATTCAGTGCTGAAAGTGGGGATGGGTCTTAGAGGCTAAGTATGAAGACGGGTGTTTTAAATGGACGTACTTTGGTCTGAAACGTGGGTCATGTCATGTTGCTCTCCAAACATCCGAGTTGAGTCGCCTTCAACCTCTACACCCGCGCCGGTCCCAACTTTTTTGAAGATTGATCTGAGCCACTTTCATAATGGCAAATATAAATCAGAAACGATTTGAATGTGTTGTTATATTTGGTCTGCTCAGTGTGATATGGTAGTGTGATATTCTATGTCGATACGCTGTTCATTTGGAAATCGGTCTTTGGACTCAATGTCATAGGTGGAAACTGTGAAAACCAAGTCAATGCAGCCATCTCAGTTTTCCCTATCTTCTTTTTCACCAGGCTAGGTAAGATCGAACTTTTTTTCCTCTCCTTTCGTTTCTCCTGATGGCAATGTCTTCATTGATTCTGGAGAAGGAGAGGTAATAGCTCTTCGCCAGGCTAATGGCTCATTGGTGTGGAGTTTTAAGACGTAGTCATCTGTATAATCGTCTACTCGATTGTATAAAAGTGGCGTCCTGTTCATAGAAGGAATAGACATCTATTTGTACGCCTTGCGAAGTGAAAAAGGACAGTTCCGGTTGTCCGAACACCTCTGATCACGCGCGAGCAGGCAGTGGAACAAGCCTGAGATAACTAATATTTTCGTACTTTGTAAATGAAAGCGTACGTACAACCCACCATTTCCCTGCTGATCACAAGAGGACGGCTGAGGAAACAGGACAGCAAAATACCTTTCCGTGACCAACGAGACACCTGTTTGGCGCCATTTTTTGACTTGAACGGACAATGGCACCTGCTTTTAGTAACCCTTTCTAGACATAATTTACAACAACGTATCGTGTCTTTCCCTCTTTGAAGATTCCTTTACTTTATCGCACTGGCGATATAGAGACAATTAATTTATGAATGAGGTTAGACATTTTGTTTTTTGTTTTTTTCATTTTTACTATGGTTGACAATTTGATTATGACCTCGAGATTTACATCGCGTGACAGTTGATGAGGGTGCAGCCCAAGTCAGCTATTACACATAGCAATCGAGAGCGAATAATCTAATTGTCTTGGTATAAATCTAATAATCGTTGAAAACTGAAAATTCCAAGTAAATTATCTAAATGCTCCTTGCAGACGCTTTGAAAATTTGAAGAAGCGGCCGCCGGCATTTTGTTGACAACCCGCTATAGCTACTCACTATCTTTCACAGCATAGATAGCGAGTAGCGTAGACAATAAGAGAACGGGATTCGTGATAGCACGCTAATAGATTATACTAAAATTGGATAGTCCTTATAGCAGTATCTCCGTTAGATTTCCGTCCGTAGATCGTTCAATTCATATTAACGAAAGTTAAATAAGTCGGCACAATAAGGTGATATTTTGGCCTCCTTTTTCTTCAGCAGTCCAATTCCCTAAGTTCTTTAATATTTACCGGTAAATGCAAGCGCCTTAGAAATTCATCTTAAGATTATCTCTGGCAGTTCTTAACCCTAGATCAGCATGGATATTCTCAGCCGTTTACTCCTTTAGGATAACAAGTATGTTTTTAGCCAATCACGGAATAGCCAGATCTAGGTAAGCGGAAATTTTATCTTCTTATGTGCTCAGCACCATTCCAGGATTCCTGCGAGGCTGTGAAAGAGCGTTTGTTTTAGGCAAAAAGTAATAAATTGTAAATGATTTTTTAAATGTCTAGTGCGTCTAAATCAAAAATTTGTTATCAGATCTAGAACGTACTTTTGGCAGAATGGTGAGCTGATTTGTATCGGTCAACTACAATGTATGTATCGAGCTGGTTTCACAAAAGCAAGTTTTCATGGACAAGCCGTTTTGCTGATTTTCACTTGCTCGTGTGTGAACAATAGGGATTCAAGTATTCAATGAACTTATTGAAACAGATGGCCAATATTTTTTTCAAAGAAAAATTTTACTATTTAATCGGATACACCTTGGAAATCTTGGTCTCGTGCAATGATCTTTGCAATGGAGAATTTCAAACTACCCTAGCGTGTCACTCCCGCGAATCTTCCTCTTCCATCGCTCAATAACTTTTTCTCTCAATTCTGCTAACAAATCAGAGGGAAAAGGGTACAAGATGTGTCCCAAGAAATGTGTCTGAGACTGTAGGTGTTTCAACTGGGGCTAATAGTTTGTCAGGGGATGAAGCCTCTTGCCAGTTGTAAATTCAATGTAAGCCGAGAGTGTTGTAGGCTGGTCATTCTTAGCCCAACCATATGAAGGAGGGTGGAGTGGGGTTTGTGAGGAGTGGGAGGGGTGGGGGTGACTGGCATAACTTATCAGAGTGACAGCCCGATGCGTGGTCACGGAAACAATTCTCAGTAGTGTAAAGGAAACTAATGTGAGGTGTGACCCATTTTTTTGTTCCTTTTCGGAGGCGGGTTCACCAGCAGAAAACGGAATTCCAAGCGACTTGTCAAAAACCGCTAAGTGGACTAAAAGCACTGTGTCAATCAGTTCACTTTTGACGTTTAAATCGAGCGATGAAAACAGGAAAAGGAAACAAAGGTGTGTTCATAGGAGTCTTGCTTTCGCAGAGGACGCTTGCAGCGCACATGAAGGGATTTACTTAAAGGGTTTGAAAACTGTGCTCATTCTTCGACAATTATAGGAACAAAATCATTTAACAATTATCCTGTGAGATCGCGCGGAATATCGCCTGGTACTTATATTTAGCCGACGAGGCTGCTGAGTACGCATGACAAATATTGAGCGCGCTATGACCATATTTGGACATAGTCACAATGCGGTGAAGAATAAATAACAATTAGTATAAATACACAGGTAATTATACAAAATCGCGCGCTCTCATTGGCTCGCTATCTCGGATTATCAGCCGATAATCACCTCGACGGACAAAATGGCTGCCAGTAGTCGTTTTGCCACTGTAAGTGAAGATGATTTCGCGTTGATATGTTTTTTTTTTTTTCTCTTTTTTGAAATAATCACCTGTGTATTTATACTAAAACAATTATTCGCCTCAGGCTCAGTGATTATTGGTGAATATTCACCTCGACTTCGTCTCGGTGAATATTCACCGATAATCACTTGGCCTTCGGCGAATAATTGTTAATTATTCCATGAGCCCGAGTTGGATATGAAGTGATAAAATAACCAACGAGCACGTAGCGCGAGTTGGTTATAATCACTTCATATCCAACAAGGGCGAATGGAATAATTGTTTTAGTAAATTCTCAAACCGGGTTTTGCCGCCGATTTTTATTTCCACAATTTTACAAAGCGTCCGGAAAGAGCATCTTGGCGCACTATTGGCTCATACCCTAAACACTATTTAAACAATAGAGTGTTTCTGTCGAGGAACTATCGGCTGATAGTTGCCCCGCGGAAATATGATGTTCTTAAAACAAATATTTGCCCGAGAAGCGAAGCTTCGAGGGCAAATATGCTAGTTTTAAGAACATCAAATTTCCAAGGGGCAACTATCAAACCGATAGTTCCGAGACATAAACACTCTATTGTCTTTATTGTTCACCACTAAATTTACTTCCGCGCGCCAGTTGAAAAACAGTCAAAACCCACTTAATGCAGATCAATCAAATATTTATTCATGCGTACAGGCTGTCACAAATGTCAATAATTCGCAGCGTACATTGGCTAAAGAATAGCGTACAGCTGTCAACTGTCTTTTCAGCGGACGACTACTATCCATCCCGATATTTTCCTCGGACGGGCACTATGGGCTGATGGTGTCTCTCCGCGGACGAACACT
>OX421455.1:10213667-10256167 GCA_949126865.1 Montipora capitata | reverse complement strand
CTAAGTAAGTAATTAAATGAGAATGAATATATGAAAATCATAGAAGACGGAAACAAGCAAGCACTTTTGCAGTTGAAAAAATTACCACAAACTATAATTAAAAATAAATGAACTGCATAACTGATCTTTACAGGCACTTATATAGGTACGAGAAACATGGTTTGGGGATATATGGACCTTCACTGGCAAAGAAATAAACGAATTTACATAAAAGATTTTCCATATATATACCTTGTTAAGGTTGGTGGAAAACTGAGTTTGATACTCGCCACCATCTGACCTCCATATGAGACGCGCCTCACATAATGGGTACCAAGTCCATCAACCACATTGCCTCTTTTCAGGATCTCACTAGGCTTCGCTGAGTGGTCTATCCTCTTGGAGACCTTAAAAGAAAACGCACTTAAATAACAGCTCAAGAGTTTTCACACCGTGATCTTCTAACTCGTGTTCGGCAAAAGCTCGGGTTTGTTATAGTGTTCTTCTAACTTCCAATCCAAGAAATGTTATTCATTCACGAAAAGGAACTCTCAATTAAATGCTATTCGAGCTTTATCAGAATCGATACAAATCGTATCATAAAACATAACATAACATTTAAGTAGAAGACAGTTTTATCAAACGACGCAACGAGTCTTACCGTGATGCATTTCATGAGAATCAATACTTCAGTTTTTCCTTCCTCGGTTTTAATGTCGGTGAAATATTTCCCTGGACCTTCCACAGATACCTTGTTTGCCTTTATCCTCAATGGCAGATCAAAGGGTACACCCAATAATTCTTTGACTTCGTCGTTTTCCGCGACGACTTTGTAACGGAAGGAAAACGAGTTGACATTTTCAGTCTTTGTTGGGATATCCGATGGGAAAATATCTTGGCCTTTTCTTGCACGGTTTAAATCAAATGTGCTGCCAATGCTCAAAGTGGGGGCAGTGAACGCAGGAATATTCATCTTTGATCCTGGAGGAAAAATTAGATCCTTATTTAGTTTCCCAACTGGTATTGCTTTGTATACTTTATAGTTGACTCTATAGTTAGCCGTTTTTTTATAAAAACAGATTGAAATAGAAGGAATCGCCTCGACAGGCATATAATCATTGATGGCAGTTACGTTTGCACTCAGAGAGAATGAAACTTAAACTTACTCAAACTGATCGCGACGGATTTTTTTGATGCCTTAAAGAGATAAAATGAATCGTAAATGAATCGGTTCTGTGAAAAAGAAAGTCAAGAAAATTAAGAGATTATCCACGTTATGTGACAGGTTAAGAAACAGTCGAAAAAGAGGAAGATTAATAGCCGACTATCAAAACAATTTATGGAAGCTTTGCTTCTCGTTCTACGTTTTTGCAATAAATTGCGTTTACATCAGCAATAACGATTCCTTGTTCACACTTCTCCAGACAGGATTATAATTTCAAAGAATATATAAGTCGATAATTTGACCCAGTTTGAATCTACGTCACGCATGACCAGTAACTGAAACTTGTACGACGATCGTCAGTTCTGATCAAACGCATTTTCTGAATTTCCCAGGTTTATTGTTGTTTTGTTTCTTGTTTTTCAACTTGGAAAAAACTTCAAGGTTCCATTAAAGTACACGAAGTTACAAAGAGGAATTTTGAAGACTTGTTTCACTCTTGAAAATAGTGGTCACTCGGGGAGTAGTAGACTGTGCTAGAGCCCAAAACTCTAAGGAAATCCAACCATATTTCTTGTATTATATTATGAAAACTGCCTGCAGGTTAAAGCGATGATATTTTCTACCTTTCACGCCGTAAATTTCGGCGAATTATTGTCAAGAGTGAGAGCCCAATGAGATGCAGCACCACAAATAATATGAGACAAACGAAGTGAAAGTAAAGCCGGACGTTTGAGTGTGATCACGAATGCCCTTAGTTTTCCATCAAGAGGACTGTTGGACTACAACACATCACTATTAGCAAATAGCGTACCTGAAAGCTGCCTCGAAGAAATAATTCAACAATAATTAACGGAATCGTACTTCATCGAGCAAACATGTCGCCTTTAGGTTCAGTCTTTCTGTTACAAGCAACGTTTTGGGAGGGGCAACCCAATAAGACTGGGTAAAAGACAAAATTAATTATTGAACATTTAACAAACAATTGATATTAAATTGGGGGACTCGCCATTGGTCAATTTGCTCCTTCTCGGTGTTTTTCTGTCAATGTTGCTAGGTTATAGCTGTGGAAGGTTGTTGAGCTTTCCTTGCCGCCACTCCCAGTTTGTCAACTAAGGCAGAAGCTCCAGCGAGATTGTGACTCAGAAAGTCAATTTCGAGATCACTTTAACAAGATAAAAGTCTCGCTACTGGCCCGCTTAACTCAAAGGTAAGACAGAGAATGCATCCATCGAGGTTTATGATTCTCCCGTTTTATTCAGCAGTCAATAGATTTGCTTGCTACTTGGCCTTTCTTGTCTCATTGTAACTAATGTTTGTAACTTCAGTTTTCATGGGATCCATAACGTTACTAGCATGGCATTTCCTTGACGTTTTAGAACTAAATGAATCTACACTAATTATTTCGGTTGTTGCAAGTATCATTCGAATCAAAATAATCTTGAATCACCGGTTTACTCGCTTCCAGCTTTATAAGAAGCGAACGTGATCATGACACGCTTTGACTCTAAAGATTTGCCTTGACTTCGAATCATTTACATATTAAAATGACCAATAATACAGTATAGAATTAAAAGAATAGTAACTTTACGAAGGAAAACGTTAAAGAGCCCTATAGAAGATATTATATTATGCATTTTGGCTAGCGACAGCTACAGCTATGCAATTTATCTGTTATCGATTATCATGGATGAGATCACAAGAATACCAAAATGATTGTGTGCATGTGACCTCGTCTACCTTTTTCAACCGTGTTCATGCAATCCGATTTTCATACACGAATTGTCCACAGAAATGCAGTTACGATTAGCATACCGCAATCTATTGACTGGCAAAGGTTCTTTTGCAATCACGGTCACGCAAACTGCAAATTCATACTATCGATAGTTTTTGTCATGTCAACATCGAATGAATAAAAGTTTCCGGCTTTCTTGGAACTAGTCTTGCATTTATATGAGCTTATGAAAACGGAAACCGAGAGAGATTTTGCCCACTCCAAGTAAGTTAAGCTTAACAAAAACCCGATAGAGAACTCAGCACTGCAAGTTTTTGCCTGAACATGGTTTGATGTCAACATCAGAATGAGAAATACTAAAACCGGCTTTCGAAGAAATGTTAACATAAACGATAGAATTGAGGAATCTCTATCTTTTTTGTCGGTTTGCGTCTCCAATTTGTCACATTATTCTTAGAAAAGAGACCAGCCTCTTAAGTAGATTCGTTGACAATAAGAGAAACATTCTTTTTGGACGAGGAAAATTGTTTATATAATAATTATTCCATGCCATTATGTTGTAAGACAGGTTCGTTCATCTCTCCGAAGGAATGCCAAAGCTTTCCCTTACATTTGCCGCAGCGTCATTTACAAATGACATTTATAAATTACATTTTGTTTTATTCACAATTTGGTTTGTAGATTTCCTGATGAATGTGCCAGCGTGGGCCTTTTCTAATTTGTGTATTGGTCGTTCTTATGACGCCAAAGATAACAGTGCGGGTGTGGACCTTTTTCAGCCAGATATCCACATCAAAACACAGGACGTGAACACATTCTCGTTCCGTTACAAAATCATAAAATCAAACGAAGATGTCAGAGACTTGCTGAACATATCTGGAGATATTTCTTTGAAGATCAAAGCGAACATTCTCAAAGTAGAAGGAGCAGGGAAGTACATCAGTAACACCAAGAAGGAAGAGGGAACTACAGAGGTCTTGGCTGTCATGAAATGCACAACGGTGAGATGCAGCAGCGATTTGTGATTTCTGAAAAATAACGATCTTATAAATGACTTCAGGATATTTTCGTCATACGAACGGTCTGAATGCTTTTAAACATCGTATAAGTAACAGAAACTTAACATTAAGTTTATTAACGAAGATATGTGATGCAGATAGATATTAGATTAGGTTGTACTTTTTATACTTTTTAGTGTTTACCTCAGTTTTTTTTCCATTAATTGGATGTAAGAAGTTATTCACTAGGATGCAATAGGTAATTAGGGATTCTTAACAAGAGTTTTCTAGAGTTTTAAACGATGTTTACCTTGTTTTGTAATTAGTGTCACCAATTAGTGTGAAAATGCTAGAACGAATAACACTTTAAAAATAAAGTTTACTATTACTACTACTCCTATTACATATTTCTTTGGAACTGTTTGGTTATCACCCTTTTTTTCTCAAGGTCAACGAAACAATGGATGGAGCAACGACTGCTAGACCTGAAATGGAGAAATCTCCATCACTGGGTTCTCACTATGTGAGAAGCGTGACTTATGGGGCTGAAATGATTGCAAGCCTCAAATTCAAGTCATCGTCTTCCACAGGAAGGTGACGCACCAATAATTGTATGTCAGAATCGTTTATCTTTCATAATTTTGCGCAACTTGAAAATTTAGCGTTTTTAGTGAATGATCAATCAATCAATCAATCAAAAAGTTACACTTGTTTACTTGATTAACGTTATGACAGGGTTCCACTTAAATGTTGTCAAGGGGAAAAGTCATCAACCTTTATCTTTCCAACCTTTAGATATTTCTCGCATGAGCTGACTATCAGTGCAAAAAGGAATTAGATGAAATATGAGTAAAAGCTTTAGTAGCAGGCACGTCATTACCATGCCGTCATGTCACCAACACCACCGCCACAATCAATCATTACCGTCTTTACCAGAAACAGCCTACATCTCACAAGTGTTGTCATTATCGTTATTATCACCTTATCGCGCTATCCCTGTTTTCCGTCACCAACAACTTAACATCGTATTCACAGCCACCATCGTAATCAACACCACAACCACTTCTGTGAACACGAAATGTACATGACACCATCACATTGAAACCCACTAGAGACCAACCAATAACCAACCCAACAACGCTTTATTTTGTGACATCACAGAACGACCATGAATGGTAAATTTGATGGAGGACTTGATATTCAAGGAGTGGTCCATGCCGGCTTAGAAACTCAATTGAAGAAGCTGTCGTCCGAATGCGATAGTGCTAGCCATTTATCTATCGAGTACTATGCAACAGACCTGCCAGAGAAAAACCCAACTAACTTGGAGGACCTGGTGAAACTTATTCAGGAGTTTCCATCAAGATTGAAAAAAATCAATGAAGGAAAGGGAGTCCCCATTCAGGTAGGTTTAGTACCGTTATCATCACCACCCATTATCATTTTATTAGTGACCCGTAAGAATTTAGTGAAAATTATAAAACACGTTTGTTACACTTCCGACAAGAAAGAAATAAACAACTTGACCTTTGCTTACCCTCGGCAGTATTTATAGCACAAAGGTTATTGGGGTCAGGCAAATACAGAAACAAATAATTCAAATAAACATAATAAGGTGAAGAAATGAGCTGGCAGTAAGCAACCCAGTTGGCTGTTCACAAGCGTGGCCGAGCTCGAGTGGGACCGTAGCGCGAGATGTTGTAAAGGCAGAAAACGGCAGGAGTAAAGCTTCAAAGCTACGTAGAGTTTGAAGGTGATCAAGCCGCTAACATTATCTTCCTAACTGTTGCTAAGATTGTGTTGTTCGACTGCTATGTAAACCTAATTTTTCAGTTCTGCTTTTTTTACTGATAGAGCATCCGAACTTTTTCTTTCCAACAGTATGAGCTTCAATCAATAGCAAACGTTTTCCCGGCGCTGGATCAAGACCATAATGTCCGAGCGCTAGAATGCGAGATCAATGAGGTAGAAAGTCGCTACGACGATCTTTACCTGGCGAAAGGTCTTGTGGCCACGTATCGAAACACTGAGCATGATTTAGACGAGGAAATGAGAGAGTTCAACTCTGAGATCAACAAGA
Source organism: Montipora capitata (assembly GCA_949126865.1). Taxonomy (NCBI): domain Eukaryota; kingdom Metazoa; phylum Cnidaria; class Anthozoa; order Scleractinia; family Acroporidae; genus Montipora; species Montipora capitata. The sequence continues at coordinate 10,250,213 of OX421455.1, read as the reverse complement.
CACTGCGCATTTTTAGCTCTGCTATCTCTACTTTGGATGAAAAAAGAGTGGAAAAGTGCCTTCAAGTGTACGCGGACTCATTGGATGGAAATGACGAGGAAGGAAAATATGTTCAACACTGGAGGGACATGTTAAAGAAAAAGGTTTGTGACAGCCATCAGTTTATAATTACATGAGTTATTTTCTTTTCCCGTGATTGATGGGAACTGATGACGTTCGTTCCCTGCATGGAACAAAATTTGTGGCGAAAGACGTTAGCCGTGCAGTGACAAGGGGTCTTCATGTAAGAGTTACTGTAGTATATGGCATATCCAGCTCGTTTCCTGCTTACAACTTTTAAAGTCTTCATCATGGTCAGAGTCAAACAAATCGCAATTTAGCTGTTAGAAACTACCTAACACGTTCCAAAACCTTGGGGGATATTCTAAAGTTAACAAAAATCGGTTGTCGGTGTTGAATCCTTGACGGGATTTTAATTTTCGGCTGATATTTCGAGGAAAGTGAATTATCTGGCCGCCAAAAATGTCCTTTCGGCTGGGAAAATCCCTCTCGTCCACTTTTTGTCCAAGTATTTACCGTTTACTTTCATTTGAACGATAGCGTTCAGTCGTACACCATGTCATCTCCATTTGTGGGTGGCTCGAAAAAATAACTTTGGAAGACATTGTGAAGGCTGGCCTCAGAAATTTCGGAAACCACTGTCTTCACCATAACTTTAACAGGAGCGGCAATTACCCGTTACTGGTTTCAGAAATTTCCGAAACAGTTTGCCTTGACTATTGCTAAAAACGAGGGCAGTTAACCACTGCCGGTTTCAGAAATTTTTGAAACCCCTGCAGCTGACCACACGTGAAGGTGAGGGAAATTAGCGATTATTGGGTTCGAAATTTTTTGAAACCAGCTTCAATGATGGATGGTTTCAGAAATTTCCGATACCACTTCCGAAACGAGTTAATTGTCCTAACAATGTCCAAAGACACTGGAGCCACTAACCTTTGCACTAAGATTAATGTCACTGTAAATGTGCTACTGGTTTAAAAAATTTCCGGAACCATTCGACACAACTTGTTTTAGAAATTTGCGGAATCCCTCTTATTCTCTATGGTATAGGATTAAGACAACGGCATAACTTCTCCAGTATCACAAATAATTTATTTACAACGTTGCATTGAATTTATATCCGTTCGAGAAGAAAACACTTAAATCATGAATTTCGAAATTTAATATTCGTTAACGGTGTTCATCTATTCACTGTTATCTTCCTCAAGCACATCCTGCTCCAAGCTTTGTCTTATGCTCATTTAAGTTTCCTCGTCTGAATCCACGACAACATATTTCTTCCGGCGTTTGAGACTTGCCTTGGCTGCTGATGCTAAAAATGATAAAACCAAGAAACATCTTAGGAAAAAGCTATGTTAATTGAAATTTGTAACGTTATCTTTGACACGTATTCGTTGCCTGTCATCAGCACATATTCTTGCCCATAAAACTAGATAAACTGACAAAGAAATATCTTATTGCTCAGTAACTACCTCAGAACGTGGACGATCTTCGCAACAAACATAATCTCAAGTGTCACGTTCGAAACGCGTGTGATTTAATTTATTTACTTAGAGAGAGTTAGAGGACTGATATATTTATATCGGTGTGTTCGATAACTCTCTAAGATTAATTATTTTTGATTCCTGATTTATATCCTACTTTACTAGTTCAGTGATGGCCGTTAAATGTATTTTCCTGAGGCTGAGTGACCATTCTTGGCCTACATTTGTTTAGTGAATACATCTTAGAAGATTAGAATGATAACCCTGGCTAGTCTAACATACATAAATCCAGTAAAAAGCAATTGCAGCTCTGAGCTGTTGCAATAAACGTAGTAACTGAAAAAATTGAATTCCTTTCGGCAACTCCGCATTACGTTCCTCACACATGCAAGCAGCATGTGTGTTTTGCACGGGGTGTTTTCTCTTTTTACACTATAACTAGAATTTACTCCGATACATCTAAAATTCACTTTGCAATGGAAACAATTTCTTTTCTCTCGTGAGCTGGTATACACACTTATAGGCACAATCTCCCAATACTTCAAATATGTCGACAAAACCAGACAGTCACTATCTTAGTGTGTCACGCAAGGTGAAAACTCGGAAATTTAAAATGCTCTAAAACGAAAGACGCTACGGCACTGGAAACTTGTAAAAAGGCTTAATTCTAGATTTATATTGTCAAAGTAGTCCAAATAAAAATTTATAAAACCTCGATTTTGATCATAGAATTTATGTCAAGGTGAAAACCACTACATTGTTACTTAGAATATTAAAAGGTTTTCATTTGTTTAAAACGGCTTACTGTAATTTGGAAAACGAGAGGAAACGAAACGAAACTTAAACCTGTATTTCACAAAATGAATATTTGAGCATTTCGATAGCAGCAATTCGCAAAATAGGTGATAAGTGAGCTGGTTTCTTATTACGCTACGACGATAGTCACGTTCAACATACCTGGGATAGAAAACATTCTCTCTACTTTTTGATGAAACACGCCCCATCTGTTTCATCTCTTTGGTGGTCATCTGCCTTTGCTCTCTTCGAATTTCCGGGCTCTTCATTGACCTCCAAGCCAGGTTTCCGTTTGCCAGCGTGAGAACTTGGCTCGTTAGTACGATCTTGCGATCCCCCTTGAGAAACCAACGTCTGAAACCACTGGAGAAAGCGAAAGTGATGGCCTTTCATCCACTGTTTTGTTGCTTTCTTGAATCCGTTTAAATCTGTCAGCAAACTGACGACTGAAAACAGTGTAACCCATAAATTGTTTCGAGAAATCGTTTGCAAGGATGTCGAATAAATCTAGCCTTACACCGGCAGATAAGTTGGAGAACATGACCTGTAGAATGAAAAGACCTGAATAAGCCTATGATGTCACTTCTCTTTTCGTTCTTTGTACAGTATTCAGAAAACTAAGTAAGCAATGTACCTTAATAGAAGAGGTATCCGAACTTTCAGCAACAGCGATAACATTTGCCATCTCCTTGCCGCTGACAGTTAATGTCCCTTTCCGTTTTTGTATAAATATCGTTAAGTCTAAACCACCATATTCCTGTCTCGGGTCTGTCGCTCGTACCATTTTTACCTTTGCTCATAATTTCGCTCGTTGCAAAAAATATCTTAACTACAATTTGGAAAAAAAAAACAAGATCCTTGACTAACACCTCGGCTAAGAACAGTCTGTAACGATAAGCGAATGACACCCCAATTTATATCGTTCCTGTTGAGAATCCGTGGTTTTGTAAAAACACGCAAGAACCAAGATAGCGTGCGGAAAACAATGTCGTTTCATTTACGCAGGAAACATCTAGGAATCACATTCCTTGCTCCAAGAAGAAAAAATATAATGCAACTGATTTCTGTGTCTTACCTCTGGACATTAAGCGTTTGTCATGCTTTTGAAAACCAAACATGAATCGCCGGGCTACGAAAAACCTTCAACAAAGTTTAGTATTTCCCACTTCTCAAGTTTTTCTTTTTCGTGCCAGAAGGAAAGAAAAAATTCCCCACCCATGATTATCAGCGTCATGACCGATGGATGTCACCAGTGTCACTTGTGAGATTGAATGGGTCATTCACCTTGCGGTGGAGGGCTTTGCGAATCAAAGATCTAACTTCTTTTTCGGCTTATCAAATTTCGTTTCATACTTCATTTGTTAGTTTTTATTTGTGCTTAAAACTCGTGCATTGCATCATTGTATGTTGCATGTTCATCTCCGCAAGGGTACCGTTTGGTGTCATGATAAATTCAGCTATCGGTAAATTATCGACAATGCAATATTTCCGGTTGTCACTCGCATTAGCGACATGGATGCAACGATGGAAATACGAACATACGATTTAGACTCGTTAACACACCTCACCCACTCCAGTGAATCTTGCGAGTAGCGATTTCCTAACCTCTTACAGACGAAGATTTCTCACTTTTTATTCGCACAAAAGAAAAATTGAGGTCATTGCATGTTGATCGTAAGGTAACATTTGGTGTCACGATAAACTCAACCACATATTCTCACGATATTTCCGGTTGTCACCCTCTTTGGCGCCATGTATCGATGAAAGTACGCACTGTTAGTTAGAGTCCAGCCGTACGGTACTTTTCTGAGAGCGTTAACGTTAACGCACTACATCGCCTCCAGTGAATCTCGCAAGCAGCGATTTCCTAACCTCTTACAGACCAAGATTCCTTACTTTTTATTCGCACAAAAAAATTGAGGTCGTTGCATGTTCATTCCCGTAAAGTACCATTCGGTGTGAGTCTGCCTTTTGGTCGAGCGTCGAGGGTAGAGGGTTACGTGTCGAGGGTGAGGGTTATGTCACCATAAACTCAACCGCATATTCTCACGATATTTCCGGTTGTCACTCTATTTGGCGACATGCATGCAACGGTGAAGTACGCACAGAGGCCAGCCGCACGGTTCTTATCTTAGAGCGTAAACGCACCACACTGTCTCAAATGAATCTTGCAAGTAGCGAACTTGAAAATCCAGATCCTTCTTCTCCTTTCTCGTCATCCTGCGATTGCCTGGAACCGGACTCGGAAAGTGACTTTTCGTCTCCATTAAATGGCAATTAAACATCACAGCTTTCTGCTAAATTAATCAGCCCAGTATCCAGCTCACTGTTCCTTCCTGACTCTGATCAAAGTGATCCAGAGGAATATGGAGAAAAGGGTGGCTTGAAAGAAAGTGAAGAGGATGAGGATGATATGATATGGGTTGCAGGCCATTAGAAGAACTTGATGAAGATTCCCATGAATCAATGACGCAAGGAGGAGGAAGTGGAGAAAGTGCCATCGAAACTCAAGGTAAAATGATACGTACTGCAATTGCATGGTTTCATAATAGTAAAATCCTGCCGCGTAGTTTTTTGCTCTCTACGCTCCAAATCGAATAGACGTTAATTGCGAAGCCCGAGGCTGCCTTGAATAACAATCACTAAAGTGGGCACTCTGTTGTTGTTTGCAGACACTACCTGCTTACAAGACAGCCACCGTAAAGATAAATGTCAATGTCTTTGTTGGGGCTACAGTATTTCTCTATTTCGATTCTAATATATCAGAATTACAGCAAAGTTCTGTTCGAGAACATCTACGTTTTCAAGGAGCCACAATAAGTGAATTTTATCACAAGAAAGTCAACATTGTGTTGTTAAACAGAAGTGCCACGAAAAAGCAGAAAAAGGGTTTAATATTAAAAACATCCTCATCGCGAGGTGCATTAATGCTGCGAAAATCTCAAGATAAAAATAAGAAAATAGGAGATTGTAAGAACGTTTTCCAAAGAGCAAAGTTGGATGGGATAAAAGTTATGTATTGAAGATGTCACATTAGGGGTGCGACCACTTATAATGGCCGGATTTGGAAAAGATGTTCTGCGATGATAAGGGCGTTAAGCCAGGGTTGATTGACAAAAGAGGTCAAAAGAAGGGTAGTCAAATACTGTGGATTACAAAAAAATTTATAAGTATTCATGTTGCAAGTGCCAGCCACATACGAAATGCAAAGGACGATACTAATTGGAGAGAAGTGGACAAATTAATAAAAAGGTAACAGACGCCCGACGAATTTGTAGAGTCAATGATAAGAAAGAATGAAAATAACATGGAAGGAAAAACTCAAAGCCTGTCGAAATTTTCAAAGCTAAAAAAGTAGGGAAATATTATGCATAATGCTTTTTGTCGAAGTTCTTGGTCTATTTAATGCCATTAAAGAAGAAAAAAATCGCTTGTCTGAGATACCATTTACTTTTACAAAAGACGGATGATAAAAATTACGGCTACATCAAACCTGGTCGATTTGTGTAGTGTCTATCTGACGGATTTGTTCAACCGAGGTCAAGTACATGTATGTTAGCGTGCATGATATTACGAAGCTCAAAGTGAAATCATGATTAATTAAACAGTTGTGTGATTTATCGTTCTTCTGAAAATAAACATTGTTACAATTCGTGCGATCCACTCATTTCTCCGCCTTTTAAACAGACGTTACGAAAATAATTTGTCAAGACGACACATGAAAGATTTAAGCAAACATTTGTGCCTAAGTGTTCACAAATTGGATAAACAAATGCCACCAGAAAAAAAAAATTCTATCTGACAAACAACAAGATAGGTCATACCTATGGGGTTAAGGTGCTACATATAAATTATAACTGACAGAATGAGTTCCGTGACCTTGGTCCCTGTCCAAGATGAACTGAGGACGCTTTAACGAAACCATACCAGACCCGCTCAGTAAGTTCCACAAAGTTTGGTTATCCTCAAAACTCAGTTAATTGTTTTCTAGAAATACTTTGCTGTCGATTACTGCATGTCACCTAGCTATCAACTCAGGCACTGCATGGTAATCTCCCTTTAACTACAGAAAACCTGTACTGGCAGATAGCTATTAGCCTTTAAGCAGCAAAATGTCTTCAGTTAAAGAGTTTCCAGATGTGCTCATCAGTATAACCTGCTATCATTTTTGGACACAACACGAAGATATATAGGTGGTACACCCCTTGCTTTGCTGTTTCAGGTTTACACAGGAAGGTATGTACCTCCAGTACAAAGAGCAAATCCTGTCCTGACTGTAGAAAACTGTTTGTCCGAAATTACATTGGGGGCATTTGTCACAGTTCACCTAGATGACTGCGATAATTAAAGTGCCAGTAATTGTGCAAGTGTCGGAAGTTGAACAAGAAAGCATCAAGATTCATTACTGGCAAGGCTCTTTCAAAGGAAAGTGGAGGCCTCAAAATGCTCCAAGAACCTGGAGTCCTTGGATAGACGAGCTTCCTAAAACGTGTATCATCCTTTGTTCATTTTCTCTGTCAGATGACAATAAACTCTTGCCGTCTACTAGAAAATATCTACAGCAGGAGTATTCGAGATTGAAAAATCTGAATTGAGATTAATTTATCTAACGACAGCTAGTGAGGGCTCAATTTGTGGGAAACTGATAGTGAATAATATCGTTTTAGACAAAGGGACTTTCCGCCTCTATTTAGCTACGGCGCCAGACAAAACATAATAACCTAATTTAATTTTTGGGAATATTTTCATCGAGGGGCTGACTTACTGTTGGAAAATTGCATCGCAGTTCAGGGGAACGGCTTGCTTGACCTGGTATTAATTTGGTTCGTTAGCTTATTAAATGTTGTCCTGACCGCTCCATTATAATTCATTTATCACTATCAATGTAATTGACTTGGCAAGATTGAAGTGCCTTGGTTTTCTATTTATGTGCTGATGTGTGAATGAAAGTCTCTTGTGGTGACTGCAAAAAATGTCCCACTAAAGACGTCTCTGCTACCATTGTCGGTTTTTGTCAGTATACATTAAAATAGCCTAGGTTTTTTTAATTATTATTTGAGGGTATTTTTTATTCCCAAAGTAAACCACCCTCGAACACAAGGGTGATTTGAAAGCTATTTGCTCAGCATTGGTTTCAGAAATTTTCGAAACCACCTTTGAACAGGGTTCAACAAGAATTGCCATTGGTTTCGAAAATTTCCGAAACCAATGACAGTTGCACGTTGTTGGAATATGGCTCTAAAGTGATCAAAAGAAAACATATACATGGCCATTCAATTTCCGGCCAGATGGTTTCAGAAAATTCTGAACCCATCATCGCCCACTCAGATCAGCTTGTAAGTTGGAAATGCTTTACCACTCGTAAAATATGAGATTGGTGGATACTGGTTTCAGAAATTTCCGAATCCAGGCAAAAAATTCCTCGGACAACTTTCCAAAATCATTACTAAGTAATCTTGGTTTCAATATTCCCTTAATAAAATGATGTTAATGCTTGGCTTCAGAAATTTCCGAACCCGCTAGGCTGTATTAAGGGAAGTTTTCTTTATTTAAGACGGAAAATCTTCCCTCTGTCAGAAAGTAATCACTGGCAGCCTAATTTTAGCCGAAAAATGTGGTCGAAAATTACCCCTAAATTACAATTTAAGCTTTCTCGGCTAAGATTGCTTTACTGCTTACAAAATCATTTAAAAAGCATATGATTTCCACCTTTTAAGACTCCGATGAGGCGGAAAGATCAATTTCCGGAAGAAACAACTACATTGATCAGACTTCTTTGCCGAATTTTCACTAAAAGTCAGTTAAAAAAGGTACTATTTCAGCCGAAAATTAAACTTTGGAATATCCCCCAACGTTTTGGAACGTGTTCTTGGTTTTCTATTTATGTGCTGATGTGTGAATGAAAGTCTCTTGTGGTGACTGCAAAAAATGTCCCACTAAAGACGTCTCTGCTACCATTGTCGGTTTTTGTCAGTATACATTAAAATAGCCTAGGTTTTTTTAATTATTATTTGAGGGTATTTTTTTTTTCCCAAAGTAAACCACCCTCGAACACAAGGGTGATTTGAAAGCTATTTGCTCAGCATTGGTTTCAGAAATTTTCGAAACCACCTTTGAACAGGGTTCAACAAGAATTGCCATTGGTTTCGAAAATTTCCGAAACCAATGACAGTTGCACGTTGTTGGAATATGGCTCTAAAGTGATCAAAAGAAAACATATACATGGCCATTCAATTTCCGGCCAGATGGTTTCAGAAAATTCTGAACCCATCATCGCCCACTCAGATCAGCTTGTAAGTTGGAAATGCTTTACCACTCGTAAAATATGAGATTGGTGGATACTGGTTTCAGAAATTTCCGAATCCAGGCAAAAAATTCCTCGGACAACTTTCCAAAATCATTACTAAGTAATCTTGGTTTCAATATTCCCTTAATAAAATGATGTTAATGCTTGGCTTCAGAAATTTCCGAACCCGCTAGGCTGTATTAAGGGAAGTTTTCTTTATTTAAGACGGAAAATCTTCCCTCTGTCAGAAAGTAATCACTGGCAGCCTAATTTTAGCCGAAAAATGTGGTCGAAAATTACCCCTAAATTACAATTTAAGCTTTCTCGGCTAAGATTGCTTTACTGCTTACAAAATCAGCCGCTCTTATAGCACTTAAAAAGCATATGATTTCAACCTTTTAAGACTCCGATGAGGCGGAAAGATCAATTTCCGGAAGAAACAACTACATTGATCAGACTTCTTTGCCGAATTTTCACTAAAAGTCAGTTTAAAAAGATACTATTTCAGCCGAAAATTAAACTTTGGAATATCCCCCAACGTTTTGGAACGTGTTACCTGTATAACTGTGTGATTTAGCTGTTGAGCTTTTTTTTTATTACTGGCTGCATAAGCTGACTAGACAGCAGAAACGCGTAAACGCAAGCGAATAGCACGGAGGATATTACAGTACATGGCTGCGCGGAGAAACGAAATTTCTCTTCGAGTGTTGAAAAATACGCGAACGAGTGTAGTTTTCAACACGAGAAGAGAATTTCGTGTCTCCAAGCGGCCATGTAATGTTCTCTTTATTATATAAACACCAATGATATACTAAACCATTTCACTTGAATGTCTCTTTTCTTCTTGGCGCGAAAGGCGTGATTTATTATGTAACCATAGCAACGGTGGTCTTTTCGCGTGTGAAGATGTCACGTTTTCGAGGGGAAAGCTCTCCTGGTATTTCATGGTGTTATACAATAAAAAAAGGATCTGACATGTATTTTTATGATTGTGCTTTGGCTTGCCTTTCAGAGACTTTGAACGCAATTGTTTGCCTGCACTTATCGGTTTTTTTCCGTAATTTCTGAGTGCAAACCAGTATGCAAAATTTAACCAAGCTGGAGAGGTTGCAATCAACAGATTGGAGAAAAAAATAACAGTTTTGAAACATCATATGCCTCGGAGTGTTTCCTATCACTAAAGTTTTATTACTGTAATCTTCGCAGGTACCATCAACCAACATCAAGGTAAGTATAAATATTTTTCGTAACAAGATAAGCTATTCTCATGCATTAATTATTCATATGAGTGTTAGCAGAAACCCATAAGGGTTGAAACGTGTAACGCGCGTTCAGAGCTTCCGAATATTCAGTGCGAACTGATTGGTTGAACGTTTCAGTGCTAAGTACCATATTTGGAAACCCCTCGCTCTTGTTGTTCCAAATATGGTACTTAGCAAATTGGAATATTCAGAAGCTTGTTTCCCAGCGCACAAGCGGCCGTTACACGTTTCAACCCTTATGGGTTTCTGGTGTTAGCCAATCAGAGTGCCCTATATTGGTCTCGTGAATGTATCTTGATACCCAATAAAAATACGGATCAAGACGCGTCCGCTATTAGTTAGAAAACTGATCAATACAGTGATCAAGACAACTGAATTTTTGTTAGCAAGTTCAAGATTTACAAGACAGGTAATTATTAACTATCTTCTTTATAGTTCTGGACATTCCGACCGTCTTTCATGCCAATCTGCATCTTAGCATGTTTATGTACATCCCCATCTCTCCCTGAGTATCAAATGGATTCGGCGATATCTCGACAACACTTTTATCTTCCAACTGACCTTTCGGAACACATTCTATCCCGCAAAAAGTGTTGGGTGGATACATTTCCCCCGACTCTTTATAGTTAGTTCTATGTCAAACTTCGCAAGCTAGTAGTTCCATCATATTTCACAGCTTAAAGAATTCACCTTGTTTAAGTCATAATCTTTGACTAGACCGCCTGCCAGGATCCAAAATCGATACTTTCGTCTCTCTTTCCAGCTGCCATGGTCTAAAAATGTTTAAAGCCATTTTTTTTTTTGTACTTTGTAGAAGTTGGAACGGCCTCATCAGTTAAAAGCTGGTCATCAGATAAAGGTTTAGGCGAAAACACCTCGAAACAATAGAAGCACTCCACCTTCTTCGTCGTGCTTTCATCTGTTTCTCGGTGTTTGGAACCCCTGATGAAACAAGAAGCACTCGTTTTTGATATATTACGTAACATTCCGAGCAGTCACGGAGAGTAAGCTAAAGGGGGTTGAAATCCTGATGAAGATGGGTTTATCACTTGATGAAAATTTACGTTTTACGGGGCGAAGCAAGTACAGTCCTCTCATATAGTGTGACTAGTGGCCTAACTGTCTCACCTGAATCATGCCTACCTATTCCCTTGGAATATGTCGATCGCAAGCAATAGTTTCTCCTTACAGGAGGATCTTATGTTTACCTGTTTGCTTTATTAGCATAAATTAGCATACAATGCAAAATAAGCTACTGATAAATACACACCAGAAATTGAAACTGCTTGCTGAACTTTGGCCGTTTAAAATGTCAAGATTTTACGAAGAATGTAGGGCTAGGTAGCAACTCTTGCCACCCAGCCACACAATTCCTTGTAAGTGTCATAGGTTTTCAAAGCCAGTTTCTGCGACAATATTTAACATATCGGGCTGATATTCACACTGGCTACCAGACGTTACATGCTCTTTTAGTTTTTGGTGTCCATTTGTTCGTAGCTTATGGTATGATGAATGCTAATTAGGCAAAATGTAAACAATGACGTCAGCAAAGAATCTTCTATAAATTGAAGTACCCCAAGATATTTAAAAACACTGAATGACTGGTCCCGAGGGAAACAGTCCATTTTGTTTCCCGAGAATCTCAATGTTTCCCCGAGCCGTAACTAATTGAAACATTGAAATTCGAGAGAAACAGAATGAACTATTTCCCGATGGACCAGTCATTAAGTGATTTGTTATATAGCACAAAAAGAGAAACGTGTAACGGCAACAGCAAAGGTGGTCGTCGGTCAACATTCGCGGGTAACAGTGCACTGTTACCCTCTGACGTCATACATTTTGCACTGTTGCCCGCTGAGAGACTTTTGGCGGGAGAGAGTTTTATTGTTAGCTGTCATGTGACCTCGAAGTAACCAATGAGAGAGCGCGCTGTTGAAGGTTTCCTTCCTTCCTTCCTTCCTTCCTTCCTTCCTTCCTTCCTTCCTTCCTTCCTTCCTTCCTTCCTTCCTTCTTTTGCACCTTCATATTGTTGAAGACAGTTCTTTATCTTTTATTCGTTTTCTCTTTATCTCCCTAGCTGCCCAGTGGAAAAGACCTAACTATCGCTCTTGTCGGAAAGACTGGTAATGGAAAAAGTGCCACAGCGAACAGAATTGTTGGGCACAACCACTTTATATCATCCCCAAGTGGTTCTTCTGTCACTAAATTTTGCGCCTACGGCAGTAGAACAGAAGAGCGAAAGCTAAACGTCATAGATACCCCTGGTGTGTTAGATACTTCCTCAGTGACAATGCTGAAATTCAAGATTCTCTTCAGCAGCCAGGAAAGACAAACCCAAAAAGAAATTTTGAAGGAAGTGTACAAAATTTTTGGAATGGCACCAAAAGGTTTTGATGCAATAATCATAGTGGTGAAGTATGGCTGTAGATTCACAGGAGAGGATGAACAAGCGTTAAATCTCCTTCAAACCTTTCTGGGCACAGAATGCACAAACAGCATGATTCTTATTTTCACCTGTGGAGACCAAGCCCTGTTTCATGCAAAAGAGGAAGGTGTAACCCAGGAAGATCACATCAAGAAATGGATTTCAGAATTGCCGGAATGGGTGCAAGCATTCATCACTAGGATAAATCACAGATGGGTGTTGTTTAACAACAACATAAATGAAGCCCAGAATCCAGAGGCCTGTAAAAAGCAACTATCTGAGCTTATTGAGGTACACCTAAATTTTTATCTTAAAATAGGCCTTTTCGAAGTTACCCAAGGAATTGGGGCGAGTTTCAAATTTTAACCAATCAATAAATTGACACCATCACATGAAAGATCACGTTGAGATGGGACATTTGACCAAGTTTCATGCTTTTAAACCAAGTTATGGACTTTCAAACATAGTTCAAAATTCATACAAACGTCTCTACTTTCGAGGCTGCGTCCCCTATAGTTTTCAGCTTTGTGACAATTGTAAAATCCCATCATGCACCTTCTATTTGGAAATAACTGGGGTGAAAATCACTTTGTTGAACCATTTTTACGAATGTCACAGTAATCGAAAAGATTTTAAAGTTAATAGTGGAGCTCCGCGCGCCGAAGCTATGTAACATGGTAACCCATTGATGCAAGAAATTTTGGTTTTAGCTATGACGTCATCGACCGTCCGTACGTACGTACGAACGTTCACCCATCCATGTATGCCAATGTGACCAGTATTACGTTAGTTTACAGCATACATCTTTGATATTGGACATCCATGTTATGGTCAATTGACACCTGTCAAAACAAGGTATCCGCTCACCAGTATCACGTGACTATATCGCGGGCTCAAGTTTAGAGCTCATCGAGGTCAGCTGTTTTTTTTTTTAAGTTGACCGCTGACCAGGTACAGTTTTCGATTGGATCGCAGGCTCAAGTCAGGTTCACTCACCTAAATTTAAACATAAACGAGGCTTCAGTTTTCGCGCACTTTCTGTGGCTGGACGCGGCTACACGACCACACTACGTCAACTAAAGCTCTCAAAAGTTAACGCTTTTCGTGTTCAGGTGGAAAACGGTTTGGTAAGTATTTTCTGTCTGCATTTTTTGCCGGCTTCAATCCAGTTTGACATATCGTCGACACTTGTGGCTACGCAGTTATTCAAGTCAAGCACAAAGAAAGAGCAAGCGTTGTCTATAACTTTCTCGCAATATGACTTGTTTATTTCCCAAAATGAGCGTTCCTGATTGGCTATTACATTGCATGACAAATTGACGCGAGCATGACGCGAGCAGCGTTGTCTATCTAGACTCTTATTGACAACGGCAAATTAGCCAGTCAGATTGCGAGGTTACAAGCAATTGTGGTAAAAAGTTTATTTGTTAGTTTGTTTGCTCTAAAATGCGAGCGAACAAGAGTATTTTTAGACTGTTTGCCTAACTGTTTTTCAATGTGCCTCGACAGTGCCAATAAAATTTGTCCTTATGTTATAAACACGTAATCGCAATGAGTTCTCGTAAAATTAAGGAGAAATATCACTAGCTTGTGTATTTAGAAGTTTGTTTGAAGTACGTAAAGGTAATTTGTTGGAGCAGTTGTTGTTTGATGTTTGTCCTTTCTTGGTTGCCGTATTTTCAATTGTCGATTCTTGTTCCAAGCCAAGCTGGCGTGTTTCAATGAAATACATAAAAATGTGAATGATCTCGTTTTCAGAGATAAAGTGGAATAAAGTACATCAATAAAACTCTTTTTTGACCTTGAACCGACAAAGTTTCCCAACAGTTCCTATTCGCTGGCTGCTATTGACAGTTGTCTCTGAAATGGCTTTTTTTTTCCATTCGCGCGCTGATTCATGCGATATCGGGTTTTCGCGTTAAATTTACCGTGGAATTGACTAGTTAGGCAATGAATTTTCTATATAGGAAAGCAAAAGAAATGATTTAAGCCGTAACCGGAAACAACAAAACACGGACAATTCAAAAGCCTTTTATTTTCACTAACCCTACAGTCAGAAAGAATAATAAAATAACCCGGAAGCTCCGTTCTTAGGCTGGGCTAAATCTATATATTATGGTTTTGGGGACGCTGTCAAGAAATTAGACACTTGTAAGGGATTTTGAACCATGTCTCACGGTCTGCAACTTGATCTCTGTTCAACCTAAAAGCATCAAACTTGGTCAAATGTCCCATCTCAAAGTGATCTTTCATGTGATGGTGTCAATTTACCGATTGGCTAAAATTTGAAACTCGCGTCAGTTCCCTGCGCAAAATCGAAATGGCTTATTATTTGCCTAAATTAGTGTTGTGACACACAGACACTCGGAAATAAAATTTTCAGGACGAGAGTCGAACCTATGACGTTCCAATTATTAGAATACAAACGCCAATAACACATTGATACAGGATTACGGTCTCGACCTAAAGTAAAATATTTACAAAGTTGGCGAGAAGAGGCCTGGAATTTCAAAATTAAACAATAGTTGTGAACAGGTTGTCTTCTTGTTGGAATCCAGATGGAGGCTAACCCTTTAAAATGCGATTTCAGTGCTTTCATTCAGCGGTCATAGACCCTTTTCATAATGACGCCTCGTTAGCCTCGTTAGCATGTACAATCAAAATCGTCCGCCATTATCAAAAAAGTCAATGTCATGGCAATGAAAGTGTTAGACGGCCACCGGTTGCAAAAACGTAACCCTTCCTTGTACTTGTACACGTTCATTGCCGTGACATTGACATCTTCAGTTCCCACGGCCTGTTCCCGTCTGACCTTGTAGCTCCGTCGGTAGAGCAGCGTTGATCTAACCCGAAGGTCGTGGGTTCAATTCCCACCCTGGTCAGAGTTTTCGCTGTCCTTGTGTGGGCCCATTTTCATGAATAGGGCTGCCTATAACGCTCACATGATTTATATGGGTTGAAAACTAGCTCTTCACATTACCCTCCAAGATCCATTACCTGCTGATAGCTTTGGTAAATAAAGAATAAATGCTATACCGAGTAATTACATTGTGACTAAACTTGATAGACAACAAATGCAAGAAAACGATGTTATGTGCTTGTAATATTTCGATATAAATCTATATCATCTTCGGACTAAGGCGGGATACAAGTAGCAGAATTTAAATACTGCGAGATTGTGCAACAGTATAATCACGTGAAAGTGAAAAACAAAGAAACGAAACTGTCAGGAGAATAGGCGGAGTTCTCTACTGGCTTTTAAGCCATTGTTCAGAAATGGTGTTAGACGCTTAATATGGTAAGCTTCTTTATATAGTAATAGATTCCAGTTATCATCGCGATCTATTATGTTAGTGTTATCACGCACGGTTTGGGCGAAGAATTCTTTGTTGATTACAGTAGTAGATGAAATGTTCTCATTTGTAAAAATATCCGGTAAGTTGTATAAATCTTGTATGTGAACAGAACTCAGAAAACGAACAGAACTCTGTTTGTCCGAACACAAGAACATGCACTCACGGACAAAGAAAGCGCTATATATAAACATCTTCGCGATTGTGATAATATCAAACACATACAAGATTTATACAACTTACCGGATATTTTTACAAATGAGAACATTTCATCTACTACTGTAATCAACAAAGAATTCTTCGCCCAAACCGTGCGTGATAACACTAACATAATAGATCGCGATGATAACTGGAATCTATTACTATATAAAGAAGCTTACCATATTAAGCGTCTAACACCATTTCTGAACAATGGCTTAAAAGCCAGTAGAGAACTCCGCCTATTCTCCTGACAGTTTCGTTTCTTTGTTTTTCACTTTCACGTGATTATACTGTTGCACAATCTCGCAGTATTTAAATTCTGCTACTTGTATCCCGCCTTAGTCCGAAGATGATATAGATTTATATCGAAATATTACAAGCACATAACATCGTTTTCTTGCATTTGTTGTCTATCAAGTTTAGTCACAATGCAATTACTCGGTATAGCATTTATTCTTTATTTACCCTCTAATAGTTTAGTCTGTTGAAATATAAGTGCTACACGGCCACCGTTTGCAAAAACGTAACCCTTCTTGTACTATTCCACTAGTTTTGTTAGCATTAGTCGCCGTCCAACAGCACATGCGCATTGGTGCGATGCAATTTATTGTGTTCTCCACTACCTCGTACTTCGAGCAACACTGGAAAGAAGCCTTAGGTTCCCGATTCTGTTCTTGCTTTTTGTTTTTTGTTTTTTTAATATGACCGGGAGTAAAACAGAAGTCCAACATGGCGCTGAACCCTAAGCACGTGCATTTCAAGTCGGATATTTTCGGACTTTGTAGATCTGATATTTCTAGAGTCGCTCTTTCCCCGACCGCTGATCAAGGAGAGCGAAGACTCTGAGTCCGAGAATGACATAAAAACAGTATTGAAAACAAGCAAAAACAACTATGTTTAGTTGCCAAGGACTACCTTACGCTTACATTGTTTTCCATTTACCAAATTATGTATGGCTGTATTTGCCCTTGCGTTTGCGATACTAGTTGGAAAACCAGTAGGCCATCCTTAATTGATTTATGTCTTTCTACGCAAAATTAAAAATAAATGATAGTGGAATATTTTTTTTCTTTATTCAAATAATTAGGTTATCGATAAAATGAACGAGGGAAGGAGTCCATTTATCCACAATCTCACTAAAGCCTCCAATGAAGTCCTTGAAAAACGTATCAGGGAAGCATTAGACTCCAGTGGGTTTGAGATTGATCTTCAAAAGCTAGGAGGAGAAGAAAAACGCATTAAATCTAGTCTAAGTGGAGAAGCTGACATTCCAGAGGAAGACAGAAAAAAATGGGAAGAAAAACTGGTGATAATCCATGACCAACTTGATTCAAAACGTAAGGAGATAGAAGATCTCAAGAAGGAAAAGTTGCAAGAGCAAGCAAGAGAAGCGGCAACAGAATCCGGGGGGGAGACAGCCGAGAAATTGAGCGACAAAGGCAGCAGTAGTAGCGGTGGTTGTTTTCCAGAATCGGCCAAGGTTGTTGACAAGAACGGCTTTCGGAAGACCATGGATTCCCTGCAAAGTGGCGAGTACATTCAAGTCATTGACAATGGAGAGATTTGCTTGGAGCCAGTCATCACGTTTATTCACCGCCAACCAGAGGTGCTGCAAGAATTTCTCAGCATCACAACAGCCACCAACAAGAATCTGAAGATCACCGAAGACCACCTTCTTTTCGTGAAACGAAAAGGACAAGCAAGAGCCATTCCCGCCAGAGATATCGAAATAGGAGACACACTCTACGTCCGAGAGAACAACATCCTAACCACTGATACAGTCCAAGGCATCATTAGCGTCTATGAAAAAGGCGTTTACGCTCCGGTGACTCTCAGCGGCAGTATCCTGGTCAACGATGTGCACACCTCGTGCTACTTTGATGTGCTGTCTCATGAGTGGTCCCACAGAGCTATGGGTGCAGCTCGTGCCATGTATCACGTGTCTCCCTGGATGGTTGAGTGGATCAGTGGTGTTGGAGAAAAGAATGGATTCCCAGGCTGGTGCAGAGTAGCTCACAAAATGCTCACCTGGCTTGAGTGAGCTCTATGACATTTTCAATTGACGTTAGTGAGTATTACTTTGTTCATGGTTTATAGTCTAGGTCGGTAGACCGGTCAAGTCTATTTTCAATTCGTAAGATTTATAGTATTGTTTTGTTTTAAATTTAAGTTTTTTGTTACTTTCAATTGATGATTATGTTAAGTTTATCAGTATTACGGCGCCTTTCAATAACAAATGAAGTTCGATCTAAGGTTACCTGTTTCTGTGGCGTCAGTTACTGTGGCGGACCTCTTAGAAAACAGAATCAAATGATCAGTTGTAAAACTGTGATTGGTGGTGTTTTGTTTTTGTTTTTTTTGTTTTGTTTTGTTTTGTTTTGTTTTTTTATACAGAATATTTGGTCATCAAAGGCGAACAACCTATATCTTACTTCAGACTTAGCAATGATCACCTATTAGCTTGCCTAACACAGCCTTAAGAAAGTCATTTTGATCACTCTCTTTAAATTACTTCTACCTTAGTGTTTTTGGAGGGACATTGTAATGAGGGAAACATAGTACTTATAGGCAAATAGATATTATTACTTATAATAATTTAATTTTTGTCTCTAGAAAGGAGCTTAAATCTGCGCAACAAATGCTTATAGTCGATCGTCGTACCTTATCTAAGTTTATTTCAGCCCGTATCATTAAATTACTTTGCTGCAGAATGCCAAAGAAATGATACCTAATAAAAAAGAAAAATAGAACAAACGTTAGCTTGCAAACTAAGTTTGATCTCGAACCACTGATTTCTCTCGCGGGTACGCAAAGTATTCTTCTTCGATTCTAGCAAGAGCAGGTTTACACACACGACGCAAGCTACTTATACAAAACTTGATACAAAACCAGCCTTCTCTACGGCAAATTTTCAAAGAGCCACCACTCATAACTTTTAAAAGGGGAAAATTTCTAAAAGACACGCTCGTACCCGCGAAGCTTTAAAGAGGTCAAAGACCGAAAATATGGTACAAAAGTCTCAACCATTAAGGAGTTGTGTAGGCCTGTCAATCCTTGCTACTTCTTACTGTGACTTTTTCCAAACAGAGCCCCGTCCTTGCACGTGAGACCTGAATGTAACACTTGTATTACTACTCTTCATGTACTGCACAATTTAAAAACAAAGAATATATCCAGAATACACGTTATTATGCTGAATTGATTACAGCAAAAGTTATCTAAAACGTTCAGCCCATTGTGTATTCCAACCTAAGGTAGTACAAAAACTTAAAAAAAAACCTTGTTATTCCGAGAAAATTCCACTTTTAGTTCTCTGAAAACACAGCTCACAGCTTGACAACTAAACGGATCGAAAATTCAGCTAACTGATTGGCTGGCAAGGATCAATTACAATTCGCCTTTTTCAATCCTAATTGCAAATTACTGTGGCTACATAAAACCCAACTGCCAGTACGCTTCTCGGTGAAATAGAATTGAACTAAACACTCTACTGTTCCCTAAAAACAGACAGAAGGTTGGAGGTTATAAACGTATTTACTCTTTTGAGGAGTACACGGGACAGGATATTTCCGGCTAGTGAGAGAAGAAAGACGCCTCGATAGTTTCCACAGTCCTTTCTATTAGGGCGCGTTCTTTTGGTACTATTCCGGAATAGGCGCGGAATACACGGAATAGACGGTATTCGTGTTCTTTTGCGACCTATTCCGTTTTCGGAATGAACGGAATACTATTACATTCATTCTGCTCCCGATAATAGAATGAACGGAATGACCGGAATACGGTTCACTCGGAATAGGCAGAATATCCGTTCTTTTGGAAAAGTTTTGGCGCGAAATGATACGCGGCCGGCTGGCCGCCCGCCGGCGGCTTGAAAATTGTAAAAATTAGAACGCAATAACAATGCAAAATGTCTACGTAGATGCGGATATGCTTGACCTCTGTTCTGTTTCTTTACCGCGGCTAGAACAAGAAGAGCTGTAAGTTTGTGTTAACAAACAAAAGAAATGACGTTGGCATTAATTGGTTTGTGCAAAAACCACGAACCTTTTATTAGTTAAGTCGACATCAAGAAGAAGAGCATATGAGAACACATTTGCACCACGCAAAGCACTCACAAGAAAAAACAAATTATTCTTCATCTTCCCCCTTAAGGTTTCCGGCAAATGAAGGAAACCGGAAAACCGCCAAAATATTGGTACGTATGGCCATATTTCAACATTTCGTGTTCCAAACTTTCGGGAAACTTTTTTCACTCGCACATACCAACGCATTTGGCGTATGCGCAGATACAATAGTTCCCAGGTCACCTTCGCTAATAGTATTCTGTTTCAGAATACGTGTTCTTTTGCAATTGATATTCCATGTATTCTGTTATTCCTAATCCGGAATGAGAATAGTCAGGATACTCCAAAAGAATGAACCCTTAGATTGGCTCGATACTAGCATCTTTCCCGTCTTGCAAGGTCATTTCCTCGTTTCCCAAATCTTAAAGATTGTTTGTAAAGGTAACAAAGCGAGTTTCACACCGGTATGTTTACAGATACAGCAGATATACCACACCTACCAGGGTCTTTACTTTCCTTTGTTTCTTAGTTTCATTGATGGCATCCAACAGTTTCTTGAAGTCAGGTTTTGGAACAAGGCATGCAATGCGTAGTCTCTGCGCAATGGTGCAGGGTATCCATATCTGCTGGTATCAGTAACTTGCTGGTCAAAGGGATTTGCAAATCTATCAAGAATCTAAACCTTCTTTCTCTAGTTTATATTAATTCCCATTATCTAAGAGAATTCAGTCTCCGGTTTTCTCCTTAGCTTCAAAAGGCAAAATCTTAAATTTCAGTCAGTCAATCTGTTACAGTGAATATGCCAGTCTGAGTTGCCACTAGTGCTGCCCCTTCAAAAACTTTGCTTTTCCTAAATGCTCTTCAGCTCCAAAATTATATCAAGGTCTTTTTTTCTGTTGAGTGACAAGTTATAATTAAGTTTTAGATCAACACACAGACATACAGGTACAAAGATCAAAACAATGAACCTTAAACTCATTATACATCAATTCAGTGCTCTTCCTTCGAGATACATCCAGTGGTATTGATTTGCCTTCAACAGTTTGTCTTCTCAGTATCTGAAACACTTGAACAAAATAAACAATTGACATCTTACTTCGAGCCGACAACCAGTTTTACCCCGAAATCTGTGTTTCAAATCATTATTCCCGAACATTGAAATCCACGTCTTAGTGAATGAATAGATGTGTTTTCTCTGGCGTAAAAGATTTGGCAGATGCTACCAAAGAGAAACACGCACAGTGTGACATACAAACTCTTTGCCTATATAGGGAATCACTACGGATGGGTGACAGTGATCTTTTTCCGGCGCACATCTACCATGTAATACAGAGCGCAGTATTTTTCGATAACCCTGAACAATCAGTGAATTTTGTGTTGATTCTAAAAGCTATTCCAGGTGCAGACCTGGATAATTAACAATTATTCCATGAGCGCGCGTTGGATATGAGATGATAGATAGCCAACGAGGTGCGTAGCGCCGAGTTGGCTATAATCATCTCATATCCAACAAGCGCGAGTGGAATAATTATTTTATTAAAAACACCCCCAAAATATAGAAAACTAGACTACAATAAAAATAAAAAGGCCCAAAAAATCACGCATATGCTTGCCGTGTTTGTAGATCATGGAAAAATGGCTCATAACCCATGATGGCTTAGCCAATCAAAACTATCGAATTGCATTATCCAATGATCCAGTTTTTAATAAAAGGAAACAGACCATTTAAGTTTTGAGTTAGGATTTAAATTAAAATATTCGTCTTCCAGTCTAGTGCATGACGTGAATACGAAGGGGACGTCACTGTCATGATTTGTATGGGTATTTAAGTTTTTGAAGGTACACTTAATGAACATTTCTCACCTTATAACTCCACCTTTACAACCATTTGCATAAAACTTAGTTTTATAGCCTCTTTAAATCTGTAATTATTGTTCGCCTCATAAGGAGGCTTTAATCAGGGGACGCATTTGTTGAATTTTTAGCTTGTTGTGAAGCATCATTTCAAGACAAAGTTAAAGGTTCTTTGGTCAGTATAAAGGGCGAAACGCTCCATTGAGTTTTGGTTTATTCGTAAAAGGCATACACGATTGAAAGTGAATGAAAAAAGAAACCCAGGATGCATAGTGTTAGGTGCTGAACTCAAGGGCGACCTAATCTCCACAGGCGAAAATGAAATGAACAGCAAGTCAATCTATGCAGCCATCCATGTCTTCTTCGTCTTCCTTCATCTTCACGCGCAGTTTATTTCATTGCCAATGTGTTCATTGCCTAGTTTCGTCAAATCGAGAATGCTTCGCCCACTACAGACACATTTCTTACTTTTTTAACAAATCTTCTTTATCCTTCTAGGTATACACGCGGGGAATCCTAGGGTGCCTCCTCGGGTTTTGGCCTCTGGGCCAAAACCCTGCGGGGGCAATAAATTCGACAATAAAGCGACGTCTAAAACGAGTTCAGTTCGTCTGTTAAATTAAATTCGTCCTAGACGCTTTATCCGTCTTAAGAATAAAATATCTTTAAAGCGTCATCAGTTTATCCGTCGCACCAGCGTCGCGTCGAATGAAATGCATACGTTATTTTCGTACATTATTAATTATACCTCTGACCAGGTATATTGCATTCCGGCTGAGAAATAAATTCGACCATAATTCGACCCATTAATTTCGACGCGTAAAACCACGGTACAATTAATGTCGACGGAAGGACGAATTTAATTGGAATTAAATTCGACGATAGCGCGATGTATAAACTAGGCCTCAGCGAATCTATCTCTTGATGTCCCTGCCCTTCTTTGATTTATTTTTGTGTGTGCTTGCATTAGATCAATGCTTGAGTATGTTTTTTCCCATATTTCTGTACTTAATTTTGATAGTTAAGTTATGTAACTCATAGAAGTAACTGAATTCACTTGAATGGCTGCAAGGGCAAGTTTCAATAAACGATTTATTGTTTGATTCATTGATTTGATTTGACAGGCGGCGATTCACTTAATGAAAAGGGGAAGGCTTTCTAATGAATCTTTGTTATTCAACTTAAGTAGAATACAAATCGTCTGCGTTTTGGATGTCATTATTTGAAATATAAACCAGGCTAAATTGTTACTCTAAATGGTGTGTAATGGTGTACAATGAAAGAATCAAACCGAATCTGTGTATTATTGTGAGATTAGATCACGGGAAAGTGTTTCTGGTTCGTTTTTTATCTCTTCACGTGTTGTGAATAAAAGACAAAATATCCTAAACGACATAGATTTTACGATCTTACACTTCATAAAAGAAGGTAGAAAAACTTGAAAATCCAAGTAAGATATGAAGATGAATACAACATGGTAAGCTTTTAACAATAAGCAAATAACGAATTACTAGTTTTCCAAAGGTACGTTATTGAACAGTATAAAAAGTGACGTGTACGGTGGTTGAATCAGTGCTAAGTGAGTATGTCTCCGAGCTGCTCCGATGTTTTACTCCGTCTATTGGAAAAAGAAGAAAAGACTTGTTCCCTGAAAAGTCATCATCTTTTTCTGTGTAATTGCACTAGGAAGAAAATACAGCTAGTTCAATCTCTTGTACTTTCGTAAGTAGGGGACACCCGGGGCTGATATAAGCCTTCAAAATTCAGAAAAATTCCTCGCTGATCTGAAAGAGTAAGAAACAAATAAATAACAGATTGTAGAGGTTCAAACGTTCATATACCCGGTATA
The DNA here is from genome assembly GCA_949126865.1 of Montipora capitata. Lineage (NCBI taxonomy): Eukaryota > Metazoa > Cnidaria > Anthozoa > Scleractinia > Acroporidae > Montipora > Montipora capitata. Next base: position 10,226,580 of record OX421455.1, on the reverse strand, counting down.
AGTTATTCAATACTTCAGAAAGTGTTTTTGCGAGAGATTAGCTAAGAAAAACCGGACCACAACTGAGCAGGATTCCCCCAAAACATGTTATGTCTCTTTCATGTTAGCTAAATATGGTTAAATCTATCACATAACACTAACTTTGGAGACAGACATGTTTATGCCAAATTTACGAAATGAGGTCAGAACGACACTTCGGAAAGGAGTCGCGAGATGCCATATATTCCTTCCTGAATCACTCTCTCGTGTATATTGTAAAGTAGGTATAGAATGTCTGCCTTTCCTCTTGTCGGCCGGAAACACCACGTTATCTACCGTCAGTAGTTCAGTCAAGTCTGAATTTGGCGTCGATCAATATATAAGCCGAAGGTTCGAAGGTTCTCTCGAAGCTCTGTGGTTCAATACTTTATTTAACCGGTATTTTGGTTATCTTGCTAACGTCATTGTTTAAACTGTCTGATATAAATTTGACTAGTTTATACCACGCAAGTGAATAGTTCTTTCAGCGCATTGATTGGAGGATCGGAGGAAAACAACATTATGGCTTGCCCTTGCGATTCGGTTACCGCGGAGCAAATTTTATCAAGGGCGTAGCTAGGGGGTCCTGGGGTGCCCGTAACCACGCCCCCCCCCCCCCCCCCCCCTATCCCCGCCACCTTTGTAAGCCCTTTTCTAAGCAAACAATCTACAATATTCACGTGCCGAAAACGCGACAATCTGGTGATTACCCTCTGTTTGACACAGTGTGACCCTCGCTTTGAAAAATCCTTGCTACGCCCCTGTGTATCGATAAACAGTGCAGCTTCTCAGCTGGGTAAATATCCACTATTCGCTAACATCTTGTTATGAACAAATCGACTTTAAAAGTTTCAATAACTTGCTAAATATAGTCATCTACCCAATTTAAAGCCTTTTCCTTTTGGTGATAGGCATAAAAAACTGAAGAAACATAATTTCCTAATAAAGTTAATACTTTTTAAAGCAACTATCCTTAGAGGTTATTTGGAATATCGGGCTCAAATTGATTTCACTTCGCAAGGCTTTCGTTACTAACAAGGATGACTGAGAGAAAATTCGGAATAAACATTGAGGTTACCATGAAGCAAACCGGGGACTTCTACAATCGTGGACCCTTGGAGAGTCGTGCAAAACTCGTAATTATCGATGATTTCACAATTACTTCCAAAAGCAGCGCCATATTTTAAAACTCGAGTGCAGTTCCTTCCTGCGGCACACCAAATACTACTTTTACAATGACTGCAAAATTCTCGCGAGCTCATTGTCTAATTTTTATTGTCACACATAAATTTATAATTAATGCGATAATGACGCGATATTGCTCGCGTCAGATTGAAGTTTCTCGCATTTTTGTCCCACGTTCTTCTTTTGTTTTGCTTTAATTTTGACCCTTCTGCCTTTTTGTTATTGTAAAAAACAAATTGATGTCAGTTTTTCATGCGTCTGTCCTGTTATTGACAATGAATTTCGTCATAACATTGTCAAAGTAGTCTATCGCCTCGTGGATCCACAGCTACTTTGACAATGTTATGACGAAATTCATGATCGATAACAGGACAGACGCATGAAAAACTGATATCAATTTGTTAAGTCGATAATCTGCAAAAACTACGGGTGCATGTTTACAATTCTCTTGGGGAGGAGGAGCTGGGCACGTACAGTTTGAATCTCGTGTGACTGTTTGCTTCGCGTGTCTAAAAGGATGTGACCCAAGAATTTTGTCCATGATTGTAACTCCGAAAGCAGTGTTTAAATCCTTCGTCCGCTATACTTAAATTAAAGGAATGAGATAAACGACGACATTTCGTTGATTCTTTCTGGGTAAACTTACTTGTTTAATTAAGCTACAATTACAGCATCTTCAGGTGGATTGTTCTTAGGTTGAGCGTTCTTTCCTTCAACACCCTCCTTCTTTATAGTAAGTGGTCCTTCTGTTCCTGGCCATGGATGCTGAATTACATAGGTTTGGCCACCCTGTCCAGAATCCGCTTGTGGAGGTTCAGCACCTTTGAAGCGGAAACAATAGAAATTTTAATCCATTTTTGCACTTCAAATGAGCAGTGAGGAAGGACTACAAGGGACTATATGAACCCTTCGAGATAGACAACCCAAGTCAGTGATACAGAACGCAAAGGACGGCGACAACACGGGAAATTTCATCCACTACTTTTCGCGACCAGAGTGCGGGTTCTTTAACGTCCCTCATTATTAACAACAAGAGATGTCAGAGGAGGCTTACGGTTTAACTGAAAGTCCTTATCAGAGAAGACTTTAACGTCAAATCACTTGCAAATTTTATTGGAAAGGCAGCACTTTGTCCTCAGACTCCACTTAGATGAAATTAATTTTTTAATTGAATTTCGATAACAGGAAATTGCTCTTTGTTGTAGAGACACTTCCCTTCAACGAGTTGGCAATTTTTTAACTTAAGGGATAGTGTACTATGCGTATTTCATATTAACGTGTTTTTACCTGGAGCTGGAGCTGCAGGCATTGGGTTTGAAGGAGCTGTTTGGGCGCCAGCAGCAGGAGCAGCTGGTAAAGGTTGTTGGGCACTAGAAGCAGGAGGTAGTTGAGGAGCCGCGGCTGTAGCTGCGCCAGTTGGCTGCATTTGAGGTTGAACAGGTGGTTGAATTGGTTGTGCTGGTTGTACAGGAGGAGGAGCTGGCCAAAGTTGAGACGGGTTTGGTGGTTGGAAAGCAGCAGGTTGTTGACCGTACTGTTGAGCATATGGTGGCTGTCCGTACTGCTGTTGGGGGTACAACTGCTGCTGTTCATTGGGTGGCGGCTGTCCGTAAGACAGTTGCTGTCTATAAGGCGGTTGCTGTTCATAAGGTGGCTGCAGTCCATTAGGTGGCTGCTGACCGTAAGGAAATCGTCCGTATGGCGATAATGGTGGTGGACGATAAGGTGGTCTGTGAGGGGGAACAACAGGTGGTTTCTTCCCTTCTTTCTCCTTTCCTTCCTTTTCCTCTTTCCCTTCCTTCCCTTCTTCAGTTGGTTTTACCGGTGGTTGTAGTGGAGGAGGAGGAGGAGGAGGAGGAGGAAGAGGAGGTCGTGGGGGCAGCGGAGGTGCTACTGGACTACCACCACAAGGTTGTGGCTGTGGCGGGCAAGGTGGAGGAACCGGACATGGCTGAGGCTGTGGTGGGCATGGTGGAAGGCAAGGACTGGTCATCTGAGGTTGACCACATGGTTGCCCGGCTTGTGGAGGTTGCTGGCCTTGTTGACCATACCCTGGCTGCATACCGTATTGAGGTTGTTGTCCCATAAGTGGTTGTCCGAAAGACTGCTGTCCAAACTGTTGCTGGCCATAAGACGGCTGTACGAATGGTTGTTGAACAGGTGGTTGTACGTAGGGTTGTGGTGGTTGTTGTGGTCTGTATGGCCGTTTTGCAAATGGTCCTTGTCCATACTGCTGTTGCCTGAAGGGCTGTGGTCCAATTGGTTGCTGTCCAAAACGCTGGGGGCCAAGTGGATTGTTAGGCCGTCCAAATTGCCCTGCCATACCAAATGGGTCTCCCAGTTTCTTCTTGGGAGCGCGAGGAAGAGCTACGTAGCCCTTGCAACTGAATTTGCAATGTTTGAGCATATAAGGTTGATGATTGGCCTTTCCACAGAGATAATTGATTTTCCAATGATTGCATCGGCTGTCATCATCTATTTCAATCACGTCTGAAACAAGAACGCGCTTCGAAACGTTATTTGTCGACAATTCTAGCACACTGGAAAATCCACTGAGGAACAAAATTCCTCTTTTATTTTCATAAGACAGAGTTAAACGCAGTTTGAATGTCAGTCACACTCTGAATGATCTACACTTTTTTGGCACCAATCTTTAAGAGAAATATGCCATTACGGGAGAAACTCAGTTATATATTATTTATCTTACTAATGCTGTCATCTCAAGCTTGAAAAAGAGAAGAAATTCACAGTATTACTAATCTACGGAAAGAAAGATGTATTCTGCTTAGAGATTGCACCTTTTACATTGAGATGAAATGGAAATTTCGTGTAGTCCAGATTAAGGACGGAGCCTACTATTGTTATTGCGCATACGTTCTGCGCATCTTGAGATACTCGGATCTCCTATCCCCGATGCTTACTAATACAGGGATATTTTTGCGCGGTTAAAAACTATCCGGAGAAAGTAGATCTTAGTAAGTACTCTTGGTATTCAAAAAGAAAATTGAGGGTAACCATGCATTTTTGAGAGATAATAAACTTTCAATTTGAGAAAGATCGCCATACATTGCTATATGTATTTTACAGCTTTTTCCAAATATTATTCATGAATTATCTTTGAAAAATGCGTGGTTACCCCCAATTTTCTTTTTGGATTTCAATAACACTTGTTAAGATCTACATTTCCTGCATAATCACACACCGGGGCAAAAATATCTTTAATTAGTAGGCACCGTCCTTAACGCTTGTAGAGGATCGCATCATATTGATACATTTGAAACATACGGCCAGTCAACAATTTTTAGCGTTTCATTAAACCTCTCCAAGTGAATAAAACATCATTGATGTATCTCATAAAAAGTGAAACATAAAGGCAACTCTGCTAAATCTCAACTCCGTTTTTCGAACTGCACTTTTTTACGCAAAACTGAAACTAAAATCATCAAGCGACACTGATTGGTTGTTATTTTGATGATGTTATCATATCCAGCTTACCGGGAGAACACATCTTGCAAGCTAATTTGCATTTTCCCGACATAACTGTTGGGCTTTTCGGGCAATAACCCCTAGATGCCCACTTCCGGCAATATTTGACATCTTTGTCGAAACAAAGACGGTCTAAAAAGAAAAAAAAGAAGAAAGCATGACAGACTTTAGTATATACCACACGAGTGAATACAGTGCTTTCTACGCATTCAGATTGACTAGCTCGAAGGTGATTCACCTCTGAGAAAACAGAGAAAAACAAAATGGCATCCTGTTTCGCTTTTTTACCTCATCGCTTCGCGGCTCGGTAAATATCCACCGCTATTTATCTCCACTTCGGTGAATAATTGTTAATTATGGCTGCAATAATTAGACCTCCAAAAGAGGCAGGGAATTTTGCCTATAGGAAGATGATGTGACGGTTGGACAGCAACCTAGTGTACATCTGGGATTGATCTCAGTTGTGAGCAGTAGCAATGCTTAGTTACTTCAACTTTTCTAGTACACAGTCAAAATTGGCCTAAATCCATTTGTTGTGACTAATAGTCAAAGTTCAAAAGGTTTTCTTGCTCGAAGAATTTTTCTCCTGTCAATGATCGCTGGCTCGGACAAACTCTTACCGCGGTTAGATTTGTCTTTCAATTTCTTTTTGTTAACTGGCTTCCCATTGCATAGGGAGCCGAGTATCGTCAGTAGTGTCAGTATGAAAGTCTTCTTCATGGCTTCCCGCCTGACGACAAATGAAAGTGAATTGAGTTAATGTACATTAAATGAACGACAATGGTGTGAAGATTCTGGTTCTTCTAATGCATCAAATAGGCATTTATTGGAGACACTGTAAAGAAAGCAGCAAATAAAATCAACTCGCATCAAGTCGTAGGTTGATTTTTGAGGGGAAGGTAAAATCGAAGTTCCCTGCGCTGCGAAACTTCTCGGAGTGGAGTGGAGAACCAACAAACTCGACCCGTGCGATTCCAAGTGTGGGAATGGAACACGGGCCATCTTGATGGGAGGCGAGTATTCTCACCACTGCGCCATCTCTGCTGACCCTGTAAGCCTAAACCTTTTATGTATGTAAGAGGTTCCATTTCAGATGACTTTCATGATATTCTCGATCATAGAACATCATACACTGACCTTTAAAGAAACATTGCATGAAAAAAAGACTTGCGAATGGTTAGCTATCAGATTGGTCAGTAATAGAGTCGTGTGCTTACAATCGCGCGGTAAGGGGTCGACTCAAGACTGGATTTTTCAACAGTTGAAATTTCACTCATAACGGCGGTTACCCTTCCCTCAGATAAACGGTTATAGAAGAGTAACCAACCTTAGTATCCCTCTTGTAACTTTTTGCTGCGCTTCTTGCAAGCCTTGGGGAGGTAGAAGCTTATTTCCTTCTCATTTCTCAATTGTCCTTATTTTCTTTGTTTTTTTCCGGAGGAATATTACATAGCCTACTGACTTAAAATTTGGTGATGGCCTTGATTGTAACAGCTGTGTACGGGCTGAATGCAATATTTGTCTTACTCAACATATTTCCTTCCGGATATATTATCCTCAATATATTTTATCTTCCCAGTAATACATCATTAACATTGAATTCCGAATTGCTATTTAGTTCCCTTTAGTAAACAATAACAAGTGAAATGAAAGTTCGCCAGGATACAATATAAGTTAAGTAAAGCAAATTACAGGTATACAAATTATTGACAAATTCTCTTCAACTCAGTCCTGGTGTTGTGTCCTGATAAAGGGCCACAAGTTTATTAGCCTTTGGCTACCAAGTGCAACCCTCCTAAAATAAAGATTTCACTTCACATCTTGGACACAGCGACACTTAATGCTTTAGCCATTTTTATCCCATTTCAGACCCTGTGATGTTACTATAGGGAACAGTTTTTTCAAATGTCGTCTTATGCAAGTGCATATGTACGTACAACGTATGAAAAACGAAAGTACCTGTTGCCCAGAGAAACGTCACGTGGTCTGAAATGGGAAAACAAAAAGGTCTATTCGAGGCTTCTCTACAAGTTGTTCCAGAAGACTTTTCTGCAGTTTTCACCTCCCACATACTACCATCATTTTGTCCTCTGTGACACTGTTTGAAAACTCTACGAATATAGTCACTCTCATAAAGTAACTCTTTCAGTATTACTAGTTTAGGATTAAGTAATTTCATCTGATGGCGCAACTTGGGCTGCCCACTTGGGACCGTAACAAACAAGTATATCCAATGGCTCGAGAGACAGGCAAATAATCCTTAAGTACGTATTGCCGAAAGAGTGACACGCCGCTGGCTTCCTGGTAAATATAAGTCGGATTTGTTTGAAAAATCGTCTAGAATAGTTGGTTCATTTGCCATTGAAATGGTTTTCCAAGAATTCACGAGTGCGACAAAATGGAAGTTTTTTAAAGGGTAAAGGCTACCTTATAATATTTACTCTCGACGATGGCTTGAATTTTCGCCTCGAGATTACAATTATTAAGTGAGAAATAATGTTTGCAAGACGAGTGAAGAACGTTTCTGGTACAATTGACCTTAGGCGGGTAACAAGAAAACGTATTAACCGCCTTTCGCTTGTAAACCTATATCAATTCAGTTATGGCTTTTGATTCTTTTAGTGAGTTCCTTGATTGGATCAAAAAGACATAATAATCTAACAATCAATAGTTAAGAATTGGGATGCCTGATCCTCGCATAGTCCAAAGTCTCAGCTGATTTAAACAGGTGAGGTCAATTTTGGATTCATAAAATGAACTTGTTGCAAGATAAGACTTGACGGTATCTTTGAAGAGCAGATAAAGCATATATTTCTTTCTGTGACTCTTTATTTAATATCAAAGCCCGTTGTTAGTATTTTTCGCCGGTTAGCACTAACTAAATTATGAGCTGCGACATCATATCTCACAATGTATATTGGTTAAGTAAATGTACTGCCATTACGAATGGAAGAATCCCTCGACAGAACTTTCAAATTCATTATTTGACTAACCTTAGCATTTTTTCTACACTATTCTTTACAGGAATATATGACTCTTACGTACCTGAAGGCCTTGTAGCAGCTCCGCTATCCTATCACCTACGAAATCACGTTTCGATGGACCCTTCAGAGGGTTCTATGATTCCTTAATTCAATGGTAACCTAATAGAGACGTCATCCGCACTCTTGCGAGAAATCGAAGTCATTCGTGTATGTGATCCGATTGCAGATCACACGAAACGACGGTCTGTTGTGTGAAATTATTACCTTTTTTTTTCTTCTCGTTGGAGAATTGATATTTTGTAATGAATTTGAATGTGGGATCCATGATATTTCGTCAACGAACAATGAATGGTACTTCTCTTGCCTGGTTAGTGCCGGAAAAGTTAGTTGTGCATTTTATAGTTAATGAAATTTCTTTTAGATATGATAGCTTTTCCTCTATCCTGAATTGGAGCAATAAGAAAGAGATTGAAAGGAAAATTTTTTTCTCTCTCTCCAATGTTGCTCAATGCAATCTTTAAAAGCTTTGTACTGAACTACAGAAGTGCCCATTAGCGAGTTTGAGTTGCTTTCATGGATCAGTACAGCAACTTATGTCCTGGCCTCAAAATTTTGGTTAGAAGCTTAAAGTGTAGCATTTCTTCCACTGCGAACCAAAAAGAGTTCCCTTAACAAAAATAACAGTTTTGGCTTTAATCGTTTGAGGGAAGACTGGTTATTGACTAGTTTTGAAGGAAGTGGCATTCTGATTGGACACTACAAGAAAATGGAACAGATAAACCCACATTTTACAGTTTTATATGTAAGTCAGTACAAATTATCAAATATTTACCCACTCCGTGAGCCAACTAAAATAAAAGTCCATTTTCCAAATGAGATACCTTTACAAGTGTCTACCTGTTAATTCTTAAATGGAATTAGTAAACAATTGTAGCTTGAACCAAAACATATATATATATTTATATAAGATATTGTTTCGAGCTGATGATGAAAGTGGTACTCGTCTTTCTATGCCCCTACCTTCTTTACCGTATGGCATGTCTTTCAAATCTAAAATTTTAACGAAGGATTACTTATCCAATCAACAAGCTTTAAAAGGACTCGTTTAGTATAGGGAATCATCTTTGTTTACTGTAGGGCCAGTGAACACAACGCCAAACCAGTGACCGAAGCAAGACGTTAATCTCTGATACGTCCCTGTGTTTTCAGACATTATTTATTTTTCACTTCATGGGTCATTTACTTAGCCACGAATTTCGATTGAGTTATTGATCTACCGAAAATTCTCAATAACTCACCTGATTTCTGCGTTTTGGTGACCAAAACAAGCTTCTTGTAGTCAAAACACCGATCGATGAAAAGTCTTTGAACCGAAGCAATGACTACCTGGTTCATGACTAAAATGTTTAATAATTCAACGACAACACACACACGAGCCACAAGCAAATTTTTTGAGTCTAAGTAAGCTTTGGTCAAGTTCACCGCAGAAAGGAAATTCAATGCTTGTTATAACATACGACTGAACATTAGATTGCTTAATCGAATTGACCAAGTTGCATGAGAAAAATTATTGACAATTGTTAGTCTGATTATTACGAGAATTTGAGCCATTTTTTATACGCGGATATATTTCCATCTATTATCTAATAGTAAAATAATTTTACGCAACCTGAAAAGGAGCGTAAGGTCAATTAGCCTGAGACAAAGGCGCTAAGACAAAAGATAATTGCCACAAGTGATAAAAGTGGGAGTCAAGGATGTCTCATCTATTCGCTGAAAGTAAAACTTATTTTTCTCTAGAAAGGGCACAATTCTTCGATGGCTCTCCACTGCTCAGCCAAGCCAGTGGGGAGCTTAAGCACGCGCGTTTTTGAGACGAGGGCGGGGACCGGAAGAGAACGCGTGTCAGGGCAGTGGTGTATCCCAGATTTTTATACTAATCATCTTAAATGGAGAAAAGATACTTAGCAATGTAAATGTGGTTGTGTGAAGACAAGTTAAAAGGGAAAACTGCGCACTTCCGGTTGCCGTCCGCGTCTCAAAAACGCGCGCGCTTAAGTAATAAACAACGCAGTCATTGCCTGGGCGTTTCTGATGATTGACGAGATTCTGCAATGTATTCTGAAATAGTTGAAATGTGGGAAGGGAGACACAGGTCTGAGAAACCTATAGAAATGTAACATCAATATCTCACGAGTGAGTTCAGGCAACGAGAGGGATATTGTTCTTGTCACGAGAAAAATATTTATATGTTCGAAAAGTTCACTCAGCTTTCCATCCGTTCGTGGTGGGTGAGTACCAGTATTACTGGGGACAACTGAGTTGTGTATGCAACGGGAAAGGAGTGACGCCCACCCCTGCCGTGAGTTGTGGCAGAAGCTAATGAAAAAGGAGCCTTCGGGTTGTCTTCGACTTCGGTCTTCCTCTTGTCTTTTCTTGTCTTCTCTTCTCTTCTCTTCTCTTCTCTTCTCTTCTCTGCTCTTCTCTTCTCTTCTCTTCTCTTCTCTTCTCTTCTCTTCTCTTCTCTTCTCTTCTCTTCTCTTCTCTTCTCTATATCCTTTAACAAACGTGTAATTTACTTTATTTTTTATTACATAGACAATAAATATACATGGTAGATAGTGAAAAGCAGACCTTAATATAAATACTGAGTATTAATACAAACAAAAAAAGGCGGGAAAAAAAGCGGGTAATCGTGACGTCGTTACTCGATACGCTACTCGTTTCCCGGATACAGTGGTCGTATTGATTCTAGAAGTGTTTTTGTTCCCGGTCAGTATAAATAGCGGGATAGGCGAACGACCTATCTCCCCAGGAGTTCTAATAGCTCAATGGATAGGTTCGAATCCTGCCTAGGAGTCTGACTTCACCCTTCCCTAAATCCTGGTTTTCAATGGCGACGCAAGCAGAAGCGCCAGCATAAGAGCGTGTATTTCAACGTGAAAACGGGGTTGACGCAACAACAAGCACAAAGATCGTTTTTTTTTCCTTTTCCTTGTGCTTGCACTTATGTTTGCATTCGCTTGCGTCGTGTGAAAAAGAAATGCAGCGAAAGAACAAGGAAATTTGCTACGTCTGGCCAATTAAAGCACTCTTTCCAGATTCTCCGTGTCTGAGTATTTGAACAAAATGGAGGATGCTGTGGTTGATTTTGATGCTTGTGTCGACGTTTGTTTTCACTAGCATAAGCTACTTATGCTTGCATTTGTGCTTGCGTCACTTGAAAAACAGGCTTAAGCAACTAGTCTCCGAAGAGCTCACAAAAGGACCACTTCCCAGTTGGCTCCCCTTGAGAGCTCAATTGGTAAAGTACAGCGCCGGCATAACAAAGGGCGGGCTCCTCGTTAAGCCTGAATTTCACACGCCTTCCATTTCCTGCATTTCTGCTTAAATGGACGTTCATAATGAACGTTCATAACTGGGATGATCGAAAAATCTTCATATTAAGGTTAACGGTGATCTTTTGCGGCAAGTTGAACAATCTCAAAGCGAAATAGCAATAGATAAGGGCTATCCAAATTGAGCTAAAATGATAGCAAAACAACTAGGCAACGCGAGGCGTCACACTCTAATTTGCTCTTGACTGGTAAAGTTGACGAGAATGACATAAACAATCACAATTTGGACAATTTATGATAACAGTGAAAACTTATTTAAGGTAATTCCCCTGAAAATGACGTACTATCCAGATTTTTTTCAAACTTGGCACAATTGATATTCATACACAGGACATAAAAAAATGCAATAAAAAGATGGGGTCACCGTGCTTGTTTTCGTGCTGTATGCCCTTTATTCTAAGTGTTTTTTTAACGAATTACGCGAGAAGCGTTCGAAACTAGAGCAACCGGAAAAATTGTTTTTATGTAGCAAAAGCTACTGAATTTTACTGAAAACTTGAACCTACTTGTTTGTCCGGGCTATAATCTTTAAGAAAAGTGATTTCAAATTGCTCGATTTTGCAAAGAAATGAAAGCAAATTGGACCGCTACAGTCATCACCTTGCACTCAGTGTCGGGCTCCAAATGCAGTTTCACGTCATTTATATGTAAATACTTCTACTATCCAACTTTTTTTCTCCTTAAAATATGTTTTCCGTGTACCTATTACGAGTTAATAAAACCATTAAAAATGGGGGTGGGGTCACCGTGCTCGTTTCTTTGCAACACGATGATAAAAGGTGGCAAAGGGGCAATTTCGGCTTCAAAATGATCATTTTCCGAGAAACGACTGGGGCGAGTTCCAAAACAACACCTTCTTAACCGAGAAGAGTTATCATGATTGCACTTAAAAGCTCTTGAACATCAAAAGCGGCCTTTGTTACCTCTCTTCAAATGGTCGACTTGAAAGGCCGCGCTAGCTTCTAAGAAGGACAAAGGGCGTTCCCACTGGAAGCATGCACCCAACCAAAGATAGTTGATTCCACCTTTGCATTATTGAATGGTGGTCCTAAAAAGGAACTGTCACTGAGTTGAAGAAAAACCTACCAAAACGAGATAAAACAAATAGACACACCTACTTACATATCTGCCCCGCTTGAGCCAAAGGTTGAGAACGCAAGAAAAGATGAAGACGAAAAGACAAAAAATCCAATGCTCTTTAAAAACGGACGCTGTACCAGCTTTTATATGCGAGTGGTTAAGTTAAAGAGCCAAATTAAAAAATCACAGAAAAGTAGAGATAAACGCTATTGCTGGGACCATAAATAGGACTAAAACACGAAGATAGATTGAAGTGGTCCTGAAGTTCCAGAAACGCCGAAACAACCGGAAAATAGCGTCCCATTGGTTCATTCCTCCTAGCGCAAAATTACTGTTTACGTTTTGAGACAATATCGTTGATGTGATTGGTTTCGAGCGGCGGGCCAACCGGAAAATGCTATTTCATTCGCCAAAAATTCGAATGGAAAGTGCCCACTATGTATTACGGTTATTGTAAGCCCTATCTTTATCCGATCGAGGTCATCTATCTGAGCATTCAGGGTCCCTATAGTCGTGGAAATAGTCGGACTAGGACAAAAAAATTCTGACCGTGTTAGGGATTGAACCTGCGCCCTTTGGATCAGATCACCGTTTCTCACAGGTAGCCATCTTCCAGTTGCGCCTTCATTCCGGTTCCAAGAATTTACTATTATTTAAGCATCACAAAGTGTCCCCTTGATCTTTTCCCCAACTTCAACATCACTCGTGTCTCGGAATACAGACAATTGACGTCACAAAGTGTCTCCCAAATGCTACTTTTTA
>OX421455.1:10181167-10198667 GCA_949126865.1 Montipora capitata | reverse complement strand
CTAATTGGTAATTATGGAAAAATAGTGAGTAGTAATTCGAAATATGACAAATAGAGTGAGCCGAATCAACATATTTTATCTTTTCTCCCGTCCTCACCATTTCGGAAACGGAACACTATTTTTTCTTTAAATAGCTCTTTGTTTGTAATAATTGTTGCATAAATTATGTTCGGGAATAAGTACACGCTGCAGCTATCGGGAACGCAATGGTCGATTTATTGACACACCCTATTTTTACCGGCGGGTCTAGAACACAGGTCACATTCCACAGGTCGCTCGTTGCAGGTCATTGTTTTACCTTTTGGAAAATAACCCTAACCCTCAATTTGGCTAACCTTAGGCCTAGTTAGGGTTCTTAGGCCTAGGGTCAGCCAAATTGAGGGTTGTGGATCACTTTCAAAAAGGTAAAACAATGACCTGCAACGAGTGGAATGTGACCTGTGTCTTAGACCCGACTTATTTTCACAGCAGTTTGTTGCAATTGTTTGTTCTTATCTGGTACGACAAGCGACAAGAAGACGCCGTAAAAACCAACAAATAAATCGTGAATTACACTGTGAAATAAACAATTGAGGGAGAGCGAGTTTTTACTCACCATTTGATGAAAACACTATCACTAGATCAATTTACCACGGACGAGGTTCATTAGACAAAAATTAGCTCCCGCCGCACTAGAATGACTAAACAAATATTTTCTGACGTGCAAAACTACGGATACCTTTTAATCATTTGCAAGAAAGAACACCTGAAATACAAAATGGCTAAAAACTCCTGTCAACTCGTATTTCAAATATCAACCCACATATGCAAATTAGTTAAGTCCGAATCATTTCGAACACAATCCATCCACGAAGACAGAAAATCTCACAAAAACCTTTTACAGCCAAAACTTTTATTGAAACAAACAACATATTTACTATTAGAAGGAAGGAAAAACTTCCCATTTTATTGCCGGTTTTCACTGTCACACCATCATCAAAACCATTCAAAAAATAAAGTCAAGAGTCAAAGGAATAAAAAGAAGATGAATATTCAAACAGTCTCGCAAAGGTTCAGGTCTGAGCAATATTTCGTGCGGGAGATATTCAGAGATGTGTTTTACTCAAATTTATAAGGCCTTGTATGGAGACGCCACTTTGTGTCCCTCTGAGGTGCACAAATATGGGGGCAGCACTAAAAGCCGGAATCCGCAATACGGAATCCGCAATCCGTAATTCCGGCTTTTAGTGCGGCCGGAAGTTAACAAAAACATGTGTCATCCAGTTTTGCAATAAAAAGCCTATAGTTGTCTTCTCGGGGTTCATAAACATCTATATGAGTACTTTTTCTCATACAAGGACTGTTCAAATTGCAAAATCTCAGAGGGTAAGTTACTTTTTTCAACCTACGTGACGGCATTCTTGGCTGCAATTTTAATAACAACAAAAAGCAAGGTGACACACGCTAACACCAACCCGGTGTGGCCAACACATCACGCATGCGCACAATTAGCAATCAATTAACAGCCATGGGCAGCTGTTTTCATCAACATGGCGTAGCTACGCCATGCTGATGAGGCCCAAAAGGCCGAAACAGCCGTCCATGGCTGCTAATTGACCGGGTTAAATGGTAGTGCTCATGCGTGATGTGTTGGCCACACCGGGTTGGTGTCAGCGTGTGTCACCTTGCTTTTATTGCAATTTTAATATCGTGTCACGCAAAAGCTTAGAAATTCAACCTTGCTTTATCACAAGACGAAAAACCCTATCAAACTGAGAGATTGTGAAAAGATAAGTCTTCAGCTGTTCTAATAACTAACTAAACTCAAATCTCAAAAGGATTGATAGTTCCTTATTTTTTAATTTTGATGACGTCACGTGAAAACCAAGAATTGCGTGCGTGCAAGGAGGCCGTTACACTCCATGTGAAAAACCCGATACGTCGCAACCAAATGAATTTCCCATCACCGACCAGTGTTTGGGATCAAACCCTTTACTGAAGAACCCTTTCCTTGAATAATGAATTCAAAAATGGACAGCGCTAGCAAGCTTTCTTTCAAACGATTCTTGACTAACAACGATTAGTCAAATTTCCGATTGTTTTTTTACCCGAAGACTGTGCAGAGTTGAATATAAATAGTAAACAGCAGATCACATGCAGATCCACTCAAGGTGTTCGATTCCTTAATTAAGTCTCTGAGTTTGTTAAACCCATGATATCCATTTAGAAAAAGTTACCAGAGAATTTTCCATCTGGTTTCAGTGATGTACATATTAGAAATACAGCTCACTTCATGATATCCGACGGCGCGAAAGAGGCATCAGGCCATTTCCGAATTATCAAATATTCTGCTTGATAGTCAGGCAGTGAGGACAAAAACAATAGAAACACGTTGCAATGAATGTGAAACATATGTGCATATCATCCGCTTTCCTTTGTCTGTTCCTCTAAGCCTCTCTTTCAAGCTGAGTTTTAATATATCGAAAAAGGCCTATTGTTGTCAAAGTCAAAAACTCGTCGCTTTCAAGATTCTAGATACTATTTATTTTTCACCACCTGTCTTGTTTATCCAATGGACGTTCCATTCTTGAGCTCCATAAGGGCATATTTTGTTTAAAGATCCACCAAAACGCCATTCGCGTTACAATGACTTCGACGCCATTGCAGGTTAATTAAATATACTACTTTGTCCACCAGGTAAATCTACGCATTTCTAATACCCCCTGAAACCTACTAAAAATACGCGCAGAAGACTTTACGCACAAAGACACTACTTAGCAGGGGAGTGGCAGGAAAGAGCTTTCCCGACACAGGAAACGTTTTTTCCTTCAAAAAATAAGAACTTCTTTAAGAACCTGGATAGCCTAAATTTCTTTTAATTACCATTTACGTAAGAACCTGTTTAGGCTAAATTTTAAAATGGAAGGTTCTTCCATGCGGGGTTTTACTGTAGCTGTTGTTTCATGACCTACATTCAGTCTCTGCTTCTGTTGTTAGATTTTTGTAGTTAAAGATTATTTTTATAATCATAAAAATCACAATTTCCTCGATTGTGATTGGTTTAAAAACTCCACCAATTCACTTGCCAAGTTGTTATCGGACAGTTCAATAAGCCAATCACATTCAAGGCTGTAGTTTAAATCAGCTATTCACAATGTGGTTTCAATCACCATAGCAACAGTGTACAGACTCCTACATTGGGGCTTGCTTTCTTTCTTTCTTTCTGAGCAACAATGAACAATTTATCCCTCCTTTGTCAGTCTTTAAACGCAAATTTTCCCTTTCTTTCATAATTTGGCTCTTCGTCTTTTCTCGGAAATTGTCTTTTTTATGAATAATTGGTAAGAGGACTTTGTGTCGTCCAATTCGGTCTGTAATCATACTCGTGATAAACAAATCGGACTCCCACTGCGCGGTCGTCCAATTTTTTATATAACTCGTACGATTACAGACCGAATTGGACTCCACTAAGTCCCATTACCATTACTTTTCATCATTATCTATTTATTTCTCTTTAGTGTTGTTAGTTACCTGTCTGTCTCTCAGAAGCCTTTGATATCACAGCAACTCTAAACACGATAATCAGAAGGAAGAACGCTGTTTTCAGAAGATCCATATTTCTGCAAAACAAGACAAGACCGTGAGTTATAAACTTGCAGTCTCATGCCTAAACTTTCATTTTCATTTCTTTGAACAAAGTGCGAATACTGAAGTCTCTAGGACTCCATTAAATTGGCGGTTTCGTAATTTACGTAAATTTCCCTTTCAAAGTAAGGCGAAGCGCGAATTCTTCTGTCGAAGTTGACTTTTCACTTATGCACGTATAAGAGTGCAACTAGTAAACACAAAAAAATTATTGAACTTGGCTAAGCTTTGCCACGGGCAACCCAGACTCGTAGGATAAAAGATTATAAGGATTTGTAATTTCTAGCTTACTTCACATCTCGCCGATAAAATCACAAACTTCGGCGATGGCCACACAGATAAGTTTACTTTTCTTTGACCAAGTTTCATGGTCCAGCAAATATCCATTGCTGAGAAACAGCCAAAAAATATTAAAATCCTTCAAGGCTCGCTTACAACGAATTTGGACACGTTAACTTGAGCGTCGATACGGTGAGAAGAAATCAGTATACAAATCCTTATTTTTTACACTCCGAGTCTGGGCTGCCTGTGAAGAGACTAAATTGTAATGAACTGGAACGGACTTTTGCGTCAATTTACCAATTTACTCAATGTGATTGGGCTATGAAAAATCACTTGCTACTTTATCAACCAATCAGAAGCTAAACCAAAGAAAAGAAAAAGGTGAACTGCTCTGGCTTCGCGTTTACCCCGTTTATAGGTCTTTATACGTTCAAAATTATAAGAAATGTATTGCCCAGAGGAAATAAATGGAACTATGCTGAGTGTGGCATGCTTAGTTAGTTATTTCCATTATTGCAGTTTGGGCATTCCTGTCATCCGAGTTTTCTCTAGATCATTCACCATTTTTGCAAGCTAGGAGGAGGCTGATTCAACAGAGTCAAATCAATTTTCCCCTCCTTGTAGACTGACTTGTTCTTTATATGGTACTACCACGAGATGGAACATTTTTATCGTGAACAAGATAAGTATTGACTCTTAGTTCAGTTTTTTTTCGTGGTTTGTTGCATACCTATACCTGGTGCGCTTTAGACTTCTTCAGCAGATTTTAATTGTGCTAGCTTTTTTCGTAGGGTCTTGCACTTTTAAATCCCGAAGTACAAATAATTTTTTCCTGAGTTGGTACTATAACGAGCGATCACGGCTGAAAAGCTATAAGGTATCGCCGTTCGTGTTTTCACGCCACGTGGCATGGTTTATCTTGTTTCCCTGACTTCTAAGCGTGCATGAGGACAACTGTTTCAAAAATAAGCCATACTTTAGGCATAGTTAACCATGCTTTGACAGACTTGTTATTTTGTCACTCGCAAGGTTTATTGTTTATTACTCTCGAGGTTATATTTTACCCTCACGGTTTCGCCCTTTATCGAGGTTTCGTGCGCACAGCCCTCTCTATTTCTGAGCTTTAAAGTTTGGTTATTTTATTCCTTCAGGGGTTTGCCCTCAGGGTTTGTCGTTCTGTACCCTGTACCCATACCTGTACCCATGTGCGACCCGTTTTGGAGAAGTCGCACTTGTCTATGGCAGTATATTTTTCATGTTCTGTGTCTCGGTGACAGACATCATTTCATTTGTATAGCAAGTTGTTGACGTGTCCCAATCAACAAAAAATCGGTTTTATCTTCATTCACGAGGAGCCTATTTCTGAACATCCAGTTTCTGACAGCTTCAATTCAAAGTTCCATAGCTGTAGTAGCCTGCATCTGACCTGTCTCGTCCGCTGGGCTGAAGGAAACATAAAGCTGAGTGTAGTCAGCATAACAATGAACTGATGGTAGATCTTCATGGGTAACACTCAGTAGAGAGCTCGCATAAATGGGAAAGAGGAGGGTCCCAAACAACAAGACCGCTGAGAGACACCAATACTCAATTCAAGCCTGTCGGACTGGCAACCCCGAACAAACACTCTCTGGGCACGACCGGATTGGTATGACCGGAACCACTCGAGCACTTTGCCTCCAAAGCCCAGTTTACCAAGCACTTCGTTTAGGATAGTATGGCTAACGGTGTCGAAGGCAGCACTAAGGTCGAGCAATACTAAAAGTGTAACGTGCTGCTTATTCGTGTTTAATAGGATGTCGTTCTCTACTTTTAAGAGGGAAGTCTCTGTGCTATGATGTTTCCTGTAAGATGATTGCAGAATCGGAAACAAACCATTCTCGATCATTTGATTATAGGTTTGATCAAAGACCGCTTTTTAATTCAGTTCCGTAAACTTCGATATATACATGAGGTTACTGACACGTCTAAACTTTGTAAAGATCAATTCCAGGCCCAACTTTTTGAGTAGCAGCTGCACCAGAGCTTCCTTCCAGTAAGCAGGAAAATGTCCAGACCTTAATGAGCGGTTATTGATCTCTGTGATGATCGACAGTAGTGAGTCGCATTTACTGACCAGTCTTGAAGGCATGGGTTCTAATGAGCAGGACTTGACAGCTGATCTCTGTACAGTAGACCACACACCCCTCTCAGACAAGGTCTTAAACTCTGCGAGGGGAGGGACAGAGACTCAACAGGTGTCGCCTCATCCACATTCTGCACATCAAGTTTACGCTGAATTACATCAATCTTGGTTACAAAATACTTTCCAATGTCAGTGGCAAAAGTAGCAGCGTCCAAGTTGGCCGTCTTATTGATCCTAAATATGATTTTGTTTTTTTTTTTTTTGGGGGGGGGGGGGGGGGTGGGGGAAGTGGGGCAACAATACTTTAATAATTCAAATGATCCCTCCCAACCTTCAATAAGAAAAGAATTTCCGAATGAACCCATTCAACGTTCAATCAAAAACTGCCCAAATGTTCCCAGTCAAGCTTTAATCAATTGAGCTCAAAATCACCTGATCCAGCCTTCAATAATAAACGCTTCAAATGATCCTATACAACATTCAACAAAATCTTCAAAAAGGTCCTACCTCAGTGGCATTCAAAAAAAGCGCTCCAAATGATCGCATCCAACCTTCACTCCAAAACAGTTCAAATGATCATATCCGTACCATTTCAATATTAAATAAAAGGAAAAATAGACCAAAATGGTTTCAAACGATGTTATAAACCACCAATTTAATATTCTATTGTATTTATGTCAATTGGACCTACTAGCCTCATTTTGGTTAACATATTCTTTTGAATTGTGCGCATCGCAGCGAGGCTAGAAAGGCTTATTAGCATTAAGACAAAAGAATATTTTATTGGACCGCCATTATGAAAAAGGTCTATGTAACCTGTTATCTTAAGCGTTTCTTTGAACAATGGGCATGCAAAGACAATTGGAGAGCCGGGCTCTTTGGGCTCTGAGTAAGTGGCCGTATAAAAACCACTTTACCACTTACGAAGCTCGAGTATCTCGAGATGCGCAGAACGTATGCGCAACAACAATAATAGTCACCGTCCTTAACGGGATTCGAACCCGTGACCTCTGCGACGTCAGTGCAATGCTCTACCAACTGAGCTATGAAGCCACTCAGTTGGGAGAAGGACAATTTGTTGGGCTCGTGTGTTCCCGTGAAAGGACTCGATGAATGAAAGAAATGTATATAATAGACCTTATTCACGATAGCCGCCATGTTGGATTTGCTATTACATGTATCATGCAAATTAGCGGCACACTTCTGAGGGGGCAAACAACACAAGTTTGAGAGGTTATAACGAACACCTTAGCTACACAGATGATTTGTTTCACGTTCATTGAATGTTTATCACCTAAGCAGTAAAATACAATCATTACACAAGTTACTTCGACGTTTTTTTTAGTGAAAAATGAGCAGATAACGAAGTAGAGAGTCAAAATGTCAAAGGCAACCAAAAGATATAAAATTATTTTAATAATAATAATAATAATTTTATTACTTCTATAGCGCATGATACATGAGAAGATGCTCTCGTGCGCTTTACAAAGACAAAAACTAGAATTCTACTATTTACAATCAAATCAGTTACATGAAAAATGGAAAAATCTAATGATAATTAATATTCCAACTATAAAATTGCATAATATTAACTATAAATTCATACTTGATCAGATGTTCTGTAGATTATAAGCTTTCCTAAATAAATGAGTCTTAAGAGCTTTCTTGAATGTTTGTACGTTTTGAGAATGGCGGAATTAGCTCTAAATACTAAAATGGACTTTTTGCAATGTTATTTCAATATTTCAACAAGCCGATTTTCAGCATTTTGCTTTCTTTCCAATGTTTGCCCCCCAGCATAACACATGGCTAATTATATTTGCATGACAATTTGAAAACCAACATGGCAGCCATCGTGAATAAGGCCTATTGAAGAGCTGGTTATAGACGAAATGTGGCAGAAATGTGACGAAAAGTGGACAATTTAAGCAGGTGTCTATAAGACACTATTGCTTTAATTCTACTTCTACATTTTGTCTGTAACCCGCACTTCAAAAATATACATTTCTTCCATTTAAGTAGACATAGCTTGAAATAAGAAGCAAAAAATATCTATTTAGATATAACTTTTTGTTATTACAATTCGATGAATTTCGCTATCATTCCAAATTGTTAAGGATATAAATTGGGTAGCAACCATCTTGGAATTCAACCGGGCCGGTATAAACGGTGTAGAAGGTTCAAGAGAAAATTGAAAGTTTATCGTCAAATTTTTACGTCCACCACAAGGAGCTGAACTGGTAGAGAAATATTGCAGAATATAAAACGCTTGTTGATTGTGTGCACAACCTTAACCATGCATTTAATCATTGTTATTCACCTGAAGGGAGGTCCATACTGGGAACAAATATTGTACTCAAGTCTTGAGGAACTGGCCTAGGATGATCGATATTCAAGATAAAGGCACCGTTCTTTTTCCAATGCCGTCGGGATTACGCTGGTGAATATTTCTTTTTGCCCGTTAAACATAAAACATCACTCGAACATGAAATGTCACTCGAACTTGAAATCATTACTATCAATATGCCACTGAAGGACAACAACTAACGATTATCTAAATGAGGCTCGGGCCGAGCGGAATTTGTCCTTGTGAATAACATCTCACATACCCACGGCCTAGAGCAACGCTGATCGAATCCGAAGGTCGTGGGTTCAAATCCCACCATGGTCAGAGTTATTCTCTGTCATTTTGTGGGCCCAATTCCAATACTGGGGATGATCTCTGATTGAATAATTAGGTATAAAAAACTTCACAGTAGTGTTAGGCCTCACTCGAACTTGAAATCATTACTATAAAACATCTCGCTTAAATTTCGGTAATTTTCCGTTAATGAATTCTGTAGTTCGATCTCTCTTTAAAGTAAACAAAAATTAATACAAAAAGTGAGAGGTTTTTTTCCTCAAGTCAAAAACCAATTATAGAGTGACGTATGTCGAAGAACTTAAAGTGTGTAAATATATCCAAAGAAATGCAAAGAAGGGATTGTCAGGCACACGGCGATTCATCACGTATCGATCATGACCGACTTCGCAGGCAAGATAAAAACATTCCCGACGATGCACCCGTTCACGGAAGCAATCAAATCGCACCATTTTCGTAATCTTAGGTCGCTCTGGTGCTCGCCGACGTTGTCCTTGCCTAGCTCCCCGAAGGGGACAGTCAGTTGAGTTTTTAATGCGAGGGGTGGGGGAGGTCTTCTGAATATGACTTTTTGATGGTGTTGAAATTAATTAACACAACCACAGAGTTTTTGTATTTCACAAATCCGAAGAGCAAGTGTTGCTGGCTTTAATTTTTATTTTCGCTTTTTTTTTTCTGAGCATGATTTTCCCTTTATTTTTCTTGTGCAAGAACTTCCTTTTGTAATTGACCAAATCCCTTAACTGTCAATCCTTAAATTGAATGACCCCTCCCTAACGTTTTCCTTTAACAGGATGTTCCTTTTCAATGTCATATTGTCCTTTAATGTTATTGCGTGCCACTTGCAAGAGTTGCTGTTACCTTTTTCCAAACCATTAATTATTCATAAGCCAAAAACAAAAGAAATCACTACCTTGAAGGAAGATTGGATATGTGGTCTTAATTAGCATAAAATTTCGCCAACTTTGATCCCAAATATCTCTTAAAATACTGATCCCTTTGAGAAGCAATATCAAACACGAGAAAGAGTGTTTCATCAGATATCCAACCACCTCGCTTCTCGGTGTTTGGATATCCGATGGAACACTCTTTCTCGTGTTTGATATATTACTGGTAGCACTGTGCCAGCTAAGTTCGTGTTGACAAAGTTGTCAGTTTGAAAGTTGTGAGAAAGATAGAATTTCTTCTCATCCCAGGTGATTAGCAAGTCACTGTATCGAGTATGTTCAGCACATTGCACAGCATCTCTCAAGAAATAAAAATTTACGAGACTTTATAAGCTTTTCCATCGATCTCCATTTGTACCCGATTGACTTTTCTACATCTTTAAGTCAAGTAAAGCGGTTTGGAAATGGTAGAAAAAGAAAATAAGGAGGTTTAATGGAAAGAGATTGGTTATCGTAGATTCTCGATTATCCTTGGCATATCAATTCAAGGAGCGTAGGGGCTTTTTCAGTCAGAAATGGTTAAAAGAAGACCCGCTAATCGGGGCAACTAAATCGTGTTTCTTTTTCCCCCGGCAAATCGATCCAAATTTTTTTTAATGGCTGTCTATAGCAAAAACTCCATCCTACATTATGCCTGCCCTGGTAAAAAAAAAGGGAGAGATCTAGAGATACAGTGTAGAGAGACACACACACAGACTACAGCATGCCATCCGTGTTTATGTAAACGTGATGTAAACTGTTCTTAAGAGTGGTTTTCGTAAAGATTCAAGAAAGTGAGACGCTCAGCAATTTGTGGGTAGAATCAAGACAAGTTAAGGGAAATGAACTTCCGGTGCCCCGCTTTGCCTTAACCTGCTTTTGTTGTCATCATTTCAAAGGAAAAAGCCAAAACACAAACTGAACCAAAAATAGGAGTGAACAAATGAAAAGCAGTACTTTTTGGGCCTAGTGCATGTACACAAGCAATTTAAATGTAATCTTTACATCCCTTAGCGACAACGGCTTATCATGTGCCAGCCATTTTTTAAGTTCATATTGTAGGTAGGCCACTAATTAAGGCATGGGAGGAGCTGTCAGTCTGACAAACAGGGGTCTGTGTGGGGTAAATACTGAAGTGTCTTCAAAAAAAGAGAGTTTTCCGTGAAATTAAAAAAATTCCTTTTTCAAAATCTCTTCGATACGGTTCTCAAAACCGTACTATCAAAGAGATCTCCACTGTTCAAGGAAAGGATAGATAGTTACGAAGTAAAACGTCACTAAGCAGAGTGCTTGATATACAAATAGACGGAATCAAATGTCTGCAGTTCAAAATACTTACAACAAATTTCTCCGTCACTGATTCACTGTTAACATGATCCCACGCCGCTCTGAGTTACGGTACTGAATTTCTTATCACCGCCTCTAACACTATAACCACCGGCTATTTTTCACTTAAGAAAACAAACTGTAACCTGTCACGACTGTTTACAGATGGGACTAGTTCATTACGGGGCTAGTTTCTGAAGAAACTAGAAGCGGTTGGGAGAAGCAAAACGATTCAAGAAGCAAAACGACGAAACGAAGTAGTCTTGAAAGTTTTAAAACAGAAAATAACTTAGCTCGATTCACCTTTTCAATAGAAATCTATCAGAGCGTGCCGTGAACACCAGTGCAGAGAAGCTACATTCTTTTAACTGTTCTATTTTTGTCCAAATCGGGGTGCGGCTTATCTGCGAGAACATCTCGGAAGAAATACATACATTTCTATAATCACCCCAAACGTAACCCCAAAATAAAGTCTGTTTTAAAATCAACAGATACAGTGTGAACAAAATTATGAAGAATGGTCATTACTTTTGCAAGGTTTGGTGAATGCCTGTCAAGAAACTGCTTTCTCTTCAAGCTGTTCGACGGTATTTTAGGCGATTTAGACGTTATGGTCCCCTTTCTTGGACAACGTGACGAGAATGTTACCAGACAAGTAACCTCCATTCCACCACAAAGCTATTGCCAGCGTTGCCGATGGCCGGTCACTTTCACTGCAAGATCGATCCACAGCGAGCAAGAAAATACCACGCGATTTCGGGAACTTACGTGGTAAATAGCCCACTGTTTCTCCTTTGTTTACAACTTTGACGGCAAATTTGTCAGAGAAATTAGTGACCTCCCTTTTACAAGCGAGTTTGTCGCCGATGGATGGCGTCGAAATGTCCCTGTATACATGGTAACAAAGAACAGCTCAAAATCGACACCCAGCAAATGACATCTAGCTTCAGTTAGAATCTGTACTCCTTGGGACCTTTCTGTAACCCACTTATGTGATTGAAATAACTTCCATTTGGGTTTGCTGTACGAATCAGTATTTAATTAGGTTCTCAATGGGGAGATAGCTTTCACCGTTTAACGGTTAAAAAATATGCCTTTTCACAGCTAAAGTCTTTTTTTCTACCACGGTTAATTTACATGAAAAACAAAGAAACGTCCCTTGTTGAAAATGAAACCTTTTTTTTTTCTTTTTGCTTTTTGGGGTTTTACGTGTTAGTTAGTAACTAGGGAGCTTAAGCACGCGCGTTTGTGAGACGCGGACGGCAACCGAAAGAGAACATTTCGCGTGCCAGGGCAGTGGTGTCTCCCAGATTTTAAAAGTAATCATCTCTAATGGAGAAAGAATACTTAGTAATATAAATGTGGTTGTGTGAAGACAAGTTAAAAGGGAAAATAGCTCACTTCCGGTTGCCATCAGCGTCTCAAAAATGCGCGCGCTTAAGCTTCCTAAGAGGGTCTTAACAGAATAATTATGTCATTGGTCATCATAATGTGACTCGGTCAAGACCTCCAACTGGGTGCAAGAGAGGAAGAGGTAAGAAAACGGTTCCCCCATACATGGGCCAATGGTAGTTTCTTTTTAAAGTTGTTTGCGCTAATTGTTTGTACGCAACTTTTACTACGCAGGTAACGCGACTAGGATATGTCCCGCATTACTTCAAGCATTACTTAATATCTTATCGGGACAAAAACGCAGGGGAAACGTTTCCAGGCCGGCAAAGGAATGGCACATTTATTTCAAATTCATCATGAAACGTTAAAGAGAAAGGAGCGGGAGGTGAGAAAAGGTCTGGAAGTTTTAGTCAGCGACGTTGCTTAAGTTTAATGGGGTTGGCTTTTTTTTTTTATGTTTTCATTACACTACGAACTTCTTAGTTCAAAATGAATGCATGTTTTTGAAGTTCTTTTCCTTTACTTTCATGAAAATAGAGCTGAATTGTATTATCTTCCTCGTCCACTTGAATAGCGCGTACCTGTGAGGAAACAACCAGAGATTATATTTCACAAAAACCACACTCCAGAAGGTGAGCATGACGGCAATGCAGAGATATAATACAAAAACACTAACCAAATAAAGATAACGCCTGCTTGAAACTTCGTTGCTATGCTCCAGAAAGTTCTTTTTACTGGGTTGCCTAACCAAGGCGGAAACTGCGGCTCATTTCGTTGTTTTTTTTTTTTAATTTTTTTTTTTCGTGTCATGAAAAGTCTTTCCTGTCCCTCCCCTGCTAAGTAATGTCTTTGTGTGCAGAGTCTTCTGCGCGTATATTTGGTAAGTTTGAGGGGGTACTATAAATGCATAGATTTTATCCGGTGGACACAGTAGAATATTTTTGCACCGCGCATCTTATACTGCGCATAACATTGCGACTTCGGAGTTTCGCGCCGGCCATCTGAAGAGAGGCAACAAAGGCCGCTTTTGCTGTTCAAGAGCTTTTAAGTGCAATCATAACTCTCCTCGGTTAAGAAGGTGCTGTTTTGAAACTCTTCCTTGTTCTTTCTCGGAAAATGATCATTTTCAAGCCGAAATTGCCCCTTTGCCATCCATTTATCATCATGTTGCGAAGAAACCCCCCCCCCCCCCCCCACACATTTTAAATGGTTTTATTTACTCGTAATAGGTATACGGAGAACATATTTTAAGGAGAGAAATAGTTGGATAGTAGAAGTTGTAGTATTTACATATAAATGACGTGAAACTGCATTTGGAGCATGACACTGAGTGCAAGGTGATGACTGTAGCGGGCCGATTTGCTTACATTTCTTTGCAAGATTGAGCAATTTGAAATCACTTTACTTAAAGATTATAGGCCAGGCAAACAAGCAGGTTCAAGTTTTCAGTAATATTCAGTAGCTTTTGCTACATAACAACAGTTTTTCTGGTTTGTCTAGTTTCGAACGCTTCTCGTGAAATTCGGTAAAAAAAAACACTTAGAGTTAAACACTTAAAGGGCATACAGCGCGAAAACAAGCACGGTGAACCCATCTTTTTACTACATTTTTTAAATGTCCTGTGTATGAATATCAATTGTGCCAAATTTGAATAAAATCTGGATAGTACGTCATTTTTATGCAAAGGCGTCGAAAGTCATTGTAAAAAATACGTAAACTTAATGATAAAAAAGTGGTCACCAACCGCTAAAACACGCATGTTGTGTAACATGAAGCAAGATATGAAAGTTATGAAAAGCAAATCATGATAACGTAAAATTTTGCAATAAAAATGTTAATTTAGTAGAAAAGAGTTATATTGAAGCACAAAAGTATCTCGAAGCTCGCGTTTTATTGGCTTATCGTGTTGGTTACCCTGACGACACCTATATTATCACATGTGAAAGATAAAAATGATATGTTCACTTCGAGCGGTGAAGATAGGATTTTTTAGTAAAAGGAGAAATCCCGGTATTTCATCAGTATCTGGTATGGTATGGTGGTTGTCCATCGGATCCGATGATTACTTTTGCGATTTGCTGCTCATCTATGTACACGCGGAGGTGGCTCTGCAGTCCTAGCCTAGAGGCGCAGAGTCTTAAACAGTGGGGGCACTGGAAATCCGTTATCGTGATCACTGCTGATGCTGCTTTGTGGCGTCGTTCTCTGGCAGCAGTGAGTTTCTGGCTACGAGCTTCCTCAAAAGTTGGACGCAGCTTTGTGTATTGAGGCTCTCCATACTGGTCTGTCCATTGCACGCTCTTCCAATTCCCTGGGCTTGATGTGGTACCACTAGAGGTTTGCTTTCACAGTGTCTTTGTATCTCAGCTTGGGGCGGCCTTGGTTTCGCTTGCCAAGCTGGAGCTCTCCATACATATAAATATTACAACATAAATATTACAACAAAATTAAAAAAACGAAAGACGTAAGTTTCTTGGCTAAAAAGTACGTTGTTTAACTCTAAAAGCGACGAACGATATAACATTCCTCACTCATTGTAAACAAGAACTTTGACAAAACGTGATCACCTGCACCTTTGCGCTTGCCTAGCACGTAATTAATTTCTTCCTTCGGACAGAACATCGTGTCCTTCCCCAGGAATTTTAGTGTTTTTATTTTTATTTTTAATTCCATTTTCACTGCATTAGAGAAAATAATTCATACTACATACTAAAAGGGAAAAAAAATACTGCAAGGGGGAAGGACTAGAAGGGAACATACGAACCATTCGAGCTAGTCCACCCAATAAAAATACGATGGATCGATTGTCATTAATCTTTCGCTGAGAATTCGAAATTCAGAGTTTTATATAAAAACTATATTATTTTTTTCTTCATCTGTCTTTTGGCTTCCCTTTACTGTTACCATGTAGCATGAAAATTTCGCGGGACTTTTATTTTGCGGATTGAGGTTTGCGGGAACAAATTTGCGGCGCGAATTCGGACTGAAATTCCACTGGGAACTAATTTTTGCGGTTTTCTTTTCAAGCAGCAAGACTATTTTCAACTTCTATTACTTTTTGGTAAAAAGACGTTCAATCATCGAGAACGTGGAAAAATGTGGCATCCTGGAGACCTTAGAAAATGGTTAACGTGACCTTTTGATTGACAGCTTTGAGTTCGTTTCTTACGCCTCAGAGACTGGAAAAGTATTGTCTTAACCTTTTATCGTTTCGTTTTGTTTGTAGCAAGCTCCAATTGCTTTTTCTCAATGCAAATATCAAAATAAACGATCTTTTTGACCCCACTGTATGTGGATCAAGTACATCCCAAAATCCGCAAAAATTAAACCCCGCGAAATAAAAGTGCTACACCGTAACTCCCGGCTTTTGCAATACCATTTGGTGCAAACGTAAACCAAAAAAAGACTTAACCTCTCATCAGATTAGACTGAAAAGAAGAGAAGTTATGAAGTGGAAACAACATGTTCAGTCCTTCCTTAGTGTGTGGCATTAAGGTTTGCTTAGTGCAACTCTAGACATGCATGACATGCAGGAATACGTCCGTCAGAGTAATTTTCAGTTAGTTTTTTTGCAGACTATTTCACTTAAAGGGGCTATGTCACGTTATTTTAGGCTGTTTCGGGAAAATCTTTAGTTAATCACGAGTTTAAAATTCGAAAATGGTAAATAAATGTGAAATTCCCTTACCGATAAAATATTGTTACATCACAAACGAAATGATTCTGAGAAAAAAACCACCTTTTTCAAGATGACCCAAATGTAATCCGTTTCAATCTTGTACATTTATGTCCATCCATGCTTCTCTTTCCTTTTGCAGTATTTCTTTTATGTTGTTCGACAGTTTTAAGTGGTTATTGCAATGTTCCATTCTACTTTTTGGGCATTTTGGGAAAAAAAGGAAAGGAAAGGAATTTATGATGTGTCTAGTCGTTCTAGCGCTGGGGCTTACTAATTTGGAACACTGTAAACTGAAATTAACAATAAATGCAAATCGAGGCAAATGTTCACGAGATGGGAAAACCGGAATACCCGGAGAAAAACCTCTCGGTGCAGAGTAGAGAACCAACAAACTCAACCCACATGTGATGCCGAGTCTGGGAATCGAGCTCAAGCTACATTGGTGGGCCCGGCGAGTGTTCTCATCACTGCGCCACCCTGCACCCCAAATCATGGAATTATATCATTTTGAGTGACATGCGACAAGCTTACGACAGGCCTACGTACGACATGACTTACGATTGGCGTGTACGTTAGGAAAATGTCGTAGTATTTTTAAAACATGTTTTAAACGCTGCGACAATCGTAAGTCATGTCGTACGCCTGTCGTAAGCTTGTCGCATGCGACAAAAATCTCACTGTGTAAATCGCCCCTTACTCCTCTTACTTTCTACAAAATAGTATGATAAAATGAAAAACATCAAAATGTAAGAAGTTATCTTTTTTTTAATTTCTCTTTCCTTGTGTCCTGAATTCCGGAAGCGGTTACAACGGGTAGCGCTTGCGAGAATGCTCGTTGAGGATAAACTCTATTGTTTACGACATCCTCAGCGGCATATACAGTTACCTAAAAAACCCACACCCATATTTTTATGCACGGAAACCTTCACTCTAACATATTATTTCATGATTTTTGATGGATGAATAGATAAGCCTACAACTCGCTATGATGACGTCCTTAAATGTAATTTTGTCCTAAGAGAGGCACCTGATTGGCCAGTTTTAATGACGGAATGAAATTTTAAATATGCGCGGTGTTGGGAACGAAAACTTAAAATAGCTTTGCGAAACTAAAAATAGATTTTTAAAAACTATGATGGGACATAGGGATCCGTTCTCTTTCCTCACCTTCTCTTTCTGGGGGATATTTGGGACTTGTTTTATCTTGTCAAACAAGCCAAGTGGGACGGAATGTCAAAGAGAAGAGAAAAGGAGGTAAAAGGGTGTCGAGTGCTCTTAAGGACGTTCGCGCTAATTGTTTGTGCGCAACGTTACTGCGCAGGTAACGCGACTGTAATATGTCACGCATTACTTCGAGCATTAGTGAAGTTCAGGTTTTAAAACCTTTGCAAAAACCGTGGACGATAAGTCTTGCACAGCGTTGGATCAGAGAAGATCGTGATCAGTCAAAATTGATTTAAAATATTTATGAAAGTCAAGTAGACTACTGCACGACTGATATTCGCGAG
>OX421455.1:10161167-10178667 GCA_949126865.1 Montipora capitata | reverse complement strand
TTTTTCATCATTTCATCAATATCTGTATAATAAACAGAACATCGTGCTGAAAGTATCTCTCACTCGTTCGCTTCGCTCCCTCGTGACAGATACTTTCAGCATTCGAAGATAAATTTCGTATCCCCGCGCGGCCATGTAATATCCTCTATATATAACTATTCCCATGTAATCCATTATGCGTGTTTGCGCTAGTAACAAAAATTAAATGGGCCCACACAAGGACAGAGGAAAACTCTGACTAGAATGGCAATTAAAGCCACGCAACTGTACCTGAAAGGAAGAGCAAAGGTAATCGAATCCAGAGGTCATATTGTTGACAGTAGCCTCAACTGTTATTTGTATTGACATCAATTAAATTGGTGTCATCAGCGAAAACACGAAAGTCAAATATTTCGGCCGAACAGTTGTGGATGTCATATAATATTAATGAAAACAAGTTCCTTGTTGGCACACCAAAAAAGAAATTCAGTTCCCTTTTGGAGAGATACAAAGAATTCGCGTTGTTTGAAAACGAACCAACAGGTAAGGGAAAAAACGATTATTTACAACTACATGTTGTTCCCCTTATTCCACTGTGCTATGATTTATATAATAAAATAGAATGATCTACAGTATTTATACTCCACTTAAAAATGACTTCGTATGCAAGCACGTTATATGTTATTCTGGATTTTGTTGACAATTTGGAGAAAGGCAGGTC
This sequence comes from Montipora capitata, assembly GCA_949126865.1. Classification (NCBI taxonomy): domain Eukaryota; kingdom Metazoa; phylum Cnidaria; class Anthozoa; order Scleractinia; family Acroporidae; genus Montipora; species Montipora capitata. The sequence goes on along the minus strand of OX421455.1, from coordinate 10,177,967 downwards.
GACTGGACAGCTTCCCAAGAAAAACCATATTGTGATTTACATATACATATATATATATATAGTAGGTCTTTTTTTCAACCGATGAATCATAAGGGCACAGCCCGGGTAGATCTCCATCGGGAGAAAATATGTTCTAACGGGATAATTCTAGTTGTAGCTGATAGTTTGTCGATTGGCTCGGAGTAAAAATTCATTGGAACTGAGTCCAGGTCTTGGGACGGGGAACCAAACAACGGAGCAATAGTGAAAGTTCGATATACAGTCGCGCTTACCGAAACAAATAAATTCGTGGCTAGATTCGGAAGTACTTTGCCAGCAATTAATAGCACAAGGCACCTGTCTCTTATGTTTAGGCTTTTTCAATAACGCATGTCTGACAAATTAACGTGCCTCGTGAATTCTTTAATTGCACTCACGTGATAAGACGCCCATGTAGGTGCCAAAAGCATAGACAAATGTAGTTCAAATTTGCATAATAATAGAGTCAAATTCACAAAAGACTTTTTAGCTATTGCTCTTTCCACCAAAATGCCGGCCATGATGTCAGGTGTAATCAAAGAATTGTTTTGAAGACTGCTTCTGACGCCTCAAAGTGCTTCTTTTTTTTTTCAAGATAAATGGTTGACCGGTTTTTTTTCTGAGATTTTTATTTTACAAAATGTCCCATTTCGCATTCTTTTGTCTCTAACAGTATTTCAAAAAATAGTCTTGTTCACAGAGCTTCTATGCGTATGAATAATCATTTTTGCCTTTTCGTATCGATCAATTCAACGCAAAGTAGAATTTGTAAGAGAAACCGTTTGCATTTTGTCGAAGATTATGCAGCTTAAAAAACTTACCTTTCAGACTCAGACTGGTCGTTTACAAAACGAATCATGTCTGAGGTTTTTGTTGATTATAATAAATTTATATATGTCAAATTGGGTCGTACTCCGGCTTTACTAAAAGTTTTATTGTTTTCTAGATCTCGCTTAAGTTAACATGCATACAACTTGAAGAAATGCGTTTTACCGATAAAAATGTTACAACCAACACACACTGTGCTACAAATTTTATAAACATTACTTTGAAGTTAATGTCACTCTCTATATTTAATTTCACGGCGGGCCTCGTCGGGTTATTGCCGGTCTTAATCAAGGTATTTTTTTAACTTGTAAAACAATAAATGCATAAGGCACCACTGCGATCGACAAATGCAGCACCCATGACCGACAGACGATTATTTTAAGTCGTTTCGTAATTTAACCCCCACATAAAACTAAAAGCTTTCAAAAAAATTATTGTTGTTGATCAGGCTTCTATTTAATGCTATTCCACATGTAGGTGTCATTCTCGTGAATCTGACAATAGCATCAGCTGACTACAGATAATATTTAAAGAAGCAAGAAAAACAACATCTGCATTTTTACAAAATGAGATGTAAGTACACGATTTTGGTGACGATAGTTTACATAACAATAGAAGGGAGCTTTCCAATTTTCGACCGCTTTTTATAACTTTTGGCTGCTTTTTATCATTATTTAGCATTTCAATGCGATCTTTGCCAGGAGGCTCTTGGCTAAAATGTTTCCGCCTTAAATTTACAAAGGTTTACACGCAAAAAATAGCCAATCAAGTTGCTTCGTTGTCAGCAGTAACCTTTGTGATGCAAATTTTTATAGTTTCGTCGGAGAAGAGCCACCAGTCTTTGAAATTGCGACCTCGGGTAACTGAATCACAAAACCGAACGAGTGAACGTCGATTTCACTTCCCGTTCATTTCAAATCACATATGCCAGCGGTGATCTCTCTGTGAGTAAATCGAAATTAGACCCAATGTTCCGAAAAGGAAGATTTCACGGTGGAGAACACAGTTAAATAATGACAAAATATTCATCACTGAACATTTCCCGAAGGGTTCAACAAGCAGTTGGAAAAATATATTTCTGAATTTATCCCGCGTACGACACTGGAATTAGCTCGAAACTCATTGGCATCAACATAGAAAAGAAGATCTGTAACAGGCTGTTTTCGCAAATCTCATTTATACGTAAGCTTGGTGACAGAGGATCTCCTAGTTTTTTGTTGTCTCCTTGGTATGAAATTATCGCCAAGCTGTCGGTTACAAGCCTCAAAGAAAGGAATCGTGTCTGTCGTGTGACGACCGCCGATACAAGCTTCAGAAGACGTTAGTTTAGGAGGTGAGAAATCACGTACTTCTTCTAGTTGTTCAAGTGAAAAAAACTTAATTTCTGCTCTCAAATTTTCGCTTTTCACATTGAAACTAGGTTGCAAAGAAAACGTCAAAAAAGTATAATCAATTTTAATATAAAGTGCAAAAAATTAAAATGAACAATAATAAGATTAATTTTTTTTTTTTTGCATTGGGATCGGGCTATGTTTCGACATTGAAGGCAACTTCAAGAAAAAAAGGTGCCCTTAGTGTTAAGTTAAACGTTTTTTCAAAAAGGGAAGTGAAAACACCATTCTCTCCTTTTTTAAATTCAAAATGGTAGAATCTCCAACACAAGTCCAAACGGATCAGATTGATTTTAGGCAGTGTTTACGCGAACACGGTTTCACATCGACACGGTTTCATGACTTCGAAACCGCTTCAAAATCGATGCGGTTTGGAAATGCTTAAACGGAACCGTTTTCGCCAAAAAATAAAAGTCTTGATGGTATAAGCGAGCGCTGCACTACGTGCTAAATTCACTGTTTTTAATTGAACAATGCAAATTTCGCACCAAATTTATAGTAACCGTATTCAAATCGATACGGTTTCGCTGTTTACACGACGGAGGAAACCACATGGTTTTGAAAACGCTCCACTTTGGGCAGCAGTTTCAAATCGACACGGGTTTCAGCAACACTTTCGATCGATGCCGTGTAAACGGAAGATGTAACCACATCAAAAACGATGCAGTTACAAATGAAACCACGTTCGTGTAAACGCTGCCTTAATAGTGAGGTCCATGCCGTCGACTTGTGGATGAGAATTTTCAAACAGAGGATATCATCATCCAAGCTGTTCTTTTTGTCAGTTTTCACAATACGTGTGGTTGGCTCTGTGTACATGACATGCAAATAAATATTTGGTCAAGATCAATTTTCAAACACCCTTAACAGTTGTTCAGGTTGTTAGGAGAAAGTCAGATATTTAAGATAAACTGTCTGGCGAAGAAGAACGATTGCACCACGTGGCAATTTTGCTCCTGGCAATTGCAGGCTTAGCAGTTTCCCACAGAGCGGAAACTGAACTTCCCTCTGTAAAAGAAATTAAATTGCAAATATTATCCACAAACACACAAGTTATATTTTCGTATGTACAGAGACCACTTCTATTTGTTTTGCTTTGAAAATCAAATGTAAGGAATTAAATTTGAAGTTCTTCCTTCTCCAAAGCGTTTTCATCGCTTCTTTAGACAAACTCGACGCCACTACAAATCCTATGGGTCTAAATGAGTCTAAATAATTAAATCGTTCTGTTTCCTACTCGAAAAAGTGATATTGTTACTTTGCCTATCAATGGAATGCAACCGTGTACAAAAGAGGTTTTCATATTTAATTGTGTTTAATCGTTGTAGTGGACAAGATAAAGGCTTTACTCTCTCTTTACCGCCTGCTTCGGAAGTCAACACGTGAAGCGTAATGACTGCGGACTAGCTATAATTTCACCACTAAGCCTCGAATTCGAAAATCAAACTCGTGAATTTTAGCATGAGCTAAATCCTAAAGGAGCAAACTTGTAAAGAAAAACCCGCTTGCGAACAGTATGATGTGAATAGTTTTGTGCAAACGAGGCTTGGTGGTGAATTTTGGGAAATTATGCATAAAGGCATATTGCAGTCTAGAAGTCGCGGGCTTACCACCTCCTTCTTAGTTTCAGCCACTTACCATTGAATGCTGAAGGAACAATTCCCAGATGTCAGTCTCATCTCCGTCAAAACAGAGCCCGCGTCCACCGTCAAGTAAAAAGTCGGCACTAAAAGAAACTGTAGATCTCCTTAAAATACAAGCCAAAATGCAACGGATGAAAGTGTCGAGATCAGCAGAGGAGTTAATGAACTATTGCCTGGAAAATGCTCCGAACGATTGCCTTCTTCAAGGAGTTCCTGCGGGTAGAAACCCATTCAAGGAAGGCAAAAATTGCCCAGTTATGTAGAATAAGGCGTGTTCAGTCAAGTAAACACCCTTTTAGCTGTTTGGTTGTTTGTTTGTTTGTTTGTTTGCTTGTTTTTTTGTTTGTTATTTATTTGTTTGAGCAGGTTGAAGTTTTGGCAGCTATTCAGCTGATGTGGACCTGCTATACCCACCCACCCATATACTCACAGAGGACAACCACAACACCGGGAACTTCATCCCCTACTCTTCTCGAATAGTGTGTGGGTTCTTTAACGTCCCACAGGGAATTAATGAACATGGAAGAGATTTGTGAGACCGGGCCTACGGTTTATAGTCTAACCATTTGTGGATGTAATTACGAAGGCAGCACTTTCAGGCTCCTCAGTTATTTTAAGACCCGGTGCTCAACCAACTGAGCCACCGGTGCTCCTTCTCTATTTATTAGTTTTATAATTTTCTATTCATTGATTCCGGTTCTTCAACAGGACATCTCTTAGGAAATTACTTAATACTTTTAGAGGTATTTCTCATGTCTTGTTTCTACACAGGCTCCATCGAAGTATCAAAGTACTATTTGTTTCGCATACTGGAATCTAGCCCCTTGGAAATGTAATAAATCTTGTTCTTTAATGACCGAAGAAGATGACGTCCTTTCGACGTTTTTGGCAAAATTTCCACTTCCACCCATAGTAATTGGATTATTAAGAACAATTGAGGTCATGGTATCAGGAAACAACTTCAGTCTTCGGCCTCGAATTGGCGACTCCACTTGACAAGATACAAAAAGATCAAGTGTAGCTATGATCCTCGCAGTTACGAACGCAATTTTAGCCATTGCGCAAAGAAGTCTGAGCTATGAAGCCACTGAGGTTGGGAGCTGGTCATTTGTGGGTTCCAATGTTCCCGTAATGAACTGATGAGTCAGTGAACTAAATGATACATGAAATGAGTCATATATTGAACTGCAGATGTGAAATCAAGTGAAGCTATGATCCTCGCAGTTATGAACGCAACTACAGTTTAGCAATTGGGAAGAGAAGCCTGAAACACGCATTGGCATCGCGAGATCACGGGTTCAAATCCTGTTGAAGTCCTGAGTTTTTCAGGCTTCTCTACGCAATTGCGAAATTTGCGTTCATAACTGTGAGGATCATAGCTTCACTTGATTTCACATCCGCAGTTCAATATATGATTCTTTTCATATATCATTTCGTTCATTTACACAAAGCAGAATATTGTTCACGCTATGAAAACACTGTCATATGGAACCAATAGTAATTTCCTTTAAACCAAGGTAAAATGACAAAGTAATATTTAACTTTGATGCCAATAATGCAAAGAATGCGCGGTAACTTAGAGGTATTCAATCATATGATAGCAGATTATTGACTTACTGTATCAGGCTGTATGTGGCAACACGAGAACGTGACCTAAGAAAACGAAATCCTCATATTTGGCCCCAGGACGATGAAAATATATTGATGGCTTTTTTTTTACTTCTGAGACGTTCTTCCTGGTTATTTCAAGGACGACCGACACCAATATCGGTCAGTTAGTGTGAAAAGGGACCGCGAGATTATAGGACTGCACAGCAGAAACAAAATAGCCTGAGTAGCACATGCGCATTCTAAAAATAAATTTGAAATAATTATCATCGGTTGCCTCATTGATTTGCTTTCTTGCCTCATATTCTCTTGGTTCCACCGATTCCCAGAATTAACTGTATGTTCTCAACCAATAAGAAGACAGGCAGTGATTGAATGTTAAGGCCTGGCCAAACGCTCGCAACATTTCAACGCAACATCTGGCAACATTGTTGCATGATTAAAACTATAAAAATTTCCAAAACTCAGAGCACAATTAAAGACTAAAAAAACTAGACAAGTGGAATATTTCGTTCGGATCTACCGAACTTCGTCAGCCACAATGTAAATTTGAAAGTTAAGAAGGGTTATATAATGGTCTCCAGGGGGCTAAAATTGTGTCGTAGATGTCGTGTCGTTCGGTAGATCCGAACGAAATATTCCACTGGTCTAGTCTTTTTTACTCTTTAATTGTGCTCTGAGTTTTGGAAATTTTTATAGTTTTAATTATGGTTCCAGAGCAGGAAAACAATATTTTTGGTTTTATTGTTGCATGATGTTGCGGCAAGTGTTGGACGGGCTGGCCAAACGCACAAAACATTTTCAACATTTTTAACGCAACATGTCAATGTTTATGCGCCCCAGGCCCCTGGCGCGCAACAAGTGGACCTAGCGCGCATGCCCTAATGCAACAATGTTGCGTGAACACAACATCATGCAACATCCAAAATGTTGCACGAAAACTTTGACCGTTTTCAAATTTGATTCAACATCATCCAACAATATCGCAACAGGTTGGCCAAACAGATGCAACATGTTGTGCTCAACAATGTTGCAAGATGTTGCGTTGAAATGTTGCGAGCGTTTTGACCAGGCCTTTATAAAATATACTTTATACGAATGAATACGTTTTCAAAACATTCTAAAATTGAACAGACAGAGCAACCAACCGAAAGAGGTGGTCAAATAACATTCGAACTACATTTTATGTTACAAGGAAAGGTTACGTTTTATACAAACGTTGGCCATGTAGCACTTATATTTTAAACAGAGTTAACTGAATAGAGTGTATTGTGAAGTGCTAGATTTCAATCCCATATGAACCATGTGAGCGTTAGCCCTACAGGTGGAAATGGGCCCACACAAGGACAGAGAAAAACCCCGACCAGGGTGGGAATTGAACCCACGACCTTCGGGTTAGATCTCCGCCGCTCTACCGACTGAGCTACAAGCTACAAGCTACAAGCTCAGTCGGTAGAGCGGCGGAGATCTAACCCGAAGGTCGTGGGTTCAATTCCCACCCTGGTCGGGGTTTTTCTCTGTCCTTGTGTGGGCCCATTTCCATCTGTAGGGCTAACGCTCACATGGTTCATATGGGATTGAAATCTAGCACTTCACAATACACTCTATTCAGTTAACTACATTTTATGTTAGTTGACTGACATTTAAAGTACGTTAAGTCATGTAAGCATTTTGTCAAAAGAAAAAGGAAATTATTTAAAATTGTCATCCATTGCTTGTAACAGTCGAAAAAAAAAGAATTTCTAGGTTTTTGGACACTGCATTCTGATGAATCTATTGAGATTTGTGTAGGAGATGGACAAGATCAATTTTTATAAGTTTCGGGTACAAATGAGAAGTGAAAGGCTGGTCGAACAGTGAAGGATTGGAATATCTGTTGTATTTACCACTATTTCGAAAGGCACGCATTACGCACTGCCTGTCTTCATCAGGGTGTTACAAGCAATGCTATGCATTTTTGCTGTATCACATTGCAAACAATTTCATTCGTTCAAATTTTAACGTCCCACCCCATTAGCCAAGAGTATTATTTGTAACACCCTGATGAAGAAAGGCAGTACCTTTCGAAATATTGGTAAATACAACAGATATTCCCTCGCTGCTTGATCAGCCTTTCGCTCAGTTCTCCGCGTTTGTTTCTAGATTCGCGCTGATTAGATCTTTCTCCAGGATCCGGTGCTTCGTTTTGTGTTACGTTGGTCCTTGCTGCAACAATTAAGTTTCAAGTAGTATGTTCTGTGAAACCAGTTGTCGTAGGTCCAGTAGGCGAAGATCTCTGTTGTTTCGTTTGGGTGTACGGTGGTAAATGTGGAAGACATCAAATAGACTACATCGTGTCACTATCGAGGGTATGGCTTCTCAGTGGAAACCAGTTACGTCGGATGTCCCACAAGGTTCTATTATCGGGCCTATACTGTTTCTTATTTACATCAATGACATTGGCTCTGATATATCTATTGGCTCCCTTTTACATCTCTGTGCCGACGATGCAAAGTTATGTAGAGCCATTAGATAACTGCCCACATCGATTGCAGCATATTGCAGGTTGGCATAAGCTCTGTAAACACCTGGTGTGAAACCTGGGACATGAATTTCAACCCAATTAAGTGTAAGCATCTCCGAACTACGAAGAAGAGAAACCCTGTGTGTGCAACCTACCATCTTGGTACCGATGTCCTAACCCTAAGTAAGGAAGAAAAGGACCTGGGAATAATTATGTCTCACAATTTATCCTGGCGTGATCACATCATGCTCAAAGTCAACATTGCTAACCGGATGCTAGGAATCATTACAAGAACCTGTGGTAGACGTCCCATATCAGATGTTTTTCTAAAATTATACATACACCTCGTGAGACCCCACTTGGAGTATGCTTGTGAAGTTTGGTCTCCCCATCAAGCTTACCTGGTCGATATCCTGGAAGGGGTCCAGAGGAGGGCGACCAAAGTCATTATTAAGCACAAGCCTTACGGGGAAAGGTTGAAAGATCTGAAGCTATTATCTCTTGTATCAAGGAGAAAGTACTTCGACCTAATTTTTCTCTTTAATTGTAGACAAGGTTTATGTGAAATAGACCTTTCCAACTATCTAGAGCCCGCTGGCAATACATCCTATAAGCTTAGAAACACTGAACTTTGCTACAAAATGAAGTATGCTCGAACAAACGTACTAAAATTTTCATATTTTCACCGTATAGTTAAGCTTTGGAATGATTTACCATTAAATTTAAGAAAGTCTGACTCTATAAATACTTTTTAGCATGACCTTAAATCGATCTTGTTCCATTCCGATCAATTTCTAGAGCCATCTTTTTTTATATTTGTATTTAGATTTTATGTTTTAGGTAACCTCTTTTAATTAGGGACCAGATTCCTGTTTAGAGGCTCTCCTAGTTTTTGTATTAATGTACTTGAACTGAAACTATTAAAGTAAAGTAAAGTAAAGTAAAGTAAAGATACGACATCAAAATCATTTCACCGACATACAACCTGAAACTTACGAGAACCGATCTTGCCGATCTCTTCTGGATCGTAACTTAAGGCAAACTTTATCATTTCAATGGAGCCCTGCACGAACAGCGGCGTTGCTACGGGATCCCCGCTTGATCCCTTACCAGACAGTTTTCTCAACGCGTTTATTGACGAAACAATACGCCTTGAAAGTCTGACCGTTTTCTGCTATGGAATGACATCACAATTCAAAATGATGTACAAAGGCGGATAAAACGATGAAACCTTAAAACAAGAAACGATAGGAAATACAAAGGAACTGACATAAAGAAAATTACTTGAAACGACACCCAAAATATTATTCACATTTTGGCGCCGAAACTCGGTAAAAGGAGAAACGCACTTGCGTCGTGTAAGCCTAAGAAGGTTCCAGGTGTCCCAACAAAAACAAAAACAAAAAGAAATAAGGATACCAATAGACATCAAAGTTGAGGCGTACTGGTTTAACATGGCTCAACAAATACAAGGCCTCGGCTGATTCCACTTGTCTCAACCTTGATTACTCGGGATATTGCAAATTCCTCATCATTCAGTAATTTATTGTCCTCGCGGGGTCTGTACTTCATTTTTGAACAGGTACCATCTTCCGGAACGGAGAAAAATTTACGAACTTCACTGAAGAGGAGCTGGAAGGAGTCGGATTGTGTCTTTCAGAACGGGTGACGCTCGATTGAAGTGAATTGATAGGGGTGTGATTCTCTGAACCAATCACAATTCTTTGTTACTAGCAACCAATCAGTTTGCTTTAGTTGTTTACGGCAAAGTACTATTTTCTGTGTCAATTGAGGAAAGTAACCTCTGTCCACAGTGTTAGAAAGATCTTTTAGTAAAACAGGTTTCTTAACTGTATGTTTAATTCTTTATTATATAGAACAAATAGATCCTCGTGTGCCACTTTTTTTGTTCTTACCACATTTTGACGTCATTTGTGATCTGTTACTGAACAGACGCACGGCAACATGCAATCTATTTGTTAAGTAGCTAATAGATTTCCATGTGATCTGTATGTTGCTGGATTTTGTAGAGTCAAGAGGAGCCCCATTTCCCGTAGCTTCCATCTTCCATATTAACCCCCTGAGTCAACCCGGTCCCGAGGGGGGAGGGGGGACGTTCGTGAGGTTCGTAGGAGTTTTCACGATAGCGAATCATAAGAGACCTATGGTCAGTCATTGATTACGTCACATGCAGCACACGCGAAACACGAAGTCATTTCAAAAGATAACAACTCTAAAAATAGAAAGACACGGGACTGGGTTACCCCTCATAAGATACATGATCCTACTCGTCTTCCTCCATTTTCAAACACTCAAAGAACATGCACAGGACGTTCCCTGAAAACCAACTGAGGCGTAAGAGAAGAGCAAAAGCAAATTTGGCCAAACTTTCAGAGCGCGAGATGTCGTTCTCCAAACAGCAGAAACCAACTCTAAAACGAGCAATCAGACTCATTCGCTCGTATCTTAAATTTTATTCTCGCACTCTTACTTGCATCTTGGACATAGATACCTTGATAATAGAGATATGGCTAGTTCAAAACGTCGCGGGCGGGCTTCTAGCATTCGCTCTAATCGTTTGAATACAAACGAACGCGTTCGTTGCTTGCCAGCATAGGCAAGCTTCCTATTTTGGTCCCTGAAATCGATCTTGAATTTATCTGCCTCTGATTCTAGATTCTAGCTGTTTCGTTGTTTATTAGCAGTTCTCAAGCCCTACTTCATAGAACGTCTGTTCTCGGCTGTAGCCCCTCGGTCGCCCATTAAGCGCGACGCAACACAGTCAGTGTTGCCGTATATTCATGAAATAAATGGGCATGAAATGTAGACAAACATATATTTAAAAGAAATGAGTCTGAGCTTTTTACTTAGCTGAACTGTTTAGGCATCTAACTGACTAAAAATTGTCAACGACAGTTGCTTGAATTGTATAGCTAAGTCAGTGCAAGTATTTAAGAAGATCTTCCCAGCAATAACTTAAAGATCTTTTTAAATTCAAAAGGAACAATCCTTGATAGAGTGCTGAGGAATGAAGTTCGTATTTAAGTCTCAAGATTTCCGCTTCTTTGGAGGATATCTTACACCATCGGGAAAAGACTCAAGCTATTGCAGAGATAAAGCCATCTAAGAATCTTCACGATTTGCAATGCTTCCTAGGTTTGGTAAACTACTTTTATCGCTTCTGTCCCAGCTTAGCGGAACTAGCTGCGCCATTGAGAGGGCTCTGCAAGAAGGACACCTTCTTCGTCTGGGACAGGAAGCAGCATGCAGCGTTTGAAGATGTCAAGGAAGAAATTACAAGAGTGCCAGCGTTAAAGTACTTTGATCGATCAGTCCAAGGCTAGCATCATTCAGTGAGATGCATCCATAAAAGGTTTAGGTGCAGTTATCCTTCAAGATGGTAAACCTGGGGTCCACGCGTCAAGAAGCCTCAGTGAAACAGAGAAGTGTTACCGCAGTATAAAGAGAGAAATTACTGAGTGTTACTTTTGCGCCAGGAAGATTTCATCACTATGTGTATGGATACACAGTGACTGTACAAACATATCACAAGCCTTTGATCAGCATGTGGAGATCTATTGCGTCTAGTTCACGTTTGCAAGGGCTGTTACGTCGAGTACCTGAAGGAAAAGGACAATGTTTATAGACTGTCGCCGCGGCCAACGGACGAGAATGAGGAAGAAGATTTTATTCCAGTTTACATGCTCACAGATGAAATTCCCGCCGATTCTGCGACGGTTGCAGAACTGGACGTGCAACCGGAAGTACAACCCCGAAGAGGACACCACGCCCGGTTTACTAATGGCATTCGCGGCATAGTGTTGCCCAGAGTCAAGAAAAGATTGTCATCCATTATTAGCGGACTACTGGATGTACAGAGAGGAAATCAGTGCAGAAAACGGTCTGCTCTTCAAATTACAGCAACGACGCAGCTCAGGTCGAGCCGAAAGCATACTATGGCGCCTCTGGACTATACGACCATGTATTTTCTTGGAGCACAGCGTACAGCCAGCCAGTGGATCAGCTGTATGCTGGTTTTTGCTGAGGGAGGAAAACCGAAGAACCCGGAGAAAAACCCTCGAAACAGAGAAGAGAACCAACACAAACTCAACCCACTTATGGCATCAGATCCGGGAATCGAACCAGATCTGTAATGCACAATACTCATGATGAGGTTGTCCGCGAGCAGGTAGCCGAAGAGAAGAACAGAGCTGGCTTACAGTGCAACAAAACTGCTAAGCTAAAAGGACCTACCACTGTTGTCACAACACCAGAGAGTTTTCGTTCAGGTTGAGCCCAGTTCTAAACAGTGGATATCGGCAACTGTTATCCTATGCTGTTGAGACTACAGCTGGCACTAGCCTGGTTAGAAATCGCCGCTTTATTGCTCGAGCTGAAGAGCCAAATCAAGCGACCCCTAGTAACCTAATGTGCAAGATCATCGTAACTGTGTCCCCCCCCCCCCCCCCCCAATTTCAAGCAAAAAACAAAAATAAGAAGTAAAGCATCTTTCATTTTACGGTTGATCCATGTTTCTTTTTTTTGATATCTCCTCGACAATGCTGAAAGCAGCATTTCTGAGCTTCAAGATTTCAAAAATTTCGGGCGGAGAATTTCGCCAGAACTCCCTGAAAGGTTAGCGCTTGTTGTTAGCACCCCCCCCCCCCCCCCCCAATACGCTCAGCCGTCCCTGGATCAATAAAACGAAAACACTTATGGAGACCATTTAATTTGCTTCATCCGCAGCTAATTTCAATGAGGGGCAGATGTCATATTATTGCTCATTGTAATCAATTTCGTCCATGGTTGCTGTTTTACTGCCTTTTGTCACCAACACGTTAGTTCTTTTAGTTGGTTAAATGTAATATATTTATTTTATCACAGGCTAGACCACCGGAATATTTAATGTTTTTGCACATATACTAGTAGTGGTAGTTTTCTTCCACCAGGTTTTTTTCTACATTCTTGTAAGTTCGATTACTGAGTTGTGTGTGTATTTTTTTTTGTGCCATGTTCATTTTTCATTTTCTAATTGTAATTAAAGATCCTTTCACCTTACGTAGTAGTAAACAGTATTAACAATTGAAATGACCACCAGGTGATTTTATTTTTCTGTAAAATTTAAACGGGTACTAGTTTTGCCCAAACAACTGGCCTTAAGTTTGTTTCTTTGTCTTAAGCACCCTCGGCAGAGACTCAATTATTTGTTTTCCAAGCCTTGAGGCCGCTATATAGCACTTTTGATATTGTCTAATTCTGCAGCAATTAATCTGTCGTTTAGTTATATATTTCCATAATTGCAGCTCTTCAGTTTGGTAAGTGATCCATGTTAGCAATTAATTGTTGTGATTAGTTTTAAAATACGATGAATGATCTTATCAGGTTTACGCTACGCAAGTTATTTGTCTTGTCAAATTATGAGCATATTGTTATAAAATTATACAAAACCAAAACAACTCGACGAAAACGTGTTTTATACTTGGCTAACAAGTGCGAAGGATCCTACGTGTTGATCTTCCCGACTTGACAACTCGCTCTGTTAACGGGAAAAAGAAAATCGAAAAATTGGGAAACACCGTCTACATTACAGAAGTTTGAATGTTCCGTTACGTTACAAAAGGTCGAATGCCAAATGTTATTCCAAGTCCATTCTTATAACGTTGTTTGCTTAGCCACTCAGTTCGGTACCCTTAATTTTTTAGCGGTGACTTTAACTTCTCATCATACGCGGATAAATGAATTCCCAATTTTTTTGGGTCAGAAATTATACCGCGGAATGTTCAACCTGTTTTTTGAGACAGCAGGGTTAGGGAGCTCACCATCCAGCCTTGTTGCCTGAGATTGATTTTCAAATTCGAGGCCATGTGTTGGCCCTCCGCACTTGTCTGAGAGATTTCTCTACGGGTAGTGTGGTCTCAGCCCCTGCCATCAAGAGCCAACATTTGATTTGTTGTTTTCTACTTGACGTTGATTTGCAGTCTCCATAATTTGATAAACAGTTGATTTCGGCTATATACCCTTGGTTAGCAAGAACACCTTTAGCTTAAAAACCCTTCTTTAGGTAAGCTATGAAAGTATCAGTCATCCCCTTTTGGATCAAGACGTTTCTGGTGCTCTTTCACTCCTGTTTAGTTGCTCGAGCAAGAACTAAAGGTACGATGGATTAAACCATTTTATGGTTCCAACTTGTGCGATAAACATAAGCAGCAGTAACATATCCAGACGCGTTAGAACCTTTTGGCGGAAAAGAAGGTGCTACGTGATGTCCAGTTGGTGTTCCGAACTCGTCATCCCATAATTATTTTTTGTTTTGTTTGCAAAAAGATGTCCGGTGATCACGTGAATAAAGATATTTTATTGCGTTCGCAAATGTTGCCTACTCTTGTGTGCATCGTACAAGAGGAATCAGATTTAATTTAATGACCGACTTTAGCCCTCATTTGTTGATCATAGACAACAAATAAAATAGGCTATTTCCAAGTTTAAGTCTGCCTCCTCTTCAAAGTGAGTCTAAGGGCGAAATTTTTCTTGTAAATTTTAGTCATGATGTAGAGTAGAACTAATTACCATCATAAAAACTTTGCACTTAAGGCCTGTTTGTATGAGGTAAGCCAGCCCGGTTAGACGGGCTGGCCCGCTTTCCTGAGATCTCGGCTAATGCCTATTTTCTTTGGTAAAATCTCAGTTCGTTCATATGAGAAGGCGTTTGCCGAGATCCCGGGGCGTTTACCATTTGCACGGAAAATCCGGTTGGAATGGAACGCTTGTAATGGTACAGGATTTTCCCGGTTTGGCGTTTCGCCAGGCCCGAGTCTCTTGCGGCTAAAAGAAAACAACAACAAATCAAAATGGCGGCTGCATCTGCAGCGTTGAATGGCGGGAGAAGAGGCCGAAGTGAACCGGGTCGAGAGGGAGTTTACAAATGGTACAGGATTTTTCAGGTCATTTCGGTTGGAACGAGAAAAGAGGAATACGTCTGAGGATTTCCATCTTTTTCGGAAACTTTCCGGTGGAATGAGCTGCACCATTTTAATTTCCAATCGGTATTTTCGGTTTTCTTTGACAATTGGTAAACGCTCCCGGTCTGACCTGCCGAGATCTCGGCAAGCCGAGGTGAAAATTCAGTAACGGTCCAGCCAATGGTCCAACCCGGGTTGCCGGGATGAAAAATTGTCACGACGCGTGGGTTGCCTTGAAAACGCAGCCAGAGTTGCATGATCACAGGATTATTTTTGCATCTTCTGTTTTAAAATGCCATTCTGTACTTTCTAGAGCTAAAATGAACCTTTATTTCGAAACAAAACAACAAAATTCACCAGGTATCCATTGTGTGACTTTGAAGGTTTACAAATTCCTGAAATTTCATCGTGGTAAACCGGGGTACGAGGTTAGTGGCTTAGTCCTCACAAACGACATGACGCCGACCTACAGATTTCATTGCGAAAACTATATTGAGAACAAGACTTCTTGGGCTTAAGATAATCACTTGCTATATCCTATTCTTCATGTTAAACACTTCTCATACCATAACAGAAGCCTATCTTTTTAAGCTTATAACTCACATATTTCTTTTTGAGCTGTCGATCTCTTGGACAATTTACCTTTAGAACATTCCTACTGGCCCCAAGCGCCCTTACCACTGAAAAACAACAATAAAAGCAAGGTGACACACGCTAACACCAATCCGGTGTGGCCGACACATCACGCATGCGCACAACCATTTCACCTGGTCAATTAGCAGCCATGGACAGTTGTTTCGGCCTTACCCGCCTGGTATGTTAGCCATGCTGATGAGGCCCAGCAAGGCCGAAACAGCTGTCCATGGCTGCTGGTTGACCGCGTGAAATTGTTGTGCGCATGCGTGATGTGTTGGCCACACCGGGTTGGTGTTAGCGTGTGTCACCTTGCTTTTATTGTTGCTTACGGCTGAGTCGCCTTGTGCACGTGGAGGCAGTGGTTAGGAATCTTGCTCTGAGGTCCGAAGATACCGATGTTCAAGACCCGTCCTGTCCACTAATTAAATTTGCTCGTGCTAATCTCTGGTGCAACTATGGATACACTTGTAAATAGCCAACTGGTTTGCCTCCGGCCAATTGGGATTCTCGAACGTTGTTGTTCTGTTCTGTTGTTTTAGTCACTTTTTCAAGGAGATTTGTTTGAGAACGTGGTTCATGACTCATATAAAATCTCATATATATTAACATATTAGTGCACAACAAGGGAAATCACTCCGTGTATAAGCACGTAGACCAACGCCAGGGAAACCATAAGATGGGAAAAGTGGGTGAGTATACAAAATATTGAAAATAACTTAAGCCATGAATTTCGTATAGATAATCACATGATTTCGAGTGCAATTTTTAATGAATTTTTGCAAAGACGAACAAAATGACAACCAAACAAATTTTAACTTTAACGGTGGAACAGAATTATCCCGGAAAGGATATCTCAGTCCTTTCTTGATCAGATAGCACGAGGTCTGAAGACAAATACACAGTGAGTTAATTAGTATTAGTTATAGTATTGTTATGTAAACTACGAGCGTGACAACACCAGATACTAATGGCATAACGATCACAAGAATGAAAGAAATGTATATTTGAAGTGCGGGTTTTAATTTAAACGAAAGAAATGAGTGATCCTGTGTCGGAAATTAAGAAAAGTTGCGCAATGGAGTCTTTCCTGTCACTCCCCTACTAAGTATTGTCTTTGTACGTAGAGTCTTTCGCGCATATCTTTAAGAGGTTTCAAGGAGGAATAGAAATCCGTAGATTTTACCAGGTGGATACAGTACAAGCAATGGCGGCGC
>OX421455.1:10098667-10143667 GCA_949126865.1 Montipora capitata | reverse complement strand
TTGCCCCCGTAAATGTTGTAATTTGCAGGAATAAATGAGTTAAAATCATCTTTTTGTTCTATGTTATCTCACTGTTTCAGTATATACTAAAGCAACTATTCACCTCAGTGCCGGTGGCTAGTGGTAGATATTTACCATGTGAGCTTAGTTTTTCATTTGCGAACTCAAATCATTTATTGCTCTTTCTCTCCATTTTTAGTTAGAAAGGTTGTTTATGACAGAATGCCAGAGAGTTGTCGTATTTGGGCCAAAAATGGAGATTGTTTGACACACGAAAAATTCATGATGCAGAATTGCAGACGTTCTTGCCGGACTGGAGGACATAGAAGAGGTGAGTGAGAGTTGACAACTTGAATTGACCAGTTATTTGCATTGAATAAATCATTTTTTTACAATAAAGCGACCAGCCACTGCTTGACTCCACACAAACGAAACGAAAAGTGATACGTATATTTCTCTTATTATATATTTAAAGTATTAATACGTTTATTAGTTGAAGTAGGTTTACTTAGTATATATTTGCAGCTATGCAGCTATCCTCGATTGTTCAAAAGGTGGATAACTCAATTGGTTTTGCTAGTGTTTATCCGCTGGAGAGTGGTTTATCCGCATTTGATAGCGTTATCCAACTTTTGAACAACCGAGACCAGCTCGGCATAGCAACCAATATATACTAAGTAAACCTGCTTCAACTAATAAACAAACAAGTAAACAATATAATAATTAATTTTAACTACGCAGAGAATGTTATGTCTAATTAAATGATCTATGCAGTTGCAGGTAAGGGTTTATCATTAACTTATTAAAGTGTCCAACTCCGAGTTGGCTTGGTAGCTCAATTGGTAGAGCTCTGCAACGTTAACGCACAGTTCATCCTGAACGTTTCAGGCTTTGATTCGCTGCTGCTAAACGTAGCGCTCTTAAGTAGGATAAACTTAACAGCTTTTCTACTTTGTGGCTGCTATTTGATTGTTATCGGTAAACCATTGCTGAATTTACGTTCGTATTCTTCAGGTAACATTTGCTTTGATGAAGTTGCCAAATGCCCTGATTGGGCAAGCAAGGGATATTGCAACGATCGCTTTATGATTCAGGATATGAAAAGATACTGTCAGTACAGCTGTGGATGGTGTTAATCTCAAGAAGGGGAACTTACTTCTTTGTTGGGTACCTCTTGCAGCGGGCTCTAAAGAAGTATGGCTCAGTTTTACGAATTCCACATTTTCTAGAAAGAATATCTAAGCGCTCGGGTTAACTTGACCTAGTTCTCAAATTCTCTCGCCATCAAAGTTAACATGCTACATACGACGCCTATTCCAAGCCTGTTGCTAGAATAATTTGGCACCCATCAAACACAAGACTCTTCAAATAACCTTACTTTTTAAAGAAGATGAAAATAATAATAATAATAATAATAATAATAATAATAATAATAACAATAATAAAGGTCTTTATTAAGAATTCATTGTGCAAACAGACGTGCAGCAATTTACAAGGCAAAAAATGAATAAAATGACAAACAAATATTAATTACTATTTAAAAGACATCTATTAATAAAAACAGATTTAAAACGACTTGTCTGGACCTTAGGTATAGTATTATTATGCGACCTAGTTCTCAACTGCCGTGTCCTCTGGGGAGGTAGAAGATCGCTCAAAGCAGTATTGGTGGAAGAGATCCTTCGCCATAACTTCGTATCTCTATCACGACGAATATCCAAGATACCGTATGATAAGGTGCTGCTTTAAGGTGCATTGCTGAGGATGTAATGGTTAAGTAATTTGAGAGAATTTGGCGTTATTTTGGTCCGTTTCCAACTTTTGTAAGCCAATGACCCTAAATATGACGTCATCATACTACGCCCATTGTCACGTGACCAATAAAAGAAAACTCTAAATTTGTCTCCGTGCCACGCAATTTGGGTATTTAATCGATGGTTCCATAATTTGTATTCATTTTTGCATACAGCCAAGCATGGTTTTCTTTTTATTTTGAAAAATGTTCTTTTTAAAGACATAAACGATACTGAAATACCCATAACTTTTTCAAAAAAGATGATTTTAAAAAATCAATGCTTACCGGTAGCTATATTCTGTATTTGGGGGTGAAACGTGCCATGAAAAAAAAAAATTAATTACTGGGTTGCCAGTATGGCAATCCCAGTCGGAAAGTGGGTGGGATTTGTTCGTTTAATTTTTTTTAGTTTTATGTTTTTTCCGTGTCGGTAAAAGTCTTGCCTGTCACTCCCCTGGTAAGTGGTGTCTTTGTGCATAGAACCTTCTGCGCGTATTTTCTTAGGATCGAGAGGGTAGTGGAAATGCGTAGATTTCTCTGGTGGACACAGTAGAATCATTAACTTAGCCTGCAGTGGCGTCGAAAGTCATTTAACGCGAATGGCGTTTTAGTGGATCCTTAAACAAAATATACCCTTATGGAAAGTCAGTTGTATAAACTAGGCTGGCGGTGAAAAACCAACACCTGGAATCTCAAAAGCGACGAGTAATGGACTTCGACAACAATCTATCGCCTGTCGAGCCGAAATCAAAGTGAGCTGTATTTCTAAAATAATATTTTACCAAGTGTGCTGTTATGTAGAACACTGAAACCAATGGAAAATTCTCTGGTAACTTATGGGTTCAACAAAGACAGAGAACGAATCGAACACCTTACGTGGATCTGTGATCAACTCTGCTCAGTCTTCAGGTAAAAAAAATAATTGGAAATGTGACAGCCAAGAATTATTTGAAAGAAAGCTTGTCATGTATTTTGTACTTCATTATTCAAGGAAAAGGTTCTTCATGTAAACGGTTTGATCCTGAAATTTAGTTTGTTGCAATATTGCGCATATTTGACACGATTGAGTTTCTTCTCTTCACGCACGTAATGAAATAGAAGGGGTTTTTGCCTCTAATAGCAAATATGTTGTTTGTTGCAAAAAATTGTTCGCTGGAAAAGGTGGTCTTTATGAATTCATCATGTTTTATGATATGCGAGCTTAACTGGATAGTTTTTATGGCAATAGTAAAGCATTTTCTTGTCAAAATGTTAACTGAATTAAATCGTGAGTTTGTATTTGCCGTCTGCCGCGTTACCTTGATTTCCACTCTCAAAATTACCTCCAGAACCTACTTTTTGCTTAGAATAAGCTTTTAGAATGATGTTCTTGTTTTGCATAAAGCAAGCTAACAATATCTGTACCTTGTTGAGTTCGCATTTGTTAGCGTTAATAGTATTTTCGGTCCGATGCTTCTGTTTTATGAGGGGTATATTGTTTTGGTCTCCCATCAAGGCACTAACCCCGCCGGACAGGAAGTAACTTCAGTGAACTTTGGTATTACAAAGCTGTCAGATGCTCAGAGGGCACGCTTAAACTTGTGGTGAGAAATTATCAACATGTCAGCCCAGAAGCCAATGTTTCTCGCTTCTCTTTTATTTGTTATTCTTCAGAGACTGGAATGCTGTAGTTCAATATCACACAATTCAGTGCCTTCTGGTTTTCTGTAACACGTACCATAGGCGACCCAGTGTATGCTTCACGGAAGCATCTCGTTCAATTTAAAGACGGCCGGAAATTTAGCTTTTTCTCAAACCGGAAGTCAGTTCGATTACGCATGCGCAGTTGGTCTGAGAACGAGCGCGAGGAAGGGCGAGGAAAAACCTTCGATGGAAACAACAGTTCGTGCGGTGACTTTTGCTTGTGAGTGGGTTTTCTTGTTAGCTCATGATATGATGACGTCAGTTACGGGAAGTAACATTTCACTTCCTTAGCAACGCGCGAAAAATCAGTCTGTGGGCCCTTAAGCAGCAACCCAACTTGTGACATCTGGCAAAGAGCTTATCAATTGGACTTAAATATTTACTACAATAAGCACCCCCCCCCCCCCCCCCAGACCTCAATACCATATGTAAATACCGAAAGGATCAAACTTTGAAAAAGTAAGTGCAAATTCTCAATAGAGATGAGCGATAATATTTACATATTCTTAAAATATATAACCTACTGCTAGCCTTACTAAGTAAATAATCAATATGAGTGTCCAATTAACTGGCACTTGGTCAAAGGTAACGCCCAATAGTTTCAGTTTCTCTTTCCTCTCTATGTTCTGCTTGACAGCTTGTCGTTGATTTTCCCTAATAAGATGGTTAATTCTGTCCCCAAGGTCAACAGGGAGCAGTTAAGATCTCTTTTGCAGCCTATTTCTAAATTTCAAAAGATGTTTAACCAATGGCAAAATGAAAGGAGGCTCTGGAGGATATACGAACAGAAATCAGCGGGAAACACTCGTTAAACATGGTCCAAAGGGTATTAGATTGCTCATCATACTCAATTCACAATCAGCAACAGAAAAAACCTCTAGCCAATCATGACTTCCAAGCAGATAAGCCATATGAATTTTCCTATGTTTTCTAACATCTCTAAACTGTATGCTGCTATGTTTAGCTTTAGCAGATGTTCGTGGACATGCAATAACCATATACTATGGTCAGACCTAATAGCACTTTTAAAGATCTTGACCTTCTCCCGCAAATAAAGAGTATTCGTTATAACATAACATAACATAACATAACATTTTATTCAGGAATTTACAACACAAACATAAAAACATCCTGAAAAGGGAAATCGTAAGGTTAACCCTGTATAAAAACAATTTCCCTAACTAAAAACTTACAAAAATTATATAGCTAAAATTTAATAGCTACTGATTTAATTAAATTTCAATAAATATTCAAGTAAATTTTAAGTCTAGTCTTAAAAACAGGCAATGATTCGGCACGTACAATGTACCTTGGCAAGTCATTCCATTTCCTTACAATGCGAATGAAGAAAGAATATTTGTAACAATTGCAAACCTCTCTTTTCAGATAAAGTTTATAGTCGTGGTTAGCTCTTGTTCGCGTACTAATGGCAAACTCGAAGAAATCTGGGAAAGAAAGATGCTCAATACCAAAAACTATCTTATAACATTGAACCAGAGATAGAAATTCTCTATAAAAACGTCCACAATTACCTCTGATGGGCTTTTTAACCATCTCAGACAGCGAAGCATGTACAAGTAAATCCTTATATTTTAGCCGATTAACATCCCCGGCAATAAAGATGTTACAATAGGGATCCATAATCATTAAATGCTCACAAGAAGACGTGAGAAAATCCAACAATTCCTTTTGATTATACAAGGACTCATCGGGATGGCAAACAACACAATCATAACAGACAAATTCAAAGTCACTGGAAAAAAGAACATCGAGTCGTTCAATTTTCCAATCTCCTCTAAAAATGATAGCGACGCCACCTCCACCACAATCCAATCGGTCTTTACCAACCATACAAAATCCACTGCGGCAAACAATGTGAATCGGATGTCTAGGTTTAAGCCAAGTTTCAGTCAAAAAGCACAGGTCGCAGTTATTTATTATCAACTCGGCAACAAGGGCAGGTGTCCACTTTAGCAACATGTGTTCATTACCATGCAACAAGGAAAAATTCTAGGCTGTGAGGGCAAAGCTGAAACACGTCTATTAAAGTATTCGGGGTCTTGTATAGTTAAAATTAGCACTCAATGCATGAGATGGCCGGAAATTAATAATAACAGGAATGACTTTCGATTGCTCTCTTCAGGCGAGAAAGTCTGCCAGCCGCCTGTTTCTACGGGCACGAAACAAACCATGCAAGATTCTTGAGAATAGATATTAAAGCAGGCGTTAGGGTTCAGTTGTGGTGCAGCGCTTTTCCTGAGGGAGTAAACTGAGATGATCCTTTGAGCGTGAAGGATCAGGTCGTATACAATTTTCCTTCAAGCCCAAGGAACTTGCTGGAGAAGGACCAGGGTTTCGCGAAATATCCATGTAGATAGTTAAATCCGTAATGAAGGGCTTGGATGGAAGCACCAAGCAAGTTCGACCACGTTTATTCGACAAAGTAATCGCAAAGGAAAGCTTCAAGAGCGATCTGGAGTCACAACATTGAATAGTAATATGGTGAATACGAAATGGCTGACAAGATTTTGAAAATGGATTGTTTTCCACCAAGTAACTCTCTCCATAGGTTTTCACTTACGGCGGGTCTAATTTGCAGGTCGCTGGTCGCGGGTTGCAGATTATTGCTTCACCAATACAGATAGTATCCTAAACATTCATAAAAGCTCACGTTGGGCCTAAAAACTTTAGGCCTAATTAGGCCTAAGGTTAGCTTTTAAGAATGTTTAGGATACTTTCTGTACTGGTGAAACAATGACCTGCAACCCGCGACCTGCGACCTGCGACCTGCGACCTGCAAATTAGACCCGCCGTTTCACTTAGCATAAGCTTGTGCTTGCGTCGCTTGCGAAAACCAGGCTTGTGCATGGGATGACCAGACTATTTTGTACAAAGATTTTGTTTTATTATATCTTCATTTTTTATCGGATAGGAATATCTTCAAGCAAGATCCTCTCTTGCTTCAAGTATATTCTTTAACCACCGAATTTAATTCTTGTTTTTGGACGTTGCAGAGTCGATCAGTTGTTGCGCTAAAATATTCTCTGGTCATTTTGCATTTGCACGTGGTAGTTGCTTCACACGTGCAAGTTGAAATTGATTATTTGTTTACATTTTGTTATGCTTATATAATGCTCCTTGTAATGGCTTGTACCAGAGTGTGCCATCTTGTGATAATTCTTAACCTTAAATCTTACCTTCCGAATTCAATGACCAATTTAACTATCATTTGTTACTGTCTTCGTGTTCCTTATAAAACGGACTTGAAGAGAACACCCATAGTCTACTTTCACTTTTATGGTCAAAGTGGAGTTTGCGTCCGAATATTACATTGACAATTCAGTGTTATGAACACCGTGGGGAACTAAAGAATGCTCTTAAACCATTTGTCTTCAAATGCATGTGTTACTACAAGCATTACCCATACTTGACCTCTTACCATGTGATGCCTTGTATCGCTTATATAACCGTCTTGTAATGGCTTGCATTGTATTTTCCTGTGATTCCAGTTCGAGTTCTAAACCACAAAATCTAGTTTCCCTTCCATGACAATCCATTTTAAGATAACCTGGGATCTGGCATATTTGTCATCTCCCCAGTTCTGCTATATCTTCGGACATTCCATTTAGCGCCATTACGTGTGAGAGTTTTTCAAATACCTACCTTTAAACCTTCGTTTCTTGAACTTTCACTCCTTATGATCAATATTCTGCATTCCCGACATAGCTCCCACTTTGCCCTTAAACCTTGCTAGTGATCATGTCCAGCCGCATTTGTCTTGAGGTAAGCAAGATGTCTTGTTTGTTTGCATTCTTATCGCATCTGTAATCCAAAGCGCTTTGAGACCCGTCAATAATGGCACCCTTGACAGAGGAAGGAGAAACTGGTCTATCAGCTGCCGCTTTGCAGGTGAAATTTAGTATAATCATGTAGTAAGGTAAACGTTTCTGGAAACGTCTGATCCATGACTTTTAGAAAGACTCAGGACCCTGTGCCTCTTAAATTACGTTGTACAACGTACGTCAGATGAAGTGATTTATGGGTACAACACCAGTCATGCCACTAAGTAGCACGCAATTATCAACAAACGGAAGCTCAGCTGGAATTTTCAAAGGCTGGTACTTAGTCTGGTTGGAATTGAAGGGAGTAAGTGCAATTAAATTTGTCTAACTGGAGATGTACATCTGAGTCAACATTCAAGAGAATTCCTGTTTAAGACTTAAATCTGGCTCCAGTTGGCCAGTTGTTTAATTAAAGGCCAGATAACTTTGTCCGATGGATAAGTCACTATCCGATAGTTTCACTATGTGCAAAGATTTCAGCATTTGCTCAAGTAATTGTGAACATCCACTCTCCACGGCACATCTTTGTAAAGCTCTGTACGAAAACATTTGCCAACGTTCCATGTGGAGTCTCTCTTTCCCTTTCGATAGCGACTTATCCACTGGATAAAGTTATCTGCCCTTTGGACAACTAGGGCCTGATGGCTTAGCCAAGTCAATTTTGTTAATTCTCAGTTCTATCAATTATCAATTCATCTTTTAGGTAGATAACAATTTATATGTTGCTAACAATAACAATGATAATGATGATGTTAATAATAATAATAATAATAATAATAATAATAATACAGAATTCAATTTTATCATTAATTTTCATTTTATTTTTAATTCGTTTTCTCTTATATGCAATTCTTGCTTTTCTTTCTTGAACATGTTGAACTTAACGACGTTCGCGCCCATTGCTACTGCGCATTTTCTCGCGCATGTAACGCACACGTCATGCATCGTAGACCACGAATGTAAACAAACATGGCCTCGCGCCAGTGTTTGATTCTCCCTCGGGCAAATGGTCGCTTGTGGCATCATGGGATAGCTGTGGACCCAGGTCTTTTCGGAAATGTCACGCAATGACGTGACAATGGGTTTAGAACCAATCGCTTTGAGAACTTCGCAGCGATTTTACTCTCTTGAATGCTCGGTGACCTCCATTTTTTTCCGTAGATCACTTCCTTTCCTGATCTTGTCCATTTTAACAAAAAACAACTATACGTGAGAAGTTACAAATATTTTGCCTTTTATGCTCTCCTGCTACAAAAGTTTTCTTTCTTAGACTAATATGTATTGTTTTTGCAAGGTCTATTTCACCTCAGAAAAAGACATCAGCTGCAAAAGTTTATTTAGTTATATTAGTTATGTTGAATTGGGTACGTTTACCTGATCTAAATTTCACTAATGCAGCTTTTTTTATTGCTGACAGTTGTAGGCTAAGATCGTCTTAAAATAAAACGCAAGCTTCTAAAAATGCACCTTATCTCGAAAACGAGCACGGTGGCCCTCCATTTTTTTTTTGACTTCTTAGCAAAAGTAGATCATTACCTTTCTGCCTGGCAAGTTTGAAAAAAATCTGTAAGTGGGAACATTTTGGGCGCGAACGTCCTTAATAACATGTGTGACAAATTACTCCCTAATTTTGGAGCGAAATTTCAGCGTTAATTTATAATTCACATATGAAATTACAATATTGCATGGCAACTTTTCCTGCAGTAATTTGAACGTAATTTGTCACCCATAAGGGGAGGGAAATTATTTGATTTTGAACAAAACGCAAGTGAACTTATTCCCTAATTTCAATGGTCAATAATAGTTTACCCATATTAATTCATCGTAGTATTCGTTTTATAAAAGAAATTATGTACCAGTGATCATCATTTGTTAAAATAATAATGATGGTTATAACAACAGCAATAATAATAATAATAATGATGATAATAATAATAATAATAATAATAATAATAATAATAATACATATAAAAGTCGATATAAAGTATCGCGTATGGGGAAGCACGACATTCACTTGAACTTCTCTGAGAGTTCGCAAAATACGGTAGGATCATGAGCCCTACGCCCGTGCTTGAAGAAGACGCAGTAAAGCTGTTGTGGGACTTTTAATATCCACATTGACCAACCAATTGTACACAACAAAACAAATTGTTTTCCTGGATAAGCTTCATATAAAACTTAGCCTGTACATTGGGCCTCAAGAGCAAAGAAAAAGAAAAAGCGCAAAACTAATAAAATATTCAGCGAGAAATCGGAGGTTTTTAGAAGTGTCGCAGGACGTGCAAAAAGGTATTACCAAAAGTCTCGAGGCCTTGGAATGTCATCGCATTAGTTGGCAGGTTCCTCAGGTACTAAAGAAAGTATTGGAAACGTAATGGGACTGGATACTGACCAGATACCTACAGACACTTCCATCTCATGGTGAAATTTTTTATGAATATTTTAGTGTCATCATCATTATCATCATCATTAGCACAATAATTTATTACTATTATTATTACTATGACTGCTCAAAACCACTTCGTGCAAAATATTTGCAGTCTCAAATAGAGTACTTCAACTTCATTGCTTCTTGTTGACTTTTTAACGTGCACACACAGTATTTTCGTCAAACCAGCAATGATCAGCAATGGGCACATGCACGGCCACAAAGTAGCAGAATCACCACAAATCTTACCAGATTGTAAACAGTCTCAGATCCTTGTCAGTATTCTTTGTTTTAAAACCTCCACACAATGCAGGTAAAATGACAGATGTTTTCAAGAAGAAGGGGCAAAGCGTTGAATATTTTTTTTTATTAAAAAAAAAAAAAAAGCGTTGAATATTGCATTAGCAGATGGATGGGATAAACAATCGCTGAACGGTAAGGCTTGTCATCTGGACCACGTGTCTTGCAGGTGGTAAATGTTGACAGAGCTGTGGCTTCATAACTTCAGGGTTGATTAAAAACGTTACTGAGAAAAAAGGTCCTCTCGATTCTTGACTGAAAGCCCCTTTGAACAACATAAGCAAACATCCAATCGCCAAGAAACGACAAAACATTGATTTTTGCCAGTTGTGAGGAATCCGCTAGGGTGCAACGTTTGATTAGCACGGCCCTTGCTATTACACTGAACTTATTATTATACGCAATACTTACGAGGGTAAATTTTATGTAAGGCAAATTTTCTTATTTTTTTCGAAAGGAGCGAAGGATACTAAGCGTGGGCGTGCATATATTGTGTGAAAGTCATCTGTTGTTCCATTGGATGCGCTACACCAAAAACCAAAAATATTACACGAGAGGGAGGGTGTTCAAAAAGTAAATGAAATCCTTGAATAAGAAAGGAGCACTGCGTAAATGCTTCCTAAGGCCTTTGAAAACCGTTTAGAATCCTAAATCTAACAACTACCCTAATTATGTGCTACAAAAGTGATTTAGCTCATTTTTTTATTTTTCTTTTAAGGTAAAAAAACCGAATGTTTTCGACATCTGATTGAGTTTACGATATTAATTAAATCTATTAATTAAGTTTTAAGTTTACGATATTAATGTTCGACTGTGCAAAACGAAGCTGTGTGACATGGAGACGTGCCATACTTGCTTATTCTGTCAAGGCTGTTTAATTAATTAAATCCGGTTAGGCTCCTAAAACCAACGAAGGCCCTAACCCTGTGCTACAAAACTAACTGAGCTTAAACGTTTGTGAACCTTTTAAGGTTCAACTACATGAAGTGAAGATACGTGACTTGGAGTCACGCCGTGTTGCTTGTTATCATGACTGAGTAATATTCCAATGTTCTTTCATGCCCTCTGTCTTTTTATCCCCCGCCTACAAATGCTCAAGTGTCCTTGACATATCTCACCATTTCAGTTATTTTCTTTTGGTTCTTATCATGTCTTGAAACAACTTAGGGGTTTTCCCTACGATTAAGTTTTTGCGTCCCGTTCCGAACCCCTTTTTGTCGGTAATTTCATTGGTAAGCACTGAAACCCTTAATTGCCCGCTTAAAAGATCCATGTGGGAAGACTTCAACATTCAGAATGCAATTGTTTTGCACTGCGGAAAAAATCTCTTCAATGAGTGGAGCCAGTGCGTGATTTTTAATGAACGACGAAGTATTGTCTGCCACGCCCAAATTAAATGCGATCTGAGATTTTCTTCATTAATCGCTATTGATCTATTAATGAATGAGGAACTGTTCCGTTGCTTGTATTAAACTACCCTTGGTTAATTAACCTTGGCCCTAAGCTTAACCTGTCCTTGCAAAACTCTATATGTACGTGGCTTCGAGTCGGTCCAAAGTTTGCTTCCTTCAAATGAACCAATCAGAAGACCGCACTACACATGTATGGCGCAAATGATGGTTTGCCAAACGACTTTTTACCACAACATAAAACGTCACAGCAAACCAAGAGCGACTCATATGATCCATCGAAGCATTCTACATGCCTACGCCAAACTTCAAGAGACGTAAGTGATATTACGATCAAGTATTGTAGAATTTTCTTTAATCGCCTTTTATTTAACCCTTTAAAAGTCTCACGTTTTAGTAACATATCTTATCACACCGGCTGTTTCCAACTTCGTTTCCAAATGAAATAGCACTTAAGCTTATTTCAGGTAAAAGCTTGGTCTCCCTTGCTGTTCTGTTTAGTCACGGAAAGTAAATATGTCAGTGGAAGGTGGTATAAAAAAATCTGTGCGCGTAAACAGACAACGCAAAAAAGATCCACTCATTCCGGCAAAAAGCGTGTAGATTCCGTGATCCATCGGTTTTAACCAATCAGACCCAGAACAACCATTGGGTGTATATTTTCTCTGATTAAGGAACAGGTTGCATACACGAAACAACCATATAGTGCGGTATAGAAACAACGGATCTTTGGTTTAAGAAATGTTGTTCATAAAATCAGTGGAGTTTGCGCGGTTTTATTCTTCTGCTTCATTGTTTAAAACATTGATTTCTATGTACTTCGGTTTTGTATCATGCTACAGTACAGAATGTGAGAAAGAGTTCGAGTTTTACAAATTGTTGCACATATTGATTATACTAGAGGAACCGATGAGCTGCCGCTCTTAGCTTAGCCCATATATGACTATGTGTTGTCGTTCATTTTTGTCCAAAATATTATGTAATTTATACTGGGTTTACATTCTAGAAAATCATGCTCTTTGACTGTTTATAAATCTATATATAAATAAGTTTTAACCAAGGTTAGTGTTAAACCATTCAACGGAGGCCTGAAACAAATGGCTGTAAGAAGAAAACTGTGCACAACGGCCCAGAAAACGTCCTAGGCCCGAAGAGCCATATGTGAAAACTGCTATCTACTTGTTCTAAAAGACTGATCTTTTAACATGTTTGAAAGATTGAAAAGACCAAGAGAATAGCAATGTTTCAAGCTAAAAATTCATTTCATTTTCTTTCAAAAAATGGGATTGTCGCACATGAACAAGAGCCGAAACGTTTCGAAGCCTTTTCCGGTTCTTCGAGAAACATACGCAAGAGCTATGCTGATGTTGTTCTTCAAGAGCGATATAGTGGTAGTTTGACTGGGATATGTAGAAAGCTTTTTGTTTGTTTGTTCCTATATATAAAGAAGTAGAACTTCTCTTTTCCAAATTAAATGCTTGAAATTTGTGAGGTCAAATCTTGACAGGCAACAGGAAAATCATGATTTACACACAATAAATTTAAACGTTTCATCAACTAGAGAATCTCAAGCTTATTTCTCCTTTTCGTGAGCAGAATGAACAGATCTCAATAACTACGTTGGTCCGGCCCCTACGTTTTTTTTCGCCTTTATAGTGAAAGCCTTACTTTTCACCAGATACCCGGCTAGCTAACCAAGGTCCACACCTAAGTAATTCATAGCTGGACCGACTCAACTGATTAGAGGAGTGGATAGCTACCACAAGAACGCGTAATGCTCCGATTGAAGAGAGTTGCTATGAAGCGATTATACTGGTTAGGTGACGGTTCCCAAAGACTATTTAGATTCATTGAGGCCTAAAATGAGTTTTGAATAGAGAATCAAAGCTATACCACGGAAATTTCCTTCTCTGTACTTTGACACCCACACGTAGGACGCGAATACCTTCATATAAGGCGAAGGAGGACAGAGAGGACATGCACAAAAAATGCCGCGAATAAATTAATTTTTTTTTTTGTCTTTGTGAAAATTAGTCTGAATAGCCTCGTTTTACAGCCAAAATTCTTTCAATTTTACACGTGTTAACGAGACTAGTCAGGCTAATTAACCCAAAGACAAAAGAAGAATTTGTTGGCGGCCATCTTCATGTTTGCGTTCGGCAATACTCAAAGAGTCAAAGAGTTTTCTATCTTTCTTTATTTCTTTCTTTCTCTCTTTCTTTCTTCCGTTCTTCAGTCTTTCTTTCTTCTTCTTGTTCCTCTTCTGCTTATTTTATATGAAACTTCGGTAACTTATAATATATATTACACAATGAATCTACGAGAAGCTTTTGTAGACTATACCATGCGCTCTTTTAGAGGTCCACAACTTTCCCAAGGGTATCACAACTACATCAGTACTTACTCTCATGCATGGATCGGTTGTATGCTAATTTAATTGAAATTGGAATTTCGGAATTTCGAGATATTGTTACAAATATCTGAGATGTGTGAGAGAAATTTGACAACATCCGCATGTTCATATAACCATCTCAAAATGCGACCAACTGCAAATTCTTCCTTTGAAATCAACACATTTCGAACTTCATCGCTATTGAAAACAAACGGGAAAAAATGAATCGAGCCTTAAAAACGTTTTAACGTCTCCGTTCTGGGATCATTCACGAAACTGTCTAAATAGTGTAAGACGGACAAAATCACGAGAGATAACTTCAGTCTCGGCCGGAAGATCCTACTCCATGGAGAGTGTCTTCCGTACTCCCGATGTCCGATATAAACTGAACACAAACAATCAGGATGCAGGAGACAGGTAGCATATTTAAGTGCATTCACCTTCGGGATGATCCGAAAAAGGATCACTCATCCAAGATCACTTGGATCGCGGACTTACCTAGGAAGATCGAAAAAGACTCTGCTCGCAGGGTATAGTTCAAATTGAGGGAGAATAATTCCACATTCAAGTGAGCTTAAAAGGTGTCAGGAAACCTTTAATCGTGCGGGTAAAATGTGACTATTTCGAAAGTAATAGATACTTCTAAGATAATTGGGAACGACGCATGGGTCACCTTGAAACACGCGTAATCGAAATAGCACATAGCCTTCAACTTTTTATGTTTCGGCACTTGAAAAAGAAGGGGTCCGTTTCCCGAGGGTGCCAAAATTCTTCGGGCCGGCGCCTGAAACTGCGATTCGCCTGTATTGAAAAACTGGTCTTTTAAATTTGGTTTTTAAGGTTGAAAAAAAAATGCCAAATCACTATTTTATGGCTTGAAAACTCTTCGTAGACTACTGAGATATAGGGAGAATAGGCCTTATCACGTGTCCGAAATAACAGTGTTTCTATAGGAATTTGTGTTAAAATAACTTGAGAAAACTGTGAATGTAGAAAAACGTATTTGACAGTGTATAAATACACTTAAAATTCAAACTCACAATGAGTTGATTTGGTTTTTGTCAAACGAGTCGATGAAGGAAATATCAACCACTGTAGAAATATTTGTGACCAGATGTTTCGAGCCTTATTAGCCCCTTCGTCAGAGCGAAGCCATTCGTTTAGCCATGCGGTCTGACGAAGGGCTAACGCTCGAACCGTCAGCTCGCAAACCTTTATCACTCAAAACCAAATTTTCGTGTGTCACTCCACACCGGTGCAGCACCGCAGTTTCTCAGTTTAGAATCGTTACCCCTTCATTCGTCACTCGCGGGCAGTGTGCGAAGCGTAGTGGATATCGCTCGAGGACTGCATCTAGGCGCTCCGGGTTCGTATCACAACTCGTGCGCTCCAAAGTTCACTCAGCTTTGCATCCATATGTATAGGTAAAGTGAGTACAAGTATCACTGGGGACAAGTTATGCACGAAACGGGATTGGATTAGCGCCCCACCCCCCTTCCCCCCCCCCCCCCCCCCCGTCTGTAATTTGCGGTAGAAGCAGGAGCCCATTAGTAGGAGGAGCATCCCTATGCACTGTATCCTTGAGTCAACCTTTGAGCGTTTCTCTCTATTTTTAGAAGTAACCCTTGAGCGGGATGCTCATATTGACATGAATTAACACCAAATTGGATACCTTTTTTGCTATTTTTGTCTTCGTTTGACAATTACTTGATTCTGATTGGTCATTCGAACCACAGTTCGTGCAGAGCCGGAGAACCAAAAATAGAACAACACGCGCAAAGGTTGACTTATAGGGCCTGTATGGGAGTGGAAAGCTCCTACTCATGCGGGTTCCCGGTAAAAGCTACTCAGTTAAGGACTGTTCAATCGATATTCGATGAATACTTCCTCAATATTTGGCCCAAGGACGGGAGTAAATACAGTATTAAAGAACCGAAAGTACGAAGTTTCAATATACGTGATATCAAATTTCTGCTATACTAAAGTATCGAAGCTTTGTGGCTTGTTAATAAGAGTTATGTAAGGCTAGACTGCAACGTGCGTCTAAAGTACGAAGTGCACGACTGGAAGTTTGAGCAAAGACGAAATTTTATCAGTGCAGTTTGTAACTTCCTAATATGGTCGTGTTTAAACGTATCACAGTCAACTGCTATTTAAACGAAAATAATGGTCAAACATTTTTTTCTAAACTGAGTGGGCAAAAGAAGCCAAGAAACAAGTTGTGATGATAAGAGAGGCAAATCATTCATTAAATGCTTGTTCAAGATTGAGCAGAATACAGACTATACTAAACCTCGCGCTGAGAAGGGAACGGTTTCAGTACACAGCAGCTGCATGAGACGTATACAGAGGCCCTCCAGGTAACTAAGTTAACGTCACGGAATGATAGAAGAAAGGACTTTATTTTTAAGTATATGGACCAAATGGCCTATTATTAACAGTTGCTATTACAATTTAACAACAGTTCGACAGCAATTTTACTAGTTTAACAGCTTAATTAATTGCAAAACAAGGTGACCAGAGAAAAATTTTACATTTCAATCTATTAATTAGTAAATTATTAGTATAACTAGGTAAGTTAGCAAGTCATTCGTTCAGTTTCCTTTTATAATGCCGGAGAGTTCTTGATATCATTTTCATTCAAGTTCAAGTTGGTTGTACCAGTAACCCACCAACCGACAAAATATTTCATCCGCCGCGGGTTTTCCATATTTACTGGCATAAAAGTCTGGCTTCAGTTTCGTTACAATTTTTGTTCCAATGCATCCAAACTTCAAGTGGCTTGGTCCATGCAAGTTAATATTACCCACTTTGAAATCTATCACTTACCATCTTGAGCAGTAATGTGTGTGGATCAGAAGATATCATCAAGTTTCAAGTGCACTTCATCGGGTCACTGAGGAACTCGTTTCTCGAAAGTCCAGAAAACTTTCGGGCCGAATTCAAAAAAACCATATAGGAACCTTTCATACGCTTGTTTTGATAAGCTGGTCTTTTAAAATGTTTTCAAGATAACAAAAATCAAAATGACATAGAAGTTTCATGGCTTAAAATCTCACCGTTCTTAATTAAGATACAGAGTGAATTATAACAACCGAAAAGTTTCGAGACGTTCGAGAAACGGGCATCCGGTAAAAAGTTAAACACGATCCACCGGCTATTTCAGAAAGCTGACCTTTCAACAGATTTTAAAAGACCAGAAAGAAAACCTTAACTGCAAAGTTTCACGCCTTGAAAGCGACCAGTGTTTGAAGATACAAAGTGGTTTATCGTTCCCAAAATACGCCCGAAAAGTTTCGGAACTTTCGAAAAACGGGCAAAAACGACAGCCCCATGCCAAAAGGGGTGGTCAGGAAGATAGTAGAGCACAAATGCAATACAAATCAACTGACAAATAAACATTGTTAGAGTGCTTAATCCAGGGAAGAAATCAAAAGAACCTTTCACCTTCTACTGCAATTAAAGGAGAACATAGGACAAGGTTGAGTGGTCGAGACAACTTTTTCGGGTCCGAATTTGTACTAAATGTTAGGTATAAATTTGCTAAAAATGTGCTGGATGACAAAGAATTTCGAAACTGGGGTTAACTTGATTAATAAGGGTATTTTACTTGTCATTTTCAGACTGCGATGTCTGTCATCGACAATGAAGATGTATTGATATCTTTGAAATTAATACTACCTAAAAAAAATTCGATTTAAGGGTGTTCTGATAAGCCATATTCCGGAAAAAAACTCTCCAAGATTTCTTGCTAAGGAAAAACCATTATATATAAGAGGTATTTTGTACTCACAAGCACGCGTGGTGAGACATTTCGGCGTGCGACCAAGCAGGACTACTTCAAAAATTTGCAAATTAACAAATGATAAGAAATCCGAGGGTTTGTTTCTGCACTCACTTGCTTCCGGAAATAATACACAAATTTGCATGGTGCTTTACCGTATCACGTACGTATCACGTACGTATCGGGCAGTTGTGATAGTTAAGGCCCCTGTCTTTGTCAGCTGTGTTAATTTACTTTGTGATATGTCATTCTCTGCAAAATAATAATAGTTCCTGACCGCCTTGTTTTCTTGCCCTGGTATTTAAAAGTGCCTGATGAGTATTCAATTGTTTTCCTTGCGATCACGACCTATTTGTAGCCAAAAAAAATGTCACGGACGGTCAGGCTCGATTGATGGCTGTTTTCTCATTGCAATACATTCTCTCTGTGTCATGAATTTTCTTTACGTGGTCATAACACAGTGAGGCCCAACAATGAAATCGTCTTCAGAATCTCTGGTTATGGGGTGTGTCTCGTGATTTAGCGGGTAACTATCGTGACCTGCTTGTCGCATCGAGCAAATTTCACGATATCTTATGACACCCTTCTTGTGACATCGTCGTGATACAGACGATGTCTTGTGCTTTCTGTACCTTATAAATACACCCGAATTCTTCCAGTGTCAAAGGTTTGCTTCGCTTTCATTTCGAAGGGAATACACATAGAAACAACAGAATTTCAATCGTGGAGAGAAGGAAGAGAGTGCGAGGAGATTCTCCAAAGAACGTTACGCTGGTCACGTCTTCGTTCAAAATATCGGCCGTTGGTCTCCATGAGAAAGCTTCGAAAAACCACAAAGGAACGCAAATAGCAAAAGGCTCGCAAGCTCCAGATGAAGCTTTGTATCAAGGTTAGTTTTCTAAATTTTTCTTCTTTTATTAAACGATAACTAAAGCTATCGTCATGGTGACAAGGGTATAAGTTTACGGTAAAGCACTCACACACCCACACACAAAAAGTCGATTCAGATTTTCTGTGCGAACTCGATTTTGCTTCAAATGGGTTTGGCCTTTGCTTATTTTTTTAATTTTTTAAGTTTAGAAGAATCTAAAGAGTGGGGTCATATATCTTATTGGGTCAAGAATGGGACAAAAGGCATAATTTTAAGTGCTTTAATGCTTTAACTCCTAAGGTTACCGACAAAGTTCACAGCCTTGGACGACCGAAGATTGTTGCATTTGCAGACAACAGTTGATTGAAATTATTGTAGCAAAGTAGAGCATAGTACTGAACTAGAGTAGTGAAGTTTATATCACGCATTCCTTACTATATTAGCCTATAAAGGGTTACAACCTGTAATCACGTGCTACGCTTTGGTGGATCAACCACAGGTTCCCCATGCTTGAGTTGAGAGTGGAAAAAAAAACCGGGCTACAAATTTTAGCATTTGTAAGGGAATCCTGTAGAGGGTGGAGGCCCCTTGAATAGAGGTTATGTCAACTTAGAACTCGAAGCAAAATTCGTTGCCTTGAGTGACTTGTAGTTTCCTTCTATCATGATACTCCGACCGATGGCGAGGGAGAGAGAGAAGGTGAACAAACCCAGCAGATGTTTCCCTAATACCATTTCAAATGATATGGCCACCATAATCCTTTAGGGTGAGGGACATAAATCATTATGACTAAAGAAAAGAGCTTCAAGTGTACGGAACGCCTCATCCATGTTAAACGACACCAACAGTGACATGAAAAAAAGAGGCGCTGTGTTCAGCTGACCTCCTGTGCAATTAATCATCCAGCAGCTGTTTAATCTTTTAGGCTTCAGTCAAGAAAATCCACACTCTCGCGGCTTGATCGAGCACGCGACACAAGCAATGACGCAAAATCCCACGCTGATTTATTATGCAAACGACTAGAGAAGGCTTTGCAGTAGACGGCTGTGTTTGTTAAGTAGGTGGGAAAGTGCATCATCTTTCAAAAACAATGTGGTTAGGTTGCGGCCGAAAACAATTTCTTTCCTTGCCAGTTCGCTGTTCAGGACAACGCCGCAGTGAGTGAAAGCGAACATGAATTCTAGCCTTGAGGCTCCAGCTCCCAGGGAACAAGGGAACATGGCTAATTTGAATTGGAGAACAGGGGAAAAGAGACAAAATATCCTAGGGAACAAAGGAACATAACTCATTTCAGGAATAAAAAAGCTGAGAACGAGTTTGCAAGTAATTTTGGGAACAAGGGAACACAAGCAAACTTTTAAAGGGAATAAGGGAACAAGGACCCCCCCCCACCCCCCCTTCGCCCTGGGGGGCCTTCAGTCTTCCTCTAGAACAGTAAACGCCTCGCATATTCTAAGCACCTTTCAGCGCTTGCTCGAGAAATATTCGCCGTGAATACTGCCCTCACAAAAGTGTATGGCACTACTCAGTAGTCAACCCACCGCGAAATCCGAATTTTCGTTCAAGCCATTCACTTATTTACCAAATTAGACAGTGAACATCTAGAGGTGAAATATTAGTTTTATCAGTTGAAAGAAAGCGCAGCCAGCAATGGTACAACTTATTTTACTGCACTTGACGAAGATCCGTATATAAAGTGATGAGAACTAGTCGGCAACCATTACATTTCAACTACACGCCAAGGAGACTTCAATTTGAAACTAGTTCATTAAGGGTGTGTCAGTCAGTCCGCTGTCCAACGAAACTATAGTCTATTCACCCATCCCATAATGCAATACGTTTTGGGGGTTCTTTAATTAGAACAATAGAGTGTTTTCACTCACATGATCAGTAACCTTGTTTTTTCATCAAAACAAAAGAAAACGTTTGCATGATAATAGAGGTCAATTCCCAGAGGGTTAGTTGGGTACACCAACATGGCCGCCCTTCTATTGTTTAGGAACACCAACATGGCCGCCGTGACGTCACCTGAAAACACTCTGTACAAGTTATTTACTCTTTGGACTGTATTATGCTTCAGTGAACTGGATATCCAATGTTTTAATCCAAATAACCCCCTCCCCTCCCCTCCCCCCCAAAAAAACTGTATTTTGGGATTGGTGAAGATGGGGAATAAATTTTAACTCTTAGCAAGAGTGATGGACTCTTGCTCTTGGACAAAACCAGTTGGGCGATGTGACACACCACTATAAAAAATGCTCATTCCCTAAAACGTCTTAGTGACAAAAGATTAAATTCTCCCTACTTTTCACCTACCCCTAATCCACTGGGCACAGTATTTTGCACCAAATTATATCAACACTGGCATGGGAGACAGGGGAAGGGGTAGGGGACCAATAGACTTTTTTTGTAAGTTCATGTCAAATGTTGTTTAAGCCGGAATTTTTCCCAAGGGTTTTGTCCAAGATTGTAGATACATGATACATTTTAAAACCATTCTGGATTGTCTTTGACAGTTAATCTAAACGCACCCTGCGAGCAGAGCCCCCTTTTGTCTTTTTCTTTACTGAGGAGGACAAAAGTAGGCTCTGCCCGAATCACGTCAATTCTTTGAAGCCGCCGCAGCCCGAGCTTCTGGACTAGTCAATCTTGTTTTCTCTCATCAAACCGGTTTTTCCAGTGCGAGCGTCCGTTTAGTGACAAAACCGATGGTTATAATTGAGCCCGTTGTACCATGAAAAACCAAGATGGCGGCGAGATCTGGCGTAATCGGCTTGGGTTCGAGACTGTATCCTGGCAACATGCAGCGCATATTCAATAAAGATCTTACTCGATTCATGCAGAGCCTTTCTCGAGAACGCCAAAATCGAGCAAGCAAAAGAAAGGCTCTGCTTGCAGGGTGATCTAAACGAACTACGCCGCGCAAATTACGCAAAATCGCAAAAAAAAATTAAAAACCCCCTTCAGTGAGGACCAAAAATTGTGTGGAAACTTCTTCAGTATCCAATGCAGCGGCATCATCGGAAAGAGCACTGGTGCTTGATCAACAGGAAAATATGCTTATGACACAGATTCGAACCTTATGTAAATGAAACTAAAGGAAATAGGAAATAAGCGGCTGACAAAAATCCTTCCGCCAAAATAAGAGCCCTGAGCCTATGGCCCTTTCTAAGCTGCCGTTTATGAACAATAATCTCGTTCCCGAGTCACTCTTCACCGTCAGAAATTATATTTTTGAACAGTGAACGTTGC
This sequence comes from Montipora capitata, assembly GCA_949126865.1. Classification (NCBI taxonomy): domain Eukaryota; kingdom Metazoa; phylum Cnidaria; class Anthozoa; order Scleractinia; family Acroporidae; genus Montipora; species Montipora capitata. The sequence goes on along the minus strand of OX421455.1, from coordinate 10,121,911 downwards.
TGATCATACGACCGTCAAGTTAAGTGAAATACTGTGTTCTACTTTGTTTAAGGCCGCTGTTTGCGCTTCATTTTTAATAAACTACGATGGCTAAAGGCAGTAAGAATTGTTACAGGGTAAACGAGCGCGGCGGCGATATTGATCGAGTTCAATACGGGTATACGACACATGATATGCGGGGAAACCATTGGGAAAACTTGTCGATGGGGAAAATCTTTTACCGCTAGCATTGGAATTTAAATGTAAAGTAAATTAAGAGCGAGTGAACTGATCTAACCTCAGGCCCCAGATGTTCAAAAGGTGGATAATGCTATCCACCGGATAAATCACTATCCAGCGGATAAACACTAGCAAAACCAATTGCGTTATCCAGTGGATAGCGCTATCCACCCTTCGAAAAACTGGGGCCAGGTGATTAACCCGCTTAAGACAACCACATTTTTGTCTCCTGCTCTTGTTTACATTGTGCGACACTTTGAATAGATAAAATCACAACCTATTTGTCTCACCTATCAACAGCCATAAAGTGTATGACTACATCCCCTTTCACAGATCAGTACTTGTAGCCTCGACTTGTATCAAATGAACTTTTGTCAAGAATCATCGCCTTGTGGGTCCCATCCTGCAGAGTAAATCCTGTAATCCCGTAATAATAAATCCCGCAATCCCGTTCTCTTTGAAATTTCAACCTCTTCAAGGAACATTTAGATTTATAACTTCATTAAAGTCAACAAAAGAATAGTAATGTTAGGATTAGGTCTGCGTCGTCCCTACGGGGACATGACCCGCGAAAAGCGATGAGTAACCAAAAAAACAATGACATCATACACACGAGGGAAAATTCCCGTATTCACGTGGGGTCAAAATTTCATTTCCAGCTTTGAAGAGATTTCATTACAAGTGGCGCTGGAGCGAGCATGCCACGAGTTTTTGCTGCTCACTTCGTTGTTGTGGGATGTTTCTTCCTGATAACGGTACGTACAATAATAATTTTACTGTTGAGTTTTTAGTTGAAACCCACGGCGATTTGTTTGTGATGTATTGGGTATGTTTTGTGCTGTTATTTCAAAGCTTCAATAACTTGATCGATCGACCTAGCTGGCGACCGTGGGAGTATGTTAAGTATTATCTCGTTCCTTTCGATTTTGCGCATTTCTAGGTAAACCTCGACGCTAAATTTCGCTCAGGAAACTACTTGCAATAACGGATGAAAGTTTTAAAGCACAGAAACTTCACAACGGAAGTTTATTCGTTGTTTATTTCCTCGCACGTACTGCTTGCTTCCACATATGACTCGCGAAATGAGCACCACGTTGTCAATATCGGAATACCTTGTAATTTGTTCTCATCTATACCAACATTTTCCTTCTCTTTGGTTTTATTGATCGCTCCATTTCTGTTCAGATGTTACATGGTTCCAAATAAACTACATGCTCAGCGCATAGCGATCCGTAATTTAATCGCACCGAGTCTAATATATCGGCCACCGTGCTGGGCTGCAAATGGACGACAAACGAAATTGCGCTGTCCAGAGAATAAGCAGACGAGAATTGCATTTTCACGGGCACCTAGGTATATGAATGCATTCTTCATTGTATAGAATATAATCGTTATTTATAAAGAGGAGGGCTTGTTTTGATTTCTCGATTTGCATTGATTAACCATCATCACTTCTCAGTCACAGAATAAGTGATAATTTACACATTCGAGAACTCAGCTGGGTTTAATATCAGACATGTTTGCAAATACAAACTGTGAAACGATCGACCTTTGCCGCAAAGCTTCGGCAAATCTGTTACTCGAAGCAGACATTGGACAGTCATTGAATTGCCCGGAGGACAAGTCTATTTGACAAATCCTTTCGATAAACTTTGGCCGCGATTTGTGGGGCGATAACGGCACGATGAGGGTAATTTAGTTGAAGAACGCAAAGTCGAGACGTAGAGAGCGTTGGAATTAGTTTCCTCATCTCACTCATCCTCTGTCATTTTGCATGAGAGCAAATATATATTATGCTGAACAAAGTGGCGTGTAAACAGATGCATATTCAAGATCGCTACACAGCAGCAACGTATCCCAGGATGAGTTTAAACTTGCTTTTGAACAACAATAAGTTAATAATAGCAATCAACAATTAATGTTTAAATTCTTTTCATTGCTTCTGTTTTAATGTCGCAGTTGAATGGGAATTTTACAAAGCAGCGCGCAAAGCGTAAATTGTTTACTTGCTTCAAGAGCTCTGAAATCGGCTCCAAGCTGTGCAGCTCGTGTGTTAGCGTGCCGGCCGTAAGACAAAAGATTTAATACGTTAACGCTACAGTACAAAACAATACGGAGGCGTACAGTCTGTGGCAGAAAAAAATGGAAATTACCTGAGCGGAGCAAATCGGAATGGGAGCACGGTCAGCACCGCAAGAGATCGAATGTTTATTGTGAACGCAAAAAGGGATAAAGCATAGCTGAGATACCACTCCTACCCGAACGCAAGTGCAAAGTGCTGCGTTACATGTAAAGAATTATTTGTTTACATCGCTTCGTTGCTTAACATCGAATTTTCAGTGGATAGCAAGTTGTTTTAGTAAGTAAAACTCCAAAGAGAAGCCAAGTTCCAGATGAAATGAGCACTTTTCGGTTACTTAAGATAGCATTTTGTTCTGATAACCAATCGATTCTTTATTATTGTTTTGACCTATCAACAAATAACCCCTTTGTAATTTATTTTTCTTCACTTAAAAGCGAGATTCAACGACCATATCTTTTTAAATCATTCTTTCAATTTTAAGTTCATTCTAACTGACGTGGTGGCAAAGAAATACACATTTGAAGCTCGATTTTGTTTGCGACGTTTTATAACAATTTTGTTGTCCTTTTGCGGCGCTCTTGTAGGTTCTAGCTGTGGCAAATTTGAAGAGCCATAAGATTCCCTGGGTTCTTTTGAATATTCTGAGCAGTTATAAATAACGTTTTTCTTTTTTTCAAGCAAAAGTGGTGAAATATTTAATTGCGTGTTTGCAGTGTCGAATTTCATAACCGGAAATAAAGCACAGCTGGACCCTTTTTCACAGAAAAATGAATCGCGTAAAGCACATAAAACCAAGTATTCTGTCGTTTTGTATCGGTGACATCGATCAAATTTCGGTAAGGAGACACCATTTTTTTGTGAAAAAGTGAAGAATGCTCGAATATTTGTCTGGCGGGAAAACAATTATAAGGTACGAGTAAACACTGGAAAGGACGGATAACATATTTGTGTAAAAGATCAGCTGAAGATACCTGCTTATAATCTGTCGTATGATTGGCGGATTAAAATCTGACTTAGGTTCTGGTTTCAAGGGTGCTTACCATTTAGCCTCCTCACAAATGGTAAGAGCATTTCGCGAATTCCGTTCCGAACGGAAAAAGAGGACTACCTCTGGAGGTTGTCCACAATTTCCGAAAAGATTTTCCGGGAATTTGCCTTTCCATTTGACCTCAAATCGAAATTTCCGGATTTTTTGGCTAAATGGTAAGCACCCAAGTGGTCGGTATTTATAGAAACAATTTTTTTTTTCGCAGAGGTGAATTCAATTTGATCTTTTCCTGAACTCGTTGCTATGGTCAGAAATAGTCAAAGATAACAACTATTTTGAAGGTCAGAAAATAGCTACGGCAGACCAGGGGTGGTTTAGGGGGAACAGCCGAGCGGATATGGTCCTTTTTACAGTATTCACTTGTGAAGATCCCCTGCTTATAATTTGACATCTGTGATATGATTGGCAGATTGAAATCTGACTTAGCTTCTGGTTTCAAGGGGTTGGTATATATAGAAACAGCATTTTGTTTCTCCTGGAGAAGAATTTAATTTGATGTTTTTCTGAACTTGGTTGCTATGGTCAAAAAATAATAGTTAGAGATAACAACTATTTTGAAGGTCAGGGAATGGTGGGGTAATTTTGTAAGGGCTAGAGGCAGTTTGAGATTGTTTGTTGGGGAGGGAAGTGAACAACCAAGGGGGTCCCTCTTTTTAATGTATTTTGGTGAAGTTCCTAATTAACTGCAGAATACCTGCCCTTTATTTTGTTCTTGTGCCAGCAACTTTTGAAGAATGAGGTATACAACAATACATGCCATTCATATTCAAATAAGTGGCTGTGTATTTTGCAGTTTGCAGTGTATCAGGTGACATTTCAGCTAGGGTAAATTTTTGTTGGGGTGGAAAGGGCTGGGGATAAACACACAGCAAAGTTTTCATCATCTTTCTGGATTCTCTGGATCTGTCACATGGGTTATGGGGAATCTAAACAGTGCCTGAAAGTTAGTTAAAGGCCGGGGAATTTTTCGTTTGGCACAAAAAGCCGCAATGACGTCCCTTTTCAACGGTCGCTTCAAACATCTCCTGCCAAGAAGTAGATTTCTGATGCTGTATTTATCACTAGCTTTGTTGATGGCCAAAGTTGTGTCTTGGATAGTTAGTATAAAATATAGTTTTTTTTATCAGCAAGACGTCAAGAGATGCAAAAGATTGCTTGAGTAGTGACTAATGATTCTATTGTGATGATTTTAGTAAAAATGGCATTGAAGATAGATAGCTGTGGGAAGACTTGCTTGACCATTTTAGATTTAAACCTTTTAGAATCTATCTGACATTCTCTATTCAATTGTAAATATAACTACGAAGAAGGCTTCTTCTAAGGGAAAAAGCGCTGATTTTCAGATTACAAGTTAGCCTGGCCAGCTAGCCCCCATGGCAACCAAATTTGGTCACACTGAGAATTTTTTCTGCACAGCTGATTTGCATAAAATAATTATAAGCACAACAGAACAGGACACAGAAAACAGACTTTTTATGGTATGAATTGCTCAGTTTTAGCATGCTGTGAATTCATTTACATATTTGAAAGCCTTAATTCCCTCCCACTTGACAAATAACAAACAGGGGAAATATTGATAATTTGCTTTCATTTTCTGCTGGTGACATGTTAACCTCTTACAATACACAAGATTAATCTGGTTCGAAATACTTTCCACCTAGTCATAAGCCTGCAACACACAAGCCTTTGTTAAAGTTGGCAACTTTCATTTTAAAGAACTTGGTTTCCCTCTCGCTAGAACTAATTTTACAGCCTTCTACATGTAAAACATTTTTGTACAGCCTTTTTCTAAGAATAACAAAGTACTTTGAAATTTAATGAAAAGGACCCTTAGTAAATCATTTAGCCGTGCGTTTTAATTGTGGCACGTAATCTCAACCGGGCGGATTTCCTGTATTTGCCAGTTGACTGCAAATATATATATAATCGAAGTGCACATCTAAAACTAAAATAAAGTATATTGCAGACAGAAAAATGTTCCTCTGTAGGCGATCATTCTAATGAGCTCGCTTAATCACAAAACTGAACTAACCTGCCCCTCATTCCTAAAAGGATTAATGAGGTTTCTTAGTCTATCCGCAGATTTTCGCCCCCTAAGAAAAGATCGCAGATTAAAACTGAACTAGGGTAATTGGCATGCACCAAGTAACAAAGCAAGCTTCGTCGACCATTTTCACTTCAACAATGGAATTTACGGCATGATAGGGAACTAGTATGGCTCAATAGTTATTAGTAAACTTTTTTTTTTTGCTTACATCGTCTATACAAAATGAAATTTCACTACCTTAGAAATGTTGTCTCGGCGAAAGCAGCAGTTTGTAAGCTTGTTTGGGACCTCGAAATGTCCAAAACATGTATTAGGGATAGCTATTCCTTTAAAAGTGTTTTTTATATCTTCCGGTTTAATTCAAACCAATAAATTATCTGTATACAGTTAAATTTTCCGCTCAATTCTTACTCGAAAACATCAAAACATCTACGACAGCCACGTTGAGGTGGATTACGGCGTGCTTCTGCCACAGGTGGCCCAGTCGGCACATGAACCTGCAGTTTGGCCGATGGGAGTTGGCAGAAATGATGAATCAGGCTACGCTCAAAAAATTCCCTTCATTTTCTTTTTTGTCATCGTTGATTATTGCCGATGTCTATCGCCTAAGAAAAAAGGTACTAAATTTAAATCTTATTTGAGCGCCAAAACATTTGGTTAGGCAGTGCTAGAAAGTTTGGCTCTTGGGGTAAGATAGGTTTGATATCAAAGGCGGCCCTAAAAAAGACTGCTCTCCTTCCAGCTTTGCAATTCTCTCAGCTCGTAATTGTGGAGAAATTATTTCGCGACAGTTAAGAGCGCTACACGTCATCGTTTGCTTTCTCTTAATTGACATGTTTATTTTGAAAGAGTCCTTGAAGTGGGAATTTCCTGTGATAAAAAAAGCTGTGATTTAGTCATTTCCTCATCGCCTAGATTTTTATCTCGTAAAATTTAGACCAATAATCAACTGAATTTCCAACTTCCTACCTAAGATGTTGGGAAAATTAAGGCACATACAGGGTGGCATTTAACATTTCGTGAAAGAGATGAATTTGGCGAGGAGCAAAGATTTGAATGAATAAAAGGGACAAAGCGGTGGCGTGGTTAAAATTATTTGTCAGGCGCGGGATTTGTAACCGGTGCTTCGAGTACCGACCCAGTGCGTTCATGTCTTCTTTTCAAAATTCTTGAGTTTGGTCCAATCGAGCAAAATTTTTGGCGTGAGCACCTGGCAACGTCTCTGCTTATTTTCTCAGCTATTTTTCTTTAGTTTTATATTGTTTTAGCTCTTCAATCATATTTGGTTTGTGTCTCGTATGCGTTTCACAGGTTGTTGCATTGAGCATGAGCCAAATTCCATGTCGAAAGTGCTCTATTTTTGATACGGGTTAAGACTCACCAGAAGAAACGGGAGAAATAACGCATGTGTTCGGAGGTGAGAGCGATATCGAAGCGTCTTTTGTGTCCGCCATTCTCGTCTGTTCCCTATCATTTTGGTCTCTGACTTTTTCCGAACGTGTAGAAGTATTTGTTATGCAAATTCGTCTTCCATCGTGTTTAGTTAAAAGTAAAGTCAGATTACCATGGCAAAGGTGAAACAATTACATGTATTGCCTGCCTCTTAACCACAGCCAAATAAAAACATTATTGCATAAGTAAACATTTAATCGTGTGGACCAGGGCTAAGAGCTTTTCATAACAACACATCAGCGCGGCGTGCTTGTTTTGACAAAACACAGCGTTTTTCTGTACAAAGATTTGCGGGAAAAAAAACTTAACTCTGAACTTAGACAACCCCGCGAAGCAGTTTTCAATATTTTTACGTTGAAAGAACTTTGCGATTTCTTCGCCTCCCTAAATGTTGCTATTCCAATTGTAAGCAAAACGTGACATGTTCCTTCCTGCATATGATCATAATGGAAACTCCAAAACTAACCAGTTCATTCAAAAATTGCCAAACTCTTAATGATTTTCATCATTTAACGATAGTTTTCCTGACGTGTACATGGATTAAGATAATTTTGTGAGGACAGTTTAATGTGGCAGTTAAAGACGGATAGCCTCTCTTCGCCATGGAGTTCATGGAGTAACACAACGGAACTCTAGTCAAGTTTTCACCAATGTAAAATTCATTGCACTTGCGATTTAATTTCTTTTTGTGGTCTCGGGTCAAGGCAATTTACTAGAAACTTGGATCTTGTAGGAGCGTTTGAGCTGAAGGAGCTTGCATTATTTTGTCAACAACATAACTGATAACCCCTTTGCATTTTTATGTCCATCGCCAAACCCCTCGTTTGCATAGGTGTGCTTTAAAAACTACTTCATAGTTGTTGAAAGAAGAAATTGATAAAAAAATGTCGCCTGCTTTTCACTGTAAATAGTACGCTTTTTCGGTCCGTAATAAATTTTTGGCCTGTCACAACTGGATTATGAAAAAGCTGTGTGGGACTTAAACGGCGAAAAAGTTGATAGGAAAAAAGTGATTTTTACAAACCCCGTGAAAAACTGGTCGCCTCGTCAAAGACTTGCCTGAACGTGCCAGCTAATTAGTTCGGTGAATTGTATTAAAGTCTTAGCAAACTCCAGGAACACAGATGTACGTCTGAAAAAGACAATGATTGACAGAGAGTTTGCGTGAACTCAACAAGCGCAGAAAAATTGCGGATTTAGTTTCTGGAAGCTGTAACCGTATATTAACAGTACTGTGTTCGAGGCAAAACGAACAAAAATGTATCTTCGAAGATGGGGGTTTCTTTACTTAACGGTTACGTTTTTGTGGAGTCGTGTATCGCAGCTTGGTGTTACTGAAGCCAAAGAAAAGGTTTGCGTTTTTAGCCTATTATTTTTGGCTTTAAGAAGTGAAAATTACTTGTTTGAGGAAAATTCGCGAACCGTTTGTTTATACGACCTGCGAATAGTTGTAGTTTCGTTACGTTTTGTTGTGGTATTATAAAAAACGTTTCAGAAATTAATTCTCTCATTTGGAATTCATAGAGAGCGCATCATACACAAGCTATGCAATGCAAAAATTTCTCATGTTAAGAACTTCGCGAAAAATCGGAGGCTTTTCGCTGCGCGCGGGTGAACCACGTTGAGAGATTTCGACATCAACCGGAAACTTGCCGGAAAAGGCCTCCAGGTTAAACTGAACCACATTGCGTTGAAAAGCTATAGTCGATGTATATCATAAAGCAGAAGTTCGCTTTTTTGAAACGTTTCACCTTGTTACAATTGCGTGCCAAGAAAATTGAGTCGATACAAACTTGGACATTTGAGTTTTTGACGTGTTTTATCAAGTCTAACCTCAGGCAAATGATTACGTCGCGACATTCCTTTGTGTTTTATCAGACGAGAAAAAGTTTGTTCAAAGGCTTTATGCCTGACCCTTTTAAGGGTGCGATCTCGTCGTCGCCAGTGCAAGAAGAATTTAAAATTACATTTACGCTTTGTTGCTTTGTTTGACATGTGATAACTTCGCAGCCCTGCTGCCAAGATTACACGCGAAAACAGCGTGATGGGTTTATGTATTGAAGAAATCATGTAACCTAATGAAGTCATTTCCGACTTGCCCAGTTGGTAGCACGTGGGAAACATATGAACATAATAAAACTAGAGCATTTTTCTGACCTGGTTTTGCAGCTAAAAGTCCTAAAACGTAAACCGTTTTTGGCAAATTTGCTTCGTTATCAACAATGCAAGCGTTCGAGATATTTACATCCATCTTGATTGTCTTATAGTTGGAACATATGTGAAGTGGTTTCAGAGCATTCAACACATCAACCTGTAAAGCCGATATCTGATAAATACGATTTGTTACGTAACAAATTAGCCGTAGGAAGGGTTAAAGTTTGTATAGGATGCCAGAAGAAGAAAACGTGCTCTTGCAGGAATGTATTAATAGGCGAGTCTGAAAGCCTCTCTGCCATAAGGCCGCTGAGATAGACAACGTCAGCTGACGATCCGAAAGGAACAAAGGCAAAAAATGCAAAGTACGTGACGTTGCTAATTACAATCGCCAATAAAATGAGCCAATCGTGATACAAATAAAAAAGCGCGGGAAAAAAGCAAATTGACGAGATCGTTGTTTATTCACCTCTGCTCGGCTGAGAACGTGGCGCGAGATTTTTATGCAGTGTCATCAGACGTAGCATAGCTGAAACCAACCTTCAGTCTTTTGCCAAGGCGAACTAGGCTTTGATGCTTGAAGGTGTTTGAAAGCTAAGTTTTTAGTTTCTCTGGCTTGACCACTCGTTGCCGAAGTGATAAGCTTTTATAGTAGTATGTTCAAGTTCTCCACGACATGTTGCATAACTTATCATCACAAAACGTTCGCTCTTACACTCGCCTAAAAGAAGGGTTGAATTGAAATGACAAATCGCCTGTTGCTTTTGACTAGCCCTCACACAGCAACATAACGAGATTCATATTTCTTTGTCTCGACATCATAAAGTGTCTTCTTAACTGTCACAAAAGATCACGTCCAACAGAAGTATATGCATTACCATTTCGCAAGAGGGGACGTTTTGTGATGTGTACACAACGTAACTTGGATCTCATTTTGTTGCGTTCGACTGACCTCGACAGTTCAAAGTGTACAAATAATTACACTCCTGGGGCCCGTTTCTCGAAAATCCCGAAGACTTTTCGCGCCCGAAAAGTCATTTATGAAACTGCCATCCGCTTGTTTTGGAAAGCCGATCTTTTAACATGTTTTTAAGGTAACAAAAAGAAAAAGGACTGTGAAGTTTGATGACTTAAATCCTCTCCGTTCTTGAAATACAAACGGAATTGTGACACCCGAAAACGGCCTGTAACGTTTCGGGACTTTCGAGAAACGGGCCCCAGGCCTCGGTTGTTCAAAAGGTGGATAACGCTATCCACCGGATAAATCACTATCCATTGGAAAGCACAATTTGTTTTGCTATGACTTATCCACTGGATAGTGATAGTGCTTTCCATCGTTTGAACAGCTGGGCCCTAGGGCCCGTTTCTCGAAAGTCCCGAAAACTTTACGGGGCCGAAAAGCCATTTGTGAACCTGCCAACCTCTTGTTCGGGAACGCCGATCTTTTAACGTGTTTTCAAGGTAACAAAGAGCAAACTGTAAAGTTTGACGACTCAAATCCTCTCCGTTCTTGAGATACAGAGGGAATTGTAACACCCGAAAATGGCCCGTGAAGTTTCGAAACTTTCGTGAAACGGGCCCTAGGCCGCAGTTGTTCAAAGGCAAGATAACTTTATCCAGTGGATAAGTCACTGTCCAATGGGTAAAATATACTTCCCGTTACACACCTTTCAACCAGATGTGCTTAGAGTGTGCACATTCACAGTTACGAAGGCTAATACTGAAATCTTCTCAGAGACTAAAAGTGACAGGTATTGACTTATCCACCAGCCTGGCCTCTTTTTTCAAAAGATGGATAACGCTATCCACCTGATAAATCACTATCCAGCGGATAAACACTATCAAAACCAATTGAGTTATCCAGTGGATTATGATTTATATTATTATATTATTTAGATAAAACTTTCACTTCATGTAGTTACTATTAAACTACTAAGAATTTTGTCAACTACCCTGGAACACCTTAACTAGATTAATGCATTTCTAGTGACTTTTTTTTCTTCTGCAGAGAATTTATGCGGTCACTTGTCCTAAAGGAGAATTTATAACAAAGTCCGGGAACTGCCAACCGTGCCCAAATGGCACATATTCCGACAGGATAAACAGTACAAGATGTTATCAGTGTGAGATTTGTCGTGGAAGACACAACATTCCTACGAAACCTTGCTCATCGACAACGAACAGTATTTGTAACTGCAAGCCTGGTTACTATTTTCAATATAGCGTTTTATACTGCTCAAAGTGCCGTACGTGTGGAATTGGACGTGGAGTAAAAAAGAACTGTACTAGAAATAGCAATACCGTTTGTGCTCCTTGCGAAAAGGTGACTATTCTAAGTCCTTCCTATATTCTCCTATTTTCCAAAGAAGTCTCTATTTGAAGAGATTTATTTATCGATGGTTACTCGGGGGATACTCGGAAAAAACCCGAGTGCTTCTTTGCCTCTTTTCCTATAGTCTCCTATTGGTCAATGGCAGAGTATCCGAACTAGAAATCGGAAGGGTCGTAGGTTCGACTCCAGCAAAAGAGCACTCGCCGGCGAATTTTTTCCGAGTATTTCCGAGTCATCATTCGATGATGAATAAATCTCTTCATTTCATTCACCCAGGTTAACTCTTTCACTCCTGTAAGGGCCACTGAGACTTATAGATTTTACTCTGTCTAACGCCAGACGATTTTACTCGTCGATGGGGAACCCCACAGGAGTGAAAGGGTTAATGTATTTCATCTCTTTCAGTACAATCGTGAAGTCTCTTAAAATCAGCTATTGCCACGATACTTGAACCATTAAATTGCCTCACGGCTGTTGTATATGAGTTTTTGGCCGGCGCCAAAATAACCCTGGCCACTTTCCTAATGTGGGAGGCGCGGTGGCCTCATGGTTAGAGTGCTCGACTCCGGATCGAGTGGTCCGGGTTCGGGTCCTGGCTGTGAACATTGTGTTGTGTTCTTGGGCAAGACACTTTACTCTCACGTTGCCTCTCTCCACCCAGGTGTATAAGTGGGTACCGGTGAAATGCTGGGGGTAACCCTGCGATGGACTACCAGGGGGGAAGAAATACTCCTAGTCGCTTCATGCTAAGGAAACCGGAGATAAGCGCGGGCCTGATGGCTCGTAAGCAGAGACTTTACCTTTTTACTTTCCTAATGTAACCTTAGGCGAATATGATAGTTTTAGGCCTAGGGTTATCATTAATTAAGGGTTAGGGTTGTTTTATCATGGTTACAACCGTGACAGTGACCTGTAAACCTGACCTGTGACCTGTAAAATATACCTTCCGCGCTCGCTGACGTCTTTACCGAGGGGACATCTTCTGTAAAACGTGGTGTTGTTTCAAGCCATGTCCTTTGAGAACAGTTCTCCTTGGAAGCTTTGATAGTCTCGAGGAGCTCCTGTTTCTGTTTCGGGTGGTATAGGATATCCTGTTGTCTATTTTTGATAAAATTTTTATATTTTCCAATTTATTTCGCGAATCGCTCAGCCCTCTGCAACTTTCTAAGGTCGGCAATATTGTGAGACTTATTGCCTTGTAGAGTTAGTTGAAGAAGGCTGTTCGATTTCAAGAGATTTAACTGAAACGTTACCGGTAATAATCATTGACCTGATTGTTGGTGTAATTGCTTTCGTAGGGTACTTATTCAGATAGCAAAGATTTGAGTCGGTGCAAGCCGTGTACAAAGTGTAAAAAAGGCGACACAGTTAAAGAGGAATGTATGAAAAAACGTAATACCGTATGTCATAATGGTAAACAAAACAATCTTTCGAAGGGGACGCCTGTGGCTACTCCTGTTCCTCCACCGACGCCAACAACAGCAACGCCCGTCACGGTGCTATCTACAGCGCGTTCTAAGCCATCGAAACGGGCAAGACCCGCCCAGTCAACCAAACGCAGTAAGTATAAAGCCCACGTGAAACGTAACGGACGGTCATCGTCACTGAATCGCGTCTATTAAAACGTCAAATAGATTTTTAATCGTCAAATAATGATATCAAATAGCATTTTAATCGTTGGGGTTAATATCCTTTACACTTCTTTAATTGTCTATCTACCTATCTATCTATCTATCTATCTATCTATCTATCTATCTATCTATCTATCTATCTATCTATCTATCTTTCTTTCTTTCTTTTTGTTTCTTAGCTTCTTGGCATGCACAGCTGCAGTTGCGAAAAATTTAGCAAACAGACAGGCTCGTGCCTGAGAAGTAGTTACCTACGTTTCGTTTCCGTTTTCAGAGAGCGTCCTCTTTGCAAAGAAGTTTGTGATACACCCGCGTTATCGCATGTTAAAAATTATAGTAAAAACGTCAAATCAAACTTGGTCATAAAAACGTTGGAATTGTTATGTGATACAACAAAGTGCACGAGTGAATTTGTCTCCAATTTGTCTTCTTGTTCATTGCAGATAATAGTGTCTTACCCTTCGAAGTCTCTCTTTCGGTGCTGTCATCATTTTTGTTTTTTGTTCTTGTGGCATTCGGTTGTTTGATGTATCGCTACAGAAAGAGAGGCTCCCATAATTTGGCACATCAAGGTAAGAAACGTGTCCCAAAATTATGCTCATTCTAAGGATATGGCACAAGATAATGTTGTCCGACGGCGACGGCAACAACAACGGCGCAAAACAATGATACCATTGGTTAAAAGAGCATAAATAATCGTGCTGCACGTGCAGCACGGATTTTAGGGCGGATTCTTGCGGTACTCTGTATAACGACGACGTGAAATCACCAAATTTGAGGTTTTGACGACAACGTGAGCATGCAACACAGAATCTTTCATTCTCTATTTTCACTTTGTAACCGCTCGTACCAGTTTATTTTTAGGATACGTCACCCAAAATTGTAAGAAGTGAACGAGATAGAATAACCGCGAAAGAATTGTAATAAAGCAAAGTGATATTTTGAGGTGACGTTTTCGTTGAAGTCGCTGTCGTAGATCTTAAGGTCCCTATTAACTCGTATTTTTGTAGCAAATTTTGTGAAGTGCTACAAGTATACTTAAAGGGTGTACATTGAAGGAGACAGTTCCAAGTTCAAAGGTAGATTTGGCGTTCTTCCCAGAAGAACATTGCAAGTACTGTTCATCGCTGAGCAAACGGAGAAAAAAAGGCTTCCCGTTTCGCTTCGGTTAGTATAGGACAAAATTTTTTCTTTTAAAATTAATTAATTAATTTACATCACTGATTTACATTACTTACATATAAAGCATATAAATACATGATTACATTGCTACTATACAGTAATTACTTAACAATACGGATCTTTAATACAGAGTAGCCAAAAAACTTAAGTAGTCCCTGCATACTCACGCACAGCCACACACACACCCACACGCATTACGCACTTCTGATGCATGAAACTCGGATGATTATCCAACTTGTGTGGTACATAAAAAACAATTATTCACCCTCAGTGTCGGTGAAAGTGGTAGGTATTGACCTCCACTTCGGTAAATGATTGTCAACTAGTAGGTAAACACCGACGTATGATTTGGAGAAGTTCACAGTAAAAGAGACAAATTAAAGCTCTCAGTCCTTTTGAACAGTTTCAGTAAAAAAGAGTGATACAGATTCAAGGGAATTTTGTCGTCATTTTTCCTATAACTGTCTCTTTCCTTTCATTACAGAAGTTGCTGCGGAGGCCAGCACAGGCAGCACAAATGTTACTCCGGAAAATCATTATACGACTGTCCCAGTAACAGGAGGCCGCAGAGGTAGGTGCATTCTGAACTAGAAAATTCACACCGGTCACATGTTCTTGGCATGCGTTGTTCGTTCAAAAATGTTGACACCAAATAGATCAGATTTAACCCTAAAAACGTCTCTTGGAAATAATGTGCATGGAAACTTAGCCAGTTCTTTTTACGTCCTACTGCAGAAAACGTTTTATATTCTCGCTGTATTTCATATCCTTTTTTTTTTTTTCACGCTTAATCTATGATCTTAAATCTTGTTTTCAAAACGCCAAAAAGTAGTAATGAAAAAAAAAAGGTTCGTTGCATGATGAGACGCCTGATCGTTGTGTAGTTTTTATCATTGTGTTTAATGCTGGGTCACCATTCATTCATGTAAGGGTGCGTCCAACTCGCAGAGATGGCACAGAGGAGGGAGTACTCGCCTTCCACCAATGTGGCTTGGGTTCAATTCCCATATTTTGCTTCACATGTGGGTAAAGTTGGTTGGTTCTCTACTCTGCTCCGAGAGATTTTTTCTCCGGGTACTCAGGTTTTTTTCGTCTCCTCAAAAACTTTGATATGAGTTGAGTCGATTTGATTGCTCTTCAGTGTTCCCAATTAGTGCCTCACTGCTAAATACAGTTGGCACTTAAGTGAAGTTCATTATCAAAATCCGACTGGTAAGAAAGTCTCAATTTAAGATGTTACTCAGACACCCTCCTCTCTTTGAGCTCTTAGTTTACAAACAACACTTGGACTTAACCGTTAAGCCTGTTGGATGCGCCCTCGTGTTTATCGTGATGTAATTCTTATGCGTTTCTCTCTTCTAACTTTAGCTATCAGGATTCAGTGTCGGGAATCCTATTTTGGCAGAAATGAGCCGGTTTCATTTAATGTTGTCTTTTACCAAAATTAAATTGGTTCAGTTACTCTTTAAAAAGCTGCTGAAATAATCACTTATCAAGATTGAAATCTTTCATGGGACAATTCAAGCAAAGTGCGTCTTTAACTTAAACAAGTTTTGTCAGTTCATCGAAGTAAATAAACTTATTTAAAACAATAACCTTAACAAACCTTGGGCATGGACTTTGTGTGCGGGCTTCCTTTTAATGTCGTTTTCCCTGTCAGTAAACTTTGTATATATTTGTGTTTTCTTTGGTTTCCTTGTGGTTTCATGTGTTTCTTTATTCATGACCATCACTCGATCTCTTTCCTACTTATTTACCAAAAACAGCTGGGACATGTTTCTCGATTCGCATCCTCGTTGTGTCACAGCTCGGCTCATGTCACACGTTCGTCGCATTTCTGTTTACTGAATGATCGTCAAGGCAGTAAATAGTACGTTTTGGATGTGCTACGAGTCTCGAGTTATCATTCTGCATAAACAAGAGCTAAAGGAACCAGCTTGACTTCATGTCGTCGTCTTTGATGGAAATGGCCGCCAAAACTTTGCCTTCACCTTGTGGCGCTAGAACCGAAGTTTCATAGAAGGGTTTTTCTTGGTTCCCATTCGTGGAGAGCTGCATTTACGACCTACGACCTATGGGCCTGTTAGGGAATCAAATGTGAATGGCAAAGAGCCTTTCATGGATAGAAAAGCTCTGTGTAATTTATACCTTCTTAGTCACGATGCCCCAAAAGAATCAGCGTTTTGGAGACAGAAACTTGAAGTACTCACGGAAGATCCAAACCAGAGAAGACTAGAATGGCAGTCTAAGTAAGTAAATGGTTGTTATATTTGAAATATGTAACGCCATTTCACCCAGTTTGTTAGAACTCTTGACTGTCTAAATGGTTTCGGTGGATTCCATTGTGTCTTGTCTTGTTTTGCCTGGTACGAAACTGGGTCATGTTCGGGTTCCCTTTGATGAAAGCTTTATCGGACGCCATTGAATGTCCCATGTCTTCACCTTGATGACCATCATGCTGTGCCAATAATCCACCATTGATGGACTCACTGGTAATTCTTTTCAAGAGATGATCTTTGATAGGCCATTTTATGCAAGTATAAACGGAAAAACCGCCACTGGATCACACTATTTTTTATAGTTTTGCTTTGACTTTTCTCTTTGGCAGGAAAAGAAGAATAAAAATAAACTCAGCCAAGCAGTTGAGTTGGTCGGATTGAGGATTTTCTCTTGTTCTCGCTGTGCACCTTCGCTTGAACTTACGTGTTGCATGTTAACTTGCATTAAGTTACTTTACTGACTCAATAAATGATTATCGTCTAAAACATAATCGGTGTTCTAGCATCAAAACACTGGATGTTACATGCTTGGCTGAATTAAAATGCTAACACTTTCTTTGACCCATTCAGTGATTATTCTTCACTCGTAACTTTGACAATTCACGGAAGGAGTGACAGAGGTTACACCGAAAGTGAATCGTGAGATGTTTGTCCTCTCTCGTTCTGCACGTCGTAACTACTCAGCCCATAAAGAGACCTTACAGGGAGGCTGCCGTTTGTTTAGTTTCCTCCGCCTGAAAGACATAAATTGTAAATAGCGGCTTTCTAAATTGAATATTGATCGTCAAAAATTCTGGTCATCTTGAAAGGCAGCGAACACTTCTTGTGTAAAACAAAAGATTGGGGACTCCACGTAATAATTATTGATAAAACACCACGCCAATGCATCGCGAAAAAAGCTCGGACGTCAGTTGTAGAGTTTTGGCGTTAATGCAAAGAAAACTGGTCGCTGACCTTTGGAGCAGGAATCAAGTCATCTTACAAGCCATTAACCTCACGGTGTGAACTTGAAGACCTGTTTGAGGATTCTAGGCAAGATGACTTTGACAGCATCAGTCCGATGACAGTTCTTGGGCAGAAATGAGCAACCACACGAATCCGTCAAGACGTCACCTGTTCCATCAACGAGGAGCACTTTGTTGAGGCCAGAGGGGTTTCTTTGAACTTGCCCAAGGTCTTATGATACTGTGCGACCAAAACTAAAAATTGGAACCTTTCCATAGCACGAGAAATTCAATGCTCTGTAGCCAGTAACGCGGATTTCAAGTGTTTTGAACAATGATAGAAGCATATTCAGTGGCGATGAAAATTTGAAATTGTGGCCCCATGACTGGGTCTCAAGTTCTCAGTCTTTTTGAAAAGAAAATCAGTGATGTCTGATGCACCCTCGGTTCCTATCATCCAGGTGATTTGGTTAACTAAAGGAAACGCAAAAAAGAAGAGAATAACGGGCTACTCTGTCCTTACCACTAATTGGCGATTTCCCTTCTCTGGATTCCTCTTCCCAACGTATTTTCTTGAACACTTTGGCTGAGAGGTTTATCGACTCTGCTAAAACTCCTCGTTTTTGATACTCTCGAGATTATACTCGACTGGCTCTCTGCAAGTTGTTATGATGCTACACTTTTCTGTGACCGCTGCTTCTCTGGAGATGATTGCTTTCTAACTCCACTAATTCAATTCCAGAGGTAACCATTTTCAGTGGTTGGTGTTTGGGTTGCCCTTTGATAGTCAAGTGATTTTTGCCACCTTATAAATTACCTGTTTGCCCTCTCTCAGTGGATGGTAAAGAAAAAATCTTGTTGTTGACTCCCTGTCCGTTCAATTTTTCAGGGCGTCGGGAAACTGGTCCCCCAAGCAGGCCAAGATGCAATCACGATTTCTCTCGACTCCCGGGCCAAGATGAAGGTACTCTACGAGAGCGATGCCTCTTTTACCTTTCCAAAGGTTTAGTCATGTCATCCCGTCATGTTTATCAAACTGCTCAGCGCAGATTTCTCACCTTCTGCAAGCACGATTTGAAGACTGCTCCCAATACCTTTCCACTTCCAGCGGATGAGCGAACGTTGATGCGCTTTTGTACAATGCTGTCTGAGAGGATGAACTATTCTCTAATCAAGACCTACTTATCTGCAGTGCGCGCACTTCATTTGGACAACGGCTTACCTGATCCATTACTCAACTGCGTTCAGTTGCAGAATCTCATCAGGGGCGTCAAACAAGTGAAGAGTTCATCGGGTCCTACAAGGTTCTTAATTACATTTGAAATTATGAGGACAATCCACGAGTCTTTGGATTTGAGCGATCAGGACAATATTATGATTTGGGCAGCGTGCTGCTTGGGTTATTTCGGTTTTTTACGTCTTAGTGAGTTCATGGTTGACACGGCTTTTAATCCAGGCATTCACCTGTCAGTGAGTGATATTGACCCTGATTCCGACGTTAATCCAACTCACATGAAAGTCAACGTAAAATGCTTGAGAACAGATCCGTTTCGAAAGCAATGCCACATATATATGGGTCGTATCGATTCACCAATGTGTCCATGTGTGGCTATGGATAATTACTTAAAGGCGCGTGGCTTGGCATCAGGGCCGATGTTCCTGTACGGTGATGGCAGTCCATTATCACGGCAAAAGTTATCATGTACACTACAGTCCATTCTGCGCTCAGCTGGTTCACCGCCTTGTAAATACTCAGGATTTAGCTTCCGTAGTGGAGCAGCCACAACTGCGGCTTCGCGTGGTGTTTCTGATGATCTCATCAAGACACTGTGCCGAAGATGCATCGATTCTTACGATGCCTATGACAAAACTTCGATTGACACGGTTTTACGTGTTACCTCTCAGTTAGTTTAGCAGGTACGACAATTGTAAAAGGCCTCTGGTGGTCTAGTGTCCCGAGAAACAGTGTATTTCCACATAGTCTAATCAGCTGTTAGAAGCTTACATATTCCTAAGGGTTTCCGGCAATCAAGGCTTACATTATTTCAGCCACAAGAAACACAGCTTTTAATGTAATAAATAAATAAATAAATAAATAAATAAATAAATAAATAAATAAATAAATAAATAAATGAATAAATAAATATAAATATGGTTAATTAAGCATTGTTTACGATAAGAACAGCATTGTTGTGTTGTATTTACAAATTCAGTACAAAGCCGAGAATTTTTAGATTTGGTACAACCCATGTATAAACTCAACACTGCCGCGAATCTTGTAAACAACTTATTCAACGCACATGTACTCAGTGTTCATGTCCAACCATTAAGTACGAGACATCTAAAGGAAAGAGAAGGTGACTAGCAATAGAGTTATTGTCATAGAGTTATGACATTAGAGTTAGAGTTAAGTTTCCAAAATCCTGAATTCAAGATTTTGGAAGGCCTAAATCCTGAATTCAGAAATACAGAAAGTATCCTAAACATGCATAAAAGCTAACCTTAGACCTAAGGTTAGCTCTTATGAATGTTGGCCTACGACATAACTCTATGAAAGTAACTCTAAGAATAGCTGTCCCCAAAGAACATCTAACGAAAAGTTTTTGTAATGTTGTAATTTCAATTATTAATGAGTTAGAAAAATTCACTTTCAAGCGCGGTCGATTTCTCATTGGTTTGAAGCCGTTTGTAGTCGTTTAGTATTTAGTGTTTTAAAGTCCTCGATTTTTTTCCCCAGGTTCAAAGAAAATGCTACGAGAGGTCCCCTATACACTCATCAACGAACTAGCTATGTACTTAAACCCACGAGAGAAGTGGAAAATTCTAGGTGGGTGTCTTGAATTCAACAACACAGAGATTAGCAATTTTGGACTAGTTAAACAGAATGCGACGCAAGTCATGCTAGAAGAATGGGGTCAGAGAGATTGCGCTACGGTGGCAAATCTTATGAAGACTTTTGCTGCAATGAAGTGGCATAAAGAAGAGAGAATATGTGCAGAATACGTCTAGTTTTGTTCTTATCGCGTAAGTGTACTTTGTTTCATGTAGTCCGCCTCAAGCGGTTTACAAGCCATGAGCCCATGACTAGGAACATACAACTTCATTGTATTTGTGGAAAGGCGTTTTTTACAGTCTTAGTTATTTTTAGATTGATTTCCCCGAAAAAGGGTTAAACTAGACTTTTCCAGCTAATAACAAGTCTTCCATGACAAATCCATTCATTATCCATGGGATTAAAGGGGCACTGTCATGCTAACTTTGCTGTTTTTAGGGCAAAACTGAGTAAAAATCTAAATTAGTAATTTAGTTCACACGTACAACATTCCTGACAACCCACTGACAAGATATGAAATATACTTATTGCACATAGAGCTATTCGTATTTAATTTTTGGTGACTTTCTGCGGACCTATCTCCAACTTTTTTCAAGTTCCAATCCATTTCCATCCTCTCCATCCATGGATGCAAATAACAAAGAATAACCTCAGTGCACTTCAATTGTTATTGGCAACAAAACTACACCATTATTTTTATGCAAAGACGTATTTTAGTGATTTGAAGTTTGACTGAAATAGCGTGACACTGCCCCTTTAAGAATGGTCACTCGTGCAGGCCATATCTTATTTAGAACTCGATTTAAAATAGCTTGATCTGTGAAAGTGCCGTTACATAGACCTGCTATTGAAGTTGTAGGCTCCTAGTTAAGCCGCGACTACACGAGCGATTTTTTCCTTCAGGATGGTGATGCGATTTTTTTTTTTGAAAATTGTCGCGTCGCCAACGAGCAGTGGTGGCTACGCTTGGCGTCAATTTTTTCGCGATTCGCATCTGATTGGCTCGATAACCCCTGGACGCGTCACAAATTGTCTCGAATGCAGGGCAAAATGTTGCAACGCGAGTAACAACGTTCACGACTTTGTCGCGAAAAATTCAACTCATTCAATTTCTCGCGATTTTTTCGGGCGATTTTTTCAGCTGTCGCATCACCATCGCAAGCAAAAAATCGCTCGTGTGGCTGCGGCTTTATGGGCTCTTGGTTTAGTGCATTTTTGTTTGTTTAATGGGCTGTCCCTATTTGTCGTTTATCCATGTTTACACTCATTAATTGTACGTGTTTCGCAGCCCAGTTTACCTTGTTTTTGACTTTTTGAAGAAAAGGATAGGAACAGAAGGGAAAACCCAGGAAAAAAGCACCGGGTATCGAGGATGCCTAAAAATGCATGTGAAAAATCCAAACCGGACTTTTTCTCAATCAGCGCATATTGCAGTGACCTGGGACTGTTTGCGTTGAAGCATCGAATTTTTGATAAAATTTCAACTCATTCGAATCAATTCACATACACTACTTTTTTGTCGCGTGTTTACTCTCGTGTTGTAAGTCAATTACAAGTAAATTGTGTGGTGACACAGCCCAATTGTCTGTTTTTTCACTCTGTTTTAATTGTTTTAATGTTTGACGTTGTGGCAGTCTTTATATATTCGTGTACATATGCTTAATTTATTATACTGAAAGTACCATTTGAAGTACATTCCAGAGGTCTTTATATAAGATGTTTGTAGTATAATACATGAAAATAGTTCGATAAGAATTTGTCTCCAAAAGTGGTTCCTAGTGCGGGGCAATTAGTGAAAATTTTCACTCATGAATTTCCGTTTTATGTCGTGTGGCATTCCATTGGGTGGTGCCTTGAATTGTTATAGCGATGAGAATTATATAGTTTTATTCTAATTTTGAAGGGGGATTATGGGCATGTTTTTTCAAAGTTCGATTAGCCCTGACTATCAGGATTGAGTTTGAACAAACCATACGAAGAGATGTCATGGTATTAACTCGACCATAGTCTTAGCTTCATAAAAAGGGTGTGTATTATATTTTTAAAACTGTGGGGCTTGTTCGAAACCATTTTTGGGTGAATAGAAAACATATCCATGTTCATGGCAGTAAACGGTTGAGGTAATTCAGCCCTATTTACTCGCTATAAATTATTTTCCCAAGTCGAACTGGTGTTTCTTGCGATTTGCAAGTTCTACCCGCGGGGAGGGTATGCTAATTGAAGTCTGCCCCTTTTTGAAAGAAATACAGTATGCAACAGCCCTTTTATTTCTTCACTATTAATGAAATTAGTATTTCGAAGCGATAGTATGATAGGGAAATTTAATGATATTCACAGAAACTTGTTTTTAGCGTCCTTTATCCTACAGACGTTTGTCATCTGAAGTGAATTGTTTTGTTAAATTACCTTGTAGTTTTAAAGTGGTACTGTGATAAAAAATCAAATCTTTTTATTCTTTGGATTTCAAAACTATGTCAACTCAACACTAATTGACGCCAAGTTTTATGCCTCAATTTAAAAAAGACACTTGTTTATTTTAACTGGAATTTTCCTATTTAATGGTCCGCCGTTGCTAACTTTAAAATCTCGAGAAAGCTGGATCGAGGAGAAAATGAGGTCAGACTCACTAGCGTAAGAATGCAATGCGTTTGTACGCGACTGAATTAATATAAAGCACGGGAGTTTTGGGTTTTCAGATTTTCAAACTCGTGTTCTGCATACATAATAATCTGCGTTTACACGCTGAAATTTTAAGGTATTGAGTTAATGATCTGTTCCCCAGATCGAACCTTCTGAGGTCCAGTCGGTCAGTTTTTAACGTGAGTAATGGCGGACCGTGAAATCCAAAATTTACACTCAAGTAAACAGTCTTCGGATAAAAACCAAAGCTCAAGATTTTGCCAGGCAGATTTTAAGCAAACACACTTTTAAAACCGGGAGAAAACAAAAGGAAATTGATTTTTTGAATCGTAGTACCACTTTGAAATGGCTCTTATTTAAAGTAATTTTGCATGGAAAAGGTACTCTTTTTTCACCGAAT